>OX376707.1:20097353-21297353 GCA_947389935.1 Agrilus cyanescens
ATTTATGAATGATTTAGAAGAATCTATTTTGAATAACAGCAGTTACAATAATAATTTTATATTTTGGCACAGGTATGTTGATGACATTATCACTTGTTTTACCGGTACAAATAGACAACTGGACATTTTCTTAAAATATATTAATAATCTCCACCCCAATATTAAATTTACTATTGAAGAAGAAATAAATAATAAAATTAACTTTTTATATCTTACAATAACTAATAATAATAACAAATTTAGTTTTTCCGTATATCATAAACCTACACATTCAGACGTAACGATACATAACAAATCCTTTCATCCGTTCCAACATAAATTAGCTGCTTACAATAGTATGATCCACAGACTTTTAACCATTCCAATGTCTAAAGAAAATTATTCACTTGAATTAGGGATTATTAAACAAATAACCTACAATAATGGTTATGACCCATCACTGATTGACAAACTAATTTTTAAAAAACAACAAAAGTTAATGCTACAATCCGTATACCCTATCACTACTACAAATAATAATATTTACAATACTTTAACTTATTTTGGCCCCTTTACAAACAAAGTTAGTTCCTCGTTGAAGAAGTTAGGTCTGAATATTGCCTACAAAACCAATTACTCATTAGGAAAATTCATAAAAAATAATAAAGACAGAATAGATAATGACAAATGTTCTGGTGTTTACAAGATGACCTGTGGGTCTTGCCCCAAAGTATATATTGGCCAGACTGGCAGGAACTTCCGAAAACGTGAATTAGAGCATAGAAATAGTTTTCTTAAAAATAAGAATGATTCCAATTCTGCAAACCATATTTTAGAAGAAAATCATGAATACAATAATAAATTAGTAATTTTACACAAATGTAACAAAAGTCAAAAATTAAATTTGTTAGAAACTTTAGAAATTAACAGATATAAAAAACTAAATATCATACTAAACGATCAAATAGAAGGAAACAACTCCCCTCTATTAAATTTATTTTAAATACCTACTTTTTCACCCCCACTGTTCAGTTAGATATTTAAGCAGTTTCCCAAGATCTCAAAATTTAGTAGTAAGTACTCACATGTCTGAGGAAAACAAAGTTTGGCGAAACATATGTTACATGTTATAATAAAATTTGTGAAAATCTACCGTTGTGGTGTTTTTATTTCCTGCATGAAATTATACTTTGTTTTATTTAAATTCATTTCGACATCATCAACCGTTATTTCCACTGTTTCACAGCAACCTTTTAGAAATTCATCCACCAATTCGTCACACCTTTGCATTCTTTCGAATTCAGAATGTGGACTTGCTTTTCTGCTTGACACAACTCGTACGATAATGAATCCATTTTTATAAAAATTATACTTCAAAATCGTCAGAGTCGCTCTCATCGACCACTAAGTAGCCTCCTATTACGATTTTATCGTATTCACCTTTTAATTCGAATTCTTCTGTCACGCTATCCAACTCTGACGCTACCAAATATCTTTTCAAAGATAATAAACCCTCTTTGAAAAATTTTACTTCAATTACGTAACTTTCAACCATTACTACGTCTTAAACGTTCAATGCAACAACTAGCGATTACATCTGATTAAACTCATCACGTTTTATCTTATTTATAATCATACTTTGGGGAAGGGGTAAAGAAAATCATTATTAACATTGCAGACTTTATTATCAGAAAAAAAAAAACTGGGGATACATTACAAAACGTTCGTTTTATGAATCCAGCCCCAACCATTTGACGTAAACCATGTCACCTTTTCGTCTTAGTACACGTTCTACCAAATAAACATCTGGATATTTCGCTTTCTGTAGTTCCATACCATAAAATCCTCCTTTTATGTCTTCCCCTTTATCATCCCTTAAGTAATACATAATTGGATATGACAATTTTATGTAGCTAGTCGTAGATAATTCGTTAGACCAATTCGGGGTATAACCTTTGCTAAACAATTCACGATGTTTGCTTATTCGTACCCGGTCTCCAGCTTTAAACTTAATTTCTCGTAAATCCACCTTCTTTGGATTGTTGTAAATACTTTCCAAAAGAGTTTCTTCGTTTCGTTTATTAACTTTGCTTGGTCTCATTCCGATAGTTCTGTGAACCGAATTGTTATATTCCTGTACTATATCTGGTAATAACTTCAACCATTTGTAGTATCCTTGCAAACTAAAGCTTTGCTACATTTTTGATTTTAGTGTTCGATTTACCCGCTCCACAACTGACGCTTTCTTGGTGCTATACGTTGAGTAATGGTTAATTTTATATTTTTACATAAATCGTTTCACTTGTTCGTTGTAAAATTCTTTTCCCAAGTCAGTTTGCATATTCTTAGGAATACGTTTACTTCTTTTGAAAATTAACTGTAAAGCCCTTCCAACATATTCACCTGTTTTGCGTTTTACTGCTTGAGCCCACACAAATTTGGAAAAACGTCTATTACAACCAAAATGTATCTGACACCTTTATTTTCTCTCGCATACGGAATAATTTCCACTAAATCGGCTTGATGAAGATCATCTAATCCTTTCACTATCACTTTACGACGTGTAAAATTAATTTTCGCAGGTTTATGCAGTTCTTTCACTAGTTCTTCTTTCACATTTTACATTTTCCTTATAATGAAGAACTACATGGACGGAGCTGTTGTTGTTGGTTTGTTTAGAACTGCTCGATTTCGCACTACCTGTTCCTCTTTGTTGTTACAGAGTATCTAACCTTACTTTCAGCTCCTTTGCTTCCTTTTTTAGTGGTTCCACCATTACCACTAATTCGTTTTTCAGATCATCTTTCTTTTTATTGGTTCGTTGAATTTCTTTCTCTGCAAATTCCTTAACTTTTTTACACTCATCCTGAATCGTGATTTTAATTAATTCAAAACTCGCGTCTATATCATTTTTCATATCTTGCACAATTTCCGTCTTCAATTTCTTCGATACTTCTTCATCCCCTTTCCTAACAAACGCTTCTACATCTTTACGCTCTAGTTTTACTTTTGTTGAAAAGACGTCCATGATTCCGACAGCATTCTTTTCTATTATATCGTTCACCTTGTTTGTTATTTCTTTATCCCTGTCAGTATTATATTTTTCAAGTTCTCTTTCCGAATTTTTAATCGCTAATTCTATATTACCACTAAAAGTTTTCATCATCATTTCACCACTTTTGGAGACAGCTGTTTTCAATTCTTCTCGTAAATCCTTCATCCTTCTGACACCTTCACTGACAGCACGATCCTTTACCTTTTCACACTCGATTCTGATATGCTCTTTTGTTAACTGATCTTTCTCATCTACATACATTTTAGTAGCTGCATGAAACCCAGCGATAGGCTCGTTCAAATTTGTAATACGCTTATTAGCCACATCAACGAAATACAACACTTTATCGAATGCTTGTCTGATATCAGTTACATCATCTTGCGATAACAGACGTTGCACCTTCTTCTCCAAAAATCGCACATTCACAGAATCATGCTCCTGCTGAGGATCACCGATTCTTGTTAAGCGGTTATGATTGAAATCATGAACATTGCCGAATGCTTGCGAAAACAATCGTTTTTTTTCTAACGGACGTCCGAACTTATCAACCGTAATTGTCTAACTAATAAGCTTAATAATTTGTTTATACGATTATATTGCACTCACGCAACTCTTCTGAAATTGATAGAATTTCGTTTTCATGATTTGTGTTGCCTGCTTGTTGAGAAGCAACCAATAACCTTAAACGATCACACAACTCATTAACGTCATCAAAATATTTGTATTCGATCGGTTTTTCGTTGTATGTCAACAACGACAATCTTCCACCTTTAGAAAATTTCGATGTTTGCTGTCTTAACTTGTAAACTGCTCCCGTACGTTTTAATATATCAGCGTAGTCTTTCCTTTCTTTCATCGATGTCGTATTTTCAGAACGTAATTTGAAGAATAGCTCGTATAATCCCACAGTACCTATGTATTTAAATTTTCCATCGATTACAACGTTTGGTCCGTCAAAATCCAGTTCAGAATCACCAATAAAAAATTTATTTGTGTTCCATTCGTATCGAACTTAATCAAGACGAGGATTCAGAACGTCAGCGTTAAATGTGCCACCTTCATAGTCTTTAATAATTCCTTCTATATAGTCTCGAGGTAGAGGATCGAATTCTTCCAAATATTCAGCAAATCGAGAGCTATTAATATAGTCTATGTACGATTTCTTCAATTGTTCAAAGTCATCATTATCCTGGTCTGTGTTTTCATGACCCGTTGTTGGATCACTTTCAAAAACACTTTCTTCCCTTAAGAATGCAGGAGCACCTGGTAGTAAGGTACCTGGAGCATTCGAAGGGTCAAGCTTTCTAATTTTTATTGTTGTTGACGCAGCTGGAACGTCACCTTTCGACCAATTACTCACTTCTGGCTTTAATTCTTTTTTGATCTCTTCACCCAGCTCTGATTTCCAGTTAAGAAGCGATTTTGTAAGTGGTTGATACGCTTGCTGCAACAGGAGATTCTGTCCTGCTGTCGATTCCTTTAACATTTGCAATTTCCTCTTTACCGCTTTCCTAACTTTGATTAGTTCTTTCTTTGCTTTTACATCCATGCTCTTCTCAAGGTTGTCTTTTCACAACTGATTGACTTTATATCACTTACATTAATATATATTTATCGAATCCTAAGCGATATCTTCCCTCATTTATACCACAATCCTTGTTTATCACTAGAAATCCAAACTTCTCTTTCCAACACTCTTCACAAATATTTTTAAATTGGTCGAAAGTCATATCTGTAGTGACATGGTCTGCGAAGACGTGTTTGAGATTTAATTCATCCTGTTTAAACAGTATTATTAAATTTGCATTATCTTTAATTAAATGTTTGGGAATCTGTGCATATGTTTGATTTAAATAAAAAGTGTCGATTGAGTCATGTCTTCCCATACAAAAGTATTCCCTTATCTTAATTTGATTTTCATTTGCAACATCGTCACAGATGAATACAGAATTAGGTCTTGCCTGGATGGGGCAATTACATCGTCAGAGTCCCTATAGGGAAAATAACCAATTCCAGCAATTGGTTTCAATAATTCAGCTAAATACTTATATTTTGGTTGATACAATGACTTTGAATAAACATATACATTTTCAAACCGTAAACCGTTTGGTTGCTCCAAAAGACCCATAATTACATTTGTTTTTCCGCAATTTGAAGGTCCTGCAACGATACATCTAATTGTTGATGGTAATAAAGGACCATGACGATTTATTTTCGAAGGGATGTTGAAGTCACGATTAGTTATGGGTAGAGCAGATGGATGTTGTACGATTCCATGACACGAGGTTTTCTGAATAGGTTTATAGATAAATTACCTATTGAATTACACCTCCCAGGGTATAACTTTTGCGGTCCAGGGACTCGACTGGACAAACGATTAGCTCGAGGTGATATCGGTATAAATCCCCTTGACGAATCTTGTAAATTACACGATATTGCTTACAAAACTTTTCCAGACATTTCCCATCGTCGAATTGCTGATAAGGTTTTGGTGCAACAATCATTACAAAGACTAAAGTCGTCGGACGCGTCTTTTGGTGAACGCTTGGCAGCTCTCACAATTGCTTAAGCTATGAAGGGTAAAGAGAAACTTGGAATGGGGCACAAAAAGCGACGTCGTAAGGTTGGTGGCTCAATTTCGTTGCGAAAAATAAAGAAGAGAAGACGAACAAGAAAAAGAGGAGCTCTACCGTTTCGTAAGCTAGTGACAACTGCGAAAATTGCTCTTAAGAAAACGAAACCTCTCCAGCTGATACATGCTGCTAAAATAGCACTAAATACAATTCGTAAATTTGGAAAGCGATCTAAATCTCCCAGAATTATTTCTATTCCAGAGACAGGTGGTTTTCTACTGTTAATTCCGATTTTTGCTGGACTATCAGCACTTGGAGCTCTCTCTGGCGGTGCTGCTGGGATAGCTAAAGCTGTACGCGATGCGAAAACAGCACAACAGCTAGAAGAAGATAAACGTCATAACGCTTCAATGGAAGCTATTGCTCTTGGAAAAAATATTTCAGTACAACCTTTCCGTAAAGGTTTCGGTTTATACCTTAGACCTTATCAACAAAAAAAAAAACGTAAAATTTTTCGTAAAATTACCTAATCGTCGTTTGACAGATTTGAATTTAGTCAATTACATTAACTATTTACAAATTCCACATTTTCGGGGAATCTTTATGCCTAACAAATTACCCAGAAAAGTTAAAAGGTGTGAAAGTGGAATTGTTAATTTAGATTTAGACACAGGAACTGGTACACATTGGACAGCGTATGTAAAACGAAATAACAAAGCAATGTACTTTGACAGTTTTGGTGATCTCCGTCCAACTAAAGAATGGTTCAATATTTACAATCTTCCAGACCTTGTGCTATCACTTATAACTACAATCGTGTTCAGAACCCCTCAGATTTTAACTGCGGTCATTTAGTTGTCCAATTCCTTAATGATACTACGCAAGCCTTTTCTTAAAAACAAACCATCAAACTAACTTCGTTGTAGTAGACAGAACGTCAAACCGAAAACATGTCTTACACATTTACCTTGACTAATACAAAGTCGGAACTGCAAATGATAATAAGTCCACCATTTTTTTTAAGCGATGATGATGAATATCAAATTGCTTTGTTAAATTTTGAAGCATATAACAGTATTCCGAATATCGATGAAACCAACAACAAAGGAATTTTTTAAAGCGAAAGTTGAATGGAAATTTGTATAGTGTAATATTTCTTTTACTAAAAATTTGGATAATTTTGAACTTGGAGCATGAACAAAAGACACCACAGGTCTGATAGGGTAGTTATCCTTATGTAATTTTATAAGACCATAAAGTCTTGGGGCTTGACATCTGTTTAAAACAAAGTTACTTTCAGTTCAAAAATAAATATTTTATACAAAAAGAAGGATTAGCCATGGGTAATCCCTTAAGTCCACTTTTAGCAGAAATATTAATGAACTCTTTAGAAAATACTATTAGCAAACATAATCTTTTTAAACTTTGCCAATACTGGCATCGTTATGTAGACGATATACTTGTTTGTTTTAATGGTACAAAAAGACAACTAGACCAATTCTTTCAATTCATCAATAAAATACATCCCAAAATCAAATTTACTATCGAGCTAGAAGCCAATAATTCAATCAATTTCTTAGATCTTACAATTACCAAAATCAAAAATAAACATGAGTTTTCCATTTACCACAAACCCACAGAAACAGATACGATAATACATTCAACTTCTTTTCACCCTTTTACTCAAAAATTATCATATTTTCATTCCATGCTCTTCAGGCTTTTAAACATTCCTCTTTCTAAAATAAATTTTAATAAAGAACTTAACAGGATTTATTGTATAGCTAAAAATAATGGATATCCAAAAAGTTTAATTATTAACTTGTTAAAAAACAAAATTCAAAAAAGGCTTTAAATTCAGTTTATCCTACGAAAAATATGAACAATAACTTCAACTGTTTAACTTATATAGGAGATATTTCCATAAAACTAGGAAAAGAATTAAAGAAAATTAATGAAAGTCAAATATCATTCAAAACTATCAACTGTCTAGGAAATTTTATAAGAAATAATAAAGACAAATTAGATAAAGAATCGAAATCTGGTGTCTATAGGTTAAAGTGTGGGGATTGCAATAAGGTGTACATTGGACAGACTGGAAGAACATTCAAACAAAGAATAAACGAACACTTAAAAAGTTATGAACATCACAAAACGGACTCCAGTTACGCAGAACACTTGCTAAATAACAACCATAAATTTAACCCAGACTTTGATGTATTACATGTATCAAACAAAAGTAAAATGTTAAATTCATTAGAATCGTTAGAAATAATTAACCATAATAAAGATAATATGTTATTAAATGATCAGTTAGAGATTAAGAACTCACCATTACTAGATCTAAACCTTCCCACCCCATGAATATCGCTACCCTTCCAACAACTTGTATATAAGCCTCTATTGTCAATAAAATATGTATCATTTCTCCATCCACCTGATGAAGCCACTGTGTGGCGAAACTATAGTCGTGGAATTTTTTTCAAATAAACTTTGAAACTCAAAAAAGTGTCTTTTATTTAATTTATTTTAAACTGTTTAAATGACCTTAAATGTTCATTAATTCTGTATTCTGTATTAGCCCCCGGAGTAGTTGTTTCTCTTGTTTCTAGTCAGTCTTGTAATTCTTTTTTCAAATGATCTCCCTGTATGCCCAATATAAAATTTATGACATTACCGACATTCTAATTTGTATACTCCAGATTTACTATTTTTGGTTGATTAAGGTATTAGGTATGCAAATGTACAAACTGGTGCACGATCAGAAAGATATTAGACCCCTGAGGCGTTGTATGCGGAGTATCTGTCTACGCTTCAAGGTTGCATAACACCTTCTGCTTATTGAATTGTTAATACTTCTACACTACCCCGGAACCAAAGGCCGTTCGATAGAAAGCTGTTCAACAATGGAAAATTAATATGTTATAATTGTCGCGAGACTGGTCACACGTGGAATAAGTGTCCGAAACCAAAGGTTTATTGTGACAAGTGCTGCCGCTTAGGACACCTCACCAAGGACTGCCGTAGAAATCCGACGAAGGTACAACATGCCAGTTCAAAGGCACCTGCTTGGAAGCTTCGTGAAGACTAATTGTTTGACTGTAAAGTAAATGGCATAGAAACTAGAGGATACGTAGATTCCGGCTGTGAACCAGTGACTATACGAGAAGAAAATGCTAAATCACTATGATTAACTTGGACACCATGTGACCTTGAACTCAGTGGCTATGCGGGTGGTACTGTCAAGGTGTCGGGAAAAACAAGAGTTATGCTTGAAGTGGATGAAGCCAGAAGAAAAGCTGATTTAATAATTGTACCAAACGACATCCAACACATAACCGTGATGATTGGGCAAGATCTTTTGCACCAAAATGGCATTGCATTTTTGGTTAATGAGAGTCAAGTGAGATTCTTGTCTGATGCAGAAATTCCTTTTGACCTGGAGGACCTGCACCCCAAGAGAAACAACGCTGTGGGCAAAGGAAGTGAGAGCCCTGCCTCCCCGAACCGTGTCGTTTGTTGAAGTCCAAACAGATGGAGAACACGATAAACAAGACTTTTACGTGGAAAAGAGGTACCGAGATTGTCCCGATATGGGGTGGTCCGTGGAAGAATGCATCACACGAGCAGGTGGAAGCATGCCTATTACCAATTGGTCTAGACATCAATTCGAAATAAAAAACGGTGCGACCCTGGCCTGTGGCGTACCCTGCTACGAGGAAGTGGGAAACCCAGGGTGAGTGTCTTACTTTCTAATCTAGAATCACAGGAACCTTTTCCTTTAAGTTATTATTGAAAGACTATATAGTGCTACATTAACTGATTATCAAGACCAAAATCTATTGTAGTTAATCAATGAGTTTCGCGATTGCATTTGCGAGAATATAGCCGAGTTAGGGAAAATTAATGCAACTAATATGAAAATTAAGCTGAAAGGCGAAATACCAGTGGTGTACAGACCCTATAGACTTTCTCATGCTGAGCGTCAGGTTGTGACAGGGATTGTCGATGACCTTGTGAGAAACAAGATCGTTCGTGAATCCAGTTCCGCATTATCGAGCCCTATTTTGCTGGTAAAGAAGTAAAACGGAGAAAAACGTTTATGTATAATAATAAGAAATACTTGAATGCAAATAATGTTTCAACAAGATTTTATTTAATCTCTACATATGTTTCGGCTTATTAGGCCTTGTTCACGAGTATACAGATCAATACTAATACTAAGTTTTTCTGACAATAGTAACTCTTATTTATACCTGGAACAGGGTTGTTCAACCATTATTTATGGGAAAATCCAAGTAATAATCTATAACCGTGTGTTTCTTAAATTCCAATTGGTCATTTGTTATATTTTGTTTGAGTTTAATAGATTTTTTAATTTCAAATTGTTCCAACAAATTTAATCTTTTCCCTTTATTTTCTGTATGTATTAATTGTATATTTTGTTCATCTAGAAGGTGGCTATTCTCCAAACAATGGTTGTTCATTCCTGTTTTTGGTGTATTATTTTTAATGTCTTTTACATGTTCCTTTAGTCTACATTCTAGATTTCGCCCCGTTTGTCCTAGATAAAAGGCGTCACAATTTTTACATGATAACTTGTACACACCACTCTTTTTTAGCTTGTTACTTTTTTGTTTATTATTGACTAACAATTTACCTACATTCATTTTATTAACTGAAATGGTTTTTATATCTAACTTATTTAAATCTTTACAAATTTTGTCTGATAATTTTGGAACATAATTAATGAGTTTGTAATTATTGCCTTTTTTATTGCTAACTGGATAGAATTGTTCTTTTAACAATTTTTGTTTTTTATTTTCAATAAGTTTTTCTACCAAACTAATTTTATAACCGTTATTAAAGGCAATCTGTTTTATTACGTTTAATTCTTTATTGAAATTTTCTTTATTTAAAGGGTAAGTTAGTAATCTATGAATAAGACTATGTAAAGCTGCTAATTTGATGGAATAAGATTGTTTTGACTTATTATGTATTATGGTATCAGAGCAGGTTGGTTTTCTAAAAATGTCTATTTCACATTTATTATTAAAAATCTTGATGTTCAAATCTAGAAAGTTTAAGCCTAATTTATTACTTGTTTCCATTGTGAATTGTATTTTTTGATTAATACTATTTAAAAAAGTTAAGAATTTGTCCAATTGTCGTTCAGTACCCACCCATACACAAAAAACATCATCCACGTATCTTTTCCAATAAAATATATTGTTTATTAGGGGATTGTTCATATTAAATAGTTTTTCTTCAAAGTTTGACATAAAAATATCTGATAATACAGGTGAAATCGGTGAACCCATAGGGAGTCCATCTGTTTGTTTATAAAATTCAAGTAAAAAATTGTTTAAATATGTGCTTAGATCAAAATTATTTTAGCTATGAAAATGAATTTTATAAACAAACAGATGGACTCCCTATGGGTTCACCGATTTCACCTGTATTATCAGATATTTTTATGTCAAACTTTGAAGAAAAACTATTTAATATGAACAATCCCCTAATAAACAATATATTTTATTGGAAAAGATACGTGGATGATGTTTTTTGTGTATGGGTGGGTACTGAACGACAATTGGACAAATTCTTAACTTTTTTAAATAGTATTAATCAAAAAATACAATTCACAATGGAAACAAGTAATAAATTAGGCTTAAACTTTCTAGATTTGAACATCAAGATTTTTAATAATAAATGTGAAATAGACATTTTTAGAAAACCAACCTGCTCTGATACCATAATACATAATAAGTCAAAACAATCTTATTCCATCAAATTAGCAGCTTTACATAGTCTTATTCATAGATTACTAACTTACCCTTTAAATAAAGAAAATTTCAATAAAGAATTAAACGTAATAAAACAGATTGCCTTTAATAACGGTTATAAAATTAGTTTGGTAGAAAAACTTATTGAAAATAAAAAACCAAAATTGTTAAAAGAACAATTCTATCCAGTTAGCAATAAAAAAGACAATAATTACAAACTCATTAATTATGTTCCAAAATTATCAGACAAAATTTGTAAAGATTTAAATAAGTTAGATATAAAAACCATTTCAGTTAATAAAATGAATGTAGGTAAATTGTTAGTCAATAATAAACAAAAAAGTAACAAGCTAAAAAAGAGTGGTGTGTACAAGTTATCATGTAAAAATTGTGACGCCTTTTATCTAGGACAAACGGGGCGAAATCTAGAATGTAGACTAAAGGAACATGTAAAAGACATTAAAAATAATACACCAAAAACAGGAATGAGCAACCATTGTTTGGAGAATAGCCACCTTCTAGATGAACAAAATATACAATTAATACATACAGAAAATAAAGGGAAAAGATTAAATTTGTTGGAACAATTTGAAATTAAAAAATCTATTAAACTCAAACAAAATATAACAAATGACCAATTGGAATTTAAGAAACACACGGTTATAGATTATTACTTGGATTTTCCCATAAATAATGGTTGAACAACCCTGTTCCAGGTATAAATAAGAGTTACTATTGTCAGAAAAACTTAGTATTAGTATTGATCTGTATACTCGTGAACAAGGCCTAATAAGCCGAAACATATGTAGAGATTAAATAAAATCTTGTTGAAACATTATTTGCATTCAAGTATTTCTTATTATTATTTATAGAAATGTTTCATAAAAAACCGAGCATAGATTCCATTAATATTATTAAAAACGTTTATGTGTTGATATCCGGTCCTTAAATTCAATGACTGTCAAAGATAGATATCCTTTACCCAGGATAGATGACTTACTGAACAAACTCAAAGGTGCCACGTTTTTCACCAGCCTTGATTTCTCGAGCGGGTACAACCAAATTCCTATGTAAAGACGCAATCCGTAAGACCGCCTTTGTCACCCCTGATGGACAATACGAATTTCCATGTGTGCCGCTTAGGCTAATAAATGCGCCAGCCGTGTTCCAGCGCACCCTAAATCAGGTGTTAGGCCCTGCGAGGTTTGTTTGATATCGCGCACCTATATATCGAGGACATTCTCCTGCCGGCTGCAACTTATGATGACGGTTTAATTAATTTGCGAAGGGTACTGGAACTACAGCGTAAGGCGAATCTGCCATTACGCCTTGTGAAACGTAGGTTCCTGCTGGAGAATACAGTGTGGGAACCTATGTCCTACAAGTGTATTTTTCTGCCAATTTTTGTAAATAACTTTGTATAATAATAATTCGCCCTGTGTATATATTATGTGTAAATTGTGTGTATATTTTGTATAAAATGACTAACACCCTTGAGCATGCATTTTCTACAAACTTGTCGTCTGCTGTCTTACTTATTCTACTTCTCAGAAATAGCTTTCTTTTTCTTCATTCAAAAACCTGTCCTTGTGCATTTCCGATTGCCTGCAATGGTCCCTCATAAAAACTACCTAACCTAACCTGTCCTCCGAACACTCTGGCTTGGTCGATTGCCAAGACATATTCAGGCATGGCTTGCGGACCATAGGGATTTGTTTCTCAGCAAAATAGCTGAGTTGGCAGACCCGATAGCGGTTGCCTACGGACCGATGAGTAACATATCGGAAGCGTCGTGCAGCAAGTGTGTCGTAGTGCCGCCCACGTTAGATACGAAGGTGGAAAACCTAGAGAAAGCAATAGTCGAATTTATGCGGAAAATCGCGAGTTTCGAGGTAAACGAAGTGTCGCGACCCTTCAGCCATGGTCGTCCTCGTTCCCGATCGCGTTCGCGTGCGCGCTCGGGAAGGGAAAACCATCTTTTCCACCCTAGATCTGGTGCGTTCATTCAACCAAATCCCAGAACTGCTGGCTATTTACCAAGCTGTGAAACACTTCAGACATATGGTTGAAGGTCGGTCATTTACGATCTTCACTGATCACAAATCAATCACATACGCCTTTCTGAAGAAAAGTCAGCAGTGCTCTCCTCGCCAGTTCCGCTACTTGGATTTCATCAGCCAGTTTACAACGGACATTCGCCACATCTCCGGAGAAGACAACGTTGTAGCAGACGCGTTGTCACGGATCGAAGAGACCGCAGCTCCTATCCTTGATTACAACGCCTTGGCAACATCACAACAAGAAGACGAAGAGCTTCGGCAATACCTGAACAAGCCTTCAGGGTTGCAACTGAAGCTAGTAAATTTACCAAGCACTCCAACTGCCATCTTTTGCGATTTATCAACTAAAACCGCCCGACCATTTCTTACAAAGGACTTTCGTAAAACAGCGTTCGATATCCTACATCGATTGTCCCACCCAGGTGCCAATGCCATGGTCAAACTTGTGACCCATCGATTTGTCTGGCCCTCCATCAAAAGTGATTGCAGGAAATGGTCTCGTAGTTGCTTAGAATGCTAACGTTCTAAGATATCCCGCCATGTGTCAACTCCCATAGGCAATTTCAAGACTCCTTCATCTAGATTTGAACATGTTCATGTGGATATCGTTATTATGCCATCGTCTGAAGGAATGCGCTACTGTCTTACCATGGTAGACCGCTTTTCCCGCTGGCCAGATGTCACACCAATGGAAAATAAAGAAGCACCCACGGTGGCGCGAGCCTTCTATGAGACATGGATTTCTAGATTTGGCGTCCCCAAACGCATTACAACCGACCAAGGTAGGCAGTTTGAATCGCACCTTTTCAAACATCTGAATGGTTTGTTAGGTACGACGCACCTGCGAACAACTGCCTATCATCCGTCATCAAATGGGATGGTAGAAAGGTTTCATCGGCAGCTGAAATCTTCGCTAATGTGCCACCAGCACAGCCGATGGACCGAAATACTCCCGACAGTCCTGATGGGAGTTCGCTCAGCCTGGAAGAACGACCTTCAAGCTACAGTCGCGGAGATGGTATATAGACAGCCGCTCCGCCTTCCAGGAGAGTTCCTTGACCCCACAACGGACGACAACTAAACTCTGCCGGAGTTTGTAAAAGACCTACGGAACCACCAAAGAAGTTTGGCACCGACGAACAACCCACGACACGGTGAAAAGAAAATTTTTGTATTCAAGGACCTCAGAACAACAGACCAAGTATTTATTCGACATGACAGCCCCAGGCAGATGCTTCAGCAATCCTACGACGGACCCTACAGTGTAGTGCGGCGTTCGGATAAAACATTTACGGTGAACATTAACGGGCGCGAAGTGACAGTGTCCGTTGACCGATTAAAACCCGCGTACGTTATGACAAATCCTAGTGATAACGCCTCACAGATACCTGACCAAACTAAACATCTGGGTCAAAGAACTAGGTCAGGTCGGAAAGTTAATTTTCCCTACAGATTACAAGTCGGTTTTGCATAACAAATCACTAGCAGGGGGACTGTGGGAACCTATGTCCCACAAGCGTATTTTTCTGCCAATTTGTATAATAATAACTCGCCCTGTATATATATTATGTATAAATTGTGTGTATATTTTGTATAAAATGACTAACACCCTTGGGCATGTCTTTTCTACAAACTTGTTGTCTGCTGTCTTACTTATTCTACTTCTCAGAAATAGCTTTCTTTTTCTTCATTCAAAAACCTGTCCTTGTGCATTTCCGATCGCCTGCAACGGTCCCTCATAAAAACTACCTCTATTTTCTCGCTTTAAAACTACCCTTAACAAATTCCTAAGAAATAACTTTAACGGTCGCATGTACTAACTTTTTCGTTCTTGAATTTACACTTCTTCACCGACCTTTCTACCTGCCACTTGTATTTACCGTTCTTTCTAAATTTCACAGTTTTCACTTATAATTCCTATTTTCTTATTTCTTTACTAACTGGAGTTTTATTAAATTAGTTAAATAGCCGTCAGCATTTTATTAAATCACCCGAACACCACAACAGAATATTTAGGACCCAAGTTAAGCGCACAAGACGTGGTAAAACGGAAGCCGTGAAAATGTTTCCGATCCCAACAGACGCTCATAAAGTTCAAAAAACTAGCCAGTTATTTTCGAAAATATATGCAAAATTTTTCCCAGATCGCCAAACCGCTCAAAATACTAACTAAAAGGGAAGTACCATTCAAATGGGAGGCAGAACAACAACAAGCCTTTGATACACTAAGAACGTTATAAGCCACTCGACCCATTCTGGCCATTTATGATTCAGATTGTTTGGACTGTTCGTTGTTTTCAAAAAAAAGGGAAAACAATTTGTCCTGAACTACGTTTATTTGCAGACGAAATAAACAAGTACAATGTCACGTCACAATGTTAAGAAGTATAAGTACAAAAATCGGTTCGGTTACTGTAAGAAAAATAGTTCTGAGTTCTGAGAGCAAAAAAGGACAAGACAAGACTGACTTATAATTGATAATTATGTACATTTATGTTACAAATATTGAAGTGAAGTTCGGGGGTAGTGGGCGTGTAGAAAATTATCTATTTACAAATCATTGGCTTAAAACTAAATATTTACATGTATATAGTCCTATGTACAGATTCGAAACACACTCCTTGACAAATAGGGGGTGGACACGCCCAACTATTTCCGGAAATATTAACAATACGTTGACTTGTCCAAAATTTGAGTTTGCCGACACAGCGGGTGTCTGCAAACAGTTTATAGCTGCAATCCCCAAAAATTTTCTCATGCGGCCCGGTTTATGGTAGGGTCTGACAAAAATATGCTGAACGTGCCTCACAAAGGCGACCCGGTCGAGACATCGTTACAAAGAATTCAAAATAGACACGACAACTATTGCTACCATAAAATGAAAAGCAAATAATGATCCTAATAAAAGTTCTTAAAAATGCGAAATATCTCTAAAATACTACTATACAAAGTGTTACGACTGAACATTCCGCCCACCGAAAAAATACTATTTTTTCTAATTAAGAATCCTAATTCTAAAAAGTCCTATGTTCTAATGGTTCAAGTCTCTATCAAAACTGTACTACCTAAACACAAGTCGTATTGTAACTAATAATACCTTGTTTTTGTTTTGCACAATCACTTCACTATACGCTCATTTCGTTTAATAGGTCACGCACTCTATTGTTCGCCGTTGCTCAGTTCAGTAATCGGTAGAATACAGATTTTCTTAACCGGTCTCTTAATAATTCCATCGGAAGTTTTGATAAACACGACCCTTGTTACCTTATCGTCGCCTGGGTAGAGCTCCAGGATGCGGCCCATACGCCATCGTGTCGGCGGCATGTTGTCATCCTGGATCACGACCATGGTTCCTGGGCTCAGTTTGGGGATGATCGCCGAAGTCCACTTAGTTCGCTGCTGCAGTTGATGTAAATATTCGGATTTCCATCGCTTCCAGAAGTGTTGCACCATATGAACTAGATGCTGGTATCGATTTGGCCTGTTCACCTTGATGTCCTCGAGATTCGGTTCTGCAAAACTAGTTAATTGTCGCCCGACCAGAAAGTGACCGGGGGTTAAAGGGATAAGGTCATTGGGGTCATCGGATATGGGAGAAAGGGGACGTGAATTCAAACAAGCTTCGATTTGCGTTAACACGGTGTACATTTCTTCATAGGTTAGCTTGGTATCTCCTATGACTCGTCTTAAGTGACCCTTTACAGACTTAACGGCGCTTTCCCATAGTCCGCCAAAATGTGGTGCTGAAGGGGGAATTAAATGCCATTTAATTTGATTATCTGTCAAGTAATTTGAAATTTCTTTATTATGACCTTCGTTCTTGAGCATGGCGGCAAGTTCTCCTAACTCATTTCGTGCTCCTATAAAATTAGTACCGTTATCTGAGTAAATATTTCTACACATCCCTCTTCTAGCAATGAAACGTTTTAAGCAGTTAAGAAATGCTTCAGTACTTAAATTGACTGCCAACTCGATGTGCACAGCTTTAATTGCGAAACATACAAAAATACAAACATACGCCTTTGTTGTCACCTTACTTCTAGCCCTTTCTTTCAGATAAAAAGGTCCGGCATAATCTACACCTGTAGAATAGAAAACTGGCGCTGGGTTAATTCGCAAAGAAGGTAAATTTCCCATGATATAAGAAGCTGCCGTTGGTTTTGTCCTAAAACATCGAATACACTTGCGTAGAATCCCCTTTATTGTTCTTTTTGCAGCAATTGGCCAATATCGCATTCTAAGAGAAACTAGAACAGCCTGACAGCCAGCGTGTAACAACCTTTCATGTTCTTCTCTTATAATCAAATGTGTTAAGGGGTTCTTGGCACTTAATATTATTGGATGTTTTTGTTCAAATGGTATTGAGGCGTTCTGAAGCCTACCGCCCACCCTAAGGACATCTTGTTCGTCCAAGAATGGGTTAAGTCCCCGAATACTACAGGTATTTGGGATGCATTTACCATGTTTAAGTTCATAGACTTCCTTTGAGAAGTCCTTAGATTGCGCTAACCGTATAAGTACAGTTTGTGCGTGATAATGTTCTCACCGTAATTTCTTTCTGCCTTTCTGATTTTTGAATTATTAACGAATCGAAAACACCAAGCTATGACTCTAAACAGTTTATTTGCGGATGAATATCGCTCGAGGATATCGTAACTAGAACTATTGTTAACTACATGTGAATATGTACTCTGTCGTTCTTCTGGACGTACGGCGTCGGCGCCCTGAATGTCAAATGGTGCCGGCCATTTTTCAAAATTTTCTGAGAGCCATAAAGGTCCGTTCCACCACAAAGTAGCATCGCATCATTCTTGTGGGTTAATTCCTCGTGATATGATGTCTGCTGGATTGTCCTTTGATGCTACATGATTCCAGTTCGTATTCGTTAGTTCCTGTATTTCTGATGTTCGATTGGCTACGAATGTTTTCCACTTAGCAGGCGACGCCTTGACCCACGACAGTGTAACAATGGAATCCGACCAAAAAAAGGACTGGTAATTTTTTAAGTTTAGAACAGAAATTGCTTGACTGTACAGTCGTGCCAATAACAAGGCTCCACACAATTCTAGCCTTGGAAGCGATATTACCTTAAGCGGCGCCACTCTTAATTTGGCACAGAGCAACCTCACAAAATGTTCTTCTTGTGCATTTGTTGAACGTACGTATAAACACGCTCCGTAAGCCCTTTCGGATGCGTCGCAGAACCCATGAATTTGTATGTTTTGCGGATTTTCACAAAGTACATGTCTTGGGATAAGAAGTTTGTTCAATGTACTTAGTTGGTTATAAAAAGAGCTCCAGTTATAATATATTTCTTGCGAAACTGACTCGTCCCAGTGAAGTTTGAGTTGCCACAATTTCTGTAGGATCAATTTGGCTTGTATTGTTGCTGGGCCAACCAAGCCAAGTGGATCGAATACTTGCGATATTGTTGACAAAATCGTTCTTTTGGTTGCATGAATTGAATTGTCGGTGTTAACCAAATATCCTAGTGTGTCATGATTGGAATTCCATAGAAGTCCCAAAGTTTTTGAGTTAATATTCCTTTCAAATTCTTTGTCTTCGCATTGGTTATCTTGAGTGACTATTTGCGGTTCGTTTGACGTCCATTTGCTTAGTTCCATTCCTGCTGTACTGAGAATTTCTGTTAACTTAATTTTTAACTCTTGTGCTTCCTTAATTGTGTCAGTACCTGATAACAGGTCATCCACATAAAAGTCGTTGATGATCACTTGACTAATGTGAGGAAATGATTGCTTACATGTTTCGCCTATTTCTCGCAAAACTCTTGTTGCCAAAAATGGCGCTGATGCTGTACCATATGTCACTGTATTGAGTTCGTAAATTCTGATAGGTTCTGTGTCGTTTTCTCTCCATAATATGCGCTGAAATTTTCGTTGCTCTTGTGCTACAAGTATCTGTCGATACATTTTTACAACATCAGCTGATATAACGTACCTATGTCGCCGAAATAGTAAAACGATAGAAAATAGGTCTTGTTGTACCTTGTAGCCAATCTCTTGGGCATCGTTGAGAGATGTTGCAGTTGTTGTTTTCGCTGAACCATCGAAAACAACGCGTAATTTTGTAATGTTGCCATTTGTCTTCAAAACGGCATGGTGCGGAAGATAAAAGTGAGGCCATACGTTGCGTTTATCTTCTGTTACTTCGGACATGTGTTGTAGTTGCTGATATTGCTGCATAAAGGTTATGTACTGTTGCTTAAATTCTAATTGTTTATTTAATTTACGCTCTAGAGTTAAAAATCTCTTCATCGCCATATCAAATGAGTTGCCTATTGTATGAATTTTATCATTAAAAGGGATGGTCACAATAAATCGCCCAACGCGGTCTCGAGACGTTGTAGCACGAAAGTTCTTCTCACATGTATCCTGCGGTATAAGACGAATGGTGTCGATCATTGCGTCACATTTTTCTAATTTCCAAAAACGTTCCATTTGATGTAAAAGCTTGTCACTAGTTTCGGTATCTGAGTGCTCGGTTGCCAGATGGCACGTCGTGTTATTGGTGGCGATATCTGTTTTCGGTGTTATTGTACCGGCCAAGATCCAACCAAGTCGGGTCTTCTGTAGTATAGGTTGATCTGGATGACTACGTATTTGTCCGATGCAAGGAAGGTCCCAAAATACTCCAGCTCCAATCAACATATCAATTTCTCGTGATTGAGTGAATTCAGGGTCGGCTAGTGTGATTCCTGGAGGCAACTTAAATTGACTCATATCAAGTGCCACGTTTGGGATGTAACTGGTGATCCATGACATGATTAAGCAGGTCAATATCCTTGTAAACCCGGTTGTTCTGGAGTGTAATTTTACTTCCGTCTTGTAGTCAACGTTTCGAGATGCATTTTCGATTCCAGAAACCGTCGTTGTTGCCTGGGTACTTGGTAATTTCAAACGAAGCCATAAATCCTTCGTAATGAAGTTGGATTGAGACCCGGAGTCAAGCAAAGCCCTACATTCATGTCGTCTTCCTTGCTTATCCTGGACAAGTACAATTGCTGTTGATAATATTACATGTGATGTATTTAAATTTGTTGATTGTGCTACCATTGTCACTGAAGGTCCCGTAGATGTCGAAGGAGTTGCTGCTGTTGATTCATTGTTAATATTGTTTGTTTGAACACGGTTGTTAACATCTTGATGAAGTAACGTGTGATGTCTACGCTGACATTTCTTGCAATGTCCGTACATACAGGATTTATTCCTGTGGCCAGGGTTTAAACAGTTAAAACAAAGTCGCATTTTCTGTACTTCTTCAGTTCTTGCTGCGGGATTAAGTCTCTTAAAATCCTCACAGTTGTACAAGGCATGGGATTTTCTACAAAATGAACAGCTGATTGTTTTGGTTACTAAATGGGATGTCACCTGTTCTGGCTGTCTGCGAATGAATTGTCTCTTATCATTCGTATTACGAGTTCTGTCGGGGTAAATAGGCCTTTCTCTCGCAGTTACTTCGAGATATTTACAGTGGTCTTCTAAAACTGTTACAAAATTTTTCAACGTAGGTTTGCCAGCTAGTTTAACTCTTTGCCGTTCCCATTCACGTTTTGTTGAAGAATCTAGTTTATTTGCAATGAGATAAATTATCAAAGTACACCAAGAGTCGGTAGGTTCATCTAATGCCTTTAATGCTAGCAAATTATTATTCATATCGTCTATTAATTGTCTAAGTGAGATATGTGATTCCTTCGTTATTGACGGCAATTCAAAAAGTCCCTTTGTATGATGGTGAATTAATGCCTTTGAATCTTCAAACCTATCCTTGAGACATTGCCACGCTAATGAATAATTTGTTTCCGAAACTCCTAATGACTGGACAACGCGTGCCGCATCGCCTCTAAGAGCAGAACTCAAATAATGAAATCTTTCAATGTTTGATAATGATTCGCAGTTGTGGATAAGTGATTCAAATGTGTCACGAAATTTTAACCACTTATCGTATGAGCCGTCAAATGTTGGTAGCGAAATAGTCGGCAATTTAACTGGCATTCTGGTTTCTAAAACTGGTGTGGCTGATGAATTACGTGAATCGTTCGGTGTGGTCGATCAATTAGATGAGTCGTTTGGTGTGGTCGATGAGTTAGATGAATCGTTTGGTGTGGTCGATGAATTAGATGAGTCGTTTGGTGTGGTCGATGAATTAGATGAATCCGTTGTGAGTTGTTTACGTTCCTTCTTTAAACCCTTTTTAACTATCTCACGCGCCGTACTAACTAGTTTAAAATATGATGCTTCAAAATCGCCTCGTTCAGTTTCTTGGAGCTTTAATTCTTCTTCGGTTTTCGCAGACTGTTCAATTACTGATTGAATGCCATCAAATTTTTCGTATAAAGGTTCTATGAATTCTAAACGCGCCTGAATGTTGCCTACGTCGGTTTCTTGGTCACAGGTTTCAAGGAAAGATCTAAAGCGAGTCAAGTTGCCCTTAATTTGACCACGTTCGATGATTAATTTCTTAAGTTCGGCCATAGTGTCCAAAATGTAGGTAATACGCAAATCTACAGCTTGTTCAAAAACTTACAGGTTTGGATAGCAATCTGGTGCGGGTCACAGGCTCGGGTCACTGAAGATGGTGCAGCTGAAGTTCTTGTAGTTGGTAATCCACTTTAATCCTGGCTCAAAGTCACGTTCACTCTCACTCCGAATTATCGTTCTCGAATGATAATTCTTAAAAAGTACAATACTGTAATTGCGGCTCAATTATAATTTTCGCAAATATACAGTAGGCTTATTGAATTAAACACAGTTTACACGTAAAAATAGGTTTACAAGTAAGTTCGTTACAGTCACTGAAATGTTCAAAGTCCGTTATAATGATGATGTACAGTTCCGTTTGAATAAAATACAGTTCGAAGTTCGCGTCACTAAATCCGGCTCGAAGGACCAATGTTTGGACTGTTCGTTGTTTTCAAAAAAAAGGGAAAACAATTTGTCCTGAGCTACGTTTATTTGCAGACGAAATAAACAAGTACAATGTCACGTCACAATGTTAAAAAGTATAAGTACAAAAATCGGTTCGGTTACTGTAAGAAAAATAGTTCTGAGTTCTGAGAGCAAAAAAGGACAAGACAAGACTGACTTATAATTGATAATTATGTACATTTATGTTACAAATATTGAAGTGAAGTTCGGGGGTAGTGGGCGTGTAGAAAATTATCTATTTACAAATCATTGGCTTAAAACTAAATATTTACATGTATATAGTCCTATGTACAGATTCGAAACACACTCCTTGACAAATAGGGGGTGGACACGCCCAACTATTTCCGGAAATATTAACAATACGTTGACTTGTCCAAAATGTGAGTTTGCCGACACAGCGGGTGTCTGCAAACAGTTTATAGCTGCAATCCCCAAAAATTTTCTCATGCGGCCCGGTTTATGGTAGGGTCTGACAAAAATATGCTGAACGTGCCTCACAAAGGCGACCCGGTCGAGACATCGTTACAAAGAATTCAAAATAGACACGACAACTATTGCTTCCCTAAAAAGAAAAGCAAATAATGATCCTAATAAAAGTTCTTAAAAATGCGAAATATCTCTAAAATACTACTATACAAAGTGTTACGACTGAACACAGATATACCGACAGAAGTCCATACAGATGCTTCGAAGTTGGGCAGTCCTTCTCCAGAAACAAAAAGCAGGCTCGCTCAAACTGGTTGCCTATTTCAGCAGGAAAACTATCTATTAAAGAAGAAGCGAGATTTCACTCACATGAGCTTGAGACGTTAGCTGTAGTAGCCGCATTTAAACGCTTTAGGGAATACCTGGTTGGAATACCATTTAAAATCGTGACAGACTGTAATGCCATTCCCACCACCCTAAGCAAAAGGGACTTACTACCACGCATCGGACGTTGGTGGCCCTCGATTCAAGATTTTGATTTTGTGGTCGAGTATCGACCGGGAGAAAGGATGAAATACGCAAATGCGTTAAGTAGATGCGCTCTTGCAAAGAACCCTGAAAGATTGAATGAAACAGAAGTCATTGTGATTAATGTAAACCAAGACGACTGGCTGTTGAGCACTCAAGTGAAACGTCGTGAGAGGAACAAAGTGGGAAACTGGATGAATTGAATGTAGAATGATTCAATAAGATGTTAGACACGGCAAGGGTAGGATATAAAAAAAGAGAAAATGAGTGAGTTTGCACGTGCTGCGAGTGATTAATTGTATGAATACAAAATACTAACCTTGCTCAACTTTGGACTTCCCATGAAACAAGAATGGTAAAGAGAGCTTGCTTAGAAAAGATTAGATTAGATTACTAGAAAGTAACGAAGGCTTACGTAAGCAAACAAAAGGATGACTAGTAGTGGTGATGTGGTAACTACTCAGTTGAGTCAAAGAAAGTGTGTCTTAAGAACGAATGAGATGTTCGTGTGGGTCGCATTGTTTCCTAATAAACGAGGTGTTTATTACGTACTCGAAATGTGTAATGGAGAAACAAGGTGTTTGACCATGAGTGATGACGATGACATCCGACATAGAAAAGGAAATTAAGCGACGGACTTGATTTCAAAAAAACAAAAAAAACGGAGTGTTTGAATGCTGAATACCTAAATGTTGAGTGAATAGTTGAAGCTTGTCGAAATAAAAAGCTTTATTAATGACAATGTTACATGGTTCATCCCGATCCCGAACAGCGAAGGACAAGTTGACGCAGCGCTGGCCGGGCGGATAATTACAGTAGACTGATTTGAAACCAAAACAATGAAAACAAAAAGAAATAATTACTATTACTCTTATCTAAAAACACGACAAAAAATATCATCAAGAAATAGTAATGAATAGACCGTGGAAACATTGGTTTAAATATTTACGAATTAGAGTGTTCAGTTATCTTTACGTCCTGTGCATTCTTCAGTTTTTTTTTTATTTTACAATCGAATCACTGTTATACGCACAAAAATCCGGCTAGAAGGACCATGTAAAATCATGTAAAGTAATTTTTTGCACTTCTAGTGTGGACTATAGGTTATTTAAACTACAACTAGGTACTACTACTACATGGTTCTCAATTGTTTTAGATTTAAGAAAAGGCAATATGTTCTGTTTTCTGTGAATTAAATTGTTTTACTAACTCAAAATACAAAATTTTCATTTTAAAATGCCCCAGTGGCTGTAACCCCAACGGTATCAGAAAAACAAAACTGTCTCCGGTTATAAGGCCATAACACTTTCTTTTAAATAAGTTGTAAACTTAGTTGGTGGAGGAAAAACTGTAAATACTTCAATAAACACAGGGAAATAATATACTGGAGACGTGATTTCACATAATGCAGATAATAATAAAATGAATAACTGTCATAAAGTATACAAGTATAAATTTAGTCACCACAACAAAATCGACATTAATAGAAATTGGTATGAATAACTAAGGTGTAAAGGGAGATATTACGGTAAAGTTACAACAACGTATTTACTGAAGTAGATTAGAGGGGTCTTCTTAACAATAGAAGAATAAAGGTAGAAATTTTAATAATGCTATTAAGGTTGAAAAGTACATTACGTACAATCGTGGATACTTGGGAGATCAAAACGTCAATACAAAATTCTTAAAAAATGAAGTTCTCATAATTGAAAATTATTAGATTGGATTGAAGGAGAACATATTTGATTGATGTAAAGTCCAACGTTTCGTTACGACCAAACCTTAAAGTGAAGTGGTTTATTGAAGGAAATATTTTTTTTACCATAATACCTCTAGGTACAAATTTCGCTCAATTCCTGAATTCTGCAATTACTTTCCGATTAATCGTCCAGTAAAAAGCTCTTTTAAAAAAAGAAACGTTTTCTGTTACACAGATACGGATTATAAACAAGTATTCCACGAAAACAGTAATAAATCTCATTTACATCTATTTATGAAATAGCATGTGGTCACAGTTATTGGAAAAGTTCATTTAAATAATGTTAAAACCCAATATTGCTCGAAAATATAATTCATTTTTAGACAAAAGCATTTCATTTGCTATTTGATCTATATTCTGTGACAAAACTCTAATGTTTACAATATGTATGAATCTGTTAATTTACAATGATAACTACATATAAATGAAGTAATTAGTAGGTACAATAACGAAATGCAATGAACTCGAATTTTAACGATGTTTCAACCAAATTTAAAAATAAACTAGGGCACAAATTATGACAAGTTATTTGATATAAAAACATATATTTACTACATTAGTGGTTCATAATGCTGTACTATGATTTACTTTTCAAGTAGGTATAAAATAGACTTTGGCATGTTAGAATGCACTAGCTGTTTTTACAAAATGATGAAATATTATACTCGCACAATATTGTTGTGGAGTGTTATAAAAATAAAAAGATTACCTTTTGTTCGTTTGTTTGGTTAAGTATATGAAAAATTGAAATTTGCAATTCTTTTGTACCAATAAGTATGCATTCAGTGCTAGATCAAGAGAGCCTCAGTCTTTTGCATATATAATGTACCAAAATATTCCACAATTGAATTACGATTCGTCTTCACTTCTTATATAGGGGCCTCCTCTTTGATGTGTGCAGTTTTGGACGTTAAATATGTTGGCGCACCTTGGCAGTGAAACCGACACGTGTGCCGAGCTGGAAATGCCACGATGCTATACACTTTCTTGCTATTCTCAGTGAGCTACTTAATATTTGTAGGTATCCAACAACAGTATACTTGACACTATTACCGCTTGTGTTCATGCTTGTACATGTGGTATAGGTGTTTGAAGGTTTGTCGAATAATAATCCCAACACCCTAGATTTAACAGTTTAACCCGGCGAGGCTGTGGTGGGGTGTGACATACCCCACGCAATACTCCAACGATCGTTTTGTTTTAAATTTTTGCTGTAACGGTTTGTCTCGCCGCATAGCTGGAGCTAAGGAGCTGCGGGAGTGGATAGTGGCGTGATAGCAGTGTTGCGCTAACCGGCGCTTGAGATATACGTGCCCATACTCCTGTCGGGTACGTAATACCCCGCCACATAGTTGGTGTGTGGTTATTTCGATAAAATTGAAAGTTGTTTTTTTGGTTTATTAGCTTATTATTTGTTTTTTGTTTTAGTTTTTGAACGAAAATGAGTTTCGAAAGAGATCAAAGGCGTCTTGAGTCCATGATAGAGGAGGTTTTCCAAGCACTCTTGCTCAACATGTGGGAAGGCCATATGTATAGAGCATGCAATATTTTCCTGCAAAAATTGTTGTGATGATGACCCTAGTTCCTAAGCTGTTCCAAAGTATTATGATAGTTTTTTATTTCTAATCCAAAGACTGATGTTTTTTCCTTAATTTAGTAGTTGTTGTTTAAAGTAAAATTTTGTTGTTGTTTATTTTAGAGGTTTATGAAGATAATGCCTATTTTTGTTTAAAAAAAACTCAGTTTCTTTTATTTTCCTAAATAATAATAAAAAATTTATTAAAATATTAAAGTTTTTTCATTAAAAGCTGTTTATTGTTTATATTAATATCACAAAACATAAGATTAGAACTCAATTTATCGATATTATGATATTTATGGCCAATTTAATAAGTGGGTATGTCAAACCCCACCACATACTCAATGTTACATTTTGCCACCACAGCCTCGCCGGGTTAATGTAACAAAAATGATGAAGTTGTTGTGTACACAGGTAACAACACAAAAACGTAAAGATAGAAAAAGCGAAATTAAAAGTATGAAACTTACGTATGTATGTGCATGCGTATCGATTAACACGCCTGCCGTCATCCGTGTTTACGACTTAAAAATAATTCTCAGACTGCCACGTAAATTTGAGTACTACGAACGTCCGACACCCTCTAATCACTACAACGATCAGGGTCACCGCGTGGCGGTTCTAGATATAGTTTTACAATTACTACGTTGCCAACAGTTCGGCCGTCCCGACCGTCATCCAAACGGGATGGATCGTCATCACTTACCGTAATTGTCCAGCGCTTCATGCCGTCTGCACTAGTTGAGATGAGTTTTGGACCCTCACCTTTTCCTACGTTTTCCACGCCATATCTATCACGACCTTTTACTTTAACGACCTTGTAGGGCCCTTAAAATTAAAATTGTTGAAACTTATCCATAATAGAAAGAAAAACACAAAGTTTCAAAGTTTCAGAAAACAGTATATTGTAACACACTAGAACATTTAATATTTTCCACAAACCAACCCATACAGATTCAGTTATTAATGCCGATTCCTTCCACCCCTGGTCCCACAAACTTGCCGATTTTTATGCCTTCATACATAGATTAATCCATATACCCTTAAATACCCAAGATTACGCAATAGAATTAAATAGAATATATAAAGTAGCTCAAAATAATAGTTATTCAATTTCAGTAGTAGAGAATATTTTAAACAAAAACCTTAAGTAGTATATATATCCGGAAATAATAATTAAACCAAATAAGTTTAATTGCTTAACATATTTAGGACATATCTCAACGACTATTGGAAATAATATCAAATACATAAACAATATGAAAAACTACATCACCTAATATTGTTATTTTTTTTAAAACCAACAACTCATTAGGATATACATACTCTCATCAACAAATGTAAAACAACGAAAGATCCTAAATCTGGAGTGCAATGTTTAAGCTGTGTTAATTGTAATTTGGTCTGCGTAGGCCAAGCTGGCAGATCATTTAAAACTAGGATTAAGGAGCACTACAATAGTTTCATTAATAAAAAAATTAGGTTCGACATATGCAGAACATCTTATTAACCAGTTACATAACTTTAATTTAGATTATAAAATTTTGCATATTCAAAATAAAAGTTTGAAACTAGATTTACTAGAAGGTAATAATATTATAATATAATATAACTTACCCCAGAACCCAGAACAGGCAATAGTATTCCGTCTTGAGACGGTGCGGACACTGACTTAGCGATCTGTTCTTGATGACCTCTTTTATGGAGCCATCACCTGCTTATTCTGCGGCTACAAAACATTAGTTTTCCGGAATAAGTAGGTGACATCGCTACCAGGTGAATAAATATTCCCATATATTGGGTGATTTGCGACAGAAAACCGAGCACCCTTTCACTACTAAGAAAAATTGCACGTTCACTGCAAACTTTTTGTGCCGACGCAAATCGAACTGTGTTTTAGAAGCTTATCAAAAATGACACGCAACTTTACCAAAACTCAGTTTCAACACGAAGCGAGGTTCTGTAAATCACTTTAAACCAAACAAACCATATATAATATTCATGCGATGAAGTAGAAGTCAATAGATTTAATATCCAAACTAACAAATGCGTGCCACAAATAGGGTTTCCATGCCATCTTGTGAACGAATATCATTATTGTAGGTACCTACATATTGTAGTGTTCGTGGGTTTATTAAAAATTCATTTACAAGACTAAGTACAGGAATACAATTTATTTACACTGATTTAATAATAACTAGTTAAATACTCTATTAATTAATACAGAACTTAGATTACTATTTATTTACAACACTCACTTATATGCGCGTCTCTATTTATTTGTCTCTTCACCTTTAACACTGTCGATTTATTTCGGATGTTACCACTGTCGCTGTCAATTTATTACTAAGTATGGAACGTCATTCCACTTTTATAGCATCATGGATCAATCTGGAAAAGTCTCGAAGTTTGTTTACATTGTTTACGTTTTCAGCGAACCGCTTAATTATTTTTCTGGAAGGCAGGTACGGAACACACGTACACAAATACAACGCACACTGCCGACACCGCCCTTGGCTAGTCGAGCCGGCCGGCAACGCATGCATGCGTACCCGATCGCACATAAGCACGCTCGCGTTCGCTACAATATTATCGTTATAGAATAATTTTATTTGATGACGTGATAACATACAGAAAAAAGGATTAGGTATAGAGAAACAAACCGCTAGACGACTCCAATAATTAAACAACGTTTCGAAAGTCAATTTCGATAATCGTGAGGCTAATACACAACATCAGTTGCAAAGTTCTTACAATATTTTATTGATACCAACAAGATTAAATTCATTAATTGAAAGTATACATTGATTGAATAAATAAGAAACATGTATTACATTAGACTAGAAGGGATAGATACTTAGAGTTTAGACATAACAGGGCATTCCCTCGAAACCAATAATTTTATGTGCTTATTTCTCTTGTAATTAATGAGAAGATTATCACACGTGTAATACATTTATTCGTAGTTATCTCCCTTTAAGGTCTCGTCCATTATGTTCGTGGTTCGCAGGTTGAATATACGAAAATACGGAAATATTTAATTCTTTCTAACGAAGAAATCCTCAAATTTCGAACGTTTTATTTTTCGACTTGAAGTCGCCTGTTGTTAAATGTTGTTCGCCATCTAAATCCTAGTTTTTTGTCTGGACATTTTAAGGAAGTGTTTCTTCCCATCCACCCAAATCTACATGGAGTTTTTGTCGTACCTGTTCCATTTTCACGCGACATTTTTCCGTTAAATTAAAATTATGAATTATATTGCGAATGTGACTGAGCTCAAAATTTTCATTCTCCAAACTAGTAACAGGACATTTTCTTTTATATAAATTTCGGAATATTGTTCTTTTCTAATTCTTCAGCTTCCCTAATCACACCCTCTACAGTACTTAACGAGTCCCCTGTAGTCACACTCATTAATATTTTCATCTTTCCGTAAATTAACCATGAACAGAAATAGTTTGTACCTATATTACTTCCTTTGTTTGATTTTTAAGAACTTTATTTGTTTATTGTGATATTTGTTTCCATTTTTAATTGTCTATTTTTTATATATCTACCTATATAAAAATTAGTGTAAATGTAATTTAATACAATTAAATTTGATTAAAATCAAAATTGAAAATAAAATTTTAGAGAAAAATTTAAGTAAATTATTATTTTCTTCATTATCTTTGCACGTCAATGTCTTCAAACCGGGCAAAAGCAACAGTTAATTTGGTAAAGGAATTAGGAAATATGAATTTTAAGTTAACTACAGGTAAGTGAATACCATCCATTAACAGTTGTTTAGTATATATAACGTGAATAATATGATATTGATATACCTCATCATAATTATGCACATCAATTGGAAAATCATAATTTGGACTGAAAGTTACCTTACTTAATTCAATAAACTTAAGTCAGGTGAAAAGACCACAGTAATTCGTTTTAACTATTATTTATATATACGATGTTTCGTTGGTATTATGGCGACTTCCTCAGGTATCATGAATAGTCCGCTAAAACATTGCCATATCCTAGACTCATTGCAAAAGAGCTTTTAATTTACAAATCCCATATGTCAATAATGTAGTCATGTTGACGATAAAACAAATAACTAGCGTTAAATACACAAAAGTTTATTATTAATTATAATTACTGTGGTCTTTTCACCTGACTTAAGTTTATTGATTTATCATTAAGACCTGAAACATTTTGATCTTACTTAATTTATTTTTCAATTGTTTTGGCGTTATTACTGTTGAACGTTAGGTATTATGTTTAGTAAATCAAATTGAAGATATGATATTTGGCTCATGCACAGCATATCTAGCTACGTAATCAGCGCGCAAGCTTTGTCCCACGATGGTAACGGTTCCACTCGAATATTCGTTGTTTGCTCGACTGATCATGCAAAAACGATTTCCCCCTTCTTCAGGTACTTTCTAACGTAGAATGCAGTGCAATTTAAAAACATCAGCCACTATTGTTCGCTTCATGCGTCCATTTTCTTTGGAACTACCCACAATGGGGAATTATATGGACTAACGCAGGGTTGCAGCATTATTTGCTTTAATATTTTTGAAATTTGTTTGTCAACTTCTTTCTTTGTGTCATTCTGGAAAACCATAAATTTTGGATGTTATCAGAGTAGGGTTAGAAACGTTGATTTGATGATCTAAAATATCAGAAGTTGTTAATTGGTCATCGGAAAAAATGCAATATGTCAGAATACTCATTATCTAATAGTGATAGAAAATATTTTGCTTATGACTAATGCGTATCTGTTTTGGTTGGAAGGGGGGGGGGGTACCCTCGTTATTGTAAAAAATCAAGAAACGAAAGCTAAAAAAAATTTAAACCTAAAATTATTTATTTATTTATTTAACTGTAAGTTTAACACCATCTGCGTAATTTAGCTACAATGTAGGTTCACTACCAACAGGATCCTTAGCTTCAGCACAAATAATTTAATTCTTTCAAATAGCACCTACCATATTTAATTTTTTCAGTCGATTTCCTTTTATTCTCTTTCGATCCTAATAAATACATCCTATTGTTTTATTTGAAAACTTTTGAGTAATTGAATTTGTAGAATATAAATCAATTAATTAATTTCATTAATTCTGGCGTAATCAGAGTGTGCCTTGGACAATTGATAACTAACGACAATTAAAACAGAATCACACAAAAAACTTTCTTTGGATTAATATCCGTTCTAGAAAAATGTTTATTATAATTACTTTAATTGAAGTAATCGTTTTTGGTTATCTTTGTGTAATTATGTGGATCGAAGGAGGATAAAAAAAAGAAATCGACTAAAAAAATAAAATATGGTAGGTGCTTGTTGAGAAAACGAAGTTATTCGTGTTTGAAGCTTTTGAAATTTAGAATTTTATTCTAAACGCCCTGTATAAATTGTGAAATTGACTTTTGTCAAGGCGTTAGCTCTGATATTCAGCTATCATTAGCAACACGCTAAGTCATTTTTTATGGAAGTAATAATTTTTTCTAATTCGTGTTGCGGTAGCGATTTTTTTTTCTATAAATTACATTATTTCAGAAACCGCTCATTGTAGGTGTACAAATTGGTTATCAAACTTATCTCAAAATTTCACGTTTTGTTTGAATTCGGCGTAGCAAATATTCCATTTAAAATAACAAAGTTGATGTCGACTTCCAGTATAACCGAAAGTTATAGACGACTTCAAATATTTGAATCAGATAGAGTATCAGTTATGAGGCTATTTTCCACATTTACAAAACTCTACTGGTATAGTCAGCAATGTTATGTATGTCATAAAATAAAAAATACTGTAATTAATCTGTGACATGTCCATAATTAAAATAAATGCTTACATTCGATTTGTGCATTTATTTGTTCCACAAGACACTAGCTTTGATTATAATTCTGTATAATTCACAGATATGGTCACCTAATACGGATTTAAAATAACTTAAACTAAATCGTATTCAAGATAAATTTCTGAATAACAAGACTAAATAGAAACAAAAGAAACAACTACTCCGAGGGCTAATACCCCTACCGGCATTGAATTACACTATTGAATCTGGAGCCACATATTAGACGTAGATATAACAATCTAAACAGACAGGTAAAATTCCTGTAACGTCTAAACAATCAAGGATTACAAATCGAATCGATAGCGTATTCTTATTGCACAGTCCCCCTACACAGATACCTGTTTAGTGGAAGAGGATTTAACATAAGCTGTGCGAACGAGCGAAGGAGCGGTAGATGATTAGCAGAGTTGGGTGCGTTCAAATTTGTAAAAAATGGAAACCTTTATAGAAAAGCTTGATAGTGTGCGGGTGGGTTATGAACAAAATGAAATAGGTTCTCTGAAATCGTTGGAACTGAATCAAACGTATCCCGTATTCAAAAAGGTGCATACAAAATGGGGACCACGTCTGTTAACCGATTTGTATAGCTTCGTTGTATTTTTTCCATGCAGACACGCAGAAGCTTTCACAGATACAGAGATATAAGCATACGAGGATATGAATGATAAAATTGATAAACAAGTGGGTCAACCACCGATCCTTCTCAAAGGCTTTGTGAGGAAATTAGCTCATATAAAAATCCATTTGTAAAATGTATAATGTTGTTTAAAAGAAAATGAAACCAATTTTTATTTTTAATTAGCCTTATTTAATTAAATAAAAATACAATGCATTTAGGAGTGTAAAGATAGACAATATTTTAATAATAGAACATTTTTATAAACACAACTCGGTTCAAGATCTGTTTTAAATAAGTTAGGTACACACCTTAACTTTAAAATCAGTTGCTAAATTTGAGAGAGATGCACTTCCGATGTCTTCGATGTAAGTAAAGTTAACATTAGGAAAGAGTTCCATCAACCACACTTTTTTCGCAATCACTTAACATATACACCCGTTGACCACCAATATAGGATAAATAGTGTCATAAATCGTATAGTAAGAAAAATCGCCATTATCCCAAAATAACCCATATACATTAACTGATTAACCAACGATTTTGACTCCTGTAACAAACTAGGAGAGCGTCTAACGGAAATGGTGCTTCAAATGTGAAATGATGAACTGGTCCTTCCTTGAGCGCAACAACAAATAAATCGATTCTCGCTACACTGAAAACCTTGAACGTCTAGCATGAAAGTCATAGTGCTCGCCGTTCATTATCGATAAAGAAAGTAAAGTGGGTAGTGTTCATTGGGTTTTACACTTCTTGAACCAAATTTGTAGAGGGATTGTGACGTATCATTCGGTCATGAATAATCAAACAGTAAGCTGCTGTTTTATCTTGCACATTCTGTTTTGATTAAAATGATAAGCGAATAGCGATACTACCAAATACCACAATTTCATTCTGGTTAGAACAGTCTCCTAAAACATGAGGAGCAATCGTTAGAAATTCCTTAGGATCGAATAAGGTCTCACTTATATTACCGTAGGACGATTGCTGAAAGTTAACAGATATTTCATACAATACAGCAAATCCGGAAAAATCGAAATCTAAATTTAAATTACCATACGGGTACTTAATACATCCTAAGTAAACTTTAAAATTGGGTAAATTGTAGCGATCGAAAACAATCATATTTTTTGTACCTTTGTCGGTTTGAGAACTGAAAATAATGAAGCGAGGTTTTTCTAATTGCGATGCAATTTTCACAGTCCAGTTGTGAGAATGCGATTTACTAAGTAAGGGATATTCATGTAGTTCCCAACTACGATACGAAAGTTCCATATTTAAATTGCGATCAACGTAACGTAATAATTTCAAACGTTTACATCGATACATGAGGAATTTTCCAATATATCTGATCCAAATGTACAACTACCTCTTCACCTGGTGTTGCCGAGCAATAGAGAGCATTACTGTCAGTGCTGCTGTGAACTAGAACCAATTCTTGTCGTATATTAGGTATTATTTTTCATCTTCTTCCCCAAATCCTAAAATCATACAAAGAGGAATACAAACGTTGAAGTAACCGTTTACCTAAATTAGTTTTCTGGTATGAAGGGCACCTTGTGCGGCGCCTAAAGCAGGAGGCAACCATCCACTATAAATAAGATGTTTACCTTCGTTTTCATTGTAAGACGTGTAACCTTTCATTGTTGTAGTCACAACAGGGTTACGGACTCGATCAATATTTTTTCTACCCAATTCATATCGAATTTCATCAAAAAAGTACAAAATTCCATTATCTATAAAATTAGTGATTGTAGGCACAGTTCTATCCTTTTTCAACAAACGTCCTTCTATGTATACGTCTTCAATTTCTATTGGAATGCGTATGGTATCGTTATTTTTGAAAGTTGAACTCAATCCTCTACGTCGAGACTACATAGAAGGAGTTATTAAACACTATGAAGGTGGTACGTTTAACACTTACGTTGTGACTCCCTGTTTTGATAAAGTTCGATACGAATGGTACACAAGTAAATTATTTATCAGTGATTCTGAACTGGATCTTGACGGACCAAACGCTGTAATCGATGATAAATTGAAAAACATAGGTATTGTGGGATTATACGAGCTACTGTTCAAATTACGATCTGAATTTTCGACGTCGACTATGGAAAGGAAAGACTACTCGGATACTTTACAATAAAATGTATGGGAGCAATTTACTATTTAACAGTGAGTGTAATATAATCGTTTAAACAAATTGTTAAGATTGTTAGTTATATAATGGCGGTTGATAAGTTCGGACGTGGGTTAGAAAATAAACGATTGTATTCGCGAGCATTCAGCAATGTTCATGATTTCAATCATAACCGCTTAACAAGAATCAGTGATCCTCAGCAGGAGTATAATGCTGTGAATGTGCGATTTTTGGAGAAGAAGGTGCAACGTCTTTTATCGCAAGATGATGTAGTCGATATTAGACAAGCATTAGATAAAGTGTTGTATTTCGTTGATGTGCCTAAGGAGCGTATTACACATTTGACTGAGCCTACCGCTGGGTTTCATGCATCCGGACGACTTAGAAATCGAATTTTTCTAAAATATGGATTCCTTATCATATGAGTTGTATCAAGCGGAAACGCCAGTCCTCGTATCAATTTCCGAAGAGCAGTATTATGTAATGATTTAGATAGATTCAATGTGGTGTGTTTGAAGTTAGGAGTTGAAGTTCCAAAGTAGGTGTTCAAACGGTTTAAAATGTTGCAAGATGCATCGCTTGATGTTCTGAATACCATTTTCGAAAAAAGAACGACGGTGTGACACATTCGTTGATGATTTTTTTTTTAAATAACCGGAGATGAAGTCCAAGGGATTTTAAACGAAACAAGTTATAATTACACGCGGAATTATATATATTTTCTTAGGGAAATGCTGACAAACGGATCAGCTCTAGCTAAAAGCAAAAAATTCTCCATCGTTAACATAAGGAAAACGTATGTAACATAGCTAAGGTGTGTAGATGATTTAATAATGGATATACCGTATTACGCACAACCGAAATATTTGTAAAAGTGTATTCACCTCATCAACTTGTTACTTCCACGTAAACTGTTTACGACCAACAACGAAGATGGAAGTACCTCAGAAGAAGCTCACCACTCGTGTTAGCGAAACGTCAGGAAGCAATTCCAACCGATGACGGCCTCTACGCCCGAAGAAGGACAACACCAGTTATATACGATGTTCATAAATACTATCAATGGATTCGTCGGGAAGTGAAGAAGCCTCAAACAGTTTTTGAATAAAATATTCGCCAACATTAAGTTGTCGGTATACGGATGAAAAAAATTTTGGATTAATTGATCAATTTTACTGTCCAGCTTTGAAATCGAATTTTCCGAGTTTTTTATGTTGTAATGTCCCTAAGGAAGCGTATTAGTTGTTTTCAGAATTAGGAAACGTTTATCATCTTTAGGTCAAAAAGCTGCTTTGGTTTTCATTTGTGTGAACATACTATGGAGGTCAGAGACGAAGATATTCATACTTTTTAGAATGGTGGAATCGTCCCTAATAAAGCGACGATAATCGTCAATACCTAGAAGTAATTTTATAATGCTTTCTTAACGACTTGATCAACCGATTCAACGGAGTAAGCTTTAACTCCGGTTCCATAAAATGCATTAATAGGATTATTTGGGAACTCATCTTTAAATTTACCGATCACAGATGAGGCAATGGGAATGTTGAAACTATTATCGCGCAGATAATTGTAAGTATCAGTGTTCAATATTTTTGATAATATCTCGGTAAAGGTTTTCTGTGAACACTTTAAAAATGAAGGAATTATTATCCATATAAGTGCATCAAATAAACGTTTTGTTGATATGCTAGTTTAAGAAACCTGTAGTGGAAGTTATATAGGTGAGGTTGATGTTTGTGGATAGATGTGGTGGAGTGCTTGCTAGATTCAAGTAAGCATGTTTGATATGGTTGCAAAACGGTTTCATAGCCTCTATATACAACAAAGGGTACTTTAATGCGCTTCAAATTTTAAAATATGGTTAGGGACGAACCTATACATCTTATACATCTGGAAATCTACGTTAGGAAGGGTGGTGAGACGTGGTTACAGTCATGCTGTTGATGACCTTGTAGATGGACTAAAGTGGAGTATTGTAAGCAACATTAGAATTTGCGGTGTCCTGTCTCGGAAAGCTGTTGAGAAAGTAAACGAGATATGTCCTTGATCTATCAATAATGATTATTGCCTTGATAATCGTCGAGCAATAGTAGATTGAAGTGCACCCACCGTTTGATGAGTGAGTAGCATAGGGGACCAACTGTCTTCCAGATCCACTTTCCATCTTTCAAATCGGATTCAGTGCCGTATACATTCACAGAACAGTAGTTCTTGGATTTAAACATCAAAATGTCTGTTATTTTCATAGAAAATTTGATGCCGTCATAATCCAAAGTGAGAGAGTAATGCGGGTAGGGAGTTGTTCTTTGCAGGTTTTCTTGCGCGGTGTGTAAAGCTGACGTTATTGCCCACGCCGAGCGGGCTTGATAATCGTTAATCTTCAGTAGAATTTGTTTGGGTAATAGAAAGCAGGATGAGAATCTCAATGGATCAAACCTGTTGAAGTTGATTTCAAGGAAGAGAACCCTTTCTAAAATCCATCCTGCAGAAAAAAAGGATAAGTAGGAACATCGTTGGTAACCGTGTTATTGATTGAAGTGTTGCCTCTACCCGACACGCCCATGACGCTATCTCAAGAAACGGACTGACTGACAAGTGCCCACCGCATTTATGATAAGATGGCTGCACTGACGTCCACTTGGGAGAGACAGTGGGATGTTTACAGACATGTGGACACGGAACTCGCCCAAGTCCGAAAGTGAAAGAGCCATCTCGAAGGCAGGTAGCTCGTCATCGAGGAGAAGCCGCTCGTCTACTCGACGAAACAGCTCGTCGAGAAAAGGACATAGAACAGCTTCCGGAGAAGAAGACGCAACACGCTGAAGATCTGGACAGGCAGTGTCTCCAAAAGGACGTCTTGGAGGAGGAAATGAAGGCCAAGCGACCTAGCTAAAAGCTACTGTTATTAAATTGATACGGGTGTCTCAGTTCGATCAGCTTGTAGGTGCGGGGGAAGAGGGGTCTGGTTAGGTTGTGACGTAGCTCAGAAAGTACAAGCTACGGATGACTTAGTCAACGCCAATAGTGTCTGCGACTCGCTTGTAGTTTTCTTTAATAGTGGACTACTTTTAAAATACCATACCAATAGCGTTTGATAAACTGAACTAGTTCTTAAGGGTAGGTTAAATTCAGGGATTGTATACATGCCGTATATAGATAATTCATAAAAACGAACCAAAAATATTCTACATTTCCATAGCCATTGTCAATGCAGGTACATAAACTTTTATGTACCTACTTACCTGTTATCAATATTATATAATTGCGATTAATAATGACGCCACTAATAATAAAAGTAATTCAAAGTAAGTAATGAGTTATGATCACTTTTCGAAGCTACCTACTTAAAATTATCTGAACAACAATTTTTCTTTCTGTAAAAAAATGCAATTATGAATGAAGCTAAGTTATCTTCAACTTGTAGACCATTTATAAAATGGTAGGAGATGGAATACACTGTAGTGTCGGTTCCTGTAAGAGCCAACAGGAAAAAAATATGGACTTGTCTCTTTTTTCATTCCCAAAAGATGTTCAATTACAAAAAGAATGGATAAATCGATGTCATCGAGTCGATAAAATTAGTGTAACAAACACCCGAATTTGTAGCCTGCACTTTTTACCTTCAGATTTTGAAAGAAATTTGAAGGCAGAACAATGAACAAAGAAAGTTAAAATTTCATGGTATGTTTGTCTCGTACATTGGTCAAAATTACGTAAAATGTTAAAAAGTTGATTTATTATTCAATATTTAGAAGAATTATTTAATAAATTTCACGGAAACAATAGAAGTAGGTGCAGAAAGAATATTCCAAAAAGAACAGCACGTTTTCTTTTAAAAAAGTGCGATACAGATGATTCAAGTATCATCCATGAATTTAGCCGCCAAAGAATATTTATAAGAATTAAGTATTTAAATTTACAACTTCAGGAAAAATCTCTGAAACGAAAAATAACAGCGACAAGTACGAAGACTAAAGAAATTCAAGCGAATTGTCAATTAACGTAATTACATATCATTAATAACATTCATGAACATTTTCTTAAAAATGCATAAAGCACAAACTTAAGAATATTTTAGTGCGATAGAATTAATAAAAATCCGGTAAATTTTAATTATATTTCATGTTACATTTATTTGCATATCATTCCTCTACGTCAGTGTTTCCCAACCTTTTTCTCCTCGCGAACCAAAAGTAAAATCTAACAGAATTTGGCGAACCCCCATATGTAGTCGTTAATGATAGGCAAAAAAACAATAAAATTTTCTAGAACATTTATTTTACATATAAGACTAAAATAAGCTATAAACATTTAATACAAAATAAATTTAACAAACTGGTTCTTATTTCAGCACATGTTCCCTTTGAAAAAGCTTTTAATGGGATATATTTGGATATTTTCATGGAACAAATCAATTGAAAGTTTGGCTCAATATCTGACAATTTCGGTCTTAGATCAGGTTCAGCATTTAACCTGTTTCTATATTTATCTTTCAGATAAGTATATGTTGAAAATCCTTTCTCGCACAGATATGTTGTGCAGAATGGTAATAGAACGTCTATGGCTTTTTTTGACAGACAGGATATTCATTTTTTATACGGAGCCAGAAGTCAAATAAGGAGTGATCTTTAAAAATAGCTTGCAGAGAACTGTCACAGGATAGCTCTATGAGCTTTTCTTTTTCTAATAAAGTTAGAGAGGTTTCTAAACTTACATTTACTTGAAATGGACTACGTATGTTATATCTCGGATAAATTAGAGATAAACAAGAATTTGTTTAACAGCACTAATCTCCACGAGTTTTCTAGGCTCGCTGTTGTTGGAGATGGATTCGAGTCGATTTTCTAATACTTTTGACCAAGAACTTATTTAAGTTGCACAAACAACTTCTCTAAATCAAAATATTAACTTGGAGCGTAGCTCAACTATTTTTATTATTTCTTGATCAACTTATTTAAGTAATGTATTACTTCTGATTCAAAGAAATAAAATAGCCGTTTAAGACGTTTATTAGAACACAAACTACAGCGGGTTACAAGTGAACTATTATCGACTAAAACAGAACTATGACTGAACTAAAAATACAACGACGGGGACATTATGGATATAAAAATTCACATGGGAAAATGGAGCCTATTTCGGAAGAAATGTGTAAATAAAACTAACCAGGCAAGCGAAACTAATTTAAGTGTAAGCTGACTGACATATTTATTATTACGTGGCAATATGGAACATTCGTGATTAGTGGGCACTTATGGTTGAGGTATTTGGTTTCAAGTTGGGTCGGGATTATAGGATATTTGGTTATTTATGAGGTACAGGGCTAAAAGAAACAGATTGACGTTAAAACGTGAGAAAATAGGATCGGAAAGGAACACTTATATAATTTGTCCTGCCTGTTAATTAAAATAACCGTGTGGTTTTAAATAAGTAAATGAATGAATAGATTGTGTTATTTAGACACATATAACACGTATCCAGTTGCTTGAGATGGATATATTGCATCTATTGGGAAAACAGTCATCGAAAGTTAATTGAAGATGTTTCAGATGTTCATATATATTCTTTTTAATATTTTCGTCGTTTCATTGAATTTTCTGATAAAAAAGTGCAGAGAGAACTGAAACATTCATACTCATTCATCTGGAGACATTGGATCCAAAAATTGATCTTTTTTAACATAGCCTCAATTCTATCATGAACACTGAAAATGGTGACACCTGCGCCTTGTAATGACATATTTAATTCATTTAATTTACAAAAGATGTCAGCTAAGTATGCAAGCCTTTGCAGCCAAAGAATATCGGATACACAAGAGGACAAATGAAACGGATGATCAATAAAAAATGCTTGAACTTCACACTTCAATTCAAACAAGCGTGTCAAAACTTTGCCACGGGAAAGCCATCTCACTTCTGTGTGAAGTAGTAAAGAATCGTGGAGACTTCCAAAGTCTTCACAAAGCGCACGGAATAGACGGCTATTTGTAGCACGCGATTTTATAAAGTTTACAATTTTTACGGCTTCACTTAAAGTAGTAGATAACACTTCAGGAATACGCTTACATACCAACGCTTGTCTATGAATACAGCAATGAGTCCATTCAATTTTCTCGTTGATCTTCTTCACCCGTGCCACAAAACCAGAAAATTTTCCTGTCATTGATTTCGCACCATCTGTACACACACCCACACAATAAGACCAGTTCATTACCATTTTTTTGAAAATAACCATTGATCATATCGAAAATTGCTTCTCCAGTTGTATAGGTTTTCAATGGTTTTGCAAATAGTACATCTTCTTGAACGATATTCGTGAAAATATATCTAACGTAGACAAGCAAGATTGCGGCGTTTGCTACATCGGTCGACTCGTCAAGTTGGATAGCAAAATAATTCAATTTTATTCTCTTCAAAAGTTCGTTCTCCAGATTATTTGCCAAATCATTAATTCTACGCGACACCGTATTGTTAGATAAGGAAACCAGGTCAATTTTCTTTACTGTCTTTTCTCCAACCACACATTTCGCGATATATTTTGCACATGGTACAATTAAATTTTCTGCCAATGCATGTGCCTGCCCAGATCTTGCAATTCTATAACTTACTCGAAATGATGCTTCAAGAGCCATTTTACTATCTTCATTTGAAGACAGGAAAGAAGAGAGATTACACTTTTTATTATCTGATAATTTTCTTTTAAAATACTCAAGAGGTTTATCCTTGTGCGTCGGATGTTTTATTTCAAGGTGTCTACGAAGAAGTGACGGTTTTAAACTACTATTAGCAAGAATTTCGTTGCATATAACACAAAGCGGTTTAGGTTCAGACTCTTCCCCAGTAAAATGAAAACCTAGTTGTAAATAGTCCCTGTCATATTTTCGCTTTTTCCCTTTTTTCACACCATGTTCACCATTTTCTTGGTTTTTACTCTGGTGAAACGGTAGCTCAATACAACTTTCAGTATCATCATGTGTTGTTTCTAAACGACCCGTTTTTAACCATCGATGCATAATAAAATTGGGGTATAATAATTATTAAAAGTTATGTACACGAGAAGAACTTTAATGAACAAACAATGTCACAGTAGCTATTCTACTAATTGCGAACTAAATCACTCAAGATTTATAAGCCTATGTACGAACGTCGGTAAATGCAACACTACTCTCCCAGTTCCCAGCTGTGAACAAGCGTTTAATTCTTAAGTCTGCGTGCAACTAAAATCTATGTTTACATGGATCGTTGCCACTGTCATTTTTACGACCGTTTTCTAAGCATTCCAGACGTTTTAACGTTTTCTAAGTATTCCAGACATGTATTTAAAGGCCGTAAAATAGCTTAACTAACTGTTGGCAACCATAAAATATAGGTAGGCAGATGCATACGTTCGAAACAACAGCGTGCAATCTGCATTGCATTTGGTGTGTCTTTTTATTTTTTTGTGTGTTTTTTTTTTTCTTTGGCCATTTTAAATCCCGCCATTACGCTATTATTTTCGCGAACCCCCTTTGTACACATAGTGAACCCCCAGGGGTTGGCGAACCACCGGTTGGGAACCGATGCTCTACGTCTACGCTGTACATACCTCAGCGGCTAGTGCACTCTGATTGGTTGGCGGCAACTGAGGCAACCGAATTAGTTCAATAACCGTGGGTACAAGCGGCTCGGTGTGTTTGCGCTGAAGCTGGCGCGGCAGTTTGAGCTTGTACCTGCAGACTAGGGTGGTAGGGGGACGGATAAGTGTAACAAAAATATGTAGTAGTTACTAAGTTAGTAGGTAAGATTATTATTGTTAACAATTATTATTATATTTTCATAAGTAAATGTAGTTAATTAATAAAAGAGCTGTAAAAAGATGTATAAACAGAATTAAAAGTAAAATCAATAACAAAAAAAACATAATTGATGTATTATCAGGTGTTCCGTAAGGTTCACACCTAGGCCCTCTTTTGTTTAATATTTTTATAAATGATCTATCGCTTGTGATAGATGAGGCTGAGTGTTTGTTATTTGCGGATGATCTAAAAATTTTCAGAACTATAACTTGTGAAGAAGATGCCAAAAAATTGCGAGCGTGCTTAGTTAAGATTTTTACTTGGTGCTTGAGAAATGACATTTCTCTAAATATAAAAAAGTGTAAAGCCATAACTTTTTCCAGGAGTAGGAATCAAATAGTTTACGATTACAAACTCAACGATGTGATATTAGACAAAGTTAGTGAAATTAGAGACCTTGGAGTGATTTTTGATAGCAAAATGTTTTTTGATGCGCATAGAAACTATATTGTTAACAAAGCTTTACAAATGTTAGGTTTTTTGAAAAGGTCATCGATAGAATTTAAGTCTCCAACTACTCTGAGAACGCTATATCTATTGTTAGTTAGACCAATCCTGACGTTCGCGTCTATAATTTGGTATCCTGCTGCAGAAATTCATATAAAGCAAATTGAAGGTGTTCAACACAAGTTTTTTAGGATATTAGCGCCAAGGGTTGGTCTACCTGACCCTTTCATTGATCATATCTATACGAACATATCTACGACTTCGCATATTCCATCTCTTGTTTCTCTTAGAGTCTCTTATGACTTGAAATTTTTATATAAATTGGTTCGGTATTACAGATTGTTCACTGCTTCGTAACGAATTATGTTATATTGTGCCGCGACGTAATATGAGATCAAATTCGATATATTGTTTAGATTTTTACAGAGTAGATTTCACCAAAAATAATGTCCTGACTAGAGTATGCGATTTCGTTAATAAGATGAACTTTGATTTGAGATTTATAAATTGGCAAGAAGTAAACCATGTAATTAACAACTTAATTTTGAAATATGAATGAGTATGAGCAAAATTGTGATGCGATTCAAATTTAATTGTATAATTGTAAAGTGGACGTTTAGTCCGTTATGTTTCTAAATAAATAAATAAATAATGAAACCAACAAAAAAATGTAATGAAATTAAGCGAAAACAGGAAAACAATAAAGCGGGTAAGATTAACGGGTACAAATTGAAACCATACAAAAAAAAGTGTAAGAGTCTATTGTTGTTCTATATAAGTCATTAATAAGATAAGATAGGTTTGCTTTATTAGTCCTCGGAGTATAATTCCTTAAAGTGTTACATTTGTGCTTCATGGTATTATACGGAACAAGTCCGCAAAGGCTTAGAAGGTTACTCTACCGAAGAGTACACACTCTCGTAGTCGTTATCGTCTCTTCTCCACATCCTTTCCGACCTATTTCGACTGTAACACTCATCGTCTTATATACTCTTCTTCCAACACTCCTACGCCACTCTTACCTCACTTCTTCTTCACTTTGATGTTTACCCTCATTAGGTCATCCCCACTCATCCCCTTCCTTTATTCCTCCTATTTAAGCTGCTTCAAGTAAGTCATCATTCATTCAAAATGGACCTTTCTGGTGGATCACTTGTGGTTAACCCTTTCAGTCAGACACATTCCTTAAATCTGACCCGGTTGTAATGTGGAATTTGTCTACGTCTTCCTGAAAGGTGATACGATTCCGTTGCATAGAATGTATTGCCAATGCACTTCTGTACTTTTTTTCACAGCTGTACATAGTATCACTACGATGTTATAAACTGGTGTTGCCGACAGTGTCGTCAGGAGACTTATTCATACCTCTGCGAAAATTCGGATCCAGTCTATGAGATCAAGGTTACATACACGCTCTCCTGCTTACTGTGTACAGCAGCAGAGCAAAGACGTCAACTTTTTCGATCCATTATGAAGCAACCAATTTTTCAGTAGTCTGCCATTCATCACCCTCCTGTCCCCTTCCCCTGCCCAACCTTTCCTATTACATCATCAATGACCTTGACCCACTGGCCTCACATAAATGCACGCTTCCTTCCTTAACGTTTTACTTATAAATCAAAGATGTTGCATGAACCATCAAACCACTTCATGTCAATAAATGTAAATTACATTGTATACTTTGTTCAATGGTCTTACTCCTCCTCTTTGTGCCAGAATCGGTTATCTTACCCTTCTGGTATTCGATCGGGTTAGTTGATGTTTTCAACTTTTACTTAATTATTCAAATAAGTAAACGTAAACAAAAAATAAAACGTGTTTGGATAACGTTTTATTAAGCGAAAGTTACATTAAGCAGTTTTTGATAAAGAAATAACAGTTTTATATAGAAAGGATTATAACCCGCATTTTGTTACATACTGAAAGTAAAAAAGTAAAAACACAGTGAAATACTGTTTTGTACTTTAACCGTTAGGATTTATATGTTTATTGCTGCATTATACAACAACCACTTAAGCTATTTTAATAAAATTCTGCAGGTATAGGTAATGTTCAAATAGGTACATTTGATATATATATATACATATTTTTGTGATGTTGTATTATTTGTTGGAGATAATGAAATATGTTATGATTTGATGAGATACAAAATAATTTTTTTTAATTTTAATTAAATTTACTCAATTCAAATATTAATTTTTTTAAAAATATTTAAGAGCATGAATAATACTTTTCTCAGAGTAAGTTCCATAATATATAAAATTTACAATTACCTTTATATTAAATTAAATTCTAAAATTCTGCATTATAATGTAACCACCCGCACCCGGGTGTTACCATATTATAAATAATTCACTTATATTTATTTATTTAGCAGGTGGTTTTTTATCTGATAATAATTCTATGTAATATAATCGCAGGTATTTTTGTCACTTCGTCTCAATAATTCTTTTATTTCGTATTTCTAATTTCGATTATTTTTCTGATTTTATTTGGAATGAGAATAAGATTGAATAATTTCTTTTAAAATATTTTTCGGACTTAATGAGTAAGAAAAGGACAGATTTCACCCTGGATACATGCACTTGGCGTAAACGGCGTACCTCGGAGTTTCTGGGTCACCACCATGTGGTTATTGAAGGAGAGAGAAAGTAATACAGGAGCGTCTGGTAAATAAGCGAGAGGGAAAATCTGATGGTCTGGTCGTTCGTCCGTAGGTAGTCGCTGGTATATAGGAGGGTAAAGGGAACACCTTAGGGCGTTTAGGGTTAGTAATAGGAATGAGCGAGAGGGCCTTTGAGAAGCGAAAGGGAAAGTCTGCGAATTTGATCTTTCTGTTAGAAGCTAGACAAGGGTGTAGAGAGGACAAGGGAATATCTTCGGACGCTGGGAATTCACGTTTCAATAAGGACGAGGGAGAGAGCATTATCCAAAAGTGAGACAGAGATATCCGCGCTCGTGTTGTCGTTTGATAGGCTTGTTAGGGATGTAGGAACGTAAGGGGAAGCTCGCGAGATGCAGGATTCGTGTGTTGGAGAGGGTAGAAATTGGGTATAAATAGCCGCGAGTATTTACAGGATTTCATAGGGAGCTTGAAGATTGTTGGCTCTCTATCTCTGATTTGATTCGAACTGTTGCGAGTCCTGGTCGGAAAACGGCCTAGCTCGATCTGCAGGATAAGAGGTCAAATAGTCATTTGAACGCATTACATTTGATTCGAACTGTTGCGAGTCCTGGTCGGAAAACGGCCTAGCTCGATCTGCAGAATAAGAGGTCAAATAAACATTTGTTGCGATTGTGACGGGATTCGAACTGTTGCGAGACTTGGTCGGAAAACGGCCTATCTCGATCTGCAGTATATGAGGTCCTAGCGAGCGAGACAAACTGAACGAGTTAAATGGCTGTTGGTTTGCGCAGTCCAACATCCCCTGGTGATTGGTTTAATTCGGTCTGTCTAATTGTCTAATTCGAGTCCTTTTTGGACCATGTACAATTCTTCACTGATTCATGTACTGCTTCCTGGTACTAGGGAGGTGTATGACAAGCACTTTAATTTGGTTTATTAAATCAGTATAGCCTGAGGAGTTTTGATCAGTTGTTTTAGAATGGGTTCATTATAACTTTGGTATATTTACCTACAAAATTACGTAAACGTAGCTGTTGACTAAATTGGCCTGAAGCTGTAGGCGGCAGGAGTTTAGAAGGATCTACTGTAACCACCCGCACCCGGGTGTTACCATATTATAAATAATTCACATATTTATTTATTTAGCAGGTGGTTTTTTATCTGATAATAATTCTATTTAATTTAATAGCAGGTATGTTTGTCACTTCGTCTCAATATTTCTTTTATTTCGTATTTCTAATTTCGATTATTTTTCTGATTTTATTTGGAATGAGAATAAGATTGAATAATTTCTTTTAAAATATTTTTCGGACTTAATGAGTAAGAAAAGGACAGATTTCATCCTGGAAACATGCACTTTGCGTAAACGACGTGCCTCGGAGTTTCTGGGTCACCACCATGTGGTTATTGAAGGAGAGAGAAAGTAATACAGTAGCTCCTGGTAAATAAGCGAGAGCGCAAATCAGATGGTCTGGTCGTTCGTCCGTAGGTAGTCGCTGGTATATAGGAGGGTAAAGGGAACACCTTAGGGCGCTTAGGGTTGGTAATAGGAATGAGCGAGAGGGCCTTAGAGAAGCGAAAGGGAAAGTCTGCGAATCTGATCTTTCTGTTAGAAGTTAGGCGAGGGTGTAGAGAGGAAAAGGGAACATCTTCGGACGCTGGGAATTCACGTTTCAATAAGGACGAGGGAGAGAGCATTATCCAAAAGTGAGACAGAGATATCTGCGCTCGTGGTGTCGTTTGATAGGCTTGTTAGGGATGTAGGAACGTAAGGGGAAGCTCGCGAGATGCAGAATTCGTGTGTTGGAGAGGGCAGAATTTTGGTATAAATAGCCGCGAGTATTTACAGGATTTCATAGGGAGCTTGAATATTGTTGGCTCACTATCTCTAGTTTGATACGAACTGTTGCGAGGCTAGTCGGAAAACGGCTTCCTCGATCTGCAGTAGAAGAGGTCAAATAACCATTTGAACGCATTACATTTGATTCGAACTGTTGCGAGGCTAGTCGGAAAACGGCTTCCTCGATCTGCAGTAGAAGAGGTCAAATAACCATTTGAACGCATTACATTTGATTCGAACTGTTGCGAGGCTAGTCGGAAAACGGCTTCCTCGATCTGCAGTAGAAGAGGTCAAATAACCATTTGAACGCATTACATTTGATTCGAACTGTTGCGAGGCTAGTCGGAAAACGGCTTCCTCGATCTGCAGTAGAAGAGGTCAAATAACCATTTGAACGCATTACATTTGATTCGAACTGTTGCGAGGCTAGTCGGAAAACGGCTTCCTCGATCTGCAGTAGAAGAGGTCAAATAACCATTTGAACGCATTACATTTGATACGAACTGTTGCGAGGCTAGTCGGAAAACGGCTTCCTCGATCTGCAGTATAAGAGGTCAAATCATCCCTTGGGGACGATTGTGGTTGGATTCAAACTGTTGCGAGGCTAGTCGGAAATCGGCTTACCTCGATCTGCAGTCTATAAAGTCCGAATGCACAATTCAAATCACTGAACGAGATACGAGGTTGTGGTTCAACGCCGCCCTACCATCCCTGGTGACTGGTTCAAACCGGGGGCTCACGGGCTGACATTTTTGTACTGGTTCCACCGCCACCGTCTCACGACGTCCAGAAGGCCCACCACTACACCCCTGGGCCTACACTTATCTACGAGCCTACGCAGCTACTTTCTGGTACTGGTTGTCCGTCCTCCTGCCTCCTAAACAACGCCCAGGGAATTGAGCCGCCACCCTCTGGTTGACCTCCACAGCACCACCCCCGAGTTTTCCGAGGGCCGTTAGTCTTGACCCCGTATCCAGCTGTTGACCTCGAGTTCCGTACGCTACTGTCCTTCTACATCGCCACCCGCGTTTTGTGAGGTTCCATCTACCGAGTCCTACTACGCCACTGGGTTCGTGCCGCCACTGGTCTACCGGTACCGTAACCTACCCCCCACGAACGTCATCATGTCCCGCAACCCCGAGCCAGGCGCTGTCGAGATCGACGACATCCAAAGCCAAGGTGCGTTAACTTAGTGACCGATAGTTAGGGTTGTAATTTGTGTCCCTTTCTCTCGCCGCGTTTATGTTCTTTTTGTGTACTTTTAACTTTACCGTGCCTTGCTACCCGTGGTCAAATTATGTGGTTCTTTTGTAAGGTTTATAACGTCGGTTGTAAAATCTTTACTATAATTTACGTTCACTTTTATTTTCCATTATTCATTAAATGTACTCTTGTTTCTTTAGGTTAACGTTTTCATCGTTGTAATTCTTTAATTAAGCGTTCAATAATTCAATCATTTATCCTTTTGTTATGTATCTAGTTTTGCCTTTTGTGTGTATATTTTATTTCTTTACGGCCTGCGTATATTCGGTTGATATTATTGTTTTAGATATTTTCCTTGGTCCTCGATGATGGCGTTGCTCCTTGGTACTAGGGAGGTGTACGACAAGCACTTTAATTTGGTTTATTAAATTAGTATAGCCTGAGAAGTTTTGATCAGCTGTTTTAGAATGGGTTCATTCTAACTTTGGTATATTTACCTACAAAATTACGTAAACGTAGCTGTTGACTAAATTGGCCTGAAGCTGTAGGCGGCAGGAGTTTAGAAGGATCTATCTACGGTTTACGCTCCTATGATTAATTCAGGTGAACGTGTAGCTACCGTAATTAGACCAATTTGGCGGTATCTATTCTTTCAGTTGAAGGTATCCGTTTTGGTTTGCTTTGAACCACTAACACTGGTTGAGCATCTCGAGGTTTTGCCTTGGAAACAGATGTGTTTAAAAAGATAGCAGATTTGCAGTTGTCTAAATTTAGGCGAAACTCTTAATTGAAGAACTCTTGATCAGAGAGAGGGAAGTCGAGTAAGTTGACATACTTTGTTGTTCTGAACTGCCATAAAATAGAGGCGACGTCCACTAAGAGTGGCGTGTCTCGAACCACCTTAATTAGAGGCTATGTTCACCAAGGTGACGTGTCTCGCCAAACCAATATAGGGCTATGTTCACCATGTGTGACGTGTCCGACAAAATAATAAAGGTTTCGTGGTTACCATGTGTGCCCGATTCCTACCAACAAACTATATACAAACTCCCGTGACATGGCATCTTCAGACAACAGGTATTCTAACATGGCCTACCAAGGTAGCCCATGGGCTTACAGCGGTTGTGGCTTTTTCGACGGTTAAAGTTCACGATCTGCACGACTTTCCTTCTCCCAGTTCAAGACGAACATGCGAGGGTTTTTCCTACACAATTCGTTGTTGCACTGTTTGACGATGTTCGAACTTTGTACCAACACATAACTTTGGCTATTAAATGTCTTTGATAGCGCATCTGTCCCAACCCTAAATTGTATGGTAGAATGAAAAGGTGCTTGTCTTCCCGAACCGATACCAAGGGCAATTGGAAATATGTATATTTGTAAATAAATCTTGTGGTTCGAATTTCTTGTGTTTTCTTTGTTAGCACATACAACTTGTACGGAACTCATAAAAGAATCTAAGTTACTACATTCAATTAACACAACGTAATTAAAAGGTCCTAACACTAGACGATTCACATTCACAGCCAAATTCTTCGATTTAATTAAATAAATAAAGATTTTTTGAAAAGTTAATTTTGTTTATTTTTCTTTTCTCGATTTTAACTAGAAAGTGAGGGTACCCCCCTACGCTAGGTTACACTACCTACGGTTTACGCTCCTATGATTAATTCAGGTGAACGTGTAGCTACCGTAATTAGAACAATTTGGCGGTATCTATTCTTTCAGTTGAAGGTATCCGTTTTTGTTTGATTTTGAACCACTAACACTGGTTGAGCACCTCCAGGTTTTTCCTTGGAAACAGATGTGTTTAAAAAGATAGCAGATTTGCAGTTGTCTAAATTTAGGCGAAACTCTTAATTGAAGAACTCTTGATCAGAGAGAGGGAAGTCGAGTAAGTTGACATACTCTGTTGTTCTGAACTGCCATAAAATAGAGGCGACGTCCACTAAGAGTGGCGTGTCTCGAACCACCTTAATTAGAGGCTATGTTCACCAAGGTGACGTGTCTCGACAAACCAATATAGGGCTATGTTCACCATGTGTGACGTGTCCGACAAAATAATAAAGGTTTCGTGGTTACCATGTGTGCCCGACTCCTACCAACAAACTATATACAAACTCCCGTGACATGGCATCTTCAGACAACAGGTATTCTAACATGGCCTACCAAGGTAGCCCATGGGCTTACAGCGGTTGTGGCTTTTTCGACGGTTAAAGTTCACGATCTGCACGACTTTCCTTCTCCCAGTTCAAGACGAACATGCGAGAGTTTTTCCTACACAATTCGTTGTTGCACTGGTTGACGATGTTCGAACTTTGTACCAACACATAACTTTGGCTATTAAATGTCTTTGATAGCGCATCTGTCCCAACCCTAAATTCTATGGTAAAAATGAAAAGGTGCTTGTCTTCCCGAACCGATACCAAGGGCAATTGTAAAGATGTATATAATGTAAATAAATCTTGTGGTTCAAATTTCTTGTGTTTTCTTTGTTAGCACATATAACTTGTACGGAACTTATAAAAGAATCTAAGTTACTACATTCAATTAACACAACGTAATTAAAAGGTCCTAACACTAGACGATTCACATTCACAGCCAAATTCTTCGATTCATTTAAATAAATAAAGATTTTTGAAAAGTTTAATTTTGTTTATTTTTCTTTTCTCGATTTTAACTAGAAAGTGAGGGTACCCCCCTACGCTACGTTACAATAACTAAAACTAATTAAATACTATTAACAATTATTTTTTTAAATGAAATTAAATTATCAAAAAGTCTATAGAGTTTTCAATTAATTTATAGTGAGGTATATAAAATTCACTCACTTTGTTTATCAAAAATCAAACAATATCCACTCCTACACAGCATTTACTAAAATACTAAGCCACTCCATATCCATATCAATTTTTCTATTATTCCTTTTAAATTAACTTCATCTTCTTCTTCTTCTACTTATTCTTCCACTTGTATTATTAAATTGAACCTGCTTTTCTTAAAAATCTTGAATATTCGATGAGCTTTGATTTTTTTCATATTAACACTTGTAATACTTCATCACTTAAAATATCTTCTATTTTATTAATAATGTTCTTTGAATTTAATTTATTTTCTTTTAATTTCAAATTTTCTGTTCTTAATTATTTTTTTTTAAATGTCTAATCTAATAATAACAAATTCTCCACTGTCTGGATCTTTTTTAAAATAAAATTTTTTTTTATGCACACATGATTAGTCTTATAATTTTGAAATGCTACTGCCATTTCAAAACATTTTTTAATATTAATTAAAAATAAATTTTATTTGTTACATCTTAAAAATTTTAATAAACAACTAAACGTAAATAATAATAATACATTTTTCTTTTTAATATATTTTTTTTAACATATTTTGGAACACTTGTTTCATTTTCTAAATTTGTTAATTTTTAAAATTGTTTTGTAGGCATCCTTCTATCATGACAATATATATATATACCTTTTAATAATTTCCTTTTCAGTTTCATTTGCACACAGGTTTCATAGTATTATAGTTCAAAAGTCGCATTTATGACTATATATTTTTTTTTTTAATAATGTCCTTTAAAATATGAAATAATGGAGAGTTTGTACAAATTCGTTCCTCGAGAATGTCTCCCGAAGGATTATCGAGGAACTGCTGACAGTTTAACTGAAGTGCATGGCAATAACAACAAGAAAATAATTTTTATGTATTTAAATTAAATTTTTATTTTTAAACTGAATATTTGTTACGAATTTTGCAGAACAAGTGAAAAAAAATATCAACGAAAATGCTAAGTATTTTATCGAAGACGAGAAATGAATTGCTGATGAAAGTCAAAGACCTGGAAGACCAAAAGTGCCTGGAGACAAGCAACACTTTGGCATACAGGCTAACGTTACGATTTGCCACGTGGTGGTCCCGAGTTCGAATCCGTTACCTGCACTTTACTTTCTTTTTTTTTAATTTCAGGTAAACAACATATTTTAGCGTCATGGTCAATTGACCATGACGAAACTTTCGATCAGATAATAAAAATATTTTCCACCCCAATGGTTTTGACTCAGTATGTAAATAATAATAAATAAACGTTTGTAGTAACCCCAATCATTCGTGTTTTGAATTGTGTACAACAAACAAGTGACCAAGAAGTTCTATGGAATTTTTCCGATCGCCATCTACGACGCTGTTCTACAACCGGAAGTTGATCGACTACCAACGGAAGTTTTGGCCATGGTGTTCAGGTAAGTTATCGTTATTATTATTAATTACTATTTTATTTTGTTATTAATAAAATATTTGTGTTACGTGTTTTTATTTAAATGTGTATTTTATTTATTTCAGGTATTTGGATGGACATTCCCTGATGAAGGCTGCGGGAACTTCTACGAAATGGAGAAGCGTTATTCTCGGTGATCCGATTCTGAGAAAGACGTAGAATAACAAGTTGAAGGAAGAACGACGATTGAGGACGGAATTTCTGTTAAAAGCAGTTCGAGTGGAAAGTCAGGAATCGACGACGAAAGTATTTGGGAGAAACAGTTCCGCCAGCAAGAGAGTGCTAGGGGAAAGAAAAATTTCTTTTGAAGGAGGGGCACTTCTGTTGAGCCTCGGGCAAATTGGGGCAAGATCTGCTACGAAACGGAGAAGAGAGGGCAAGCTGGAGACTTCTAGTAAACCAACAAAATCAATGAGATTATGTACATGTGTAAACGTATTGAATAAAATGTATAATAATAAAAATTTGGAGTTTTTTTAATTTTAAAAATTATTGGGTAATTATTTCTTAATCGCAGCGATTTTATAAAAGGACATTTATTTTGAAGTTTGCTGTTTCTGTTCGTGTATTTAAAAATTATTTTTATTATATTAGTAGCTGACCCAGCGAACTTCGTAACGCCTAACAGTCGATTCTTTAAATTTTTATTTGTTTTTTAATACTTATTCTGTTATTAGGGACACCGGGTCAGCTAGTAAGATAAAAAAAAGAAGAAAGAAAGTTGATAAGTCAACAATTACATTATGTCAAAATATGAAAATTTAACTTAATTTAAAACTCTTTCAATAGTCACTAAAATTCACAATGAAAATTACAATTTCAGATTTCTTATTATGATATCTACTTATTATATTTCACTTTACTTTTATTATTCTAAATTAAGTTTCATTTTTATTGTAATGCTTCATGGTACACGATATTTTTTATTTGATTACCTGGCGCGTAAACAAACAGAACAGATGGTTTTCCAACACGGGAACAGGCAACGTACAATTAACCATGCGAGAAACATGGGTTTTCTTGATTAATACCACAAACACTTAATGACTGCCCTTGGGATCTGTTTAGAGTCATAGCGAAAGCAAGTCGTACTGGAAGCTGTAGTCGTTTAAACTCTAATGGTACGTCAATCGGAATCATTGGGATGCGGGGTATCAAAACGTCTTCTCCTTTATACTTTCCTTTCAATATGATTGCTTCTATTATGTTATTCAGTAATTTTTTTATCGCTATTCGTGTGCCGTTCCAAAGTTGCGGTTGGTTAATATTTCGCAACATTATAACCTAACCTAACCTTGCCTAACCTAAACTAACCTTTCTTAACCTAACCTAACCTTTAATTGAAGATTGTGAGACGGCAATCCTGGCAAATCATGTGATTTTAAAAATTCCGGTGGATAGTTCACGAAATCATCTTCATTAGTTGCCATCAATTGATTTATATGTCCTCATTTCGCCAGGAATGCCATCTTGAATTTTGACATTATTATTTATACGATACTAACGCCACTCAATTGTTTTGCGTTCCCGTAATATGGTAATATAGAAAAGTGCTGTTTTTAGACTTTTTCAGGCAATCTTTTAAATTTTTCTCTCCGTAACAACCATCCTCCTACTTCAAGGAATATTATACAAGAAGAATTAGATAAATCAGTTCAGCTGCTCTCGAGGTTTTTGTGCAACAGACACTAGCACTATTTTCAATATGGCGTCGATTTATGACGTCAACGCGCTGCCCAGTAGACGCAGCTATCACTCTCAGTCGAGGATTACGAAGGTTTTAAGAAGGTTTTTGACGCTGCTAAGAACATCGTAGTGTTGACAGGGGCAGGTATTGTGGTTTGTGGCAGAAATACAAATCCGAAAATTTGGCTGGCGCGTTTGCTTCAAACCCTTCATTGGTATGGGAGTTTTATAACTATCGAAGGCATGTCCTAATCAGGTAAATAACACTTAACAATCCTCACTTATGTACGTAGTCCTATTTTTTTTTTTGAGGCCTACATATCTTTAGCAGAGTATGAAAAAAAGTGTTAACGAGAGAACAGAACCCTTAGTGTTATAACAAAATATGTTGACGGGTTACATATACGTGCTGGGTCAAGTAAAGTTTTAGAGATACATGGGGCACTCATAAAACTCTCATGTATTGTGGGATTATGCTGGATGAACTGTAAAAGCGGTCGATGTCTAATAAGTTTAATTAAAAGAAGACTAATTACTAACAGATATATACAAAACTTTACATAAACAGAAATAAAAAGGAACAAGCATCTACGTCGACTTTCAGAACAACTCTGGTTCGAAAAGAACCCCTACTTTATGCAGGTCCGCCGGGATGACAAAGGCGGCCTACCTGCTACTCTCTATCTTCTTCTTACTCTAACCCAAAAAATAATATAACATATACATAGTCTTAAAATTACTTCTTAAGATAGTACCGATACTACACTCGGCCATCCTAGTGGACATCTGTCCCCAGATGTTGATCTTCCTCATCTTGGTCGGAGTATTCACCGCCTACTGAATAATCATCGTATTTTGGCCATGGTTTCATGTGGTCAGCTGAGGTGGACGTTTGATTTGGGCCATTGTGTTCACCGATTTTATTTACAATGTAGCGATCGTTTCGTAAAACCTTTGTAACCTTGTATGGGCCAAAGTATTTCGGCTGCATTTTCTGACCTGGACCCAGCTGAGTGCATTTAATCGCAACTAGATCTCCTTCTTCGTATTTGGTGGCTTTCTTACGACGTCTGTTGTATGTGCGTCTGTTTTCCTCCTGTATTTTAAAAATCTTTTCCTTTGCTTGGAGCCTTATTTCGTCCCTTTGTTCTTCAAACATATTTATCCACTCCTTTTCGATCAGTCCTCGTATATCAGGATCCTCTTTAAAACGCATAACAATAGGTTGAACGGCGTCTTGCCTGTGCTGCGATGCGGGGTCGCATTTAGGTACCTCTGTGCCACAGAGAGGTACTTGTACCATTCGTGAGGCTTAGGTGCGGTCATTTCTGTCAGCAACGGGATAATTGTCCTGTTCACCCTCTCAACCTGCCCGTTACTTCGTGGAACTCCAGTGGTAATATGAATATTCTCGATCAACTCTTCTCGACAATAATCGGCAAACGCACGCGAGGTGAAAGCCGTTCCTCGGTCGCTGATTATTCTACGAGGATTCCCAAAAATATTTGCATGTTTTTTCAGGCGGTCCAGAACTTCAGTAGTATCGGTAGAACGCGTCGCATACAACCAGACAAATTTCGAAAATGCATCTACAACTACAAATATAAAACGATACGACTTTTTAGTTGACGGTATCGGGCCGAGGTGGTCTATATGATACGTGTCTAACGGGAGGCTACTTACCTTTATTTACAGAATTTAAAAATCCTTCTTGTCGTGCATACTTCCGTTCGGCCAGAATACAGTCAATACAATTATTAACGACCTGCTCAATTTTGTCACGCATACCTTTAAACCAAAAATCCTTTTTTATTAATGCCTCTGTTTTTATTATGCCAAAGTGGCCTCGTTCGTGGGCGCGCTGAACTATATTGGTTTGCATACTCTTGGGCACAACAATTAATGGTTCATCGTTAACGTTTTTGTACAAAAGATCATTCTTTACTTCAAAATCTTCAAATTTATCATTTTCTAATCCCTTAAATATTTTTTTCAACCATTCGTCTTCCCTTTGTGCTCGTTTTAATTTTACGATAATTGACTCTTCACATTCATCCAGAACAAACATACTTGGCAGGGGGTTTCTACTTAGGGCATCGACATGGGTCATTTGTGTACCTGATCTGTGAACGATTTTGTATTGAAACTCTTCAAGCAATAAAGCCCACCGTGCCACGCTAACACACAAATCTCTTTTATTCATGGTCATCGTAAACGCCTGACAATCCGTAACGATTTTAAATGGAATACTCAACAGATACACCCGGAATTTTTTTAATGATTTTACCATCGCCAATACTTCCAACTCATAGCTAGTGTATTTCTCTTCGGCTGTAGTTGTTTTGCCACTAGTTAACGTTTGTACTTCGGAGAATTACTTTTTAAAAACAATTTAAATTCAAAATTATTTATTTAATTTAATTCTTATCCAAAGATACAAAACGGAGAGTACACTTTGTTTTTCCAAGGCAATATACTATGTACGTAAACGATCGGTTAAAACAAGTAGTTAATGATTACTCTGCGTACTCTGACTCGAACAATGGTTTTACTTCTACTTATATCTTTTTAAATGCTAACTCTTACAAATCTAAATATAACAATTCATCGAAAAACTCCTACATGCTAAGTTATCTCTAGTGCTACATAAACGTTATGCATTTATATTGATTACATAACTCCTCCCTCCTGTAGTTGAAATTTTAACGTTTTCCTTTCAAAAACTTAAAATTTCACCAACATTTTTTATACTAATTTTCCTGTCTTCTGGGTGGAACCGGAAAAGCCTTTGCTTCGGTCAATTCACCTGGTTCCTTACAATTCGAGTTCCTATTTCTGAACTTGTACATGCATACATTTATTTTATTATGATGGATTACAATCGCTATTACAATTATTAATAATATTATACTTATTATACCTATAACATATGCTACATTGTAACCTGGAGATTCGTCTGTTAGATAAACAATTGGGTCGTTGTCCTGTAAAGTCAATTTTGAAAGTTGATCTAAATCAATGGATTTTAAATTTAATTGGATTGGTTTAACATTAGCAATTTCGTCAATTAAGGGTGGTAAATAGACTGGTTCTTCTGTAATAGTTTCTTCTAAATTTATATAAGTAAAATCTTTGGTGATAAAAGAGCAGGCGTAAGGTAAAATGATAAGAAAAGTTCCTTTTAAATTATGAACTTCTTCAGTTCCGCATTTAACATGAACTAAGGTATACTCGGGCATTACTATGAGATATTTTTCGCTATTTATTGTTTCTACCAGAGAATCGTTAATGTTTACAGGTATTTGTTTGCATTTTGGATGTTGTTGAACTTGTAGCAATTGTCTTATGCAGGTATCTTGCTGATAGTTTCTTTGTATGTCTTGTATAGAACAGAAGTACTGTTGTTGAAAATACTTGCATTTATTTTTTCAATAATAAATACTTTCGTCTGCGATTGTTACGTAGGATGTGGGTGGTATCACAGTAGTATTTAGGCTTGTTGGTATCGAATATAGATGGTATAGATTGAATTCTGTCTTATCGATAATAGGAACATGCAGTAGGAAAACAATATGTTCAGAGGTTATGTAAAAATCTATAGATATCGTTTGGGTGAAAAGTACGTTATCATAGGAATAATACTCGTCTGGTTCGTGGAAATTTGCCACATTTTGCTTCATTTCTATAATTTGTTCTTCATTAATGATACTTAAATGTAAATGATTGAGTGACGCAAAGCTAATTGCTGTCTGTATCTCATCAATTAATGCTTTTAATTCGCTTATTCTTATTCGTATTATATTTATTGCGTTATACACGCCTTCTGCTTCCCGTATTGTGTTAATTATTTGTTCCAAATTTATGAAGTTATCCGAAATATTTTTAAGTGTGTTTTCGTAATTTTGGACTGCCTTCTTATTTATTGAAATTTGTTTATTGAAATGATTTATAACATTTGTTTGTCGTATCTTTCTCCGTCTTTAGCATCTAGATTACCAGATATAAATTTGAATACCGATCCAAGGGCGTTTATGAGTCCTCGTCTGTTGCGTTTTCGTTGCGTGGTGGTAGTAAACACGTCGGGGTGAATGATAGTTAATTGGTTCTTCAAACGTTTGCATTCATGACGTAAATATTTTACTTCCGTTTTCATTTTAACTAATTGTTTATCGGCAATAACAGGGTATATAATTTCAATGTTCTTTTCGATTTTAATCACTTGTTCTCTTAATGGTTGTAATGGATAATTATGAATGAAGGTGTGGAAGGAATTTTGTACTCTCGCTTGACCTAATTTTAGGGGAAGTATGCCTGAATTTTCTTTCAGATCTTTAATCGTTACATGCTGTGGACGTACCCGGTTGACATGGACCACTAAAAGTATTAGCAATTGAAGCCGGTACATCTGCAACAGAACTTCGCATCAATTGGGATTTTCTTATCGGTTTTAGTTCTTGTTTGTGATAGGTTTTTAATTTTTGTGTAATTAATTTATTGTCTAAGTCTTGTTTAACGGTCTCTAACTTATAATTTGGGGCTTTCTTATTTCGTTGCGGAGTTTTCAGATATACTTTTTGATCTTCCTTTAACGAGGGAAAACTCGAACGTTTAGAATTTTGGTACTCTATATATTTTTGTTTTCTATTTTCTTCATTTTGATTAACTAAATCGTAAAGGGCTTTTATCCTATCATAAATTTCGCTGCTGAGTAATGGTTTCCGAATTCTGTGGAGACTTAGGTAAAATAGGTTCTGTTGAAATATTTTCTGGTTGTTCATTCCTAGGTGGCATTACTTTAATGTCAGATAATATTTTAATTTTAGTTCTGTTTTCCGATTTACTTTTATTTTGTTTGTTCTTACTGTCAGGAATTAAATTTTGATTTCTGTCATTTGTTTTTCTATGATCAAACCCTAAATATTCGTCTATATCTGTTACGTCCAGGGGTTCTCTCTCTGAAACGTCTCCGGGGTTGTTGAACATCGATAATAGATCGTCTTTTGTTTCTAACGGATGCGCTTCGATTCGAGATAGAAAATCGGCATTGGTGTTATGTTTGCCCTTTTTATACATAATTGTATAGTCAAACTCTTCGAGTCGCAATCGCCATCTAACCAATTTTGAATTGGGTTCTTTTAAATTAAAAAGCCATTGAAATGGCTTGTGGTCCGTTATGATATTAAATTTGTGCCCGTAAATGTATGGTCTAAATTGTTTTGTTGCCCATATTATCGCTAAACACTCTTTTTCGATAGTCGCGTAGTTTAATTCGGCACCATTAAGGGTTCGGCTTATGTACATTATAGGTCTGTCTTTCCCGATTGGACCCTGTGATAATATTGCGCCCAAACCTACATTAGAGGCGTCGCAAGTCACATTAAATGGTTTGTCGAAGTCTGGGTAGGCTAATATAGGTGGATTACTAATTATTCTTTTGATTACGTTGAATGAGGTAACGAACTCTGGTGTATGTTCAATTTTGGAATTCTTTTTTAAACAAGATGTTAAAGGTTTGGTTATAGTTGCATAATTTTTGATAAACCGCCTATAGTATCCTGAAAGTCCGAGAAAAGATTTTATTTGTTTCATAGTAGTTGGTAAAGGAACCTTTTTGATTTTTTCGACTAATTTGGGATTTGGTTTGATTCCGTCCGTGGTTATAAGATGTCCTAAATATTCTATTTCGCGTAAACAAAACTCTGACTTTTCTAGCTGAACCTTAAAGTTATGTTGTTTTAGTCGGCTGAAGACTGTCTCTAAATTTTGAAGATGTTCCGTGAAATTTTTTCCTAAAATAATTATATCATCAAGATATACTAAGCAAATTTTGTTAATGAGGCCCTGCAAAACATTGTTCATGACTCTGGCAAAACATGCCGGTGCATTCCTGAGACCAAAAGGCATTCTCAAAAATTGCCAGTGCCCGCGTTCAGTGGAAAAAGCTGTTTTCGCCCTGTCCTTCGGTTCGATCTCGATCTGATGGTAACCGCTTTTCAAATCTAGTTTCGAGAAATAATTAGAATTTCCTAATAAATCAAGTATGTTACTAATGTTCGGTATTGGGTATTTGTCCTCTACTGTAATTTGATTTAGTTTCCTAAAATCCACTACCATGCGCCAATTAACTTTTCCGTTTTTATCGGGCTTCTTTGGTACTAAAAATATGGGTGAATTATATGGCGATTCACTCTCTGTAATTATGTTTTGTTCCCTAAGTTCTTCGACCTGTCTGTCTATTTCGTCCCGTTGTGTTTTCGGAAATCTATATGGTTTAGCATAAACTGGTGTTTCTGAATTTAATGGGATTTTGTGTCTAATTGAATTGGTAAAGGTTAATACATCGTTTTCTCTATAAAATATGTTTCTATACTGTTCGCATAATTTCCTAACTATTATTTTTTTCTTTTCGGGTAAATGATTAAGTTCAAGTGGTAGCGTTTCCATTAGGGTTTCTGGTGAATTATTAACGTATATATTACAAACATCTACTCTAGCCTGGTCGATATGTCTAGCTTTAATTTTGGTAGCTTTAATTTTAAAGTTTTTGGGTAATTTCGTCATGATTGGAACCTCACAATGATAATTATCCGCTGTTGTGATAGTTTCGGGGATCATTATTCCATTTACTTGTTGTTGCGGTACTAAAATTGGTCCTTTTTTAATTGGTACTTCAAATTTATGCCTTTCTAATTTCGTCGCAATTTCGGTGTCATATCTAACTAAAGAATACATCATACCATTCAGTATAATATAACCAGTTTCATAATCAATTTTAGCATTCACAATTTCTAAATTATCCGATCCTAATAGAAGATCAAAATTTTTGTGAAATGGTACTAAGAAAAATTTTGGATCTTGGTTTTGTTGAAAAAGATCTATCTGAAGCCGTTCGTTATGTAACGTCTGAGTCTTGATTGTTTTAAGAACAAAATGTTCTTCTTGAACATTATTTGGAAAATAATGATGGGCTATTTTGGGGTTTATTAATGAATTTGTCGCGCCAGTGTCGATTAAAATTTTTAACGTTTTATCTACATCTATATTGAATATTAAAGCTGGTAATGAATTAAAATTTCTTGAGCTTACTATATCTAGTTCTTTTCCGAGGCAGGTAGTCGAAAATTTGTGATTTCCTGAAAATTTTGATCTAGGTCATAATTATCGTTTTCACACGTATTTGTCTGAAAGTACTCGTTTAAAGGTTCAAAGTTTTCGTTATAGTTCGTAAAATCCTGTTCTTGTCCAACTTGACTATCTGAGTAATAATCGTCGTATTGATAATGTGGATTATCAAAATCTTCTTGCTGTTCGACTTCCGTACAATTAATTTGAGGTTGCCGCCATTGTCTAAAAGCTGTTCTTTGATAGTTATTTGAATTATTTGTTCTTTGTGAATTTGTGTTTTGTTGGTTATAGAAAGGTCGGGTCATTCCTGATGAATTAGATGTACTTGGTCTATTATTATTGGGGTTAGTATTTTCGGGTGTTTTAGGTTTTTGGGGATAATTTTGAGAAAAATTTGGTGTATTTACATTTTGTTGTCTATAAGGCTGCGCTAAATTCTGCGAGAATCTTGGCTGCGGGTTAGGTGGTCTGGAAAGATTTGGAAAAGGTCTTTGTATTCGCATTTGGTTGAAAGGTTGTACTAGGTCCTTTGGATTAAAAGATGGTTTAAATTGTTGTTTTTGGGGGTTAACGACATCGAACTTATTAAAAGACTTTGGTTTTTCATGTGGGTGTTTAGTCACGAAATTTAGAACTGTGTTAGTTGCTGCTATTAAAGTGGTGAATTCTTTAACATTTAAAATTGTTTGAAGCATTGGGGGACAATTGTTATACAATACCTCGAGTGCCGTTTGTTCATGTATTTCCTTATATACAACTTTCTGTGCCGCGGTTATATTTTCATCAGCTTGGATTTTAGTATCTAATTGAATTTGTGTTGCCTTAATCCTCTTTATGAACTCATTAAGATTTTCGTTAGGTTTTAATTTCAATGTTTTAAATTGATATGATAATAGTTTTCTATCTGTAAAGTCACCGAATTTATTCCTCAAGGCCGTTTTAAGGGATGGCCAATTATTGATATCGGATCTGCAGGTTACAAAGTCATTTGCCTCACCTATTAACTTACTACTAATTAAGCAGAATACATACTCATTTAAAGTATTATCAGCTGTTGCGCCGTATTTCTCGTAATATTTATCCACCTTTATTATGAAAGATTCTAAAGTGTTATTTTTACCTTCAAATTTAGGCAGAATATCGCCATAGTTTTTGGCAGTAGAAATTAATTGTTCGGTACTTGGAGTTTGATTAGTCATATTTATTGGATTTTGAGTAATTACTGGAAATACGTCACCTAATCTGACTGAACCTATCGACTGATTTAAGTCTTCTATGTTTACTATATCTACTCTCTCTTCTTCAATTCTTTCTAGCTTATTATTACTATTAAGGTTACTCATGTACCTTATTTTAATTAAGATAAATTTTAATTCTTATTAATGGTTACATATGTTTTCTTTGTTTCAAAAATTAGTTTCCTTGTTTCCTAAATCTAAATTTTGGGTGTTGACGTGTAGGGTACGAAATTTCACACACAAAAGCACTACTTTCACTTACTTTGAAGTGGTGGTATCCAATTTTTGGTGTCCACGCCCTACGATTAGGGGGTTGCTCCTCGTTGCAATTGTTGTCGGGAGACCTCCTGAATGTCAGGGCTGTACTGATGTGGGGTGTCCTATGGTTAGGGGGTTGCTCCTCGTTGCGATCTGTTGTCGGGAGACCTCCTGAATTCAGGCCACGTTGATTCACTGATTTTTCTACTTTCACCCTCGCACTTATCTAGGGTTTTACCTAGGACGCACTCACGTATCGGTGTTAACGACGGGGTGCTTGCACTATTTTGTTGGGGAAAGTTCTGCGAAAAATCCGCTCCGACTGCGCCAGTTAACGTTTGTACTTCGGAGAATTGCTTTTTAAAAACAATTTAAATTCAAAATTATTTATTTAATTTAATTCTTATCCAAAGATACAAAACGGAGAGTACACTTTGTTTTTCCAAGGCAATATACTATGTACGTAAACGATCGGTTAAAACAAGTAGTTAATGATTACTCTGCGTACTCTGACTCGAACAATGGTTTTACTTCTACTTATATCTTTTTAAATGCTAACTCTTACAAATCTAAATATAACAATTCATCGAAAAACTCCTACATGCTAAGTTATCTCTAGTGCTACATAAACGTTATGCATTTATATTGATTACATAACTCTAGTGCTACATAAACGTTATGCATTTATATTGATTACATAACTCACTGGCGTAGTAAACTGGGTGAAATTTATTACTTCCTGTGTCCTTCTGAAGTAAAATAGCACCATACCCAAACCGTGATGCATCTGTGTGCAATTCAGTCTCTCTGCGGGGATGGTATAGCCCTAGTAGGGGGTTACTACAGAGCACCGACTTTAAACTGTTGAATGCTTGTATTTCGGCTTCTCCGAAGGCAAACTTAACATCCTGTTTTAACAGATTGGTCAGCGGGCGTGCTAACAACGAATATCTAGGTATAAATTTCCTAAAATACCCGGTAAGACCCAAAAAACTCTGAACGCCTTTAACGGTACTTGGCCTCGGAAAGTTTGCCACCGCATTAGTTTTATGATGGGACGGTTTTATTGTTCCCTTTTCAATAACATGACCTAAATACTCAATCTGGTTTTGTAAAAACTGACATTTTTTCCAGTTTATAGTTAAACCGTGCCTAGATGCAACTTTTAAAACTTCTTTTAATTTTGTTACCGCGTCTTCATTGTCTACAGCCAAAATTATTAAATCGTCCACGTATGTCAAAACAGTTTTATTAGAAATGAGTTCTCTAAAGATTGCATTTATAAATTTCTGAAACACTGAAGGTGAGTTACACAGGCCAAAAGGAACTTTCAGGAACTCAAACTGTCCTGTAGGAGTAACAAATGTGGTGTACTTACGACTGTCTTCATCTAGTGTTACATGGAAAAATCCGTTTTTTAAATCTATCGTACTGAAGACTTCCGCGCCTTGAAACAAATCTAACTGATCTTCGATAAGGGGTAATGGGTAACGGTCTTTAATAATTTTTCTATTGAGCCTTCTGAAATCTACACATACGCGCGTCGAACCATCCTTTTTTTAACTAAAACTATAGGACTTGCATACTCTGAACAAGATCGCTGAACAATACCGTCTTTAATCCAGTCATCAATAATTTTTCCTACTTCTTCTCTTTCATGGGGTGGTAAACGTCGGGGTCGGGAATATACGGGAATGTCATCTTTTACAATAATTTTCATTTGAATACCTACTTCTTCAGTCTTTTCCGGCTTGTAAACATGAACTAACTCTTCTACTGTTTTACGATGATTGGAATTTATAATGTGTGAAAGATCTAATTGATTCGCGTCTTCAGCTATATTAATTTGGAAAATATCGTTGTCCTGAGAACTAACAGAAGGATCACGTTCTACTTTCGCTATTTGAATTTCTCCCGCATTAATGCTTAAATTAACTTTGTTCAAAAAATCTGTACCCAGAAGTACTCCATATTTTAAAATTGTACTAGAGACAACATGAAATTTAGCTTGGAATACCATATCATCTATTATCAAATCAGTTACGAATTCGCCCAGTGTTTCATTACCTGACGACCCAATACCGTCGAACTTAACAATAGACTTAACGAATTTTTGTTACAAAACGAGATTCATTGGATTCATCAGTTGGTAACTGATTACGTTGACCCTTTAACGCTGGCATTAACACAACATATCCTGTTTCTGTTAAATAATCGTATACATCTCTGAATCCACGATCGAGGATAAATACGTCTCCTGGTTTCATTAATTGAGAAAGGCCACTAGGATCTTCCATAATTGATTTTAAAATACTGGCATCATTTTGGTTAGCTAAAAATGGCCCAAAAATATCTATAACATAGCCGTTAGTATTGCATACCGTAAAAGGTTTGCATAATGGCATATTTGCATAAAGCCTATCTTTAAAATCACTATACAGTAATTTTACAGTATCACTTGTACTTTTTCTTAAATGGTCTCTATTTTGGACTTTTATTCCAAATAATATGGGGAGTATATCTTTTTTAAACGATTTGATAACAGACTCACAATAATCTGATACATTTTGATGAATGGGTAACTGTAATATTGAAGATATCATGCGATTAGAATTTCCAGTTCTGAGTTTCAACAAAAAAACTACAATCGCTTGTATAACAGTTCTGTGCTCATTGTTTCGTAAAGATGTCATCATTTTTGCAAGTTTGTCAATGTTTTCCCAAGTTAACCCTGTAAACATGTAGATCTGCTCTTCATAAAGACTGAGATTTCCTATTTTATCGAAAATTGTAGTCACATTCAACTGATAATTCTTTCATTATATTTTGAAATGATTGGTTGAATCTATCTTATGCGTCAACAAGTTGAAAAACCAAATTAAGTAATAGAAGAAAAAATAACCCTTCCACCCACGTAAAAATTTGGATCTAAATATATGTTGTAGATTATGATAAGGGTGTTTTTCAGTGAAAATTTCGTAGGTGTATCATGTTTAGAAAACATGAAATTAATTTTTTTAAAATTTCAAAAAAAATTTTTTAACAATTATTCCGAGATTTTTGGAAAAAAATATCATGATATGTTGTCTCTCTAAGTTAGGTACAACATATATTATGGGCATTGTTATATTTAAAACTATTAACGAGAAAAAAAAAGTTTTCTCCAAAAATATTTTTTTAATTTTCTCGAAAACTAATGCATATTTTGAAGTAATATTATACAGGTAAGTTACACTCGGTAAGACCAACATACACAAAAATTGGCAGTTGAAATTTCCGCTGGGGCCGCTACCCCATGCTTACCCCGCCATGCTCTTTATAAATAATGGAATTTCGCACCTTTTCGATAAAATTCGTTCCGAAATCGGCGGTAAAACTGTTGATCGTGTTCGAAATCCTGGAATAAGTAGCATCATAAAAGGTTATGTATCTTACAATGTAAACGAGAGCTTGCGTCTTCAGAATGCTGATTGGATTCCCAATGATGATACATTTTCGGCAATAGATCAAAATGAAAATTGTAACGTATGCATCCCACTACGTATGCTTTTAGGTTTTGCGGAAGATTTTCGAAAAATTCTTCTCAACATAAAACAAGAACTTATTTTAATAAGAAGTAGTATCGATACAAACGCTATAATAAATACAACTGCAGGTGAAACTTTAAAAGTAGAAATAAATAAAATTTATTGGAAAATTCCCCATATACCTGTAGCAGATGTAGAACGTCTTAAACTTCTAAAATATTTGCAAAGAAATCAACAAATGGAAATTAATTTCCGTAGTTGGGGTTGCATGAGTATCCTTTATTGCCTCAAACAAATAATCACACATGGGCTGTGAAAACTACGTCACAACTTGAAAAGCCCCGTTTCGTGATAGTTGCATTTCAAACAGATAGAAATAATAAACCTGAAAAAAATAAAGCCCACTTTGATCATTGCGAACTTAATAATATTAAATTACATTTGGGCTCTTCTATGTATCCTTACGACAACCTTCATCTTGATTTTAAGAATAATAAATTTTTTACATTATATGAAATGTATGCTCAATTTCAACAGTCTTATTACGGAAAGGTTAGCGAACCGGTAATAAAACCATCAGATTTTAAGAAAATTGCTCCCTTATTTGTAATCGACTGTACACATCAAAGCGAAATTGTGAAGGCGGACGCTATAGATGTACGTCTAGATTTTGAAACTAATGAAGCAATTCTAGCAAATACGGCTGCATATTGCTTAATTCTACATGATCGAATGGTTCGCTACAATCCATCCAACAACATTGTTCAAGTATTGTAACTATATATAATAAAGATGAAGTTCATAGTGGATGTGCAAGAATTTAAGGCAGCGGGTAATACCTTCATATTTAAGGAAGTTGCTTTCAGTAAAATAAGCAATGAAGAAAAAATTGCATGGTATTTATTATCCCCACCATTTCCTTGGTCGCAACTTGCAGCCCGTTACAGAAGTCAGAATAGTTGGGTTACTAGAAATTATCATGGAATCAAATGGAATTTTGGATTGCACAGTTATTGCGAGACAACAGGTGAAATAGGGAAAATTTTAAATGATTGTACGACTATTTATGTCAAAGACTTGGAGAAACGAAGATGGTTATTAAAAGAATTTCCCTATCTGCAGAACATTATAGACTTGGAGGATTTAAAATGTCCATCTCTAACAAAACTTATTTCAGATTATAAAGTTGCTACAACTACTACATCACTATGCAGCTACCACCATCAACACCATCACCATCAAAATTCAAACTATAATTGTGCATTAGAAAACGTTTTTGTTCTAAGAAGTTGGTTACTAAAAGACTATATGTAGATGTGTATAGATAACGAATAAAAATATTATTTTTTCCACTTTTCCTCCTTTCTACTTTATTAAAAGGTAATAGGAAATAATATAAACAATTAAACAGTGAGTCGAATAATCTCCCTCCACCTACCTACTCCTCTTCAATTTGTCATAGAACCATTAGAGAATTTTAGTATTGTTTTAGTATATTTTTACCATGGTACGAGAAAGCATGTCTAATTGCTCATACTATTACATTACTATAAAGTTTTACGAAAATGGTGTGCTGATTGAAAGCAAAACGCTCGAAGCTGAAGGTTTAGTAAACATTTTTGAAAAATTTAATGTTTCTGCATATGATCAAATAGAAAAAATTATTTTAATCATCCGGTCACAACTGATTCATCTGATAATAATAGTTACAATAGCAGTAGCGATAGTGACCAGTTTATTTATTTTCACAATTAAAAAATATCTACTAACAAGAATGGATCCAACCTCTTATGCAATTTACAATAGCGATGTGAATAATTTGAAAAAGGAACTTTCCTATGCATTTGTTCGAAATAATGAACAGACAGCCAAAAATATTTTTATGCGATTAGGATTTCAAGTGCCCTTCGAAGCCTTCACATGGATTACAAAGACTTTTCCATCTCTGTCGTTGCTGGATTTGTTATTTCACCGTCAAATTATATGCGATGATTTTGTACAATCCTTTTTGAAAACAGTTCCAGGTGATTTAGACTTTTTAAGTGTATTTGATGTAGTGAGTGTATTAACTGAAATGAAGGAAATGACGAATCTGTGCACCAATGATATATTTTTCATTCAAGATCTCCTTTCAAATTATAATCCTTGCAATTTAGAAAAATTTCCCATAAGTAATATTAAGAAAAACTATAAAAATGTACTAGCATGTTTGGATGATATCATACTAGAAACTGCTTATTATGCACAACCAAAACTATTGTACTATGTAATTCAAATTATGAAAGCCAACAAACTGGCTTATAAATTTGAACCATTGCATAATTGTAGACAGAAAGCAGTCTTTCAATGGCTTATTGGTAATTTAGAAAAAGCGAAAAAAGGACTGCCAGTAGGTTGGCAAGATGAAAATGGATCAGATTTTGTAAAATTACCATCAATTTATTCTAAAGACTATAAAAGTGTTTTCAATATTTTGCAAGAATTAATGTAAGACTTTTTTGTATGCTTAACACTAATTGAAATAAAATACTTATATTTATAAGATTTTCTTTACTTTAAAAATTCTACAAATCTTTAATTCCCAATTATTTATAGATATTATCAAATAGGTAGTAGCATTGTTCGTTTTTCGCTGTAGTGGGCGGCGGAGGAAGTGGCAAGAATGGTAGTGGTGATGATATCAATGCATAAGATTCTTTCGCGTTTCTTTTCCTTTGTCTTTTTTTCCTTTTTTCCGTTACTATTGTTCTTTTCTTCGGTTCTTTAAAAATATCTCTCCTTTTCTGCACTTCAAACGCTAACGTTTTTCCTTTATGGTAAATTTCTTCATTATTTCCATTAGGATCGCTGTTTTTTGGATAACTTAAAATTTCAAGTAGCGGACAAGCTACAATATTGAACAAATCACTATCAAACACATCAGTGCTTGATGTTCTCGATTTTTTCTCCAAATTTGCAATACTGCTATGCCAATCCTAAGTCGCTTGCACAACATTTGCCAGTTGGATTAATTCAAATGCTGAAAGAACTTTGATTTTATTTCCCGGTTTTAACTGTACAACTGCCATTTTGCATTCTAAAGTTAAAACTAACGCATTTGTTTGGAGAACTACTCTTTCAATTAGTTATTACCACTACTATCATCCGTTTCTCCTCCTCCTCCTCCTCCTTTTCCTTCTCCTCCTAGATGTTAAGGTCATTAACGTACAAATAAAACACAAGTATCTAATTGTTTCAAGTTAGTTTATTAAACATCATTTTTTCATAATAGTAATCAACTAACTTTGTATAATAATTAAAACATTAAGCTAAATATAGAAATCATTCAAATAACCTAACTTAAATTATTGTCAAAGATAAAAATGAAAAAAACAAATAAGTTACACGAAATCTTTATTGTCTCGACAATATTGTTTCGGTCGATTCGACCATTATCTAGAGAGTACAAAAGATTACTAAATACACAAAATATGTTCGAACAATTTATACTATTGCATTACAAGGATCGTGGTGGGGGGGAATAATGTTATAATTTATACAAAATTAAAGGAGAATTATGGGATACTAATTCTAGTTGGTTATTTACAAGATTACATTTATTGTAAACAGCTTTTCTGATCTCTAAGTTGTCCAATAAAGACAGCTTCCTGCTTTTTGGGATGTTACAATGTAAAATTTTAATCTTATCTAAGTCTAAAAGATGATTATTAATAATGCAGTGTTCGGCAAAACCACATTTGCTATCCTTTTTGATAATGGCATTATTGTGTTCAGAGACGCGTTTTATAATAGACCTGCCACTCTGTCCAATATTAATGGCATTACACGAATTGCAACCTAAACGATAAATACCACTTTTTCTAAGGGATTAGTATTTTTATTATTTTTAGAAAATATAGATTTTAAATTAACTGGACTATTTTCTACAATTTTGCACTTAAAAGAATTTTCTAATTTGTATTTGAATTTGACTAATATTTTGAACAAATTTTACACTACCGAACTTAGGAATGGTTTTTTCAATTATGTCGTTATTATATAATAATTTATTGGCTTGACTTTTCAGTTTTTTTGGTTAAAATTTTATCTATTAAGTTGGAGTGATAACCATTGGCAACCGCTATGTATTTAATAATATCTAATTCGTTCTTAAAATCTAATGGGGAAAGAGGTATAGATGTTAACCTATGTAATAAACAATGGAATACTGCATGTTTGGTTTGTGAAAGATGGTATGAATCAAATGGGATGATTGTATCTGTAGTGGTAGGTTTCCTATGAATACTGAATTGGAATGTATTCGATGCTTTATTGTTAGTATTATCAGTAATTTTGTAGTGTCCCCATGCTAAAGTCTTATACGTTTCTGGTATATGAAAACGTTTATCATCATCCGCAGACAAAGCAATTTTATTAATGTATTGAGAATAAATTATATGCTTTAAAGATCTAAATACATTTTGTCGCTTCAGTACTATCTCGTTTTCATTTAATACATATTTAAAATCTTTTTCCGTTAATGACTTTATAACATTCTTTTGAACACCTTTAGCCTTTTTCATTATTAAACCTCCTTCTATATTTACTTCATACATTTTAGCTTTAAGACCGATAAATTCCCAAATAATCTTACCACAAACTTCATCTTTCATAAGTGCTGGGATGGCTTTGTTTACCAAAGGCATTTCAAAAATATTATCAGTAGAATAATTTGAGGTATCAAATCTATGTAAATTATTCTTCATATCATTATAAACATTATCCGCTTCTATGAAATACAACAAACTATCAGTATCTGTATACAAAAGTGATGCTTTGGAACCATATTTTTTTTTATAAAGTTATAGTGAAATTCATACATTACAAATTTGGCAATTTCCAGTACTGCAAACCCGGCGTAAATTGATTTATCGTAATAGATTTGAGACTTTAACAATTGTTCTGCTGCAAAATTTTCATCAAAAATGGATATACTATGAAAATTGGGTTGCGAAACTAATTTTTCAACTGCTTTTTTATGACCCAAATCTTTCCACGAATTGACTAAACTAACGTTGACCCTTTTTTCTATATTTTCGATACATTTTCCATAGTTTGCATTATTTATTAATTTGTACATGTCTTTTTCAAATGCGTTTGCGACACTTTGTCTTAGATGAGTATTAAAATCGATAAACGGTTTCATCCAAGCAGATTGCTTGAACGTGAGAATTCTATGAATCTTCGACAACTGTAAACCATTTTCAATACATTGCTTAAGAGTCTTTATATGAATAACGTAGTTTTGCTTATCGAAAAAGGTTTGTCATAATTTTTTACATTTTGAATTTGGAGGTTTCATTTTTTCAATACACATTGGAAAATCATTGTGCGAATCATGCAAATGTTTTGGATAATGAATATCGACTTCCAAAACATATCCACGATCATCAGAATCTGTATAGTTATTTATATTAAATGAATCAATTTCATTTTGTGAGAGACAGTTTTTCCGAAAGCGCATATCCATATAAAGTATTTGCATCCCAATACGATATGTAAGATGTTGCTTGTGATTTGTTGTAATTAGAGGGAATATATTTATTGTTGGCCTGTGTGAAACGTTCAACCACTCCAGCATAACCACCTCGGATATTTCGTTGAAAAAAGAGTACCATTGAACAGTCAGTTAACAACTCCAACTTTACATTGGTAAATTTTAGCATTGCCTGCCATGACAAGTCGGGTAAACTATAAAAATGGGCCGGATCTAATTTGTATGTATTCAAACATAAATTTCGGAAATTTTCGAAAACGTCGCATAATAAAATTACGTCTACTTTTAAATAGAGGTCACTGTATTCACCTAAATTTTTACATGAAAATTTATGCCAAATATCGTTTGCTCTTTGATAGTCTGCATCAGAAATTGAAGTATCTTGCATTGAATCGTAAAAATCCATTTTTGAAGGTAAACATTCGTTATTTAATTTTTCCCACGTATCTAAATAATTGTATGGGAAAACACCCTAGTCGTGCTAATGGGCAAGTTGAAAGGGTAATGCAAACTCTAAAAAATTTATTAACCACAATTGAAGTCGGTAGTGAAAGAAGTTGGCAAGACAGTTTAGGCGAAGTCCAGCTAGCTATGAATAGCACAAAACATAAGGTAACAGGATTCAGTCCTGTAGAACTATTGTTTGGCACACCGATACGTTCTTTAGAATTACAAAAAATTCGTTACGATCAAAGCGAGGTTGAGTGCAGCGAAAGTCTTTCGAATATTCGCGAAACTGCTTCCAAAAATATCACTCGGTTTTCAATAAAAGACACGGAACGCAAGAACACCGGAAAAGCTGTTGTCAAACCATTTTCAGTGGGTGATTTTGTATACAGCAAGAGCAATGAAAGAATGATAACAAAGCTTGATCCTAAATATCGCGGACCCTTTAAAATAACAAAAGTGTTAGAAAATGACCGTTATGAATTAGTAAAGCCCACAGCAAAAGGTAAAGCCAGAATTTTTAAGTTTGTACATGATCAGCTTATTGACGTACCACAAGGGCAAGGTGAAATTCACGACAAAACAGACTCGGAATAATTTGGTAAATAATGTATTTAATGAATTGCATACACAACTTGAACACGTATAGTAAACTGTTAATCTTGACAATTTGTTATTTTTTTTGAGCTTTGATTGTTCAGTCACTTATGTCGATTTGTCGATCTTGGTAAGAATTTGTTTTCTTGACCAGATGAGGCTGATAGGCCTAAATTAATATGCTAATATCGGTTGTGTTGTTATAATGTCACTAAGTGTCGATCCCGGTAACAGTTAATGTTGACCGGACGAGGGTCACCTGTTTACCCTATTTTGATTTGTACCTGTCAATCCCGGTATTGATTGTTTCATACCGGAAGAGGGAGTTTTAACTGCCCTTTAAGCATTGTCGATCCCGGTAGTGATTGTTTCTTACCGGAAGAGGGAGCTTTAATTGCCCTTTAAGTACTGTCGATCCTGATTGAGTTTGCAACCAATCGGAAGAGCTCAAGTGTCAGCAGTGTCTATCCCGATTAATTTGTACTTTAATCGGAAGAGGTCATGGGTACCTACCTGAATAATATCTGTTGACTTTGAATTATCATTGTGTGAAAATTATGACGGCCAATAATTCACAAAATCAGGATGGACGAGTTAATTTTGTCAATGATCGATATTATCAATTACTTTTTCGTTTTTTTGTTTACAGCAAAAGGAATTTAGTGCTCGAGGACGAGCTAGCGTGTCCCCCGATTGCCCCGGCTGCTCGTGATTGGAATTCATTATTATTAAAAAGCTCGAGGAAGTGAGACGTGCGAATCGCTAGCTGGTGTCGGATCATTAGTTCCAAAAATACACAGAAAATAACTGTATTTGTCGTTTCATAAACTTTTGATTAAATAGTCTTGTTTTGAGAAGTGCGTCATTTATTTGTTTTAAACAAATATAATAATAATAATTAATAAACATTATCAAGTAGCCCGCCCATTTACGCCCATAAGGGGTAGCCACCCCTACCGGCTCTGTGGGTGTGTGTGTGTGTGTGTGTGTGTGTGCGTGTGTGTGTGTGTGTGTGTGTGTGTGTGTGTGTGTGTGTGTGTGTGTGTGTGTGTGTGTGTGTGTGTGTGTGTGTGTGTGTGTGTGTGTGTGTGTGTGTGTGTGTGTGTGTGTGTGTGTGTGTGTGTGTGTGTGTGTGTGTGTGTGTGTGTGTGTGTGGGTATCGGTGTGTGTGTGTATCGGTGTGTGTGTGTGGGTGTGTGTCAGGTCTCATCCTGACTGACTTTATTACAATAAATTACAGCTATTTATACAAAGTTTATTTACATATGTCTTATGGTAGAATGCGCCGTCAGCCATTTACGCTAGTGTACGTATTTGCTTTTTATACAAAGTTTATTTGCATATGTCTTGTGGTAGAATGCGTCGTCAGCAATTTACGATAGTGTGCGTATTTACTTCTTATACAAAGTTTATTTGCATATGTCTTGTGGTAGAATGCGTCGTCAGCAATTTGCGCTAGTGTGCGTATTTGCTTCTTATACAAAGTTTATTACCTATTATGATTGTTATTGAAATATGCACAGTTTGGTCAGCAAAGTGCTGCTACATTGTAACATACATGACGTGATTGCTACCAAAAAGGTGCGCGTAGAGCCAGGGTGGTCCTGATAAGGACCGATGAATTGGAAGTGTGTTTCAGGATCCAATTATAAGCGAGTCAGGTCTAATCCTGACTGACTTTATTACAATAAATTACAGCTATTTATACAAAGTTTATTTACATATGTCTTATGGTAGAATGCGCCGTCAGCCATTTACGCTAGTGTACGTATTTGCTTTTTATACAAAGTTTATTTGCATATGTCTTGTGGTAGAATGCGTCGTCAGCAATTTACGATAGTGTGCGTATTTGCTTCTTATACAAAGTTTATTTGCATATGTCTTGTGGTAGAATGCGTCGTCAGCAATTTACGCTAGTGTGCGTATTTGCTTCTTATACAAAGTTTATTACCTATTATGATTGTTATTGAAATATGCACAGTTTGGTCAGCAAAGTGCTGCTGGTATACAGGTGTTAATCAGAAAGTATCCACACCTCACTCTACAGCCATTTACGCTAGTATGCGTATTTGCTTTTTATACAAAGTTTATTTGCATATGTCTTGTGGTAGAATGCGTCGTCAGCCATTTGTGCGTATTTGTTTTTTATACAAAGTATATTTACATATATCTTATGGTTAAATGCGCCGTCAACCATTTACGCTAGTATGTGTATTTGTGTTCCGACTTGGTTTGGCAGGTAGAACTGTTACAATTCTCTTATTGTTTTTGAAATATGCACAGTCACAGTTTGGTCAGCAAAGTGCTGCTGGTATACAGGTGTTAATCAGAAAGTATACATAGTAATTGAAAGGTAGGTTTATGAAAACATAACGGATCGGAAGAGTTGAAGCCTTTGCTCTTAAGTATTGTAAAGAATACAGTACAGCGTGTTGGGGATAATAAGAAGTTATATGGAAAAAGTGTCAAGGTCACAAGTTTGTGTATAGGTATGCAAGGGATGAAAAATGAGGTGGAAAAGGGGTTGAGAAGAGAATCCGCTGCTGAAAAGTCGAGAAATATTTTTTTAACATGTTTCACCCTCATACTTTAACCCTCGAAAAGTATATGAAGGGTAGATGATAGGGAGAAAATGTCTGAATAAAAAAAATGTTTAGTCTTCCATGAAGAATAATTTGCTTCCAACGAAACTTAGAGGATGTCTGTAATGGGGGAAGTTGTGGGAACACTCTGTATTATGTTCAATTCGGAAAGAATCACACTCTGTACAGCAGAATCTAAATTCTGCTGACAGAGAATTGTAACAGTTCTAGCCGCTAAACTAAGTCCGAACACAAATACGCATACTAGCGTACATGGCTGACGGCGCATTCTACCATAAGACATATGTAAATAAACTTTGTATAAATAGCAAATACACACACTAGCATAAATGTCTGAAGGCGCATTCTACCATAAGACATGTAAATAAACTTTGTATAAATAGCTGTAATTTATTAAACTAGGTCAGAACACAAATACGCATACTAGCGTAAATGGCTGACGATGCATTCTACCATAAGACATATGTAAATAAACTTTGTATAAATAGCAAATACACACACTAGCGTAAATGTCTGAAGGCGCTATAGGATACCCTCGAATACCATCAATTTCCTGGGAACTCGGAATTTTCTTGCTACAATTTCTTATAATACTAATTATTTTTAATTTATAAAATATCAGCAAAATCAATACTTATTATGATTGTTATTGAAATATGCACAGGTTTGGTCAGCAAAGTGTTGCTGATATACAGGTGTTAATCAGAAAGTATCCACACTTCACTGTAACTTACATTGTCATTTATAACTCAAACAACTTCTCTTTCTAGTTTACCTCCTTCGCACAAACACTTGTGATGATCTTAACTTTACCCCACTCAATTTTGATATAAATGAAGACAGTATTTGAAGAACGATTTGTAATAGAAATAAGTAATAATCTTGGTTACGTAGAAGAAGCGAGTCAGGTCTAATCCTGACTGACTTTATTACAATAAATTACAGCTATTTATACAAAGTGTATTTACATATGTCTTATGGTAGAATGCGCCGTCAGCCATTTACGCTAGTGTACGTATTTGCTTTTTATACAAAGTTTATTTGCATATGTCTTGTGGTAGAATGCGTCGTCAACAATTTACGATAGTGTGCGTATTTGCTTCTTATACAAAGTTTATTTGCATATGTCTTGTGGTAGAATGCGTCGTCAGCAATTTGCGCTAGTGTGCGTATTTGCTTCTTATACAAAGTTTATTACCTATTATGATTGTTATTGAAATATGCACAGTTTGGTCAGCAAAGTGCTGCTGGTATACAGGTGTTAATCAGAAAGTATCCACACCTCACTCTACAGCCATTTACGCTAGTATGCGTATTTGCTTTTTATACAAAGTTTATTTGCATATGTCTTGTGGTAGAATGCGTCGTCAGCCATTTGTGCGTATTTGTTTTTTATACAAAGTATATTTACATATACCTTATGGTTAAATGCGCCGTCAACCATTTACGCTAGTATGTGTATTTGTGTTCCGACTTGGTTTGGCAGGTAGAACTGTTACAATTCTCTTATTGTTTTTGAAATATGCACAGTCACAGTTTGGTCAGCAAAGTGCTGCTGGTATACAGGTGTTAATCAGAAAGTATATAGTCTGTCTAAAGTTTTAGTGCGGTTATGACTTAATTACTATTTAACTTTTATGGGATCCTACCTGGAAACAGTTATAAAACGTGATTGACAGGCGAACCTTTTCGGACAAATTCTTCATCTGCACGTGCCATCTTTCAATGAAAGTTGTCCATTTCTATTTGAAGGCTTTCTTGGAGCAGGGCCGTATTTGATAAATATATTAAGTAGAATTACACCTTTTTTCACCCCACGGTCTCCACATTTTTAGAAAAATTAATAATTTCGATTCACTGGAATTACAACCACAACAATGTTTCACAAGCAGTAGTTAACGATAAACTGCCTCATAATAAGTACCCATATTGTTATTCTAAGATACTTGTATAGCCAAAAACTCATTAGTGGATTTTACCTGTACCTAATGAAGGCATTGACAAACCATATTGAATAAACGCTAGACTAATATCTATATACATTAGGTACAAAATATACATATTTGCTTCGGAATTCTCCTTACGCCGCATAAACCACTACAATTTTAAATTACAATAAACAATGTAGAAACTTCTTTGTTAATGATGCGAACGAACAAACAACTTATACAACAAACTATAATTTTAACTACTACGGACCTTAACGCTCATTGTTGAGGGATAAATACCATCCTGATAGCTTTATTACTTACAACAACAGGAGGTACCATAAACCTCTTAAGAAATCAAAGCCATAAACGCACTAAAACTTTAGACAGACTATACATAGTAATTGAAAGGTAGGTTTATGAAAACATAAAGTAGTTTTCTACCCTAAATTTCAAGAAGTAATTAAAGGTATAGGGAGCGGTGATAAAAAAAAAAAGGTGCCTCTCTCACTATTGATGTTGAAGGCTGAAGGTACCACTTGGCAATGTCAGAAGTATCAAATTCGGACAACTACCCCTCTCGGACTTAACGATTGAGTCCCCTGACGACAAGGTCGGCAGCACAGGTTACGACATCGCAATGATAAAAACTGCAGCTGTGGCAGAAAAGCAGAGGTCCGCTACATTGTAACATACATGACGTGATTGCTACCAAAAAGGTGCGCGTAGAGCCAGGGTGGTCCTGATAAGGACCGATGAATTTGAAGTGTGTTTCAGGATCCAATTATAAGCGAGTCAGGTCTAATCCTGACTGACTTTATTACAATAAATTACAGCTATTTATACAAAGTTTATTTACATATGTCTTATGGTAGAATGCGCCGTCAGCCATTTACGCTAGTGTACGTATTTGCTTTTTATACAAAGTTTATTTGCATATGTCTTGTGGTAGAATGCGTCGTCAGCAATTTACGATAGTGTGCGTATTTGCTTCTTATACAAAGTTTATTTGCATATGTCTTGTGGTAGAATGCGTCGTCAGCAATTTACGCTAGTGTGCGTATTTGCTTCTTATACAAAGTTTATTACCTATTATGATTGTTATTGAAATATGCACAGTTTGGTCAGCAAAGTGCTGCTGGTATACAGGTGTTAATCAGAAAGTATCCACACCTCACTCTACAGCCATTTACGCTAGTATGCGTATTTGCTTTTTATACAAAGTTTATTTGCATATGTCTTGTGGTAGAATGCGTCGTCAGCCATTTGTGCGTATTTGTTTTTTATACAAAGTATATTTACATATATCTTATGGTTAAATGCGCCGTCAACCATTTACGCTAGTATGTGTATTTGTGTTCCGACTTGGTTTGGCAGGTAGAACTGTTACAATTCTCTTATTGTTTTTGAAATATGCACAGTCACAGTTTGGTCAGCAAAGTGCTGCTGGTATACAGGTGTTAATCAGAAAGTATACATAGTAATTGAAAGGTAGGTTTATGAAAACATAACGGATCGGAAGAGTTGAAGCCTTTGCTCTTAAGTATTGTAAAGAATACAGTACAGCGTGTTGGGGATAATAAGAAGTTATATGGAAAAAGTGTCAAGGTCACAAGTTTGTGTATAGGTATGCAAGGGATGAAAAATGAGGTGGAAAAGGGGTTGAGAAGAGAATCCGCTGCTGAAAAGTCGAGAAATATTTTTTTAACATGTTTCACCCTCATACTTTAACCCTCGAAAAGTATATGAAGGGTAGATGATAGGGAGAAAATGTCTGAATAAAAAAAATGTTTAGTCTTCCATGAAGAATAATTTGCTTCCAACGAAACTTAGAGGATGTCTGTAATGGGGGAAGTTGTGGGAACACTCTGTATTATGTTCAATTCGGAAAGAATCACACTCTGTACAGCAGAATCTAAATTCTGCTGACAGAGAATTGTAACAGTTCTAGCCGCTAAACTAAGTCCGAACACAAATACGCATACTAGCGTACATGGCTGACGGCGCATTCTACCATAAGACACATGTAAATAAACTTTGTATAAATAGCAAATACACACACTAGCATAAATGTCTGAAGGCGCATTCTACCATAAGACATGTAAATAAACTTTGTATAAATAGCTGTAATTTATTAAACTAGGTCAGAACACAAATACGCATACTAGCGTAAATGGCTGACGATGCATTCTACCATAAGACATATGTAAATAAACTTTGTATAAATAGCAAATACACACACTAGCGTAAATGTCTGAAGGCGCTATAGGATACCCTCGAATACCATCAATTTCCTGGGAACTCGGAATTTTCTTGCTACAATTTCTTATAATACTAATTATTTTTAATTTATAAAATATCAGCAAAATCAATACTTATTATGATTGTTATTGAAATATGCACAGGTTTGGTCAGCAAAGTGTTGCTGATATACAGGTGTTAATCAGAAAGTATCCACACTTCACTGTAACTTACATTGTCATTTATAACTCAAACAACTTCTCTTTCTAGTTTTCCTCCTTCACACAAACACTTGTGCTGATCTTAACTTTACCCCACTCATGGACAGTAATAATCTTGGTTATGTAGAAGGAGCGTGTCTGAAGTTTACGATTCTTAAATACGTTTACATGATAATGTAGAGGAAGTAGAGAAGAGTGTAAGGTATAGGCATATGAAATGAAAGTGAAGTTATAGTTAACGATTCTTTATTCTGATATAAATGAAGACCGTATTTGAAGAAGGATATGTAATATAAATAAGTAATAATCTTGGATATGTCGAAGGAGCGTAGAACGTGTACATGTATATATTTGTGTTAAGAAATAAATAAAGAAGCAAAAGGTAGTATACGTTTGAGATATAAGTACGCATACTAGCGTAAATGGCTGACGATGCATTCTACCATAAGACATATGTAAATAAACTTTCTATAAATAGCTGTAATTTATTAAACTAGGTCAGAACACAAATACGCATACTAGCGTAAATGGCTGACGATGCATTCTACCATAAGACATATGCCAATAAACTTTGTATAAATAACAAATACACACACTAGCGTAAATGTCTGAAAGCGCATTCTACCATAAGACATATGTAAATAAACTTTGTATAAATTGCTATAATTTATTAAACTAGGTCAGAACACAAATACGCATACTAGCGTAAATGGCTGACGATGCATTCTACCATAAGACATATGCCAATAAACTTTGTATAAATAACAAATACACACACTATCGTAAATGTCTGAAAGCGCATTCTACCATAAGACATATGTAAATAAACTTTCTATAAATAGCTGTAATTTATTAACCTAGGTCAGAACACATATAAAACGATACAATATAACAGAATTTTATTTAAAATAATATAATATAATATAAAACATCATTGAATTTTAATCATTAAATTTACTCAGTAAAGCAGCCAGTTTTTTTTGTGATAATACAGTCCGCAATGATCATAATGATTTTCTTTACCCCTTCCCCAAAGTATGATTATAAATAAGATAAAACATGATGAGTTTAATCAGTTGTAATCGTTAGTTGCTGCATTGAACGTTTAAGACGTAGTAATGGTTGAAAGTTACGTAATTGAAGTTAAATTTTTCAAAGAGGGGTTATTACCTTTGAAAAGATATTTGGTAGCGTCAGAGTTGGATAGCGTAACAGAAGAATTCGAATTAAAAGGTGAATACGATAAAATCGTAAGAGGAGGCTACTTAGTGGTCGATGAGAGCGATCCTGACGATTTTGAAGTATAATTTTTATAAAAATGGATTCATTATCGTACGAGCTGTATCAAGCAGAAAAGCAAGTCCTCATTCTCAACCTTCGAAGAGCAATACTATCAAACGATTTAGATAGAGTTAAAGTTGTGTTGTCGAAGTTGGGAGTTGCAGTACCAAAGGAAGCATTCAAATGGTTAACTGTAACGCAAGAGACATCGTTCGATATTTTATACTTCATATTCGAAAGAAAGCAAAGGTGTGACGAATTGGTGGATGAATTTCTAAAAGGTTGCTGTGAAACAGTGGAAATAACCGTTGATGATGTCGAAATGATTTTAAATAAAACAAAGTATAATTTCATGCGACACGACGTATATTTTTTAAAGGAAATGTTAACAAACGGATCAGTTCTAATGCGGGATAAGAAGTTCTCCGTAATGAATGTCAAGAAAAAGTATGTTACATTGTTAAAGTGTGTGGATGACTTAATACTGGATGTAGCATACTACGCACAACCGAAAAATTTGGAAAAGTGTATTAAACTGATCAATTTGTTTCGGCTTCCGTATACATTAAGTCCAAACATCAATGGTCGTCATCAAACAGTGCTGCAATGGATAGAAGAAAACATTTTAAGAGAAGGAACGGAGAAAGCTGCAGGCTGGCCATCAAGTAATATCGAAGATTATAAGAAAATTTATTCATTGTTAATGTTATTGAAACAATAAATTGTAATAGTAGAAATGGTACACATGTTATTTGTGAAGTTGAGGAATATATTTCGCTGAATAAAAATAGTAAACAAACAAGTTGTGTAGTAACGTTTTATTATTATTTATACAATACAACCAATATTAACGATAAAATTTTTACATTGAGTGACATTTCAGCGTAAGCTATGCTTAAACAGAACTCCAAGTAGGTATTACAGTAGGTGTTCATAAATATTATCAATGGCTTCCTGTGGAAGTGACGAAGCTTCGAAAAGTCTTTTAATAAAGTATTCTCCAACCGTTAAGTCGTCGGTATACGGTTGATGAAAATTTTGTATAAATCGATCAACGGCACCGTCGAACTTTGAAAGGGAACTGTTTGAGTTTTTAATATTGTAATGTCCCCAAGGAAGAGTGTTCGTTGTTTTCGGAATTAAGAAACGTTTATCATCTTTGGGAGAGAGGGCTACTTTCGTTTTCATATGGGTAAACATAGTATGCAGATCGGACACGAAAACATTCATACATTTAAGAATGGTGGCGTCATCTCTAATGACGCGTAGGTAATCATCGACTTGAAGATGTAATTTAATGACATTTTTCTTGACACCTTTTGCTTTTTTAACAATTTGATCAACGGCTTCAACGCAGTAAGCTTTTGCTCCGGTTCCATAGAATGCTTTAATGGGATTATTAGGGAATTCGTCTTTAAATTTGCCAATAACAGAAGAGGTAATAGGGATATTGAAACTATTATTATGGGGATAATTGGAAGTGTCGAAGTGATGAATATTTTCAATCATATCTCTGTAGAAATTTTCGGTGAATACTTTAAGAATGAAGGAATCAGTATCCATATACATCAAAGAAATATTTTCTTGATATTTTTGCTTAAGAAAGTCGTAGTAGAAGTCATACATAACAACTTTTGATAAATCCAAAATAGTGAAACCTACATAGAGCGGTTTATCGTAAACAATGTGTAATTTATTCATCTGAATAGCTACGAAATGGGGGGGGGTGAAAATTTCTGAAATTGGGTTTAGCTATTAAACTTTCAGCACCAAGGTACCGTCCAACGTTTTGCCAATGAGTAACTAACTTGACATCAACTCGTTTATCAACGTTCTCCATCGTTTTTCCGAAAGTACTGTTGTTCATCAATTTAAAGATAGATTTCCCAAAGTTATTATTACACATATTGCGTTTTCTAGTATTCAAATCTATAAAAGGTTTCAACCATTGTGACTGTTTAAACTGAATAGCTCTATGCACTTTAAGTAATTTTAATCCGCTCTGGAGAGCTTGTTTAAGCGTTAGGTAATGAACAATATACTTTGTCTTAGTCATAAGGTTCGGAATCAATTTTTTGACTCTACCATTAGCATTACCAGGAGAAATAATATTTTCAACTAAAAAGGGAAGATCAGCATGTAAATCGTGTAGGTTTTGGGGATATTGAACGTCAACTTCAAGTACATAACCGTATTCAGAAGAAGCATGTAAATCGAGAACATTTAATTCATCAATTTCAGCATCGGTGAGCCAACGAAAATGGGATATGGGAAGGTATTGACTCATGCTGTGTCCATACAAATTGGTAGCATCCAAATACATAATCTAGGAAGTGGGAGCAGATGCGTCATAATCAGGAAGGTGTGGGTTATTGGCGAAATGCATTCTTTGAACACACTGACTTATTCCTCCGCGTACCCCTTTTTGGAAAAACTTTAACATATCGATGTCAGTTAGAAGTTCTAAATTAACGCGAGTGAATTTTAACATGCTATCCCACACTAGCCCGGGAGCGGTGTAATACTGAGCGGGCTCCAAGGCGTAAGTGGAAATACATATTTCACGAAAATTCTCGAACACGTCAGCTAACAGTAGGACATCGGTTTTCAAGTAGAGGTCAGAATATTCTCCGAGAGTGGAGCAGTTAAAGGTTTTCCATACGGTGGCAGCTCTTTCATAATGTTCATCGGAAATGGGTAGAGATGTTAATTAATCGAAAAAATCGTCTTTGAGAGGGAACGTTGATTGGTCAAGTTTAGTAATATCGTCGACGTAGGAGTAAGGGAAAACCCCTTTCCGTCGCACAAGTTGAAATTGTGTAGGATCAGAAAAATACTTCTTCACTTGTAAGCATTGAGAAGGGTCGAGTTCTTCAGACAGTTTATCGAGGGAGGAAGCCATAAAACGAAAGGAATCGAGAAATCGAATCTTAACAAATACGTTTTGAGTAGAGTTATCTGAAACACCGGGAACAGTATCAACTCGCAATAATTTGGTAAAGGAAACGTATTTTTCTTTATTTTGAGCAATTACGCTAAATTTAACATCGTTGACAGCCATTTCTTTTAAAAATAAATGACAATCGTAACCGGAGAGGTTGTGGAAGAATACAGGCACAAAGTTGGGTAGTTTGTAGTTTAAGTTACATCTGGAATGAGCGGCCCCTAATCGAACTTTACCAGTCAAATGACAATGATCGCGAACCTTTACATCATCGATTAGGAAGGGCTCTTCGCAAATATTACAGGACGTCGTTTCAGAGAAAAGTCGCATTTCTTCATCAGTCAAGGTTATCATAGGAACCGGGGTCTTTAAAAATCGGTGATAAATATCAGAAACGTCTTGATCAAGAGTTTTAACAAATTGATTAGCACAATCAGGTCCTCTATAAGTTCTGAATATTGAAAGGGAATCGTCAAAAGAGCACTTAATCAAGTAAGCAAACGAGTGCGGTTGATGTTCGTGGGTAGGTGTGGTGGAGGTCTTGTTAGGATCGGAAAAGCATGTATGAATGGGTCGCAATATGGTTTCGAAGTCTGCATAAACAACAAAAGGTACTTTGATACGTTTGTGGTAGTTTTGAAATTTTAAAACGTTATTAGGGATGAGCCTACCCATCTTATCCAATTTGAGATCAGCAGTTGGCAGCGTCGTGTAAACGTGGTTGCAATCATTCCGCTGATGACGGTGCAGGTGAGCCACAGAGCTGAAGTATTGCAAGCAGCCGTCACATAGGAATTTGCGATGTTCTGTTTTGGAGAGTTGTTGAGAGAGCAAACGGGACATATCCTTAATCCAACAGTAATGATTATTTCCTCGATCATCGTGTAGCAAGAGTAAATTGATGTGCAGCCTTCGTTTGACGGACGAGTAGTAGAGGGGACCAACAATTTCCCAGATCCATTTTCCATCCTTCAAAACGTATTCAGTCCCGTAAACATTCACAGAGCAATGGTTCTTCGTTTCAAACTTGGGAATGTCGTTTAATTTAATAGGAAAATCGATACCGTCATAGTCCATCGTGCGGGAGTAATGCGGATAGGAAGTCGTTCTGTGCGGGTTGGCTTGGGCGGGATACAAAGCTGAGGTTATTGCCCACGCAAAGCAGGCTTGGTCATCGTTTCGTACGTTCACAACAGCTCTCTTAAGTACAATTTGTTTAGGTAGAGGAATGTAAGATGAAGCTCTAAGAGGATTGTACTTGTTGCAATTGAGTTCTAGGAAAAGGACTCTTTCCAAAGCCCATCCTGTAAGAATGAAATAATAGTAAACACAAGTGAAATATATATAATGAGAGAATGATAAATTACCTGACTCTCGTTCTTGAAACTCAGAAGCTTTACCCTCAAGAACGTCGAAGAAGCTTTGGAGAATATTGGAAAGATCCGTCGACTGAGTGACAACTTTATTGTTGGTGTTGAAGGATTTCACGTCAACCAATTGTTTAGCATCGTGCACATACCGTCCGAAAAGTTCAAGATTTAGTTTAAGCGTGTCATGCAGTTGTATCTGATTACGAATAACACGCAAGCATTTGTCGAAAACTTCGGCGAAAAAGTCGGTATACGACAGGAAGAACTTGGCGGATGAAATACGAAAGGACACAATTCTGTTAGCGAACGCGGACGAAAGGAAAGTAATTCCTTCTTCAAGAGGAGAGCAGCAAGTTTGTTTATGCTTGAGGCTGCGAAGGTGACCGTTGTAGGAATGTTGTGGAACGTAAATGTTACAAATATTACACCAGCGGTCAGAAGAACCAGCAGGCGTAGCAATTTTAAGTTTTTTCTTCGGTAGAGGCGATGTACGTTGGAGCTGTGCTCGTTTCCGACAAGAAGTTAATCGATGTCTTTTTAAATTATCAGATCGTGTAAAGGAAGCATCACAGTCCGGACAAGGGATCATAGCGGCTAGCGGTAAGAGGTATATCTCGACAACGACTGAGGAATACTGAACGCGAGGGACAATAAATAGCCATAGGAAAAGGGGAGGGATGTGTAAGGTGGAGATGGCATAAGGAGAGGGGCGAAAGGAATATATACTGAAACTGTAGTGGGTACGGTGTGGTAAGATGAGTGCTAGAGAACAGGGTAACGGTGTTGATTTAGCTGCTGAGCTAAATATGAACGAAACCGAGCTGGCTGATATATTGGAAAACTTCTTTCCAAACGATTCCTTCACATCATCCGCTAAAGGTGAGGGGTGTGTTGGAGGTGCTATCACGGTAACGATGGCGGAGCCTGTGGCCAACACCTCTACGATGGCGGTGGCGGGATCGAAGTCGATATCGATGAAGCCGAAGAAGCGATCGTACACACGAAGGTTGTCGGCTGCTCCATTCGATTATTGCAAGATAGTCGACCAAGTAGGAGAAGCCATAAATAGTGTTAAGGAGGAAAAGCGGCGACGAGAAATGGTACTGAATGAAAGAGAGACAAAGGCCGCTTCATTGACTGAGTACATGAAGCGGAAAGAGAAGGAGCTGTAGGAGTTGAACAGATCGGTAGTTGAAACGAGAAAGGAGGTACAAGAAATCGAACATAAGCTAGCTAACCTCAAGTCCGCTTTACTGAGTAAATTTAATGACTAAAATTCAATGATGTTTTATATTATATTATATTGTATTATATTAAATAAAATTCTGTTAAATTGCATCTTTTTATATTTTGTAATTAAAGAAAATAAAAGAGAATATAAATCATACATATATTTATTTATCAAAATAAAATAAGAAATATATAATACAAAGCAATACAAAGTTCAATTGAATGTTTTTATATACATTGCTGCTCCGTGGTCCATGGCACAGATGACCAGTGTCCCCTGGAACGAGCTCCACGACAGCTGGGCTTCCAGGTGTTCGCAGAAGGCTCCGATCGGTCTTCTATCGGTCACCTTCCATAGTGTAAAGCCTCCAGGTGTGGTACTGGTGAAGATCATGATGTCAACATTGATGTTTATATCGGTTGGCACGGAGCCGTGGAACAGTAGAGTATATTGCGCCATTGTTGATTGTATTCACTTGGATTGATTATTGATTGTATTTACTTGAACAGTCTTAGTGATCTGTGCTGAACGTTGTAAAAACTTGAGTATTTATACAATTTCGAGGAGGAGGATATGAGTGGGGTAAAGTTAAGATCAGCACAAGTGTTTGTGCGAAGAAGGAACTGTATACCAGCAACACTTTGCTGACCAAACTGTGCATATTTCAATAACAATCATAATAGGTATTGATTTTGCTGATATTTTATAAATTAAAAATAATTGTAGCAAGAAAATTCCGAGTTCCCAGGAAATTGATGGTATTCGAGGGTATCCTATAGCGCCTTCAGACATTTATGCTAGTGTGTGTATTTGCTATTTATACAAAGTTTATTTACATATGTCTTATGGTAGAATGCGCCGTCAGCCATGTACGCTAGTATGCGTATTTGTGTTCGGACTTAGTTTAGCGGCTAGAACTGTTACAATTCTCTGTCAGCAGAATTTAGATTCTGCTGTACAGAGTGTGATTCTTTCCGAATTGAACATAATACAGAGTGTTCCCACAACTTCCCCCATTACAGACATCCTCTAAGTTTCGTTGGAAGCAAATTATTCTTCATGGAAGACTAAACATTTTTTTTATTCAGACATTTTCTCCCTATCATCTACCCTTCATATACTTTTCGAGGGTTAAAGTATGAGGGTGAAACATGTTAAAAAAATATTTCTCGACTTTTCAGCAGCGGATTCTTTTCTCAACCCCTTTTCCACCTCATTTTTCATCCCTTGCATACCTATACACAAACTTGTGACCTTGACACTTTTTCCATATAACTTCTTATTATCCCCAACACGCTGTACTGTATTCTTTACAATACTTAAGAGCAAAGGCTTCAACTCTTCCGATCCGTTATGTTTTCATAAACCTACCTTTCAATTACTATGTATACTTTCTGATTAACACCTGTATACCAGCAGCACTTTGCTGACCAAACTGTGACTGTGCATATTTCAATAACAATAAGAGAATTGTAACAGTTTTAGCTGCCAAACTAAGTCGGAACACAAATACACATACTAGCGTAAATGGTTGACGGCGCATTTAACCATAAGATATATGTAAATATACTTTGTATAAAAAACAAATACGCACAAATGGCTGACGACGCATTCTACCACAAGACATATGCAAATAAACTTTGTATAAAAAGCAAATACGCATACTAGCGTAAATGGCTGTAGAGTGAGGTGTGGATACTTTCTGATTAACACCTGTATACCAGCAGCACTTTGCTGACCAAACTGTGCATATTTCAATAACAATCATAATAGGTAATAAACTTTGTATAAGAAGCAAATACGCACACTAGCGTAAATTGCTGACGACGCATTCTACCACAAGACATATGCAAATAAACTTTGTATAAGAAGCAAATACGCACACTATCGTAAATTGCTGACGACGCATTCTACCACAAGACATATGCAAATAAACTTTGTATAAAAAGCAAATACGTACACTAGCGTAAATGGCTGACGGCGCATTCTACCATAAGACATATGTAAATAAACTTTGTATAAATAGCTGTAATTTATTGTAATAAAGTCAGTCAGGATTAGACCTGACTCGCTTATAATTGGATCCTGAAACACGCTTCCAATTCATCGGTCCTTATCAGGACCACCCTGGCTCTACGCGCACCTTTTTGGTAGCAATCACGTCATGTATGTTACAATGTAGCGGACCTCTGCTTTTCTGCCACAGCTGCAGATTTTATCATTGCGATGTCGTAAACTTGTGCTGCCGACCTTGTCGTCAGGGGATTTAATCGTACCTCTGCGAAAAGTCGGGCTTTGTTTACGAGATCGATGATACGCACACGCTGTACTGTATTCTTTGCAAAGGCGTCAACTCTTCCGATCCATTATGTTTTCATAAACCTACCTTTCAATTACTATGTCATTACCTGTCCCCTCTCCTACACCTTCCTTTTTAAAGACTTGTGACCTTGACACACTTGCCATATAACTTCTTATTATCCCCAAACTCTACCTTAATCTTATATCTCAAACGTCTACTACCTTTTGCTTCTATATTTATTTCTTAACACAAATATATACATGTACACGTACTACGCTCCTTCTACATAACCAAGATTATTACTGATTTCTATTACATATCCTTCTTCAAATTCGGTCTTCATTTATATCAAAATAAAGAATCGTTCACTATAACGACTTCACTTTCATTTCGTATGTCTATACCTTACACTTTTCTCCACTTCCTCTACATTATCATGTAAACGTATTTAAGAATAGTAAACTTCAGTCACGCTCCTTCTACATAACCAAGATTATTACTTATTTCAATTACATATCCTTCTTCAAATACGGTCTTCATTTATATCAAAATACTTCACATTACCGATATATGTACATGTTTCAATTCATTGTGAAGCATTCGACCACTACATACACACAAGTTTAAAGTCAATGACCTTTCGTCAATTTGACCTTAAGTAACCTCCCCTCCTCTGAATTAGAACCGGTCATCATACTCTACTGTGCGGCGCTGTGTGCGTGTATGCGATTTTGTGTGTTTTGGCGTGTGTGTGTGTTAGTGTATGCGAATCATTATGTGTGTGTGTGTGCGCGCTTGTCTGCGTGTCAGTGTGTGTGTGTGTGTGGATATCGTTGTGTGTGTGGGTATCGGTGTGTGTGTGTGGGTGTGTTTCGGTGTGTCAAGCCGACACACTCATACTAACACCCACACACACTGTAACACACAGATACACAAGCACCAACTCACACAAGAGCACTCCCTTATTCAGGTGGATATTTTGTGGATTATTGTATTGTATAGAAAATATTCCTTTGACTGGGAGGTTAATTGAATATATTTATTTCATTCTCACTGTGTTTGTAATAGTTAAATAGCTTGGAAGTATTTGAGACCAATGAGAACTATTAAAAGATTAAATTTTGCCTTGATGCCAACTATCGATATATTTGATTATTATCAATGCTCTGATTTTTTCGAAAATCAAAAATTGCATGTATAAAATCCTTGTAACCTAACCTAACCTAATTCAACCTTATTTTCATTTTGCTTTTCTAGCTAGTTTTAAACAAACAAATTAAGCCAAAACTATTTTTTTCAGTACTAAGCGTTTAATTTCCTTATTCACACTTGATTAACCTTTTGCAAAGACTCATTCACATTGCTTTATACTAAAAACTTGAGGCTAAGTAAGTTACATACTTTTGTAGTATACATTTTTTGTCATTTCCCTCATATTTCAATCTTTTAAATTAATTGAGTTTTGCGTGCGAACTCCTCAAGTGTTTTCGTTATAACCGTAACTTACATATTCCGAAGGAAAGAGGCGTCCATTCGCATGCATTATAAGCATCATAAACTTAGCACTATTTGCGGAAACACGTTGCCAAACGTTGGGACGCTTTAAAATCGTCAAAGTGTATGAAAAATATACGCGACACCCATATACGTCGCTCGGTTTCCCGCCGCCTACAGGACAAGTCTTGAACTGCTATATACGGTAGCCGCATATAGACTTTCAAAACTATCTCAAAAAAGCGTCCACCTAATTTTTTTAGAACGACCGTGGAGACCGAGAAGATCACTCAGGCCAAATTTTACCTGGGATTCAATAGAGCGTCCGTATACGGTATTCGCTAAATGTACGGGCGCTGTATTGATGGTGGGATATATATATTATCAATAAGCCTTCCTACCTTATGGTGTAAGGCTATTACTTATTACTACTCGTACTTGCACTTACAATCGAATCTGGTTTAAATTTTACGGTTTTTCTTATGTCTATATTTCTGTGATACTATTAACTAAATTTTTCCACTCTTTCTTATTTTCTGCTAGCTTCTTTCCCTGCTGTACCGTGATCTGCATTCTGTCCAGGATTTTTCCTATCTCGCTGGACCACGTATTCTCTGGTCTTCCTCTCTTTTTCTTTTTGATAGTGCCAGCTTCCCATACTCTTCTTACTTCTCTTTCTCGATCTAATCTACTTATGTGCCCGAACCATCTCATCTGATTTTCCTCCATTACCATTAAGGCTGGCTTAACGCCCAATTCCTGTCGAATGTCTACATTTCTTATTTTGTCCATCCGGGATATTCCTAGGACTCCTCTTAGATACTTCATTTCCATCGCCTGGATTTTGCTTCTTTGTTTCCCCGTTAGAACCCACGATTCAGACCTATATACGGTCTTAAAAACGTCGATTTTTGTTTTCTTCGATACCTTTTTCTTTCTTATAAAATTTTTATTCAATGCGCTGTAAATCTTTGCAGCTGATGTTGTCCTCTCGTAAATTTATGTTTCCTGGGTTCCTTCTGCATTAAGGGTACTGCCCAAATGTTTAAATTCTCTGACTTGTTGAATTGGTGTTCCTTCGATTTTTATTGTCAGGTTTCTGTTTTTGTTACCAATGTACATTAGTTTAGTTTTCTCTTCATTGATCTTCATGGACATTCTTTCTAAGGCTCTATGCCAAACGTTGATATTATGCTGCATGCCCTTTTCACTCTTCGCAAAAATAGCTAGGTCGTCGGCAAACGCGCAGTCCGTTATTTCTATTTTATCCATATTTCTGTATCCTATCTCCAACCCTTTCACAGATACTCTTGTTTCTTTAATAACTTCATCCATGATTATTATAAACAGAAGAGGACTTAGTACACTCCCCTGTCTCAATCCTTGTACCGTGGTAAATTCTTCTGTTGCAATGTTTTGTGTTCTGACCACATTTCTACATACTCTATACCTACTTTTTATAGCTTCTAACAACTTCGTGCTTACTTTCCTTTCTTCGAGTATTTTCCATAATTTGTTTCTATCCACTCTATCAAAAGCCTTCTCTAAAATATTATACACGCTTCCCTGTCTTGTTCCAGTATTTTCTCAATTAACTGTTTTATTGTAAATATATGATCTTGTATACTAAATCCTTTTCTAAAACAACTTTGAGAGTCTACTAGTTCTTTCTCTATTTTTCTCTTTAATTTTGTCTCTAATCCTCTTTCATAGATTTTGGCTACTACGCACATCATCGTTACTCCCCGGTAATTTTTGCAATCCTTTTTATCTCCCTGTTTAAAAATTGGTATTATCACCCTTATCTCCCAATCCTCTGGTATCCTCCCTTCATCCCAGATCTTGGTAAACAGCTTCTTGAGAAATGTAATTCCCTGTCTTCCCATTGTTCTCAACATTTCCGTCCTGATAGAGTCGTGTTCTGCTGTTCTCCCGTTTTTCATTTTCCGTATGATCCCTTCGATCTCCTCTATCGTTATACCGCCTTGTTCTTCTCTTACGCCAACTTCAGTGATCTCATGGGTTTCTACAATACCTGTTTGTACCTCCGCTTCTTTATTTGCACAAAGCAGCTCGTTAAAATATTCCCTCCATCTTTCTTTTATCCCATTTTCCCTAGACAAAATGTTCCCTTCCTTATCCTTAATATCTAGGCTAGTTTTTTGGTCCTCTCTTCTAATAGATTTCACTATGTTGTAGAAAAGTTTCTGATTTCCTTTTCTGGTATCTTCTATACGCGAATTATGTATCGCACTGTATTACAGGCATAATGTTGGAGTTAATAGACATCATATAACTGCATAATCATAATACGGTAATGTTGCTGTTGATGAGAATGTTTTGTCACTTGGATATATGTATTGGTCGATTAGACATCTCATTATCTTTGTCGCTTTTTTTGTAGTTTTAAAGTTTGTTTAATTAAAGTTTTTAATTTTTAAAAACGGACTTTAATTATAAAAAAAAATAACTGGCACTGCGAACAGGATCGGTAACGGCGTTTTTATAGTGATTTCATCGTGAAAAGTGCTGAAAACGTCGCGAAAGTTCAGTTTCGAAAATTACCGATTCGAAAAGACCCCTGTGAATGTGCATCACTTCAGTGAAAGTGCACCACCTTTGTGTTACATCGATAACATTTCTACATCAATTCGAGGGAAGATTTCACCTCCAGAAAACTCCTATTCGATTCAGTGGAAAGGAATGCATCGTGCCATCACCTTTCTTTACCTAATCTCGTAAGTACCTTTTTGAAAATCTCTTACGCTTTTGCTTGTATGCAACCAAATTGTTAATGTCGCATTCTGACTCCGATTCCGAATCTGAAAGTGGTCTTTCTCGCCGACTTTCTGCTACGACTAAAAATTATATTAAACTTCCAACGTTAAATCTTTCTAACGAAATGACTCAGTCTACTCCGCCGGCTTTTACTTTCACATTTGCCGATGTACAACGTCAGATATGTATAGTACCCGAATTTTCCGGTGAACCCTACGAATTATCAAATTTTATTAATAGAGCAGAACATTATTGTGCTGTTTATGGTGATAGCGTCCCGTCTGCCAAAAATGTGGCCTTGCTTGATTTAATAGTTACTCGTATCACGGGAAAAGCTGCTCGCTATATTAGTACAAAAGCAATTAATAATTGGGATTCGCTAAACAAGCTTTTACTACAAAAGTATAGTGATCCCCGTTCTGAATTAATTTTGGAATTAGAACTTACAAGGTGCAGCCAACAACGAAATTGGAGCTACTCCGAATATTACGATCAAATCGAGGAAAAGTTAGCCAACTTATTAGTTTTTGTTCGCATAAACGATAAGAACAGTTTACAAATTAAATCTAAAATATATGAAGAAAAAGCATTAATGGTATTTAGGGCAGGAATTAGGGAACCTTATCGTTCTCATTTAAGACATATCAGAACCAAAACACTTAAAGATGCGTTTGAAGAATGTTGTACTCTCGATAATGAAGTATACATATCTCGAGTTTTGGATTATCAAAATAACCAAAAAGAAATAAAAGTTGCCCCAAAAATATTTAGTCCTGCAGCAGTTCACAACAAAAGTATGTTTGCGAAACCTTTTACTGAAGGCTTGCCAAATTCGTATCAACAGCCTTCTATCTCACGACCAAATTTTAATTATAATCCCATCACTCCATCTACACCATTTCCAAAAGTAGGCCAATTAAACAACATTTTCCCACAAACCGACAATTTTTCGGAAAACCACAGAGCAATGTCTTCAAAAAGAATGTAATACCGCCCCATTTACTGCCAAAACCTACGCCCATGTCGACGAGCACCAGAAATAGTTTTAAACCCGCTGGATTCCAACCAAATCAGCAATACATTAATTTCAAAAGTACTGGACCGCCTAATTTCATATCAGAACGAATGCCGCTAGTATGCCAAAATTACCATTTATAGTATTACCTAATGGCTTAAAAATTTTAATAGATACTGGCGCAGACTATTCTATAATTAATCCCGAAATTGCATTTTGGTTTCCTAATGAATATATTTACGAACAACATTTTACAGTTAAGGCTTCTACAGTCTCTAAAAGTGAAAAATATAATCTTTATAACCCTTTATTGGAATCTGTAAATATATACAACCCCTTTCAACTTATAATTATGAAATGGCATGAAAAATTCGACGCACTTATTGGAACTAATGATTTAAAACGATTGGGTGCAAACATCTGCTATCAAAAAAATACGATAACTTTAAATAACATTGAAATACCATTTTATCTGTACAATAACCCCCGATTTTTTCAACCAATCGAGGTACAGCCAGAGAACGGTAAAATGTATTTACCTGTAGACATCAATCACGGACAAGTATTTGTAGAAGAAATCCCAGAATTAAATATTCCTCCCGTTCTTGTTGAAGTTCAAGATGGATTCGCTACTATTCCAAGCACATCTGAAGAACCACTTTTATTCGAACACCCTGTAGAGGTTACGCCCATTGATGAGTTGGAAGAACTAGATTATTCATTTGAAAAAGAAAACATTGACATTGAAAAACTTTTAAGGATCGATCATTTAAATATTGAAGAAACGACAATAAATTAACATTCACTAATCAAATAAAACATAAAATAAGAACAAGGGACGATGAACCTGTCTACGTTAGGCCCTACCGTTACCCTCAACATCTGAAGAAACAAATACAAGCACAAATCAAAAAACTTTTAAGGGATGGAATAATCAGACCATCTATTAGCCCCTACAGCTCCCCTGTTTGGATAGTGCCAAAAAAGCTGGACGCTAGTGTAGAAAGAAAATATCGACTGGTTATTGACTATCGACGCTTAAATGAAAAGACTATAGAAGATAAGTACCCCCTGCCGAAAATAGAAGAGATCCTTGACAATTTGGGAAGGTGTACTTACTTTTCGACGTTGGACCTTGCCCAAGGTTTTCATCAGATCGAGGTGGCGTTTACAGTGGACAACGGGCATTATGAGTATATCCGTATGCCCTTTCGGCTTAAGAATAAGAATGCTCCCGCCACTTTCGAAAGGGTTATGGAAAACGTACTTAGAAAGTATGGGATATTACCGGCGTTTTATTAAGAACTTCGCCAGAATCGTCCAACCGATGACAAGGTGTCTCAAGAAAACTGCCAAAATAGATATACGAGATAAGGGCTACATAGAATGCTTTCAAAAGTGCAAGGAACTCATAACAAACGCACCGGTACTTGCATACCCAGATTTTGCGAAAACATTTACGCTTACTACGGATGCAAGTAAATACACCGTTGGGTCCGTTTTGTCACAAAATGGAAAGCCTATAGCATTCTATTCACGAACTCTAAATACAGCCGAGAGAAATTATGCGGCTATAGAAAAAGAACTGTTAGCCGTTGTCGATTCTTGTAAGAATTTTAGACCATATCTGTTTGGGAAGCGTTTTGTAATAGAAACGGACCACCAGCCCTTAAAATGGCTGACCACTGCGAAAGAAATTAATTCTAGGTTCGCAAGATGGAAGATTAGGCTCGCTGAATATGATTTCGAGATCCGTTAAAAGAAAGGAAAGGAGAATAAAGTGGCAGACGCTTTAAGCCGAATGAATTTTTGTGAATTAAACACCAGGGAAATAGCAACGGACGAGCTTAGGGCCTTATCAATGGTACCAAATGTGGATCAGAATGAGGTAATAGCCAATGTTGACGAAGCAATAACACAATATTGGGAAGAACAACGAAATCCGGAGGATGAATTATCAACACAACACACCGCAGAAGAAAGCCACACATTTGCATTCCCAATTGCCGAAAAACCAATTAACTCCTACAAACGTCAAATGATAATAACAGCCAAAAATTTATATTCTATCGAAATAAAGCAACTTTTTAAATCCAAGACGCTTTTAAAAGTGACGTTGAATAAAGAACAAATGCAAAATAACATCCAGGACTTAATAAGAGAATATTTCAGACCTAATAAAACAACTGCTATTTATTTTGATAATTTGGAAATAGAAAATGCCCTATTAGAATACTTAAAGAAAGAATATCGGGACCTACCATTCAAAATTATTAAGTGCACGAAGAAATTAATTGATATAGAAGACAGGGAAAAACAACTCGAAACGGTGAAAAATTACCATAACAGTAACTACAACGGAATTCAGGAAACTATCAAACATCTCCAAAAATTCTATTATTGGCCCAATATGGTTCAAGATATTACAAATTTTAATAAATAAGTGTGATGAATGTCTACTAGGAAAATATGAACGGCATCCACATAAACCAATCATAAAAGGAACCCTATTAGCTAAGAGACCATTTGAAATAATACATGCCTATATAATGTTTTGTAATAAACAATATTTCCTGACAATTTTGGACCTTTTTAGTAAATATGGACAAATTTACCACATTGAAGACAAAAATTCATTAACCATTATACGAAAATTAAGACATTATTTCAATCATCACAACAAACCCAAAAAGATAACCGTAGATAAGGGTACCGAATTTGATAACAGACTTGTTCAAGAATACATGGAACTCCATAAAATAGAAATACATTATACCACCCCTGGAAATTCAAGTAGTAATTCGCCTGTCGAGAGGTTCCAATCGACTATTCTCGATAAAATAAGGACTTTACAAAATGTGGAACAACCGGAACCATTACAATAAATTATACAAACAGCTATTTTTCTATATAACAATTCAATTCATTCCACAACACAATTTTCGCCTTTTGAAATTTTGTATGGACCATACGATGATATTGACCCGTTACGCATCGAAACAAGCTTGAAAATATACGAAAACTACAATAAATATAGAAGAAACGAAATAATGAAATTTTGAGGAACTTTACACGAAACAAAAAGAAATTGGGGAAAAGCGTGTTCAAAAGATTAATGAAAACAGACAAATACCCAAAATTGATGATACGGAAACGGTTTTTATCAAAACTAAGGATAGAAACAAACTTAAAAACAAATTTAAGAAAATGGAAAATATTTCGCAAATCGATACGGCACTTGTACTTTTAGATAAAGAAAATATAACAGGCAGGCATCTAAAAGATGTAAGACCAATAAGAAAGTTTTATCATTCGCAGGACTCTATGGACCCTGAGCCTGGCCCTTCAAGTCGAGCCGATTAATAGTGAAAATGGTTATTACAGGGAACCGATTGGAGTGGGCAATCTCTTAGGTCATTACCATTCTTTTTATTTCTACATCAATCATTCCAGTTTGTATTCGACTTATTTAAAAATTGCACAGAATGTTGTTTTGTTAGAATACAATTAATTAGGCAACGATCGTTGTATTTCGAAGAACTTTACTACAAAATTACATCTACAACATCGCGCAGGAAACGTGGACTCGTCAACTTTCTCGGAACTGCGATAAAATTCATTACTGGTAACCCAGACGACAACGATCTTCACGAAATTCAAGAAAACATAATTAAAATGGCTACAAATGAAAAACGCATTATCGAAAAACAAAATGAATTTACAAGCTTCGTACATACTATTTCAAATCAATATAAAGAAAACATAGAACAATTGGGAAACTATACGAAAGCTGTTACGGAAAATCTGCACAAGGTAAATGAACGGACACAATCCTACATAAATGCACAGTTCTGTCTTAATATTCTTAATGTGTTAATAGAGAAAGTTCTGTTAATAGAAAGGTCAGTCACTTTTGGTAGGGAAAAACTTTTGGACCTCGAACTAATTTCTCTCAGTACCCTCGAAATCAAGCAACATCTATTTTAAACGTTTCCGTTTCAAACAGTACAATATTTAAATTCTTCTCAATTAAATGAGGTTTTCCCGCTATTTCTTTTACAAACGTCTATAACATCCCAATTGGTTGTATACATAGTAAAAATACCCATCCTACAACAAAAAACTTATGACATTTCCCAAATTTATCCACTGCCTACCAACAACTTTATCATGGTTCCACCTGCGCGGCTTCTTCTACAACGTCAGAACGAATTTTTATGGACCAACGACGAGGGACAACGAGTGAATGGTATATGGATCTTCAAGGGTGCCAAAAGTGATGTGTGTGAACTAAGTGATAACTGTACATTTATGAAAAGTGTGATGGACAAAAGTGTTTCGGTTCAATTACATGGTGGAAGAATTTTGGCTCATCTAAAAGAAGAAAGTGTGCTTGAATATTGTAATGGACACATGCTTGGGCGCCGTCTGAATAGAAATTTTTTGGTTCATTCGCATCCTCCATGTCGATTAATTATTGGTAACAATGTATACAGTTTTAAGAATGTAACGTATGAACAATATTTTGAAAATTACACAAAAATTGTTCCTAAACAATTATATTACAAAATTAACATAAAGAATATTAATTTCGAAAACCCGTTGGAAATCAAAAATGATTTAATCAAAGAGGAACAGAAGCCAAGGACAAGGGAAATTCCCATCAAGGTTTACCCAACTTTACCTGAAAATATCGGCGAGACGCCTTCAACTTAACGAAGGGGGAATTATGTATCGCACTGTATTACAGGCATAATGTTGGAGTTAATAGATGTCATATAACTGCAGTGTAGGATTTTTCCCATGCTATAGCAAAACTGCAAAATAATCATATTACAGTAATGTTGCTGTTGATGAGAATGTTTTGTCACTTGGATATATGTATTGGTCGATTAGACATCTCATTATCTTTGTCGCTTTTTTTGTAGTTTTAACGTGTTTGTTTAATTAAAGTTTTTAATTTTTAAAAACGGACTTTAATTATAAACAAAAATAACTCCCATGCTCTTTGTTTAGCCTTTAATATTAGCTCCTTGACTACTTTACGCTGATTCTTGTAGTCTTCATAGTTAGCCTTCTTCTTGTCGTTTAAGTACTTTTTCAATTTTATCTTTTTAATCTTTACCTGTTCTTTCACCTCATTTGACCACCATGCTGTTTGCTTTTTACATTTGTCTATTTTCACCGTTCCACAAACCTCTCTTGCCATATTTATTAAAATAACCTTGAAACTTTTCCACGTTCCTTCGATATCCGTATCACTGTATATACAATCATACTGCATGAATTTCTGTTCCAATTTCTCTTTAAATGTTGCCGCTATTTTTGGTTCGTTTAACTTATATATCCTGATGGATTCGTATTTCTGTGGTTTCGGATTACGTCTCATCTCTACTCTGTTCTGTTTTTGTTGCTTAATCTTTCCCACTAGCAAATAGTGATCGCTACCTATCTCGGCACCTCTTTGCACTCTTACGTCCTTTATTATCGCTCTGTTTTCTTTCTACCAAAATGTAGTCGATGGTAGATCTTTCGTTCCTACTTGACACTTCTCTTGTAAATTTATGTACATCTTTGTGTTGAAAAAAGGAATTTGCTATGATTTGTTCATTTTCTCTACAAAAATTTAATAATCTAGTGCCGTTGCTGTTTCTGATTTCCTCTCCATATTTTCCCAATATTTCATTTGTTCCTCTTTCGTCTTTCCCTTCTCTGCTGCTTAAGTCCCCAACAATAAAAATTTTTCCTTTACTTGTTTCCACTACTATTGACAATTGTTCCCAGAAAATGTCTTTGTTCTCTGCTTTGTCATCCTCATTTGGTCCGTACGCTATAACTATTGTCATAAATTCCTTACCCTCTTCAAATTCTAGAGCAATGATTCATTCATTTATATAGTTCTTTCTTCTTATCTTATTTTTCCATTTTTCATATAATAGACACCCAACTCCCGCCTTAGCTCTTTGCTGTTTATCTAATCCACAGTATATCAGAATCCTGCCTTGCTGTAACTCCATTTCTCCCTGACCTTTTTTCTTTGTTTCTGTTATAGCTAAAACATCTAAATTTCCCTTTACGAATTCTTCTTCCAATTGCACTTCCTTACCATTCAAACTTTTAGCATTCCATACCCCCAAATTCCATAAATTATTGCTAAGTTTTTTATATATATTCTTTGCACTTTGCTTGGTCGTCGTCGTATTGTCTCTAAACAATTTTCTATTTAGTTTTTTGGTTGTTGTTGTTCCCCTAGAATTAAATCCAATGATTTGCTTCGATTATTCCAAATCCATTTCGCTCCATTTATGAACATCTTTTGATATCCTACTTTAACTTTGTTCCCTTTTTCCTTTTCAGCTTTCCCTTTCATTCTTATTTGTGGTTGTATCTCTCTTTCATTTTTCGTCAAATCGTTGTTTATGTAAATCTGATGCTCTTTCAAATATGTTATTTTACCCTTAGTCTCCATTATCTTTCTTTTTGTTTCGAAATTTCCAGCCTCCAGGATCCACATTTTCTCGTTTATTTTAGAGGCGGACTTTATCACGTTTTCTAACTTAAACATTTGTGAGAAAATTTTATTAAATATTACCTTTGCCTCTCCTTCGGTTTTAGTTTTGCATAGTTCCTGTATTTTCGCTCCTGTTATTATCATGTTATTTTTCCTCTTTTCCTTTTCTATCTTATCCATTTTCTGGTCTATTTCTTCTAACTGGTCCATTCTGTTTCGCATGCTAGCCATTTCGCTCGTAGTTGCTGATTTTCTTCTTTAATGCTTTTTATTTCCTCTTTGTATTGCCTGTTTTCTTTTCTTAATTCCCTTATTTCCTTCAAAATGCTCTTCATCATTTCCATCATTTCCTCTTCTTCCCCATACGTTCCCTGATCTCTTTCCTTTCTCGGTGATCTTGTTGACTTTTTACTTTTCTTGAACAAGTCTCCCTCCAATATATCCGTTCTTTTTCTTTTATTTGCTTCATCAGTTGAGAATTCTGAACCACTATCGCACATATTGAACTCCCTAGGTATTACGCTTGTATATCTATCTATATAATGTACATATATGACCGTACGGTGTGTTGCCTATGGCGCCAGGCGTTCTATTTCGGATCTACTCCTGGAAAATATATCGCCTACCTCAGCTGTTCGGGTTATTGTTCTGGTATCTTATTACACTTACTGCCCACTTTTATTTCTCGATGTAATAATAGTCACTTAACTATAGACCCTTTAAACACTTCCTGGATCACACTTGAAACTTTATTCTTCACTCGAAACCTCCCGAATTCGGAAATAATTTCGGAGCGACACAAAGTATATCACCTTCACCAGAAACAACCTTTGCACCTTGTAGCCGAATTAATTGCGGTGTATAGGGAAATTACCAATTAAAATAAATTATATATGCAGTGTAATTGAAATTAAACGTTTATTTATTTAATCATTTTACATCTAACCACTGAATTCTTGTTTCTTATACTTTTTACTATATTTATATTTCACATATTTACATTATATACATAGTCATATTATACACAATTTATATATATTGTCATGATATAGCGATGGCTACAATACAATATTAAAAATATTAACAAATTTAGAAATTGAAACAAAAGTTCCTAAATATTAAAAAAAAAATATATTAAAAAGAAAAAAATGTATTATAATTGTTTATTTAAAGTTTAAAATTGTAACAAAGAAAATTTAATTTTAAAATGTCTTGAAATGACAGTAGCATTTCAAAATTATTATATTAATCTTGATTGCTTAAAAAAGAAAATTAAATTTTATTTGAAAGATCAAGAGACTAGAGAATTTGTTATTGTTACTAGGGGTTGAGATTTTTAGAATATATTATTAAGAACAGAAATTTAGAAATTTAAAAAAAATAAATTAAATCAAAAGAACATTATTAATTTCAATTGAAGATATTTAAAGTGATGAAGAATTACAAGTAATATTATGAAGAGAATCACAGTTTATAGAAAGTTCGAGATTTTAAGAAAAGCAGCTTCAATAGAATCACACAAGAAGAAGAATAAGTAGAAGAAGAAGATAAAGATGAAGTTACTACAAAAGGAAAAATAGAAAAATTAATGTGGATGTGAAATTGTTTTGGTAAAGCTGAATTTTTCTACTGACATTGTTTGACATTTAAATAGTGAGTGAGTTAAACTTCTCAACATAATTCAATTTAATTTATAGAATTTTCTTAGTTGTTTAGTATTTAATTAATTAAATTTTGTTTATAGTTCTTAATTAGTTTTAATTATATAGTAGTATTTGAATTTAATTTAGTTTTAAAGGTAATTGTAATTTTTTATATATTTTGGAACTTACTCCGAGTTAAGAATTTTCATGCTCTTAGATATTTAAAATTTAATTTTGATTTAAATTAAAATTTTATTTAAAAAATTGTTTTGTATATCATCCAAAATATCATAACATACTTCATTAGCCCCCACAATCATATTATAACAATATATACGGTTATAGTATCATTGATTTTGTCGTTCTACTAGTAGCCTCCAACTTTCTCTCTCTCCTCCGTTTCGTACCGGATCTTGACCCAATTTGCCCGAGACTCAACTGTAGTGCCCTTCCATTGAAAACATTCTTCTTTCGCCCACCACTCTCTTACTGGTGGAACTGTTTTTCCTAAAAATTTTCGTTACCAATTTCTGACGTTCAACAAGAACTGCTCGTTGAGGTTTCAACAGAAATTCCATCCTCAATCGTTTTTCTTCCTTCAGCTTGTTCTTCAACGTCTTTCTCAGAGTCGGAAAACCGAGAACAACGTTTCTCCATTTCGTAGAAACTTCCGCAGCCTTCATTAGGGAATCTCCATCCAAATACCTGAAATAAGGAAAGTACACATTTAAATAAAAACACGTAACACAAATATTTATATTAATCAATAACAGTATAAAATAATAATTAATAATGATAATAATGATGATACCTTACCTGAACACCATGGCCAAAACTTCCGCTGGTAGTCGATCAACTTTCGGTTGTAGAACAGCGGCGTAGATGGCGATCGGAAAAATTCCATTGAACATCTTGGTCACTTGTTTGTTGTACACAATTCAAAACACGAATGATTGGGGTTACTCCAAACGTCATTATTTATACTGAATCAAAACCGTTGGGATGGAAAATATTGTTATTATCAGATCGAAAGTTTCGTCACGGTCAATTGACTCGAACTCGGGACTACCACGTGGTAAACCGTAACGTTAGCCTGTGTGCCAAAGTGTTGCTTATCGTTCAGAGTACACAAAGTTCTGTGGTTGAGCGCGCATATCACTGACGTCACATTTATTGATGGTATTTTATGTTCAGGGTTTTTATTTATGTTTTAGAAATACAAGTTAATTTTCCGTATTTTTTTATTGCTTCTCGCACAATTTAATTACAATAAATGGTACAATTTTTAATCGAGTTCTAATTTTCGGGACGTTCCGTCAACTCCAAAAATATCTCCAGACACTTTTGGTCTTCCGGGTCATTGACTCATCAATAATTTTTTTCTCGTCTTCGATAAAATACTTAGCATTTTCGTTGATACCCTTTTCACTTGTTCTGCAAAATTCGTAACAAATATTTAGTTTCAAAATAAAAATTTAATTTAAATGCATAAAAATTATTTTCTCATTGTTATTACCATGCATTTCAGTTAAACTGTCAGCAATTCCTTGATAATCCTTCGGGAGACATTCTCGAGGAACGAATTTGTACAAACTTTCCATTATTTCATATTTTAAAGGACATTATTAAAAAAAAAATATATAGTCATAAATGCGACTTTTGAATTATAATACTATGAAACCTAAATATAAATCATACATAAAATACACACAACACTTATGACACACATTTTTACTAAAATTTGTAGAATTTTCTTAAATTTTGAGATTCAACTTAATTAAATTAGTCAACTTAGTATACCTTATTAAACAGTTTTTTATGTCATAGAAAAACTAATTTCTTTTATATCTTGAAGATTTTACGTACCACTTTACGATTACTACTCACTTTTATAAATTTGTATTATTTAAAGATTTTATGTTATGGTTTTGAAAAAGGATATGTTTACTTCAAAATTTATCATCTGATATCAAGGTTGGACGTTTTATATTCATTGTAGGGAATATTTTGTGGTCTTGTCGAGATTTTCTTTACTTTAGTCTTCCGATATATGGAATTCCTCTGTAAAGGAGTTTGAATTCGCTAAATTAGTTCAGGAATTGCTTTTTCAACATTCTTATTCAATTTAATAATGATAATGAGTTCAAAAATTTAAATTATATTGAAATTTAATTCAAATTTACATCAACATTTTGTGTCATTTATATTTTTGTAATTTCTGTTAAGAGAAAAATTAGGTACTATGTGTAATACATGTAAACAGTTGCATTTTATTGTAATAAGGGGATTTAATATGTTAAACTGTTGACATTAAGCAAAATTTTGAAAAAATAAATAAATTCAAAGAATGTTTCGACATCAGAATTTTCAATTAAAAATTTCAAAAGAAGGAAGTTATTTCAAGGAAAATGGTAATTCATAGTTTTTATTTTATTTTAAAAAGAGCTTTCTTTTCATGTAAACAGTTCCTAGTTTTGTTAAAATTTTGAAAAATATTCAAAATTTTGTATTTAATTTCGACATTTGGATCCAGGTAGTCTTTGAAATTTTGCTTCGTATCCATGAGAAACAATCGAATTTCCTTAAAATAGTAGGTGTTTTGAACTTGTCCTATGAAGATGTATTTTTAGTACTCCGAATAAAAATAATTAAAAGAAAATTATCAGTCACCGATGAAAATAAAATTACCTGAAAACAAAAATAAACGAAGTGACAATTTTAGGTTATGTTATTGACCATAACGATTATATCGTTCAAAGTGTGAAGGCCCTCTTTAGTTATATAGGTCTGTTATGTACTTATTGATTTTAAATTTAAGAGGTGGAAGTTACGTGGATATCTTGCGGAGAGAACGCCGTGTGCGGTTTGATCGGCGCGGTGGTGCGTAGTAACGGCAGACGAGTAAGGGAAGACGAGCAGGGTAGACGGTGGCAAGTGGCCGTCCGAGTCACTACTCGATTTGTGTTATTTATGTGGATATTTTCCACAATTTACAAAAAGCGTTCCATTAACTTGGAGCTCTTCAAGATTCGCCCTTGTTTTGATGGAAGGTAGAACACTGGAATTGATATTATACTTTCTCTTTTTCGTGGAAGGAATTTCCCAATCCCTGAAGTTCGCCCGTTGGTTGAAACGAACACATTTCGTTCTTCAGTTGGAATCTGAGACTTCCGTTACGTAAGAAATAAGTGCCGACACGTCTGTTAAGTATTCTTTTTTTTATTTACGTTTGTGTTTATGTTTGATTTTCATACATTTATTTGATTGTATGTTTCATTTTTATAAATTAAAGTTTTGTGTGAACGAATTCGAGAGCCTTGAGTTTTTCTTTTATATTTATTTTAAAAGAAACTCCGAACTCACTTCCCAGACCAACATTTAAGGTCACTACATTTTGGCGCCCAACATGGGGCAAGGCTCGAGAATATTGTTCGTTTACAATACATTTTAAAGAAATATACCTAATGCAAATAATAATATATATAAAAGCATGCATGTACTGTATGAAACATTTTATTAATAGTATTAGTCTAATTAGGTTGTATAATTAGATTTATTTGAACAATACCTAAAGGTAAAAAGAAGGGTAGAGGCTCTAGTAGTCCATCTCCATCACCAGAGGTGACTTTACAAAATTTCGATTTTTTGTCAGAAGACATAAAACAAATGAATAGTTCTGTAACGAATATGAATACTATGTTATGTGGTAGTATTAATCAAATGAACTCTACTTTAAATGAAAATCTCCAAAGTTTGCAATCCGCTATTAGTGGTTTAACAGCGGCTATTCAAAATAATGTAATAGTTCCTAGTGTTTCAAATGAAAATGTAGAACAAGATACAGTTGTAAATGGATCGAACCAAGGAAATGACATACCGGTATCAAATTCCGATAACAGACTATATTTGTCATTTTGGAAAGACTTGGGGGGGGGGTAGAAATTTACATTTTAATCCGGGTGGTTCTCTCCATCCTGTTGATTTCATAAAAAGACTTCACTCAATGTTTAATGACGCAGGGGCTCCAAAAGCTAAACAAGTTTTGTTGGCTATATCATGTTTGCAAGGATCGGCGGCTGATTGGGGGGTAATTAAAGAAAACAACATTTCGAATTTCTCTTCCTAGAACGTTATTGGGGGGTTGAAGAAGAGCGCGAAACGTTCTGTAAAATAAAATACGGACAATATGAAAGGGGCTCAAGGGCTGAATATTTTCTAAAGTTAGTAAGAAAAGCTAGTTACCTTACAGAACCTTTATCGGAAGAAAGGGTTGTTGATTTAATTCTTAATCACTTTCCTTCGGAAATAAGACGTTGCGTTTTAAATGCAGGATTAAAAAGAATTGACGAGGTGGAGGAACATTTGCGTAAGGTGGACGCATCTTATGAAAATAACGGTAATCGAAATAATAATAATAATCATTTGGTAATAATACGAATCCGCAAAGCAATTGGAAACATAGAAACAATATTGTTAGGGATAATAATCGTCCTATCCAAGTAAATACGTCGACAAATCGGGCCAGTAACGAACAACCACGGAGAGAGACGGGTACTGCTGTTTCTACTATTTTTAATAAAAGTACGGAGGATTTGTTAATGGAAAATGAAAAACTTTAAAAAAAAAACGTTTATTTTACCTACTATAAATGCTAGTGTAGAAACGTTGCCAGTTAATATATTGGTTGATTCGGGTAGTCAGGTAACCTGTATTTCAGGTACTTTTTATAAGGAAATAAAAGAAGTCAGAGGTGATGTTCCGACACTACCTACGAATTGTGCTTTGGTAACTGGTGCAATGGGAAATAAAAGTCAAAAGGTAAAATATCAAGTTTATTTAAACTTTAAAGTTAATCAAATTTCTTTTGATTATACTTATATTGTGGTTCCTGATTTAATTCGCGATGTGATTTTAGGTTGCGACTGGTTAAAAGACTTTCGAGTTTATTTAGATTTTATGAATTCACAACTGCGTGGTGTTTTTAACGATAAATATGAAATTGTTAATTTTCATAGTAAATGCCAGTCAGAGCCGAAGTTTCGGAATTGTTGAGAGAGCGTGGCGGCAAACCGAAACCATTGAAAATTTGTTGTGACGAAAAGGAGATTCAAAATATTGCAACAAAGGCCGAAATGTTTGATAAAGACAATAAACAAAAATTGAGTAAACTATTATTAAGTCATCGTAGTATATTTTCCGACCAACCTGGCCGAACAAATAAATATAAACATAAAATTGCTCTGCGTAATAACATTCCATTTCATTTAAAGTCGTACCCTATTCCCCATTCCCATCGCGATGAGGTAAAACGACAAATTGACGAAATGATAGCGTGGAATATTATTGAAGAACGTCAAACTGAATATGTTAGTCCGTTGGTGGTAGTTGCAAAGAAAGATGGGACTTTGCGTGTATGTTTAGATGCTCGGCATTTAAATACGTTAATGGAAAAGGACCATGTTGTTCCGCCTAATCCAGGTGAGCTATTATTTGGTTTCACGGCAGGTCAGTTTTTAAGCACAATAGATTTATCAGCATCATATTGGCAGATTCCGGTATTTCGTGATCATCAAAAATATTTAGGGTTTTCTTACAATAACCAAACCTACGTTTTTAAGGTACTTTCATTTGGTCTATCTACAAGTGTAGGAAGGTTCATTAGGGGTTTAGGTAAGATACTAGGGGAAGTTGACGACTTTGTAGTTGCGTATGTTGATGATCTTTTGGTTTTCTCGAAGAACGCAGAAGCTCATTTAAACCATTTAGATATTATCTTTTCCAAGTTTTGAAACGCTAACCTTACAATAAAACTTAGAAAATCAAGTTTTGCTAAAAATGAGGTAGAGTTTTTAGGTCATCTGATTACTCCGAAGGGTATTTCGATTAATCCAAAGCGTACAGAAGCCATTAAGAAATTTCCGAGACCTAGAACTCAAAATCAACTACGGTCCTTTTTAGGACTTGTAAATTTTGATAGGCGGTTTTGTAATAATTTCGCTAATTTAACATTACCATTATTAAATTTCTTGAAAAAACGAAATATTTGGAAGTGGGAAGCCTCTCATCAAGAAGCATTTGAGCAAATAAAAGAGGAGTTTTTAAACGTAAACATGCTGCGGCATCCGGATCCTGATAGGGGTTATTATATTCAAACTGACGCTTCAGATCGCGGTATTGGTGGGTTTTTATTTCAAAAGGAAAACGATTGTGTTGATATTATTGCGTTTACCAGCCGAACATTGAAAAATGCGGAGTTAAACTACTGCATAACGGAAAAAGAAATGCGAGCGGTGCTTCACGCATTGCGAAAATGACGTATTTTTGTACTGGGGAGACCTTTAGTAATTGTTACCGATCACAAGTCGTTATCATTCGTTAGGACATGTCGTTTATTAAATTCGCGGCTTACAAGATGGGCTTTGTACTTGCAGGAATTCAATTTTTCTGTAGAATATTGTAGAGGCTCAGAAAATGTAATTGCGGATGCGTTGTCGAGAAATCCTAGTCGTTCAGATGAAATCGAATTATCTGAAGTCTTTGAGACGGATGATATAATTATTGCAGAATTAAAACAATTAAATGAAAACAAGGCAATAAAGAATAGTTTTGAAAATATTATCAAATATCAACGTGAAGATAAGTTTTGTAAACAAATTATTGACTCTTTAGAAAATAATTCCCCGACTTCACGTAATTTACGACTCTACGTGATTCATAAAGAAATTTTATTCAGAAGAGGAACTTCGAACTATCCTGGTTTTAAACTATGCTTACCTAAAGATTTGGTTCTTCCAGTAGTGTTGTTTGAGCATGAGAGTTTTGGACATTTTGGTGGAACGAAGTGTTTCATATCTTTACAAAGATATCTATTTTGGTCAAAGATGAAACACCAGGTAAAGTTAATTGTAGTAAGTTGCGATTTGTGCCAAAAATCTAAAATTGGTTCGGTATTGCGCGGAGAGATGAACAACATTTTACCCAACGCTCCTAATGAGTTGATTACCATCGATTTAATGGGACCGTTACCCGTTTCAAGGGGTGGGACTACTCAGTTGTTGGTAGTATTAGACATGTTCAGTAAACATGTAAAACTATTTTGTTTAAAAAGGGCGACAGCGCTTGCCATTTGGCGGTGTCTCTCGAATACTTATTTTGTAGAAGTGGGTAAACCGATCCGTAATCTAACCGACAATGGGACTCAGTTTCGAAGTAAACAGTGGACGAAAATATTAAAGGAGCAAGGCATTCAGGTGGTTCACACCTCACTCTATTTTCCTCAAGGAAACCCTACTGAGCGAGTAAATCGTGAGATTGGTAGGTTACTTAGGGCATTTTGCCATGAACAGCACTCAAAATAGGCTACGAAAATTAAGACTGTCGAATCGTTTTTGAATAATGTTATTCATTTAAGTACGGGTTACACGCCTAACGAAATTCATTTTGGTATTGGTAAGGAGAACCATGTAATTAAAGAGATAGAATTTCCGAATGGGGAGAAGTTCTCTATTGATCCTTCTTCGATATTGTGTTTTGCGCGCCAACTATTAACAAATGCTCGTCGGAGAAAACAAAAACATGACATGGGATCTAAATTGGTTAAATTCCGAATTGGGGATTAGGTATTACTAAAAACGCATAAACTATCATCCCTTGAGAGTAAGGTGATTAAGAAGTTCTTTCTTTTGTATGAAGGACCATTTAAAATTACCTCTGTGATCAATCCAAATTCTTATGAGCTGTTTGATGAAAAGAATGGTATTTCCATGGGGATCCATAATATAGTTAATTTAAGACAATATAGATTACCCGTGCTCTCTGGTATTGAATTGTAAAATTTCCTTTATGTATGTTCCTTTTTCCAATTCAATAGGGGGGTAATGTGAATGCCCTCTTTAGTTATATAGGTCTGTTATGTACTTATTGATTTTAAATTTAAGAGGTGGAAGTGACGTGGATATTTCGCGGAGTGAACGCCGTGTGCGGTTTGATCGGCGCGGTGGTGCGTAGTAACGGCAGACGAGTAAGGGAAGACGAGCAGGGTAGACGGTGGCAAGTAGCCGTCCGAGTCACTACTCGATTTGTGTTATTTATGTGGATATTTTCCACAATTTACAAAAAGCGTTCCATTAACTTGGAGCTCTTCAAGATTCGCCCTTGTTTTGATGGAAGGTAGAACACTGGAATTGATATTATACTTTCTCTTTTTCGTGGAAGGAATTTCCCAATCCCTGAAGTTCGCCCGTTGGTTGAAACGAACACATTTCGTTCTTCAGTTGGAATCTGAGACTTCCGTTACGTAAGAAATAAGTGCCGACACGTCTGTTAAGTATTCTTTTTTTTATTTACGTTTGTGTTTATGTTTGATTTTCATACATTTATTTGCTTGTATGCTTCATTTTTATAAATTAAAGTTTTATGTGAACGAATTCGAGTGCCTTGAGTTTTCCTTTTATATTTATTTTAAAAGAAACTCCGAACTCACTTCCAAGACCAACATTTAAGGTCACTACAAAAGTAAAGTTATTCTTTAATAATATTTATTTCTTGGATTAAAAATAAACTAAACCATAAAAACAAATAATCTACAAAAGAAAAGAAAACATTTCATTAAGTAAAAACGTTTGAAATATTGTGCAATTAAAATAAAGTGTACTTACTACTTACTTCAAAATAAAACTGAATTTAACGAACAGTTAAATAATAACAAAACTATTATTACTACTAAGTAATAAATAATTAAAAGAACTTTGAACATAATTTGTATGGGAAGCTGAAGATGTGTTTCATAACTAATCGTCAAACAACAAACTACAAGTGGATCGTTGATTTTACCAGCATCTAGAGGCTGATTTACCGTTCACCAAGGAATACACATTGAACCAATTACGGAGGATACTTTGAAAAATAATAAAACTTGGTTTCGTCAAAGTGAGTTTTTTTTATAAAGTTTATTTGTAAATATTGTATTTGTTATTTTGCTAATTTTTAAAGGAACTAAAAATTTAATAAGAGATTTTGCTAGATAGGGTATTTGAAGGGTAATTTTTAATTTTAATAGTTTTCTTAAATAGTATTTAACATTGTTTCATTCTTATAAATTTAAAATATTAGAACTCACTAGCTGATTTAAGATTTTCATGTTCAAATTTTGTATCCATATTCTTCAAACCAATTTATTATTCAATATAATTTTTAATTTGTTCAAATTTAATACTTTTTTATTTCTCATTTGATATTTACCTATGTGAATATCTGGCGCCCAACTTTAATTCATAATACTTTCAAAGTTAATTATTCTCATTTTTAATTTCATTAATATTTGTAAAAAGGTGAGTGAAATGAAATATTATTTTGTATTTCTTAATGATTGAAAATTCTCTAAATTGATTTCATTTACTTTACATTCATACATTAACAGTACATTCTCACCTTCATACATTACAATAATCACACCCCGAATTCATATTAATACGTATACTAGCTGACCCGGCGAAATTCGTACCGCCTAACAGTCGATTCTTTAATTTTTTATTTTTTTTTTTAATACTTAATTCTGCTACAGGGACCGGGTGTAAGATAAACATTGACTCGGTGACAGTATTAGAAACGGTGTTGATTATTCGCAATGATTAATGTCCAGCGATATTGCTAACGGAAATACATTCATAGTGTAGCGAACGCGAGCGTGCTTGTGTGTGAACTGGGTACGCTTGTATGCGTTGCCGGCCGGCTCGACTAGCCAAGGCTGGTGTCGGCAGCGTGCGTTGTATTTATCTACGTGTGTTTCGTACCTGCCTTCCAGGAAAGTAATTATGCGGTTCACTGAAAACGTAAACAATGTAAACAAACTTCGAGTCTTTTCTGGATTGTTCCATGATGCACGTTCGACAGTGATTTAGTAACAAATTGACCGTGACAGTGGTAGCATCCGAAATAAATCAATAGTGTTAAAAGTGAAGAGACAAATAAATAGAGACGCGTATATAAGTGAGTGTTGTAAATAAATAGTAAGCTAAGTTCTGCATTAATTAATAGTGTTTTTAACTAGTTATTATTAAATCAGTGTAAATAAATTGTATTCCTGTACTTAAGTCTTGTAAATAAAAATTTAATAAACCCACGAACACTACAATTAGTGTCAGGTGTGGGGTGAAACATAACTATTGAAGACTATAGTGCAGGTTGAGTAAAATAAATTGCAATGGCAAAGAAACTGTACGAATTAAAAGTTTCCGAGTTAAGAAGAGAATTGGAGGAACGGGATGAAGCAACAAGCGGCAACAAGGCAGAGCTTCCGTGGCGGCTCGCGGAGGCGTTGCGAAAGGATGGCCTGATCTTGAGACATTCCTGTTCGAAGACGAATTGTCGCATGTGATGAAAAAATTAGATTCCTTGGAAGAATGTTTTCTTACTGTTGTAAGAGTTTGGAAAACAAGTCAGAAGAAAATAGCAAAAATTTGGACAATAAATTACAAGAAAATAGTAAAAGTATGAAAAGTAAATTGGAACAAAATAGTAGAAGTTTGAAACATGAATTGGAAGAAAACAGTAACAGTTTGGAAAATAAATTGGAATATACCTGTAATAGCCTGGAAAATAAATAGGAAGAGATTAGTAAAAGCTTGAACCATGAATTGGAAGAAAAATTTAGTAATAAACTTCAAGAAACAGAAGAAGAGATAAAAGTGCTGGAAGAAATTATTTTTAATGGCAAAACAAAACCAATTGAAGTGGACGTTGGCGCATCTAGTACACTTAACGAACTCAGCCAAAGAAGCGGTATAGAATCAAGAACACAAGTAAAATCACCAATGTTTGACGGAAAAACCTCATGGACCACATACCATGAGCAATTCGAGGCGGCTGCCAAGGCAAATAACTGGGCGCCTGTAGAGGAAGCCAGTGTGTTAACTGTTGCGCTTCGTTGGGACGCATTTTACATTTTGAACACCCTATCCCCGGAAGAATTGGCGGATTATGAACAATTGGTAAAACGGTTGGAATTGCGTTACGGTGAGGCTCACCTAACGGCGGTGTATCTCATTCAACTGAAAACCCGTCAACAGAAGGCAACGGAGTCCCTACAAGAATTCCAGGACGATATTGTAAGACTGTTTCGACTGGCCAGAAGAATTAATGGAAAGGTTGGCAGTGGAAGCATTCACCGATGGACAATGATACTCAACAACGGATACGCCTCGACCGACCTAAGACGCCAGCTGATGCTTTGGCTCGTGCGTTCGGGTACGAAGCGGTTAAACGGGCCTATAGCAAACAGGGAAGGATCCAACTACTATGTGAAGAAGCGGATTCGTCAGAATCTTTAGAAGAAACCGTCTGCCGAATCATCTCCAAGTTCAACAAAGACAGTCGAAAACTAAGATGTTGGAATTGCGGCAAGCTTGGTCATACGAAAAGACAATGTACTCTTTCCTCAATTACCCGACTTCAACCGCAGGAAAACTGGATAGATTCGACGTAACGGGGCAAACGTTGACCTATAGACAACGAGACCATGAACTTATCGCATTATGAAGACGTTGAAGCACTAACAAGACAGTCTAGTCTTAGGTGGAGAAATAAATGGACAAAGTTGTGTATTTGTTTTGGACACTGGGGCCACTAGGAGCATAGTAAAACCCAACGTAGTTGAGAGTTCTAGCCAAGTTGTGTCAACTAAGTGGGCTCTGCGTACGGCTACTGGGGAGAGAGTGGTTGTTCATGGCGAAGTTAGGGTGTCAATTGAAATTGGCAAGGCTGTCTTTGACCATCAAGTGCTGGTAGCAGATATCGAAGACGACGTTATTCTCGGACTGGATATATTATAAAACTACGATTTTAACAAGAATATAAGAAGAGGCGTTGTGAAACTGCATGGTGAAGAATTTTGTCTCATAAAATATGGACAGGAAGCGGTAACCCGGAAGGTAAATTCTGAAACAGTACCTGCCGAAATTAGTGGAGTGATTGACAGATATTGTAGGAATCTATCCAGTGAGCAGAAATGCAAAGTGCAACATTTACTTTGTCAGAATGTCGACGTCTTTGAAACGGACAGGAATAGTAGGGGAAGGTCTAGCATCGTAAAACACAACAATAAAACAGGTAATGCGCAGCTCATTCGTCAAAGACCTAGACGACTGCCCCTGGCGAAGAAGGAAGAAGCGGAGCGAATAATCCACGAAATGCATGAGACCGGCATTATTGAACCATCATCAAGTGCGTGAACGTCACCGGTAGTGTTGGTAAAGAGGAAGGATGGTACAACCCGTTTTTGTGTGGATTACCGACGGCTCAACAACGTAACCAAGGACAGTTATCCGTTACCACGAATTGATGACACCTTAGATATGCTTGCTGGCTCGTAAATGATTTCCACGCTCGATTTGAAAAGCGGATACTGGCAAGTTTCCTTAGATGCTACTGACAAGGAAATGATTGCGTTTTCGATCGGTACGGGCCTGTGGCAGTTTACAGTTATGCCTTTCGGGTTATGCAATGCCCCTGCGACGTTCGAAAGGTTGATGGAGAAAATATTTAGCGATCAAATAGGAAAGACCTGCTTGGTTTACTTCGATGACATTATTGTGTTTGGATGAATCTTCAATGAACACCTACAGAATTTGCAAGCAGCCTTCCAGCGATTACGAGAAGCTAATTTGAAGCTCAGTCCAAAAAAGTGCCACCTTTTCCGCGAAGAGGTTTCTTACGTGGGACATGTTGTATCAGCAAAGGGCGTGGCCGTGGATCCAGAGAAGTTTAAGGCCGTGAAGGAATGCCCAGTTCCTGAAGATGTCCACGATATAAGAAGCATCTTGGATTTGTGCACTTATTGTCGTTCCTATGTTTATGGATTCGCCAATATCGCCAAATCTTTAACACGTTTAACCGAAAGTGACAGCAAATTTCATTGGGATTTGGATTGTCCAACGGCATTTGAGACTTTGAAGCAGGTTTTAATCACAGCCCCCGTCTTGGAATATCCTCGGCCCAATGGAATGCTCATTTTAGACACCGATGCCAGCAATGTAGGAATGGGAGCCGTTCTTTCGCAGTCAAAAGATGGCCAAGAGAAGGTAATCGGCTATTTTAGCAAGATCTTGTCAAAAGCCGAAGGAAACTACTGTGTCACCAGGCGAGAGATGCTGGCTGTAGTCAAAGGTGTAGAACTCTTTTACAAATACCTATATGGACGGAAATTCACCCTACGAATCGATCATCCAACTTTACACTGGCATCTGAATTTCAAGAATCCGGAGGGAAAGGTAGCTAGATGGATTGAGAAGCTACAGGAATATGACTTTGACGTAGAACACCGGCCCGGAACAGGGCACAAAATGCCGATGCACTTTCCAGAAGATCCTGTCAAGCGGATTGCAAACAGTGCGGTCGAATGGAAAAGAAGGATGAAACTGTTCGACATGTCACGGTAATCAATGACGATTGGTTACCTGAAAATATAAGACAAGACCAAGAAAACAACGTGGATTTGAAGAAGGTGATGGAATGGAAAAGGGACGGAAAACGACCAACGTGGCAACAAATTTCTTCCTGTACCCAAATACTAAAATCCTTGTGGTGTCAGTGGGACTCAATGGTGTTAGAAGATGGCACCCTGAAGCGTGTTGTTAAAAGAACAGATAGAGAGGAAGATAGGAAGCAACTGGTTATCCCTCGAAACAGGGTTAAAAAGGTGTTGCAGTATCTTCACGATGGATCATCTGGTGGCCATTTTGGAGTGGCTAAGACGCTCGGGAAGGTTCGAGAACGATTTTATTTGGTTAATTGTAAGGAAGATGTTAAAAATTGGTGTTAGAAATGTACCACCTGTGCCGCAACTAATGGATCGCAGAAAAGGCCACGGGCCCCAATGCGTCAATACAACGTTGGTGTTCATTTCGAAATAATAGCAATCGATGTGGCAGGTGCCTTCCCAGAGTCCGAAAACGGTAACAAGTACATCGTGGTCATTATGGACTATTTCACCAAGTGGGTTGAAGCCCATGCCCTCAGACCAAGGGAGGAATTTTGAATAAACTATATTCCGTGGAAAATGCAAGCTACTAGGGATAACAAAAACTCGAACTACTCCACTCCATCCACAATCCGACGGCATGGTTGAACAAATGAACCGGACCCTAATTAAATATCTCTCCAAGATAGCGTCAGATCACCAAAGGGACTGGCACCGCTATTTGCCGTTATTTTTAATAGCATACCATTCGTCTGTCTATGAAACTACTGGCCAAACACCTGCCAGTGTCCTTTTTGGAAGGGAGCTACGACAAATTCGACTGTAAACCAGGAGATAACTTGGCTGGAGAAGATTATATTACCAACCTCCTAAGAAAGCTTAACGATATCCAGGATTCGGTTCGCCGGCATGCGCAAATTGCTAGTGACAGGATTAAAAAAAACTATGATATCAAGGCTACAGCAAGTGGTTACCAAGCTGGAGATCTTGTTTGGTTTTAAAATCCTTGTCGTCGCCGTGAATTATCACCTAAGCTCCAACAAAATTGGGAAGGACCCTTCCAAGTAGTGAAGAGGATTAACGACGTCATCTACAGAACTGAGAGAACTCCAAATTGGAAGCCAAAGGTAGACCATTTTAATCACTTGGCTCCATTTGTCGGAGCGAATGAAGAGGAGGCGCAGGCCAGATTATTAAACACTATCCCTTCCGAGCCCACATTCGAGAGCCGTGGTATCGCGTCTGAGTTCAAACGCAGATGTGGCGGGTTGGAGCATCTTGAAGACCAAGTGCAAAAGGGAAGAAGGCTGTTGTGCCTGCCTGAGGGACGACGCAACATCTACTACCTAGTGACTAAGGAAAGGTGTTCTGATAAACCGACTCATAGGAACCTCTGGGACGCAGCAATAGAACTCCGCAAACATCTTTTAGAGGAAAATGTACAGAAGCTGGCAATTCCGAAGCTTGGTTGTGGACTGGACAACCTGCATTGGAGGATTGTACGAAACATGATTGAAGTCCTGTTCCGCCGTAACGGAGTGGACATTTTGGTCTGTTGCAATAACCTGAATCGGGCCAATCATGAGAAGACCGTGGACCGTTACTTCTATTCCCAGAGCGGATGTCGTGAAGGCGAGAACTGCAGATTCAGGCATAGTCCTGCGATAATTACCGTGAAAATGTTTCGGGACGAAACATCCTTAATGAGAGGGCAGTGTAGCGAACGCGAGCGTGCTTGTGTGCGACCGGGTACGCTTGTATGTTTTGCCGGCCGGCTCGACTAGCCAAGGCCGGTATCGGCAGTGTGCGTTGTATTTGTGTACGTGTGTTCCGTACCTGCCTTCCAGGAAAGTAATTATGCGGTTCACTGAAAACGTAAACAATGTAAACAAACTTCGAGTCTTTTCTGGATTGTTTCATGATGCTATAAAAGTGGGAAGACGTTCGACAGTGAGTTAGTAATAAATTGACCGGGACAGTGGTAACATCTGAAATAAATCGATAGTGTTAAAAGTGAAGAGACAAATAAATAGAGACGCGCATATAAGTGAGTGTTGTAAATAAATAGTAAGCTAAGTTCTGTATTAATTAATAGTGTTTTTAACTAGTTATTATTAAATCAGTGTAGATAAATTGTATTTCTGTGCTTAAGTCTTTTAAATAAAAATTTAATAAACCCACAAACACTACAATAGACAGGCCAAACATACAGTTTATAAAAGCTGGCAATGAAGTAGAATTTTTCTAGGACAATAAACAGTTGAAGTACAACGCCGTTTTCAAAAATCAGTCGTTAAATGACCTAATTAAATGCAACTTTGAACACAGAGCTGCAGTAGTGAACATTTTACATCAATTTAAAGACCGAATTGCGACCAATCTCAGTGAAATGGGAAAGGTAACTGGGGTAGAAAAGAATATAAAACTTAACACTGACATTCCCATCTATTGCAACCCGTATGGCCTTTCAGAATATAAGGGAAACAAAAGAACTATTGAAATACAACATGTTACACGAATCCACCTAGGCATATTCTAGTCCAATAGTATTGGTCCCCAGTTCACTCAGTCCCTGAAGAAGATGACTTTGTTATTGAAAAGTGCTTCGGACATTTTTGATTCAAGTTTTGTCGTTGGGGTTTGAGCTGTTTAATACGTTCTACAACACCGCCAAAGTTTCTCCAGTTTTGTTAAAACCACTTTTATTACACCTGATAATAAATATGAATTTCTGCGCAAGAGTTTCGAGCTTTGCAAAGCGCCCGCTGTATTTCAGGTACTGCGTTTTGTTATATAGATGCAATAGCGACAGCTAAAAATCTAGAAAAATTAGAAAAAGTCTTGTCGTTGTTTAGAAAATATAATTCAACAATACAATTATCACAAATTCCAAAGTAATAGAATACAAATGGGTGTGGTTCGTGTAAAAGAAGAACCAACTGGTCCACGTTACAAATCACGCCTGTGTGCAAAAGGATATGGACAAATTGCAGGTATTGATTTACCAAGAAACTTTTGCTCCAACAGTCAGGTATGATTCAATGCGATTGTTACTATCTGTAGCTGTGCAAGACAATCTCAAAATCATGCAACTAGAAGTAAAGACAGCATTCTCATACTAGAACTTGAAGAAGCCATATTTATGACTCCACCAGAAGGGTCGGACCATAGCGAAAACATGGTATGTAAACTCATCAAGTCACTATATGGGTTAAAACAAGCCCCTCGCTGCTGGAGTACCAAGTTTGACTCTACACTGAAAAGATTTGGTTTTGTAAACAGTAAAGTTGATCAATATGTGTATTTTGGTTAAGTCAAGAATAAGATATGCTATCTGTGTCTCTATGTTGATGATGGCCTGTTATTATCAGCTGATGAATCAGCATTAAATGAACTTACAAGAGAACTGAAAAATACGTTTGAGGTTAAAATATTAGAAACCCCAAGTAATTTTGTGGGAATGCAAATACAAAGATTCAGTAACTGCATATTTATACATCAGACTAAATAGATAAAACAAATTTTAAACAGATTTGAAATGACTAATGCTAATCCTACTACTATTCCGGTCGACCCTCACATGAAACTACAGAAGGAAGATGGAGAGTATGAGAAGAACGTTCCGTATAGAGAAGCTGTGAGCTCTCTCATGCAACTAGCTATAGTGAGTCGGCCCGACATAATGTTCGCAGTCAGTCTGGTGAGCAGATTCCTCAATTGCTACAGTCAGAATCACTGGAATGTAGTCAAACGGATCTTTAACGGGGCAGCTGTAACTTGGTCAAACCAACGACAGCGAACTGTGGCGCTGTCGACAACAGAAGCTGAGTTCACTGCCGCCACTAAAGAGGAAATGTGGATAAAACAACTGTTAAGTGATATTGGTGAATATAAACAGGACTCATTGTGTCTTCATTTGGACAATCAAAGTGCCATCCGTGTGATTAAAAATATAAACTTTCATAAAAGATGCAAAACGTATTGACATCAAATATCATTCCATTAAAGAAAATTACTTTTTAAAGATAATCGTATTAAAGTTTGTAAACAGCAACTCTCATGCTCCTATTCATAAACCGGACTTGAGACCGACTCAATGCTCAAGTCCGAGTCGGAGTAAATTTGCGTTTCATAAACCGACCTCAAGCTGAGCTACTGTTGGGCAGCCAATCACATCACGAGAATCCTAAGGCGATCTCAAGGCAACGATTTTGTAGACTCGAGCAAGACTCAAGATCGTGTTTGACGGCGCGCGCATTAATATAACCTACAAAAGTTGTAAAAAATATAAAGGTTGTTTGACATTTGGGAGAAAATTTGTGGTGTTTGTGTTTTCAAAAGTGTTTGACGAGTTAAACATTTTTTTAGAATAGGTACATCGATGTAGTTCAACAACAAATGGAAGAATGTGTGCCAAGAAGATACATCCGAGATGGTGAGAACCGGCTTGAGTTTTTTAACGACCGTGAATTTCGTGCTACATGTCGTTTTTTCCCCATTCACATATGAAATTAATTCTTTTTTTAGTTTAATAATAAATTGCAAAACACATTAAATAAATTTGAGTTTTTGGATTACTTATAAAAGAAACAGTTGCTAATCAATATCAATTTATTTTTTTATCAACTTGTTTCATTGCAACATTCACAATTGTACTTTTTTTATTTTGACACAAGCCTCTTTTTTATCGGATAATAAGGTACCATCTGTCCTTTTATTTTCTATTACGGAATTGTCTCTGATAAGCTGCGCTAGGAGGGCTTTCTTAACATTTTACTTTCACAAAAATTAATATTACAGTAAAAACTCGCGGCAAATCACTTCTTTACTGCCAACGGAAGGGACGCTAACTTCAACCACTTCAACGTAACTTCTTATTATGCTTCTAATTGATCCAAAAAAACTTGCAAACACAAAAGTCACTAGAAATCCCCCGTTCTTCGAGCTTGAGCTCAACCTCAGCCGAGAATTTCCGAAGTTCGCTTTATGAAACAGACAACAATCTCATGCTCAAGTCCGTGCTTGGCCAAGACCGCCTTGAGTACGAGTTTGAGGCCGGTTTATGAATACGAGCATTAGTATGCTGATATATTTACAAAAGAACTGTCAAAAGATAAATTTCATTTTATAAGGTCTAAACTTGTACTCGCACAACTATTTGTTATAAATAATCATCGATACGTCATGTATGCTATTATGTAATTAGCGAAATAAGGCTTGAATTCAGGGAGAATGTTAAAATTGTAACTTGAATTTTGCGCCTTTAAATAGTTCTATAAACAAGTTCTTTATATGTAAAGAATATTTTTAAAAAATATTATTTATTACACAAAGAACAAAAGTGAACACAAATATTACTGAGACGCTCAGTATAAGCCAATACAGTAAAGAATGGTTTTTGAAACATATTTTATTTTAGTTTTATTATTCAGAAATAACGTAGTCAGTAAAAATGCGCATCGTCGGCAGGTTGGTGTCCTATGTCACCATTAGCGTGTGAAACCGTAATATGACCATCCCATGATTCCCTCCTCCTTAAGATGAAAGCGCCTCGCCGAAGTTTCTGGGTAAACCGGGTAACGGACGGCAAGGATCGGATAATTGACCCATCGTTGATTCATCGGTCCTTCTCTGTCTTTCCATTTTACAGTAAAAACCCATTATTGTCTTTCTTTTGTACAAAAATGTAACTAACATAACTGTGAACAGAATTAGAAATATAATAATTGTATTTCCATGTTTCTGAAACCTTAACAAAGGGGACGACAAATCCTCCAATTTTATTTCTTCTGGTTTATTTAGATGTATATCTTCTAATTTCGTTGTCTTCTTCGAATGAGGTAGTGGGGATTGTTCTTGAATCGTCCAAATGAATCGTGGTTTCTTGAAATTGTATAATTTACTGCCAATAATTATTTTACAATTTGTGTAGTGAGAATAAAATTTCCTATTAATTTTTGTTTTTCTATTTTCGAATTACAATTTTCTACTATATCTTCTTCAACTGGTGCATGTAAAATAATTTGATTGTTTTCCAAATATGTGGACAGTGCTTCTTTGTTCGAATTCGTTGCATATTCACACTTGCTGTCTAATTTGCAGTCGGATTTAGTAATGTAGAAAATAAGGACCAAACGATTAATTATTAAAGGTTGGGAAAACCATAGATATTCAGAAGTTGTAAATGAAGTGGGAGGTACTAAAAGATTATTTTCTTCATTGGGTAAAGGATATATTTTAAATGTTTGATATGCTTTGGACATAAAAATCGGAAATTTTAAGATAAAAATTGCAGAATCGGAAGTCAAGGAAACTTGCACCCTTATCAAAGGTATTATTTCATACAGAAGTGCATTATTTAAGTAGGAAGTTTGATTTCCCGGAAATTCTGTTGACAAGAATAGCTTAATTTCATGAAATATGTTTAATGGTAGTATTTCAAGGTTTAACGTTTCTTTTTGTGCTAAGGTAATTGATCTTTAAATCATGTTTATTTTGATAATCAAATCCGTATAGTCGAGAGGCAATACTGCTGCTGCAATTGGTCATTTACTGTTTGTAGCTGGTTATTAGAACGCTCTATTAATTCGTCAGTTAAACGTTGTAATTTCGTAATGTCTCCTTGGAGTGTTCGAGACAAACTAAAGGCAATACTTGAAAACTGATTTTGTTTTTCAATAATATTTTTCTGTGTGTTTGCTAGTAGGCGAATATTTTCTTGGAGTTCTTGTAGGTCATTATCATCAGCATTTCCTGTTATGAATTTTATTCCAGTTCCCAAAAAGTTAAACAGTCCTCGTTTTGCTCTGTGCATCCTTATTTTTTCGTACTGTCGTTCAAATTCTTCAACTTTAGTTCCCAGCAAATTATAAGAACCGTCTGTGTTGTTTTGTTGTTTTAAATTAATTATTAGCTTTGATGGATTCAAGTAACAGGCATAAATTGCGATGTGATTTATATTAAAATAGACTTTATGATAGTGGTTGTAGACAGCCCAATCCCAAGGGTTCCCGAAAATATCCTGCATTGGAACGGATTTCTTCAATTTGAAGGTTGTTGACTGGTAGAAGCGTCGCAGAGATCCTGTAAAGAGACAGATTCCCTTAGTCTCTGCATTCTAGAAAGATGTCTGTTACTTTCTTTATTTTCACCCTGAATTGTAACTATTTCTTTTTCTTGACTTATCAAATGAGCCGGTTGAAAACGAGGTTTTTACGAGAATCGTTATTTTTAACATATACTATATCTCTATTTATATGCACATCATCGTCTTTTCTATTTTCGTTTGCTTTTTCGACACATTTTTGACCTATTTTTTGTTGTGTTGCAAATATTTCGTCGTAAAATGCAAGTATATCTTTTCGTCGTTTTTCGTTGTATTCGTCATAAATACTCTTTCTTCTATACTAACTCTAAAAGCGTCTAAATTGTCCCACGGTCCATATAATAACTCGAAAGGTGTCTACTTTGTTGTATAATGAATAGTATTATTATATATAAAAATTGCTGATTGTACATTATCTTCCAAAACAGTTTGTCCATCATTACTTAATTGCAAGGTTCGAAGTTTTTCTCCAAGTGTTTGGTGAAAACGTTCAATCGGAGAATTCGACGTAGGGTTGAAAGGGGTTGTAAAATGAATTTCTATATTAAAAATTTTGCAATGTTCCTTGAAAAGTTGATTATTAAATTCAGAACCATTATCTGCTACGATTTTTCTTGGTAAATTATGATGTTGTATATAATGACGAAGTTTTTGCATAATAGTAACAGCGTTTAAGTCTTGTATTTTGTAAGCCTGTGCGTATTTACTGAATAAATCGATCAGCTGATAAAAATTCCTCAATTAATTTAGCAATAGTTTTTGATGGTTCTTCGGGCCCTAATTTAACAAAAATAATTTTATTGTTAAAAGCGTTATTTGTTGAAATTGATAAACTTTTTGCGTTAGTGAATCTTATTTGATTTTTATAGCTATTTATTACTTTTTCGGTGATAGGAAATGTAATACCAGGATTTATTTCGCAGAATGTCGCGTATTATCTGATGTTTGTTCTGCTTCTTCCCAGTAAGATGTAATCATGCTGTCAGCATCTTCGAGCCGCTCTTCTGGATCAACGTGTGGTATAGTTGAAAACATTTCGCAGTCCTCAGCATTTAATTCTTCTCTCATATTTATTTCTATGCGACTTAAGGCATCAGCGACCTTGTTTTGTTTACCTTTTCGGTATTTGACCTCGAAATCGTACTCTGCCAATCTTATTTTCCACCTAGCAAATCAAGAGTTAATTTTCTTTGCTGTTGTGAGCCATTTTAATGGTTGATGATCAGTTTCTATAATGAAGCGTTTTTCAAATAAGTAAGGCCGAAAATGTTTGCATGAGTCAACAATCGCCAAAAGTTCCCTCTCTATTGTAGAATAGTTCTTTTCAGCAGTATTTAATGTTCGGGAATAAAAAGCGATCGATTTCAAATTTTGGGATAAAACGGATCCAATTGCGACATTACTCGCATCTGTGGTTAACGTAAAAGATTTCGTGAAATCGGGATAGGCCAGGACTGGGGCATTGCATATAATTTCCTTGCATAGTTTAAAGCTTTCATCCACATTTATTTTCGTATTTTTCTTTAAAAATTTAGTCATAGGACATACAATTTTGGCAAAATTTTGAATAAATTTTCTGTAATATCCTATTAAGCCTAAAAATGCTCTCAAACTTCTAAGATCTTTCGGTATTGGATACTTCTATATCGCCTTTATTTTATCAGGGTTTGGTAGAATTCCCTCAGGTGTGATAATATGTCTTAAGAATTGGACCTCCTTTATTAGAAACTCACACTTATCCACTTGTAATTTTAAATTGTGTTCTTTTAACTTCTGAAAAATTAATTTTAGATGGTGTAAATGCTCTTGTAATGACCTGCTAAATATAATGACATCATCGATGTAAACAAAACAAAATTTATTTAGGTATTCCCTTAAAACGTTTTCCATTACACGTTGGAATGTAGCAGGAGCGTTCTTTAAACCGAACGGCATACGTACGTACTCAAAATGGCCATTGTCCACCGTGAATGCCGTTTTTTCGATTGAATTTTTATATACTTCTATCTGGTGAAACCCTTGTGCCAAGTCCAAGGTAGAGAAGTAAGTACATCTGCCTAAATTATCGAGGATCTCCTCTATTCGAGGAAGCGGATATTTATCCTCTATTATCTTCTCGTTAAGTTTTCGATAATCTATTACCATCCTGTATTTTCTTGTACCGCTGGCGTCAATCTTTCTTGGGACAATCCACACGGGTGATGAATACGGACTTACAGATGGTCTAATAATTTTTCGTCGTAATCGGTCCTGAATCTGTTCCTGTATCTGCTGTTTTAGATGTTGTGGATATCGGTATCAGTTGTGTAAGATGACCGGTTCTGATTCAGAGGAGAAGAGGTTACTTAAGGTCAAATTGACGAAAGGTCATTGACTTTAAACTTGTGTGTATGTAGTGGTCGAATGCTTCACAATGAATTGAAACATATGTACATGTGTCGGTAATGTAAAATTAAATACGTCTGCAGACGTCTGAAGTTTACGATTCTTAAATACGTTTACATGATAATGTAGAGGAAGTGGAGAAAAGTGTAAGGTATAGGCATATGAAATAAAAGTGAAGTCGTTATAGTTAACGATTCTTTATTTTGCTATAAATGAAGTATGTAAGTGATACAATCAAAATATTGAACAATAAGATTATATTAATAGTACTAACAACTTGTAGAAATAAGAAAGAGTCGGTGATATAGCCCTTAGTTATAACGCCTCTGTTTTCATCATCCTTAAGCTGAATCCATCGGCTTTCAATATATGTATCTTCGAAACTGTCCATGTTTATCAATAAATGCTAGTTTTACAGAGTGAAGGTTCTGCACGTTCTCAACTGTAAAGACATTTGTTCCATTAACATTTCTTAAAATAATAGTATCCCAATTTTTCTTCCATGTACAAGGCACATCAATATCCTTATTAAATTTTTTACAAACATAGGCTTCATCTCCAATAGTATTATCAGGTCGGGAAATGTAGAGGGTATTGTTCTATAAATATGTTGAAATCAGCAACGATGACACACTGATCATGATTGCTTTTTTCCATAACAACTGAGACATTTAAAACGAGCAACGTGGTTTGTATAATAAGTTCCCCTCCACTGAAGCCTATGTAATGGAAGGGGTATTTTGCATAAGTTACGGGAACGAGTGAAGGAGCGGTAGATACATAACAGAGTTGAGTGTGTTTAAGTCAGTATAACATGGAAACCTTTATCGAAAAGTTTAATAATGTGCGGGTGGGTTATGAAGAGATAGAAATACGTGCTCTGAAATCACTGGAAGTGAATCAAACGTATCCCGTACAACGCTTCAAAAAGGTGAATACAAAATGGGGACCTCGTCTATTAGCTGATTTATACAGCTTTATCACATTTCTTCCGTGCAGACACGCAGAAGCTTTTACGGATGCAGAAATCGAGGACATAAACGAAAAAATTGTGAATAAAGTTGGTCATCCATCAATTCGCCTTAAAGGATTTGTTGGAAAAGCGGCTGATTTAGAATCACATATGTAAAATGTATAACATTGTATAAGAATATAAAAAAAATAAAAATCTAATTTATATTATGAACGTGTTTTATTTGTTTAAAGGAAAAAAAAATGCAGTCAATTTATGAGTGTAAAGACAACCAATATTTTAATAAAAGAACATTTTTATAAGCACAATTCTGTTCAACAGCGGTTGTAAATAAATGATAAGAACACACTATAACTTTAAAATGAGTTGGGAGTTTGGAGAGAGCTGGACATCCGATATCTTCAATGTTAACAAAGTAAACAGTAGGAAAGGATTCCTGCAACCACATCATCTTTTGTAACCCTTTAACATATACAACTGTTGACTCCATCAATATGGAGTAAATTCTATCATAAAGTGTAGAGTACGGAAGATCGCCGTTATCCCAATATAACCCTTGAAAATTTCTTGTCAACCAACGATTTTGACTTCTGTAACGAACGGGGAGAGCGTCCCATGGAAATGGTGGTTCAAATGTGAAATGATACACTGGTTCTTCTTTTAGAGCAACAACAGCTAGAAATAATACAAATTTAAAACACTTGGTACACTTTTGTTTCACAGTTTTATTGAGAATAACTCTAACAATTGTTTCGGCTACGAAGCCATTTTCAAAGAGAATAAATAAATAAAACTGTGAAACAAAAGTGTACCAAGTGTTTTAAATTTGTATTATTTCTATTCAAGATGTTTCACCAAGCGCCTAGCCAAGACTCAATTTCGTATATAAACAACAGCTACTTCTTTAAAAACAAATCGATTCTCACTACACTGAAAACCTTGTACGTCCAATAAGAAAGTCATCCTGCTCACTGTTCAGTACCGGTAAGAAAACTAAATTGTGGAAGTGATCGTTGTGTTTTATACTTCTTGAACTAAGTTTGTGGACGGATCGTATCACACGATCATGTATTATTAAACAGAAAGCTGCTGTTTTGTCTGGTATATTTTCTTTAGTTTGAAACTCTAGACGGATATCTATACTACCAGATTTAACAGTTTCATTCTGATAAGAACAGTCTACCATTGCAAGAGGAGCAATGACTAGAAATTGTTTAGCATCGAATAAGGGTTCACTTACATTACCATAATACGATTGTTGAAAGTTGGCATACATTTCATATAAAACGGCAAATCTAGAAGTATCAAAATCTAAATTCAAATTATCATACGGGTACATAGTAGATCCTAAGTAAACTTTAAAATTGGTTAGTTTGCAGTGATCGAAGGCACTTATATTTTTTGCAAATTAATTACTTTTATCTGTTTGAAATCCGAAAATAATGAAGCGAGGCTTTTCCAATTGTGACGTTGTTTTCACATTCCAGTTGTGAGAATACGATTTGGGAAGTAGCGGATATTCATGTAGTTCCCAACTCCGAAATGAAAATTCCATATTTAAATTTCGATCAACATAACGCAACAATTTCAAACGTTCAGCATCTGCTACAGATACATAAGGAATTTTCCAAGAAATCTGATCCAAATGTACAAGTACATCTTCAAGTGGCGTTGCTGAGCAATATAAAGCATTATTGTCAGTGCTGCTGCAAACTAGAACTAATTCTTGTCGAACGTTTAATATTATTTTTCGGAAGTCTTCTGCAAATCCAAAAATCATACGTAGTGGAATACAAACGTTGAAGTAACCGTTGGAATCTACTAGTTTTACAGAATTAAGCTTAATTCCTTGTACATCGCTTAAAGCAGGAGGCAACCATCCACTGTTGCTGAGACGTTTACTTTCATTCCCGTTGTAAGATGCGTAACCTTTCATTGTTGTAACTATGCCAGGATTACGGACTCGATCAATAACTTTTCCGCCTAATTCATAACGAATTTCATCAAACAGGTGTAAAATTCAATTGTGGATAAAAGAAGTGTTCGCAGTTGCCTTTCCATCCTTTTTAAGAAGCAAACGACCTTCTATGTATAGGAAACTACTAGAAGGCAAAGTGTAAACATCTTCATTTTCTATTGGAATACGTATCGTATCATTATTTTTGAAAGTTGAGTTCGTATAAGGTTGATGAGTATGTTTATCAGCGTTAACTATTGCGTTATCGAAGACTGCTTTTTCGGTAACATTTAGTATTTCTGCTACCATTTTAGCGTTTCCTCATTTTCAATCGCTACCCCAAAGATTTAAGGAACTGTTTATTGAGCGGTGTTAATCGCTTAATGGTTGTAGGCGAAATAAGCATCCGGGATTGTGGTAGTAGTTTGATAGTACTATTCTTCTTTGAATATCGTTGGGGACAGCTGTATGCACTACCATGTTATGCTTTTCGTAAGTGCAGTCTTATTGTGACACGCTCTCCACGGAAATTAACTAAATTACCGTCTTGATCAACTATTTTAAGGGAAATTTAGCCGATGACACGAGTGTTGATTGATAAATAAATAAGATTCGTAGGATTCTCAACAATTTTAAATCCGGGGGGTACATTGGGAAAGAATTGATGTAGTACATGTACATCTAGTCCTTTAGCACCATCACTGGTACGTATGTAGGAGTTAGTTACGAGGTTACACATCACAGAAATCGTGTTTACTTTGAAAATGTCAGCTACATAATCAGACACCTCTTTAAGTAATGGTAGAAGCTTATTTTCAAAACCCAATATCTTTGCGGGAGAATCTATAGGAACGAAGTTGACTTTTTTGGTGCTTTTTATATGGCTTTTTAAGGTAGTAGTGTCTTCAAACAATTCAATAACATCATCAGTATCTCGCAATTTCTCGAGAAGATAATTATTAATATCATCGATTTCATAGGATCCTTCCGGATGAACAACGACTGGTGGTGTAGAACCTTCAAAATAGAATTTGTTGTTAGTTTCATCGATATTCGGAATACTGCTTATATGCTTCAAAATTTAACAAAGCAATTTGATATTCAATATCATCGCTTAAAAAAATTGGTGGACTTATTATCATTTGCAGCTCCGACTTTGTATTAGTCAAGGTAAATGTGTAAGACATGTTTTCGGTTTGACGTTCTGTCTACTACAACGAAGTTAGTTTGATGGTTTGTTTTTATGAAAAGGTTTGCGTAGTCTCATTAAGGAATTGGACAACCAAATGGCCGCAGTTAAAATCTGAGGGGTTTTGAACACGATTGTAGTTATAAGTGATAGCACAAGGTCCGGAAGATTGTAAATATTGAACCAATTCTTTAGGTGGACGGAGATCTTCAAAACTGTCAAAGTACATAGCTTTATTATTTCGTTTTACATACGCTGTCCAATGTGTACCAGTTCCTGTCAAAGGACGATTAGGTAACTTTACGAAAAATTTTATGTTTTTTTTTTTGTTGATAAGGTCTAAGGTATAAACCGAAACCTTTACGGAAAGGTTGTACTGAAATATTTTTTCCAAGAGCAATAGCTTCCATTGAAGCGTTATGACGTTTATCTTCTTCTAGCTGTTGTTGTGCTGTTTTCGCATCGCGTACAGCTTTAGCTATCCCAGCAGCACCGCCAGAAAGAGTTCCAAGTGCTGATAGTCCAGCGAAAATCGGAATTAACGGTAGAAAACCACCTGTCTTAGGAATAGGAATAATTCTGGGAGATTTAGATCGCTTTCCAAATTTACGAATTGTATTTAATGCTATTTTAGCAGCATGTATTAGCTGGAGAGGTTTCGTTTTCTTAAGAGCAATTTTCGCAGTTGTCACTAGCTTACGAAACGGTAGAGCTCCTCCTTTTCTTGTTCGCTTTCTCTTCTTTATTTTTCGCAACGGAATTGAACCACCAACTTTACGACGTCGCTTTTTGTGCCCCATTCCAAGTTTCTCTTTACCCTTCATAGCTTAAGCAATTGTGAGAGCTGCCAAGCGTTCACCAAAAGACGCGTCCGACGACTTTAGTCTTTGGAATGATTGTTGCGCCAAAACCTTATCAGCAATTCGACGATGGGAAATGTCTGGAAAAGTTTCGTAAGTAATATCGTGTAATTTACAAGATTCGTCAAGGGGATTTATACCGATATCACCTCGAGCTAATCGTTTGTATAGTCGAGTCCCTGGGCCGCAAAAGTTATACCCCGGGAGGTGTAATTCAATAGGTAATTTATCTATAAACCTATTCAGAAAACCTCGTGTCATAGAATATGTGTAGTGTTAGCTCTTTCACTATACTGAACGAACTGACTACATAAACACTGTTAACTCTAAATTTATATATCCGAGAGCACATGCGCAAACCGTTTAATAATCAATAAACATGCGGATAGTACAACATCCATCTGCTCTACCCATAATTAATCGTGACTTCAACATCCCTTCGAAAATAAATCGTCATGGTCCTTTATTACCATCAACAATTAGATGTATTGTTGCAGGACCTTCAAATTGCGGAAAAAAAAATGTGATTATGGGTCTTTTGGAGCAACCAAACGGTTTACGGTTTGAAAATGTATATGTTTATTCAAAGTCATTGTATCAACCAAAATATAAGTATTTAGCTGAATTATTGAAACCAATTCCTGGAATTGGTTATTTACCCTATAGAGACTCTGACGATGTGATTGCCCCATCACAGGCAAGACCTAATTCTGTATTCATCTTTGACGATGTTGCGAATGAAAATCAAAATAAGATAAGGGAATACTTTGGTATGGGAAGACATAACACAATCGACACTTTTTATTTAAATCAAACACAGATTCTCAAACATTTAATTAGAGATAACGCAAATTTAATAATACTGTTTAAACAGCATGAATTAAATCTCAAACACGTCTTCGCAGACCATGTCACTACAGACATGACTTATCGCTTAGGATTCAATAAATATATATTAATGTAAGTGATATAAAGTCAATCAGTTGTTAAAAGACAACCTTGACAAGAGCATGGATGCAAAAGTAAAGAAAGAACTAATCAAAGTTAGGAAAGCGGTAAAGAGGAAATTGCAAATGTTAAAGAAATCGACAGTAGGACAGAATCTCCTGTTGCAGCAAGCGTATCAACCACTTACAAAATCGCTTCTTAATTGAAAATCAGAGCTGGGTGAAGAGATCAAAAAAGAATTAAAGCCAGAAGTGAGTAATTGGTCGAAAGGTGACGTTCCAGCTGCGTCAACACCAATAAAAATTAGAAAGCTTGACCCTTCGAATGCTCCAGGTACCTTACTACCAGGTGCTCCTTCATTCTGAAGGGAAGAAAGTGTTTACGAAAGTGACCCAACAACGGGTCATGAAAACACAGACCAGGATAATGATGACTTTGAACAATTGAAGAAAGCGTACATAGACTACATTAATAGCTCTCGATTTGCTGAATATTTGGAAGAATTCGATCCTGTACCTCGAGACTATATAGAAGGAATTATTAAAAACTATGAAGGTGGAACAATTAACGCTGACGTTCTGAATCCTCGTCTTGATAAAGTTCGATACGAATGGAACACAAATTTTTTATTGGTGATTCTGAACTGGATTTTGACGGACCAAACGTTGTATTCAATGGAAAATTTAAATACATAGGTACTGTGGGATTATGCGAGCTACTCTTCAAATTACGTTCTGAATATCCGACATCGATTAAAGAAAGGAAAGACTACGCCGATATATTAAAACGTACGGAAGCAGTTTACTAGTTAAGACAGCAACAACATTGAAATTTTCTAAAGGTGGAGGATTGTCGTAGTTGACACACAACGAAAAACCGATCGAATACAAATATTTTGATGACGTTAATGAGTTTTGTGATCGCTTAAGGTTATTGGTTGCTTTTCAACAAGCAGGCAACACAAATCATGAAAACGAAATTCTATCAATTTTAGAAGAGTTGCGTGAGTGCAATATAATCGTATAAACAAATTATTAAGCTTATTAATTATACAATGACGGTTGATAAGTTCGGACGTGCGTTAGAAAAAAAAAGATTGTTTTCGCAAGCATTCAGCAATGTTCATGATTTCAATCATAACCGCTTAACAAGAATCGGTGATCCTCAGCAGGAGCATGATGCTGTGAATGTGCGATTTTTGGAGAAGAAGGTGCAACGTCTGTTATCGCAAGATGATGTTACCGATATTAGACAAGCATTCGATAAAGTGTTGTATTTCGTTGATGTGGCTAATAAGCGTATTACACATTTGAACGAGCCTACCGCTGGGTTTCATGCAGCTACTAAAATGTATGTATATGAGAAAGATCGGTTAACAAAAGAGCATATCAGAACCGAGTGTGAAAAGGTAAAGGATCGTGCTGTCAGTGAAGGTGTCAGAAGGATAAAGGATATACGAGAAGAATTGAAAACAGCTGTCTCCAAAGGTGGTGAAATGATGATGAAAAATTTTAGTAATAATATAGAGTTAGCGATTAAAAATTTGGAAAGAGAACTTGAAAAATATAATACTGACAGGGATAAAGAAATAACAAACAAGGTGAACGATATAATAGAAAAGAATGCTGTCGGAATCATGGACGTCTTTTCAACAAAAGTAAAACTAGAGCGCAAAGATGTAGAAGCGTTTGTTAGGAAAGGGGATGAAGAGGTATCGAAGAAATTGAAGGTGGAAATTGTGCAAGATATGAAAAATGATATAGACGCGAGTTTTGGCCTAATTAAAATCGCGATTCAGGATGAGTGTAAAAAAGTTAAGGAATTTGCAGAAAAAGAAATTCAAGGAACCAATAAAAAGAAAGATGATCTGAAAAACGAATTAGTGGTAATGGTGGAATCACTAAAAAAGGAAGCAAAGGAGCTGAAAGTAAGGCTAGATACTCTGCAACAACAAAGAGGAACAGGTAGTGCGAAATCGAGCAGTTCTAAACCAACAACAACAGCTCCGTCCTTGTTGTTCTTCATTATAAGGAAAATGTTAAGTGTGAAAGAAGAACTAGTGAAAGAACTGCATAAACCTGCGAGAATTAATTTTACACGTCGTAAAGTGATAGTGAAAGGATAGGATGATCTTCATCAAGCCGATTTAGTGGAAATGATTCCGTATGCGAGAGAAAATAGAGGTGTCTGATACATTTTGGTAGTAATAGACGTTTTTTTAAAATTTGTGTGGGCTCAAGCAGTTAAACGCAAAACAGGTGAATATGTTGGAAGGGCTTTACAGTTAATTTTCAAAAGAAGTAAACGTATTCCTAAGAATATGCAAACTGACTTGGGAAAAGAATTTTACAACGAACAAGTGAAACGAGTTATGCAAAAATATAAAATTAACCATTACTCAACGTATAACACCAAGATAGCGTCAGTTGTGGAGCGGATAAATCGAGCACTAAAATCGAAAATGTGGCAACGCTTTAGTTTACAAGGATCCTACAAATGGTTGAAGTTATTACCAGATATAGTATAGGAATATAACAATTCGGTTCACAGAACTATCGGAATGAGACCAAGCAAAGTTAATAAACGAAACGATGAAACACTTTTGGAAAGTATTTACAACAATCCAAAGAAGGTGGATTTACGAGGAATTAAGTTTAAAGTTGGAGACCGGGTACGAATAAGTAAACATCGTGAATTGTTTAGCAAAGGTTATACCCCGAATTCGTCCAACGAATTATTTACGATTAGCTACATAAAATTGTCACATCCAATTATGTATTACATAAAGGATGATAAAGGGGAAGACATAAAAGGAGGATTTTATGGTATGGAACTACAGAAAGCGAAATATCCAGATGTTTATTTGGCCATCAAGTAATATCGAAGATTATAAGAAAATTTATTCATTGTTAATGTTATTGAAACAATAAATTGTAACAGTAGAAATCGTACACATGTTATTTGTGAAGTTGAGGAATATATTTCGCTGAATAAAAATAGTAAACAAACAAGTTGTGTAGTAACGTTTTATTATTATTGTTATTATTATTTATACATTACACCCAATATTAAGGATAAAATATTTACATTGAGTGACATTTCAGCGTAAGCTATACTTAAACAGAACTCCAAGTAGGTATTACAGTAGGTGTTCATAAATATTATCAATGGCTTCCTGTGGAAGTGACGAAGCTTCGAAAAGTCTTTTAATAAAGTATTCTCCAACCGTTAAGTCGTCGGTATACGGTTGATGAAAATTTTGTATAAATCGATCAACGGCACCGTCGAACTTTGAAAGGGAACTTGTAACGTACCTAAATGCAACGTCAGGGAAAATCGTGGGATCGATGAATAATTTAAATTTATTGCCAATTTCAACCATAAAGAAAAATCATCACTCCAAATCAAACGAAACACTTTAATACAAAATTATAAACAAAATCAGATAATTCTATTTAAACAAACGAAAATTCTTGTATTTTAACTAAATTAAAATAGAATTAATGTCCAAAAGAACTCAAACAATAAATTTGTAGGCTGACCTGTTTAATAGTATTAGTTGGGGGCCCCTTTATTTTTCTGATTATCCTTCTCTTGAACAGGTGTTGGATAAACCACTTGGTGTCTATAGGTGTAGCTCGTGAAGATTCAAATTGTACTCATATGGTACTAATTTGGCCGGTTAATGATTTTAAATTGTAGCACCCGAACTAACCGCCCAACTGCCCTGGTCGGTGGTTGGCGTGCCTCTCCTTTCACCTCCTGACACCAAAATGTTCATTTACTTAAAATTGCGAATTACGCATAAATAAAACCGTTACATTACCCCCCGTTACATTTAAAGTTAAATTAACAATTCACCGAGAATGTAATACCGCAAACATAAAATGAAATAAATCAGATCAAATAAACTAATATTAATGACATTCGTAAAAAAAAATATGTCGACATTAAATTCTAGCCTAATATGACCTTATAAATTCGCACAAGGTATAATACATTTTGTTAAATTGAAAACATTGTATTTTCCTACTTCTTTACCTTCACTGTCCTCAAGCATATAAACGTTTAAACCACAAACTTCTTTAATTGTGTACGGACCCTTATACAATAAAAATAACTTTTTAATCTTCTTATCCAAAGCTGAGGATTGAGGATGTTCTTTTATGAAAACCTTGTCACCTACTACCAATTTTATTGCCCTAACTTTTCTTTTATGTTTCTCTCTACGCTTATCCGCCTTAGCCTTTAATTTTTTCGAAGCTAATGCAAGTAACTCATTTCTAATTTTGAATACCACATTTTCACCGGCAAAATCGAATGATGTAAGTATTGTTGCCAATCGGGTTTTTCCAAAATGAACTTCATTTGGCGTGAATCCGGTCGAATCGTGTATAACTTCATTTAAACAATTTTCTATGTCCTTCAAAACGTATCCCCAACGCGTATGTTTGTCATAACACCATATTCGTAACAACCTAACAACCTCCCTATTCACTCGTTCTGTCATGTTTCCTTGCGGATAATAGAACGTAGTAACTACCGGCTTTATATCTTCCTTTTGTAATAAATTTTTCCATTTTATTGAAAATTGACTACCATTGTCTGAAAGCACTCGTTTTGGTTTCCCAACCCTAATAAAATAATCACTTTTTAACCTATTAAAAATTGGAATGGTATATGACTTAAAGTAAAAAGGCGACTGATCATGTAATTCTATCTTTTGCTCAAAGTCCTTTATTCTACCCGGCTGATCCGAAAATACGGATTCAAACTGACTTAAAATGCTCTCTAACTTATTTTCATTTTCAGGCGCTAATGAGGCCGATTTTATAATTTCCTTTCTTGTCTCCTCAGAATATACCTCATTTATTTTATTTTTGTGAGTGTCCAACATTTGTTCACCCGTGTTACTTCATTCAATTCTGATCGTTCTTCTAAATTTTCCATAAATTTTAAATCTACATTTATTATCGATTCACGAAAATTTATCGATAATTCGTCTTTATCACCTTTGATTTTTATTAACTTTTTTACTAAAATCTATGTGTACCTTGTTCTCCTTCAACCATTCACAACCGAATATTACTTTTCTGTTAAGATTAGGAACCACAATACAAGGAACATCAAATTCCCCTTTTATTAAACCTACAGTCAATAATACTTGTTCTTTTATGCGATAAGATTTCTTTGAAATAGCGACACCTAACGATATACTATTTATCGGAAAGACTGGAATCTTTATATTTTGCTGGAGAAGTTCTTCTAAGAACTTCGAAGAAATGCAGTTGTATTGACTACCAGAGTCGATCAATACGTCTGCCCGACAACCCCCTACCTGGATCTCTATAATCGGTAAATTTACTCCCTTATTTCCTTTATCGTTACTCTTCTCTTCTAATAAATCCTTCTCTATGTCATTATTGAAAATAGTGCTAACAGCACTTTTCCTATCTCCTCTACTATTCCCTTCTCTATGATTTTCTCGTTCATTTAAATTTCGTTGCTCATTAAAATTTCTATTATTGTTATTTACTTGTATATTCCTATTCTCGCGATTCTCCCTTGATTCCGCCCTATTAAAATTCCTATTTTGTTGTCTTGATACAAAAGTTTTATCTAATCTCCTTAAATAAGTTTCAACGTCCTCAAAATGTTTATATCCACTATTTATTATTCCCCGTTGTATTTCTGGAGAAAAATGGTTACTGATCATTTCAATTATGTCGGTCTCTGAAAAATTGTTGTTTAGATAAAGAGATTCCCTCGCATATTTTAGAAAATAGTCAGCAAGACTACCCCTTTCGTAATTTCCGTATTTTAAGTTCAGAAAAGCATCGCGTTCGTGTTTTGTGTTCCAATATCTTTTCAAAAATGCGGTTTCAAACTCCCCAAAATTTTGAAACGAATCTTCCCTTAATGCTGACCAGTCAGCTGCAGTTTCCCTTAAGGCATTTGTTGCGAGTCGCACCTGTCTATTTGTCGGTACATTTGCCTCGATAAAAAGACTTTTTAATTTTCTGATGAATAATACCGGGTGCATACCTCTATCCTCTTAAAACACTAGATTATTTCCACCTAACTCTTTCCACATAGTTATATATTGATTGCTAACAATCTCGCGATTAACGTTAGCAGTTAGTGTCTCACTTTCTAAATTAGTAAAATTTTCATTATTATTAATTGTTTGGTTTTGCTTATTAAATTACGAATTTTGTCTCGTCAATTGAGTTTCTAGCATAACTTTATTTTGTTGAATAATCATCTGCACGGAATTTTGCATTTCCAAGACCCCCAAGGTTAATTTTTCCAAATTTTCTCTAACGAAAACATGTGACTTTTTATTTCGTCACTCCCCTCCTCAACTTCGTCAGAAGATTGTCTCTTACGTCTAGGCATATTTAACATTTATACCAAACATGCATGAATATGGATAAATAAAATCCGTATATTGATTTAATTATCATTTAATGATATTTATTAATAATGATTTTTCTTAGTGTTGAACTGGCCCCACGTTGGGCGCCAAAATGTAACGTGCCTAAATGCAACGTCAGGGAAAATCGTGGGATCGATGAATAATTTAAATTTATTGCCAATTTCAACCATAAAGAAAAATCATCACTCCAAATCAAACGAAACACTTTAATACAAAATTATAAACAAAATCAGATAATTCTATTTAAACAAACGAAAATTCTTGTATTTTAACTAAATTAAAATAGAATTAATGTCCAAAAGAACTCAAACAATAAATTTGTAGGCTGACCTGTTTAATAGTATTAGTTGGGGGCCCCTTTATTTTTCTGATTATCCTTCTCTTGAACAGGTGTTGGATAAACCACTTGGTGTCTATAGGTGTAGCTCGTGAAGATTCAAATTGTACTCATATGGTACTAATTTGGCCGGTTAATGATTTTAAATTGTAGCACCCGAACTAACCGCCCAACTGCCCTGGTCGGTGGTCGGCGTGCCTCTCCTTTCACCTTCAACGGTCGCCGCTCAAATCCCCTCTTCTTTTCCGAATTACCTTTTCACCTCAGCTCCTTTCCTATTCTAACTTCCACCGCCACAATATAGGTGACACCAAAATGTTCATTTACTTAAAATTGCGAATCACGAATAAATAAAACCGTTACAAACTGTTTGAGTTATTTAGATTGTAATGTCCCCAAGGAAGAGTATTCGTTGTTTTCGGAATTAAGAAACGTTTATCATCTTTGGGAGATAGGGCTACTTTCGTTTTCATATGGGTAAACATAGTATGCAGATCGGAAACGAAAACATTTATATATTTAAGAATGGTGGCGTCATCTCTAATGACGCGTAGGTAATCATCGATTTGAAGATGTAATTTAATGACATTTTTCTTGACACCTTTTGCTTTTTTAACAGTTTGATCAACGGCTTCACAATGGTTGAAACCTTTCATAGATTTGAATACTAGAAAACACAATATGTGTAATAATAAGTTTGGGAAATCATTCTTTAAATTGATGAAAAACAGTACTTTCGGAAAAACGATGGAGAACGTTGATAAACGAGTTGACGTCAAGTTAGTTACTCATTGGAAAAACGTTGGACGGTACCTTGGTGCTGAAAGTTTAATAGCTAAACCTAATTTCAGAAATTCAAAAATTTTCACCCCCCATTTCGTAGCTATTCAGATGAATAAATTACACATTGTTTACGATAAACCGCTCTATGTAGGTTTCACTATTTTGGATTTATCAAAAGTTGTTATGTATGACTTCTACTACGGCTTTCTTAAACATAGTTCTAATAAAAGAAGTAAATCTTTGCCTTCCTTATTACTAAGGTTACTTGATTCTATAAGGTTTTTTATTATAGAATTTAGCTTAGAAACGGAAATGGATGTAAAAAGGCTGGAAACATCGAAAGAAACTAAAACAGAATTTAAGGGGGTTTCCAAGGTTTTAATTTTATTTGCAAAATGTAACTTAATGAATTTTTTATACTATGTGTAGAATAACAGGTGAAAGAATTTAAAAGGGTAGAGTTGACAAGCTGACATAATTTATAACAAGGGGCATTGACATATGAGACGACAGGACGCATTGGCATATTATCTTTGTGTACTTTAGGTAAACCATATAGAATTGGGGCTGACGGGTTTAGGTTTTTAAATTTATATTTATGTTCATGTTTAATCCAAAAATTATCTGAGTTCAATATCTCGTAAACCTGCTTTTGAAATAGTTTTGTAGGATCAGAATTTAGGGTTAAATAAGTGTCATCTATTAAAGAGAGGATTTTAGAAATGTAGTCAGCTTGGTTTAAAATAACAATAGTATTACCTTTATCGGCTTTCGTTATAACTAACTTATTTAGGTTACATTTATTTTTAATAGATTTAATTGTTTTTGAATGAGAATCTTTGACCGTGTTGTGCTGAAGTTTTTTAAATTCTTTAGAAAGGTTATCGGATAAAATATGCTTAGTATTTTTTATATTGATATCAGAATGGACCTCAGTATTAATTCTATCTAAGGCTAGGTCTGTCTAAAGCAAGGATTTCAAAATCTTTCTTAACAATTTTTGAGTTCGGAGCAAATTTTAAACCCTTATTAAGTAAACTTAATTCTACTGGATCAAATTCAAAATCTGTTTTATTAACAACCCTAGGGTAAAATTTAATAAGATCATTATAAATAATATTATCTGGAGAATACTAAAGAAACACACCAACAACACCTACGGCAGCTCGGTAAATTGAGGTTTCTTTCTAACAAATTCAAACTGAAAACAACTAATTCACACAAATTACAAAAATTGGGTTTAACAGCGGTTGAAAACAACAATATTACTTTAAAACATCTGTTAGAAAATAACAAAAAGAAAATGAAACCACTAGAAAGAAGTTGAATTTATAAACTGTCCTGTGAGTCTTGAAACACGATTTATATAGGTCAATCAGGTAGATCAATTTCTACCCGAGTTAAAGAACATGTATATAATATCAAATGTAATAGTTTAAAAACAGGCATTTCTGAGCACTGTACATTGTTTAAACACAATATCAATATTTAAAATGTCAAAATTCTACATACAAATATTGTTAAAAGTAAAAAATTAACCATACTTGAAAATTTAGAAATACAGAAAGCTATTAACACCAATTCGAACATTGTCAACAATCAGTTAGAATTAGGACAAATTTCCTCCCCACTATTACTATGTAAATTGCCTTACTATAAATTTAACTCTAGCACGTATTTATTTTAGTATAATTTCTACTCTTGATAATGGGATAACTCCCGAAACATATGTCGAGTTTTTAGACAATAAACTTTTTGGTGAACATAAATATTTTTTCATTTATTATTAAATTACAATGTTTCACAATAAATGCACCTTAAACAGCTTATTAATTATTCCAAGGTAGTCGACCAAGTAGGAGAAGTCATATATAGTATTAAGGAGGAAAAGCGGCGACGAGAAGTGGTACTGAATGAAAGAGAGACAAAGGCCGCTTCATTGACTGAGTACATGAAGAGAAGGAGCTGGAGGAGTTGAACAAATCGGTAGTTGAAACGAGAAAGGAGGTACAAGAAATCGAACATAAGCTAGCTAACCTTAAGTCTACTTTACTGAGTAAATTTAATGACTAAAATTCAATGATGTTTTATATTATATTGTATTATATTAAACATAATTCTGTTATATTGTATCGTCTTATATTTTGTAATTAAAGAAAATAAAATAGAATATAAATTACAAATATACACATTTTATTTATTGTAGTACACAAAAAAGCAATACAGCTACAGTAACAAAAAAACAATACAGCAACAGTAAGTTCAAGTGAATGTTTTGATGTACACTGTTGCCCCGTGGTCCATCGCATAGACGACCAGTGTCCCCTGGAAAGAGCTCCAGAACAGCTGTTTTTCGAGGTGTTGGCAGAAGGCTCCAACCGGTCTTCTGTCGGACACCTTCCATAAGGTGAACCCTCCAGGAGTGGTCCCACTGAATATCATCGTGTCTACCCTGATATTCATATCAGTTGGCACGGAGCCATGAAAGAGTACTGTATATTGTACCATTTTTGGTTGTAGTAACTTGGATAGTCTTAGCGATCTGTGCTGAACGTTGTGAAAACTTGAGTATTTATACAATTTCGAGGTGCAGGATATGAGTGGGGGTAAAGTTAAGATCAATACAAGTGTTTGTGCGAAGAAGGAAAACGAGAACGAGAAGTTGTTTGAGCTATACAAGGAGTAATGTCATGAACCTACGGACAGACATGGTGTTTGGTATCATCTCATACATACACAAAAGTTCTGATACATGGCTCATCGAGCGTGTGAACCATTGCTTATTCAGCAAATAGAAAAATGTAAGAAGTGTGGAGGGAAGGTAGCAAGCGGAGCGTCTCCAAGTCGATAAGGCTATCTTGGAACAGGACGACGACGTCGCTAAGTGGAAAGCTGAGATTCCTCAGCTTGAAGCAAAAGTGGCGAAGTCTGCCTGTAACAAGGCAGCCTTGTTGAATAAACGGGTCGAACTGGTGGAGGAGGACCACCAGCTCCATCAAGAAGTGGACGTCTTACAGCGCGCGAGGGAAGAAAAGCGTCCGAAGTTAGAACAACTGGAAACGTGGCTTGACACCGCGAAGCAGCAGGTGACGTCGGTTACCAAGAGGTAGATGTGTAGATATATAGTAGTATATAAGGTAAATTGTTAATAGTGTAAATATATATACATGTAGTCTTAGTTAATAAGGGTTAATATGTAAGTGTTGTACAGAAAAAATAAGTTTTTGTAAATAAGTTAATTACAATTCTAAAAACAAAAAAAAAAAAAAAAAATAAAAAAAACCGACCCTCTGGGGATAAACCAAAAAGGTCCCAAAATGTTTTGGACAAAAAACAAATTTTTGGGATTTTTCAGGTTAGGTTAGGTGGTGTTAGTCGGCCCGATACAGGAAAGTACAAAGCGACCATTGTTGTTCTAAATTGTGAATAAGACATATATGTGAAATTTGGTGAATTTATGTTTCCATGAAGAAGCTGTGTATAGGTATGCAAGGGATGAAAAATGGGGTGGAAAAGGGGTTGAGAAGAAAATCCGCTGAAAAACGTCATAGAGAAATGGGTACAACCGAGGGGGGCGCCGGAGGTGGGAGGAGGGGGGTCGGGAGGCCTGTCCGAGAGGGGTAGTTGTCTGAATTTGATACTTCTGACATTGCCAAGTGGTACCTTCAGTCTTCAACATCAATAGTGAGAGAGACACCTTTTTTTTTAGCGCCGCTCCTTATACCTTTAATTAATTCTTGAAATTAAGGGTACAAATTACTTACCCTATTACAGACGTCCTCCAAGTTTCGTTGGAAGCAAATTGTTCTTGATGGAAGACTAAACATTTTTTATTCAGACATTTTCTCCCTATCATCTACCCTTCATACACTTTTCGGGGGTCAAAGTATGGGGGTGAAACACGTTCAAAAAATATTTCTCGGCTTTTCAGGGTGGGATCATTTAGCCCACTGTTCAACTTACATTTTCCAGGGGGAACACTTTTTTTTTTAACTGCTTCACTTTTTTTTAAGCTTAAAGGTGACAACTTTTTGTCAACTTTATTTTTTTTTTAAAAATTTTTTTCAGATTCGGGTAGTTCCACTCGGGGACCTTCTTCCCACATCATAAGTTATTACCCGATTTCAACTCCTTCTGCTTCAAAAAAATTCTAAAGCCTCATTTTTACACTTTTGCCCCCATCATTTTTTACGCTATTTATTTCATTAAATACTTCATTGTCTTCTTATACTACACCTCATTATCCATATTTTCATGTACTAATTCTTCATACTACTCTTTTCCTGCCCTCAAAACATTTTTTTTTTAATTTTTTTTTACATTAGTTCGAGTTAAAACCTAATACTAACCTTAAATTTTGTAACATTGTCTTAAAAAACAGATTTATTTGCTGTTGGATTTCCCGTTGTTTTTTCTTGAGTGATAAACTACACTGATAATACAAAAAAACACGAAACTAAACCTAATATACGTATAAAATTTGCTTTATTAAAATAAAACGCGGTTTTTTATTTAGCAACTTACTGAAGTGTCAAACTATTCACCTGCAGCTAGCTACGAAACGGCTAAATTTTCTTACCAACGTAAACAAGAAAAAATCACTAAGAAAAATGGATATGTTCCGAGATTATGATCCCTTTCTATAAATTATACGATAATACAAGAGAATCATTCGTGTAATTGTAAATTGTGTTCCAAATTTGGGCAAATACAATTAGAATGTAAATTATTACGTAATTATATACAAATGGTTCAAAATTATTAAATGGACTTCTTAATTTAAATTGTTTAAACAATGTGTTTTTTCGATAAATGTCACATTATTTTAAGCAATTTACTTATACATATTCCTTTTTGACCTGTACAAAGGAAATAAGAAGAAAAAGGATTCATATAATTTCCTAGTTTTCACGGCTAGACTCTCAGTAACACGTTAAAAAATTTAGATCGACATATTAAAAGATGTGTTGCAAAAGATAACAAAAACCCGATTTCTAAAATATATTTAAAAAATAAATGTGGCTAGATTTTTACCATTATTCTCACCTAAAAATTTTTCCTCCGACAACTGTCTAGTAAAATTCATAAACGAATACAGCAGGTTCAATAACACATACTACGCCTTATACACTCTTTTAATTACTCCACTCCTTCATCAATTAAAAAATTACTACTACCTAGCGATTTCACCTCATTATACAAATATTGCTACACCATCACCTTCGCTACCACACTACTCTATACCACTTCCTTTACATCCCCACTATTCCCCCACTACTCTCCCCACTCTTTCCCCACCACCTACCTTCCTATTTAAACCCTTGTCAACCTGAGAGAGCATCACTTCACCAGAAGGGTCTTATGAATTAACATGGACCTTTCTCGTGTATCTATTGTCCTTTCACCATTCAAACAAACTGTTAATGAAACCACCTTCCTCCAATGCGGATATTGTTGGCGTCTGCGTGAAACCTGTACGGCTGATACAGGATTCTGCTGTCAAGAATGTTTTGACAGCAGACCTCTGCTTTTCTGCCACAGCTGCAGATTTTATCATTGCGATGTCGTAAACTTGTGCTGCCGACCTTGTCGTCAGGGGACTCAATCGTACCTCTGCGAAAAGTCGGGCTTTGTTTACGAGATCGATGATACGCACACGCTGTACTGTATACTTTGCAATAATTACGAGCGAAGGCGTCAACTCTTCTGATCCACTATGCTTTCATAAACCTACCTTTCAATTACTACGTCATTACCCGTCCCTCCCTCTCCTACACCTTCCTTTTCCTTTTGTGACCTTGACACACTTTCCACATAACTCCTTATTATCCCCAAACTCTACCTTTATCTTATATATCAAACGTCTACTACCTTTTGCTTCTTTATTTATTTCTTAACACAAATATACACATGTACACGTTCTACGCTCCTTCTACATAACCAAGATTATTACTTATTTCTATTACATATCCTTCTTCAAATACGGCCTTATTTGTGATACGGTGGTTCTCACTGCAAACAAACTCGTACCTGCACATCTCACCACACCATCCGCAATGAATGTGAACTTCGTCATGGATATACACTTCCAACATCCACAAATTCGGGACTCGTGTATATAATGACACAATTCCTCCATTACTTCCCCCATATCGACAGCCCCAACACATTGGTTGGTAGCGAAGATTATTCCTATCACAGTACAGCACATACACAGAACATGCTGAGAAGTTCGTTTCACATTTGAAGAGTTTTCGAGCTACGTTCCACCCTTTCATTGAGCTAACATCACTTACATACTTCTTTGCTTTATTTACAGTATACTCCTCTGTGTCTACGTAATCTCCTCTATGTAACACAGTATTACGCTGCGCATCATTCAATCCTTCCATGTGGTCCGCATTATTCCAATACTCTACTTCTTTTGTACCACCACAAACTTCATCGATACCACCACCTCTACCACTGCTACTTACATCCATTCTCAAACCAATCTTCTCAACTACTTCTGCCTTCTCTGTGCAACGCTACTTACAGATTCTTCCACTTCTACCTTTTTCAACTAAACGCCTCCTTCCTCCTCCTACTATACACCCCTACATCCCCGCTTCCTTTTCACTACTTTAACGATTGTCTACCTGCTTATAACTGCACTTCTTTCCCATCTTTCCCCATCACAATATCTACATGAATCACGTACAATTGCAATTGCAATAATCAGTGTAAGTGTAACTAAATACCTAACATCATTCCTCGGATAACGTTGCAGTGACACTTCAACGGCTGTAGACGTATTTAAAACCTTCCGTCATAAAAATCGTAAACTTCAGATGACTGCAGACGTATTCAATTTTACTTTACCCACACATGTACATATGTATTCATTGTGAAGCATTCAACCACTTCATACACACAAGTTTAAAGTCAATGACCTTGTGTCAATTTGACCTTAGGTAACCTCTCCTCCTCTGAATTAGAACCGATCATCTTATACTACTGACGCCTACCTTCTTTTAGTTGTTGCTGCACTGATTTACCATCTCTTACTGCTCTAGCTATCCCAGCAGCACCACCAGAGAATGCTCCAACTGCCGGAAATCCCGCGAAAATAGGAATTAGCGGTAGATAACCGCCTGTCTTTGGAAGAGGAATGATTCTGGAATATTTAGATGGCTTTCCAAGTTTCCTAATTTGATTTAACGCAATTTTAGCGGCATCCAACAGAGGGAGCGGCTTATTTTTCTTAAGAGCAAGTATCATAGTTGTTACTAGTTTACTAAACGGTAGAACTCCTCCTTTTCTTGTTCGTTTTCTCTTATTCACTCTCCTCAATGGAATCAAACCACCTTTTTTACGATGACATAGTAGACGTCTTCTTTTGTGTCCCATTCTAAGTTTCTCCTTAGCCTTCATAGCCGAAGTAATTGTTTAAGCTGCCAAACTTTCACGTATGGACGGTTCTGATGACTTCAGTCTTCGTCAAGATAGTTGCACTAAAAACTTGTCCGTTCCTCGACGTTCTGAAATATCTGTATGCAATATTGTGTAATTTGCAACATTCTTCGAGAGAATTTACAACAATATCACCTCGTGCCAATCGTTTGTTTAATCGCGGCCCTGGACCACAAAAGTTATAGCCTGGCGGCCGGGCCCTCGCAGATGTAATTCAAAAGGTAATCTATCTAGAAGCTGGCAACACAGATCATGAAAGCGAAATACAATCAATGTTTGAAGAGTTGCGTGAGTGTTATATAATTGTATAGACAAATTGTTAACAATGACGGTTGACAAGTTCGGACGTGGGTTAGAAGAAAAAAACGGTTATTTTCGCGAGCATTCAGCAATATTCATGATTTCAATTATAACTGCTTCACAAGAATCGATGATCTTCAGCAGGAGCGTGATGCTATGAATGTACGATTTTTGGAGAAGAAGATGCAACGTCTTTTAGCGTAAGATGTTGTAGTCGATATTAGACAAGCATTCGATAAAGTGTTGTGTTTCGTTGATGTGGCTAATAAGCGTATTCGTCATTTGGATTAATACGTATGTAGATGAGAAAGATAGATTAACAAAAGAGCAAAACAGAGTCAAATTTAGAAAGGAAAGGATCTTGCTGTCAGTAAAGGCGTCGGAGGAATAAAGTATTTACGAGAAGAATTGAAAACAGCTGTCTACAAAGTGGTGAAAAGATGATTAAAACTTTAAGTAATAATATAGAGATCTCGATTAAAAATTTGAAAAGTGAACTTGAAAAATATAGTGACATTGTGTAGATAAATCGTGTAACTAGTGATGTAACTTAGTAATAATTTAATAGTGTTTTATGTTTAATTAATAATTAGTGTATATAAATTCCTATTGCTGTATATAAATTTTTAAGTATAAATTTATTGAACCCACGAAAATTTTAATTGGTTCCAGGTGTGGGGTGAAACGTTTCTGTTAAAGACTTTAGTGCGGGTTGAGTAAAGGATATAACAATGGCGAAGTAGTTGTGCGAATTATAAGAACGGGATAAAGCTACAAGCGGTTACCAAGCGGAGCTCCAGTGGCGGCCCGCGTGGGCGTTGAAAAAGAATGGCTATTATCTTCGGATGTTCCTTTTCGACGATGAATTATCGCAAATGATAGAAAAGTTACAAGGGAAATTGAAAGATAAGAGTTAAGATGTCGAAAATAAATTAGAAGGAAATAACAAAACTTTGAAAAAATTAGAAGAAAACAGTAAAATCTGGAAAATGAATTGCAAGAAAATAGTAAATGTCTGGAACATAGATTGGAAGAAAATAGTTTGGAAAGCAAATTAGAAGAAAACAGTAGAAGCCCGGAGAAAAAATTTGCAATAAAATTGTAGAAGTTTGAAACGTGATTTGGTAGTAAATTTTATTAAGAAATATCAAGGAACAGAGAAAAGATTTCAGTGCTGGAAGAAATGATTTTTAATGGCAAGATAAAACCAATCGAAGTGGATGTTGGCGCATCTAGTACACTTAACGAAGTCAGCCAAATCAGCCAAGGAAACGGCGTAGAGTAGAGAACACGAGTAAAATCACCAATATTTGACGGAAAGTCTACGTGGACTACATACCACAAGCAATTCGATTTGGCTGCAAAGGGCAATAACTGGGCGCCTTAAGAAAAGGCCACTGCGCTGACCATTGCGCTTCGTGGAGACGCATCTGACATTTTGAACACACTATCCCTGGAAGAGTTGGCTGATTATGAACAATTGGTAAAACGGTTGGAGTTGCGCTACGGTGATGCTCACTTATGAGCGGTTTATCACATCCAACTGAAAACCTGTCATCGGAAACCAACGGAATCCCTGCAAGAATTCGAGGCCGATATTGCAAGACTGTCTCGACCGTCCTATTTTGAATACTCCTGAAGAATTGATGGAAAGGTTTTCAGTGGATTTCGGGACAATGACACTCAACAACGTATATGCCTCGCCCGACATAAGACGCTAGCTGATGCATTATCTCGTGCATTGGAGTACGAAACTGTTAAACGAACCTATCAGCAAACAGGGGACGGTTCGGCTACTGTGTGAAAAAACGGGTTAGTCAGAATCTTTAGAAGAAACCGTCAAATTCGACAAAGAAACTCGAAAGCTAAGATGTTGGAATTGCGGCGAGCTAGGTCATACGAAAAGGCAGTGTATGAAAAGTACTGTTTCCTTAAATACTCGACCTCAATAGCTGGATAACTAGACAGGATCGACGTAACGGGGCAAACGTGGACCTATGGACAAACAGAACCCGAACTTATCGAATTTACGAATACTTTCAAGCACAATCATAACAATCTACTCTTAGGTGGAAAAATAAATGTACATAGATATGTGTTTCTTATGGACACCGGAGCCACTAGGAGCATTGTAAAACCCAGCGTAGTTGAGGGTCCTATCCAGGTAGTGTCAACTTAGTGAGCTCTGCGTACGGTTACCGTAGAGCAAGTGGTTGTTCATGGTGAGGCTAAGGTGTCACTTGAAATTGGCAAGACTGTCTCTGAACATCAAGTGCTGTTGGCAGAAATTTAAAGATGACGTTATTCCTGGACTGGGCGTTTTACAAAAGTATGACTTTTACATGAATTTAAGAAGATGCGTTTTGAGACTGAATGCCGAGGAATTTTATTGCATAAAAGATGGACAGCAGGCTGTAACCCGAAAGGTAAATTCTGAAACAGTGCCTGCTGAAACAAGCGGAGTGGTTGACAGATATTGTAGAAGTCTAACCAGTGAGAAGAAATGCAAAGTACAACATCTACTTTGTCAGAATGCCGATGTGATTGTGACTGACAAGAATGGTATGGGAAGGACTAATATAGTAAACCACAAGATCGATGCCGGTAATACGTAGCCTATTCGTCAAAGACGTAGACGATTGCCCATGGTGAAGAAGGAAGACGCAAGAATTGGACGATCTTCATCAAGCCGATTTAGTGCAAATGATTCCGTATGCGAGGGAGAATAAAGGTTTCAGATACATTTTGGTCATAGTAGACGTTTTCTCGAAATTTGTGTAGGCTCAAGCAGTAACACGCAAAACAGGTGAATATGTTGGAAGGGCTGTACAGTTAATTTTCAAAAGAAGTAAACATATTCCTAAGAATATGGGAGAAGAATTTTATAACGAACAAGTGAAAAAAGTAATGCAGAAATATAAGATTAACCATTACTCAACGTATAGCACCAAGAAAGCGTTGGTTGTGGAACGGGTAAATAGAACGCTAAAACCAAAAATGTGGCAACGCTTCAGCTTACAAGGATACTACAAATGGTTGAATATATTAAAATATACAGGGTGTCCACTAAAGATGCGGCCAAAATTTAAGGGGTTATTCCTTGGACTATTTTAAGAATATTTTGTCCTTTGATGATTTTTGAAAAACCGCTTTGTTTCGATGATACAGGGCGAAAACCATTTTCGAGAAAATCAATGTTGATAATTTTTATCGAATGCAAAAACATCGTACGATGCAAAAACTGCAGGTTTTTTATTATTCATTCTATTGCTATCATTGACATTAGCTGTCAGCACGTGTATTTTCTGTCTTCAAGAATTTAACTTGTGTGAGTGAAGTCTTTACCATGAATCGTTATACGAAGGCTGAGATGACCGACATTCATTTTATTTATGGCCTTGCTGAAGGCAATTCGCGAGAAACTAGGCGGTTGTACCTGAAAAGATTTCCTAATCGTAATGTTCCTGATAGAAGAACCTTCCAACGTATCCATCAACGTCTTCATGAAACAGGCTCATTGAGACGAAGTGGAGGATCAGGTTAGGTTAGGGCCAATGACAGTCAGAACGGTAGAAGTGGAAGAGAATGTGCTGAATATGGTAGTTGAAGATCCAGGTATGTCCACTCGAAGAATTGCAAATACTTTGAATGTAAGTAAGGGGACTATTTGGAACATTCTTAGGTACTATCTGTTGTAACCATACCACTTACAACGTGTTCAGGCACTTCTTCCTATTGATTTTCATTCACATATTGAAATTTGTCAATGGTTGTTGCACACATTAGTTCTAATCCCTCAACTGTTATCTGTGATTCTTTTTACTGATGAAGCGAATTTCTCAAGAAATGCAATACGGAATTTTCATAATAACCATGTGTGGGCTGAAGAAAACCCACATGAGATACTTGAGGATCGTTTTCAACTTCAGTTCTCGTTGAACGTTTGGGTTGGAATTGTGGGTGAATGGCTAATTGGACCGCTATTTATACCAGCAAGACTTACCGGCGAAGTGTATCGAAACTTTTTTGAACACACGCTCCCTGAGTTTTTGGAAGATGTACCATTGGCAACAAGAAATAAAATGTGGTTTATGCACGGTGGTGCACCAGCGCATTTTAGTATAGTTGCTCGTCACTTTTTGATAACAACATACGGAGATCGCTGGATTGGTCGAGGTGGACCTCACTTACGGCCTGCTCGTTCCCCGGACTTATACCCTCTGGATTATTTCTTATGGGGATACCTAAAGTCATTAGTTTACACTACTCCAGTGGAAAATGTCGACGATTGAGATTTGAGAAATCGGATAATTGCTGGGTGTAACACAATACGAAACGACCCAGGTGTGTTTGAATGAGTCCGGTAAGCAATGAGGAGAAGAATGGATTCTTGTATACAAGCTGGCGGTAATCATTTCCAACAATTTTTGTAGATTAAAAACAATTACTTGTAATCTTTCAGAATAAAATGTTATTGTCGAAAATAGTTTTCGCCCTGTATCATCGAAACAAAGCGGTTTTTCAAAAATCACCAAAGGACAAAATATTCTTAAAATAGTCCAAGGAATAACCCCTTAAATTTTGGCGGCATCTTTATTGGACACCCTGTATAGTAACCTAATACAACAATATGGTTCAAAGAACTATCGGAATGAAACCAAGCAAAGTCAATAGACAAAACGGAAAAACACTTTTGGAGAAGGTTTACAGCAATCCGAAAAAGGTGGATTTACGAAGAATTCAATTTAATGTGGGAGATCGAGTACGAATAAGCAAATGTCGTGAATGGTTTAGCAAAAGTTACAGACCAAATTGGTCCAACGAACTGTTCACAATAACTCGTATAGAATCGTCTGATACAATTATGTACCACCCAAAGGATAACAAAGGGGAAGACTTAAAAGAAGAATTTTATGGTATGGAATTACAGAAAGCTGCACATGCAGATATTTATTTAGTGGAGCGAGTATTAAGGCGTAGAGGTAACATGGTTTACGTGAAACAGTTAAGGCTGAACAAATCTCATAATAGCTGGATTCATAAAAAAGGACGTTTTGTAATGTTATTATACGTTTTTGAATTTAAATGGTGAAACGTTTACGAATTTATTTACCCTCACCATCAAAGTATGATTATAAATAAGATTAGAGATGGCGAGTGTCATCAGTTGCAATCGCTAGTTGCCGCATTGAAAGTTAGTAACAACGTAGTTACGTAGTAATTGTAGAATTTTATGTAGTTGAGGTGAAATATTTTAAAGACGGTTTCTCATCTAATAGAAAAGTTTTGGCATCGTCAAAGTTATAAAACGTAGTGCAAGAATTTGAGTTGAAAGGAGCACACGTTATACTTGTAGTAACAGGCTATTTATTAGGTGAGGAAAGCGAACCAGACGGCTTAGAAATATAATTTTTCTAAGAAATGGATTCCTTATCATATTAGTTGGATCAAGCGAAAAGGCAAGCCCTCGATATCAATTTCCGCAGATTAATATTATCCAATGATTTAGATAGAGTCAAAGTGGTGTGTTCGAAGTTGGGATTTGAAGTCCCAAAGGAGGTGTTCAATTGTTAGCAATGTCACAAGACGCATCGTTTGATGTTTTGTATTTAATTTTTGAAAAAAAAAAACGACGGTGTGACACATTATGTAACCATAGTAAGGGCGGTACCCTCACTTTCGTCAAAAATCGAGAAATGAAAACAAACAAAATTAATCTTTACAAAAATCTTTATTCATTTATTTGAATCGAAGAATTTGGCTGTGAATGTGAATCGTCTAGTGTTACGACCTTTTAATTACGTTGTGTTAATAGAATGTAGTAAGATAGATTCTTTTATGAGTTCCGTACTAGTTCTGTGTGCTAACAAAGAAAACACAATGAATTCGAACCTCATGATTTATTTACAAGTATACATATTTAAAATTGCCCTTGGTATCGGTTCAGTAAAACAAATAGATACCGACCAAGAATAGATACCGCCAAATTGATCTAATACGGTAGCTACACGTTCACCTGAATTAATCATAGGAGCGTAAACCGTAGAGAGATCCTTCTAACCCCTGCTGCTTCCAGCTTCAGGCCAGTTTAGTCAACATCTACGTTTACGTAATTTTGTAGGTAAATCTATCAATGTTAGAATGAAACCACTCTAAAACAGCTGATCAAAACTTCTCAAGCTATACTGATTTAAGAAACCAAATTAAAGTGCTTGTCATACACATTACTAGTACCAGGAAGCAGTACATAAATCAGTGAAGAATTGTACATGGTCCCAAAAGGGACTCGTATTAGACAATTGAATCTTAAAATTAATGACACAAGATAATCGCAATTAAACGGGATAATATACATTAAATTCTGCAGGGTAAAATAAAACAATGGTAGCAATGCAATTCAAAATTAAAACTAGCAATAAATAAAATCATAAGTCTGGCAAAGTTAAACGACCTCAAAATACGAATAAAATATCGGTCAGTAAGTTACCCAGCTTTGTATTGTATGTCATCGGTATCTGCAGCATCTGACTCGGGGTTGACGGATGAACTATTGCTAATGGGGTAGTACCGGACAGATCGGTCAGGCGGTGGCGTCGAACAGTACGACTCTCGGACGATGGTTGATAAGCAGCCGACAGTGGCGGGGTTGTATACAACTTAGATCAGGGGTGGTCACGGTCAGGTACCAAATTACGAACACCCACCGATAGTTCACTCTAACATGTTCATATTCCACTGACTTGGTAGTGGTTGAAACCATCCCTTTTCCTCCGTTACGTACCTACACACCCTCTGGCTAAATACATGGACTCAGATGGCATTCCGTTGTACGAAAGTTGCCACAAAACGCCAGTTTTAAAGACGTATTCCGTCTTTTTCTTACTCATTAAGTAGATACGAAAAATATTTTAAAAGGATTCATACAATCCTATTCTCATTTCAAATAATCAGAAAAATATTACGAATTAAAAGAAATATTGAGACGAAGAGACAAAAATACCTGCGATTCAATTAAATAGAATTATTATCAGACAAAGACCATCTTCTAAATAAATAAATATAAAAGAATTATTTATGTAACACCCGGATGGGGGTGGTTACAATTCGTTGATGATTTTTTAAAAATTTTCTGTGAAAATGTGGAATCAACCGGCGACGAAGTTCTAGGGATTTTAAACAAAACGAGTTATAATGACACGCGGAATGATAATGATGAATAATAATGAATTCTAAGGGAAACGCTGATAAGCGGATCTGTTCTAGCCAGGAGCAAAAAATTCTCTATCGTTAACGTAAGGGAAACATTGTTAAAGTGTGTAGATGATTTATTAATGGATATAGCGTGCTACGCACACCCGAATTATTTAGAAAGGTGTATTAAGCTCTTCAAATTGTTCCAGTTTGCATATTCTTTAAGTCCAATATTCCGATCTTTGAATTCAAAAACTACTGTTTCGTGAATGTCTACAGCACTGAATCCGTTTTGAAACATGGAAAGTGGATCTGGGAAATAGTATGGACATAGTATGCGTCAGCCGCCTTCTCTTTCCCACTTACGTTGGCTCACCGAAGCCGAAATTGATGAATTAAGTGTTCTCTAGATTAATTCTTCTTCAGAAAACGGCTATGTCCTTGAAGATCATGTAGAATATCCCCAACACTTCCATGACTTGCATGCTGATCTCTCCTTTTTAGTTGAAAATATTATTTCTCCTGCTGATGTTAATAGTAGAATTAGAATGCTGATTCCGAACCTTATGAATAAGACAAAATTTATTGTTCATTACCTACCGTTGCAAAAAGCCCTACATAATGGACTCAAATTGAAAAGTTCATTGAGTAATTCAATTTAAACAGTCTGACTGGTTTAAACCTTTCATTGATTTATATACCCGAAAAAGGATTTTGTCAGAAAATAAACTTGGGAAACCGTTCTTCAAATAAATGAACAAAAGTGGCTTCGAAAAGACAATGGAGAACGCTGATAAACGAGTTGATATGAAATTAGTAACTCATTGACAAAATTTAGAACGCTTCCTGGGTGCTGAGAATTTAATAGCTGAACCCAATTTCAAAAATTCTAAAATATTTACGACAAATTTTGTTGCCGCTCAGATGAATAAGTTACGTATTGTTTACGATAAACCGCTTTATGCAGGTTTTACCATTTTTGATTTGTCTAGAGTTGTTATGTATGACTTCTACTATAGGTTTCCTAACCAAAAATATTAACAGAACGTTTCTTTGTTGTATATGGATACTGATTTCTTCATTCTGAAAGTGTTCACAGAAAACTTTTACCGAGATATTATCGAAAATATTCAACACTTTATCCGCGCGATAGTAGTTCTGATATTCCCATTACTTCATGTGTAGTCGATAAATTTAAAGATGAGTTCCCAAATAATTATATTAAAGCATTTTATGGAACTGGAGCTAAAGCTTACTGCGTTGAATCGGCTGATCAAGTCGTTCAGAAAGCTAAAGGTATTAAAAAAAGGCGTTATAAAATTACTTCTAGGTATTGACGATTATATTCGCGTTATTAGGGACGTTTCCACCATTCTAAAAAGTATGAATATTTTCGTCTGCGACCTCCATACTATGTTCACACAAATGTAAACTAGGGTAAACGTTTCCTAATTTCGAAAACAACTAATACGCTTCCTTATGGACATTATAATGTAAATAACTCGGAAAATTCGATTTCAAAGCAGGATAGTAAAATCGATAGATTAATCCAAAATTTTTATCAATCGTATATCGACAACTTAACCGTTAATGAATATTTTATTCAAAAACTGTTTCAGTTCTTAGAATTTATTGAGTTAATAACATTAACAATGAATAAAATAAAAAATAGTCTTCAATATTAGTTGATGGTCATTTGCCTAAGTCAGGACCGCTACGCCAGCGGTTCCGTTCCTTCTCATAAAATGTTTTCTTCTCTCCACCTCATCACTGTCTAATGACGACTGCTAATGTTTGGACTTATAATATAATATGCAAGCTGGAACAAGTTGAAGAGTTTAATACTCTTTTCCAAATATTAATAAATCATCTACACACTTTAACAATGTTTCCCTTATGTTAACGATAGAAAATTTTTTGCTCCTGGCTGGAACAGATCCGCTTGTCAGCGTTTCCCTTAGTATTCATTATTATTCATCATTATCATTCCGCGTGTCATTATAACTCGTTTTCTTTAATATCCCTAGGACTTCATCGCCGGTTATTTCCACTTTTTCACTGCAAGCTTTTAAAAAGTCATCAATGAATGTGTCACACCGTCGTCTGTTTTTGGAAAATGAAATACCAAACATTAAACGATGTGTCTTGCAACATTGCTAGCAATTGAATACCTCCTTTGGGACTTCAAATCCCAACTTCGAAAACACCACTTTGACTCTATCTAAATCATTGGAGGATATTGCTCTGCGGAAATTGATAACGAGGACTTGCCTTTACTCTTGATACAAATAACATGATAAGGAATCAATTAAAAACAAAAATCGATTTCTAAGTAGTCTGAGCCGCTTTCCTTGCCTACTAAATAGCCTGTTACTAAAAGTTTATCGTTTGCACTTGCATTGGTAGGATCCTTGTAAACCGGGGAGTTGCCACATTTTTTATTTTAGCGTTCGATTTACCCATTCCACAATCGACGCTTTCTTGGTGCTATATGTTGAGTAATGGGTAATTTTATATTTTTGCATCACTTGGTTAACTTGTTCATTATTAAATTCTTTTTCCAGGTCAGTTTGCATATTCTTAGGAATACGTTTAATTTTTTTTAAAAATTTACTGAAAGCCCTTCCAACATATTCACCTGTTTTGCGTTTTACTGTTTAAGCCCACACAAATTTTGAGAAAACGTCTATTATAACCAAAATGTATCTGAAACCTGTGTAAAATTAATTCTAGTTGGTCTATGCAGTTCTTTAACAAGTTCTTCCTTCATGTTTAACATTTTCTTTCTAACGAAGAACTACATACACGGAGCTGCTGTTGGTTTAGAACTGCTCGATTTTGCACTATCTATTTGAGATCTTTCCTTGAATTTCTTTCTCTGCAGACTCCTTAACTTTTTACACTCAAAAAATTCATTGAAGAGGCCTCTACTTCATGAAAGTTGATCATACTACAAAACTGTCACTAAATTTATTTAGAAATCTTAACAAGTTTCGACCAACAAGGTCATCTTCAGAAGAAGGAATGCAAACTAATTTACAAAAGTTTTGTCTTTAATATTACATGTCCTCTAGGGTGAGGGGAAGTCAAAATTTTGCACACATTTTTACACGTTTCTCCAATTGTAATATGGATTATCGGCACTTGGAGCTCTCTGTTGGTGCTGCTGGGATAGCAAAGCTGCAGAAGATGCTAAGTCAGCGCAGCAACAACTAGAAGAAGCTAAGCGTCATAACGCTTATTGGAAAAAATATTTCGGTACAATCTAACCTTAATGGTTCCGGTTTATACCTCAGACCATTTCAACAAAAGAAAACACCAAATTTTTCATGAAGCTACCTAATCATCCTCTATGAGATTTAGATTTACATAATTACATTCATCATTTACAAATTCCACATTTCCGTGGACTCCTCATGGGTTACGAATTACCAAGAAAAGTTGAAAGCTGTGAATATGGAATCGTTAGTTTAGACACGGGTAGTGGCACACATTGGACAGCGTATATTAAACGAAACACCAAAGCTATTTACATTGAGAGTTTTGGTGATCTCCGTCCACCGAAAGAGCTAGCTCAATATTTACAATCTACTGGACCCTGTGCTATCACTTATGACTATAATCGTGTTTAGAATCCCACCAATTTTAACTGTGGTCGTTTAGTTCTACAATTCTTACGAAGGATTACGAAAACCCTTTTTTAAAGGAACCATCAAACTTACTTATCTGTACTATACAGAACTTTGAACCGAAAACATGTCTTATACATTCGCCTTAACCAATTATAATAAGTCCACCGATTGTTTTAAGCGATGATGAAGAATATCAACTAGCGTTATCAAATTTTGAGGCTTATAGCAGTATTCCTAATATAGATGAAAACCACAACAAGTTCTATTTTGAAGGTTCCACAAAACCAGTCGTAGTTCCTCCAGAAGGATTCTATGAAATCAATCATATTACTGATTTTCTTCAAGAGAAGTTGGGAGGCACTACTGTTAGTATTCTCTTGTCTGGAGATAAAACTACATTATAAAGTCGTATAAGGAGCACCAAAAGTTGACTTTACTCCGACAGATTCTCCTGCAAAGATATTGGGTTTTGAGCATAAGGTTCTACCAACCCATCAAGAGATGTCTGATCACGTAGCTGACATTTTCAAGGTTAACGCAATTTCAGTAATGTGTAACCTTGTATCTAGCTCTTACGTACATAATAATGATGGTGCTAAAGGACAAGATGGGCATATACTACATCAATCCTTTCCCAATGTACCTCCCGGATATAAAATTTTTGAGAATCCTACAAGTCACATATTTATATATCAACACTTCCGTCATCGAAGACATTTCCCTTAAAATAGTTGATCAAGACGGTAATCTTGATAATTTCCGTGGAGGGTGTGTCATAGTAAGGCTTTACTTACGAACAGAGTAACATGGTTGTGCAATATAACTGCACCAAATATATTTAAACAAGACAACCACCATAAAACGATTACCGCGCTTGCAGACGTTTATTTCGCTTGCACCAGTTAAGCGAAAAACACCCTCCAATAAACAGTTTCTTAAATCCTTGGGATTGCGGTTGAAAAAGACGAAACGTTAAAATGGTTCCAGAAATGCTTAATGTCACCGAGAAAGCAGTCTTCAATAACGCTATTGTTAACGCTGATAAACATACTCATCAGCCTTATGCGAATTCAACTGTCAGAAACAACGACACCATACACATTCCCATTGAAAATTGAGATGTTTACACCTTACCTTGCAACAGTTTCGTATACATAGAGGGGCGTTTGTTGAAAAAAGATGGAACTGTACCTACCAGTACTAATTTCATAAATAATGGAATTTTTTAACTTTTTTTAATTCGAAATGAATTGGGTGGAAAAGTTATTGACCGAGTCCGTAATCCTGGTATGACTACAACAATGAAAGGTTACACGTCTTACAATGAAAATGGAAGTAAACCTATCATTAATAGTGGGTGGTTGACTCCTACTTTAGACGCTGTACAAGGAGTTGCCTTTCATAGCAGAAAACTAATTGATGCAAATGGTTGTTTCAACGTTTGTATTCCTTTTCGTACAATTTTAGGATTTGGAGAAGACTATCGAAAAATAATACTCAACATACAACAAGAATTGGTTCTAGTTCGCAGCAGCACTGTTAATAATGCTCTCTATTGCTCAGAAACACCGGTTGAAGAGGTAATTTAATATTTGGAAAATTCGTCATGTATCTGTTGCTGATGCTGAACGTTTGAAATTATTACGTTACTCTGTTTATGTTCATGTCCATCTAGTTCATTAAAGTCGGTGAATCGTGGGGATTTGGACAGGTTAGAAAAACTCAAAGAAAGGTATCTTGAAAATTTCGTTGGACGTTTCGAAACTTTATTGTAGCTTCTTCAGCAACTTCTACATTGTAGTAAAAAAATTCTTCTGTTGGTGAGTGATGCTAGTTTCTTGTGTTAGAAAACCTGTCCAAATCCCCACAATTCACCGACTTTAATGAACTACATGGACATGAACACAAACAGATCAAAACCGAGGGGTCATGTCCAATATATCACACACAAATACAACATACAAACAACGAAGATATTCAAAAAAGTTCTCAACCAACACAAGAAGCTAGCATCACTCACCAACAGAAGAATTTTTTTACTACAATGTAGAAGTTGCTGAAGAAGCTTCAATAAAGTGGCGAAACGTCCAACGAAATTTTCAAGATACCTTTCTTTGAGTTTGTCTAACCTGTCCAAGTCCCCACGATTCACCTACTTTTATTACGTTTCGTTGATCGCAATTTAAAGATGGAACTTTCGTATCGAAATTGGGAAGTACATGAATATCCCTAACTTAATTAATCACATTCTCACAGCTGGACTGTGAAAACTACATCGCAATTAGAAAAAGTTCGCTTCATTATTTTCGGTTTTCAAACCGACAAAAGTAATGATATAACAAAAAATATGAGCGTTTTCGATCACTACAACTTATCCAATTTTCCAAGTTCATTTAGGATCTACTATGTACCCGTATGATAATTTGAGATTAGATTTCGATCTTCTCAGATTTGCTGTTTTGTATGAAATGTATGTTAACTTTCAACAATCGTACTGCGGTAATATAAGTGAACCCTTATTCGATCCTTAGGAATTTCTAACGACTGCTCCTCTTGTAATAGTAGACTGTTCTTATCAGAATGAAATTGAGAAATCTGGTAGTATCGATTTTCGTTAAGAATTTCAAACAAGGCAGAATGTACCAGATAGAACAGCAGCTTACTGTTTTATTATTCATGACCGAATGTTACGTTCAAAGAATATACTAAACAAGAATGGACATTACGTATTGAAGTTTAGGCAACACGACACCTAGCGGGGTAGTAGTTTCCTAGGCGGCCAATTCAAATAGGTCTGCTGTATTTTTGTGGTTGCAATAATAGTTGTAAGTTTCTTACACCTATTTCACAAAAGTTCACTAAACATATCTGATACGTTTAGTATAACAGCAGCAGATCTGTAAATAAAACATAATATAAAGTTGTAGAAAAGCGATATATTAAAAAAAAATTAAATTAGCAGCCAAATCAGACAACCTTAATTAAGTCAAAACTGAACAATACGATAATAATCCCTTAAGTACTATTACAAATTATAAAATCTTAATAGTGATTAAAAACAGGTCAAAATATATGTAATACAATTAATAGAAGAGACAAGCATAACATAATGATTTTACATAGATTATTACTGAAACTGGAGCCAGTCCAAATTTGGAGTATTCACTGCAATTATTATATGTGTAAAAGCAACTCACTTGCACCACATATCACTCGATGCAATACATACTGTATATATTTTTAATATGTTCTTCCATGCTTTAGACTTAGTCTAGTCTTACATATTACTTCTTCAAAGATTAATTTTCCTTAATAGTAACCATTCAATAATTTGTTTCTTCTCCCGTGCCATGTAGTAAGTTCTGTTATTAATATAATGTACTATAATATGGACTATGGAGGATTATTCATAACTGTTCCTTACCTGCTCGTAACTCAACTACATAGCACTTGTCCATTTTGCAGAGCATTTATGAAATATTAATCCAAGCTGATTTTAGTATAATTATGACCCTTGAATTGTTTGCTTTTACTTTTGAAATTCTTACATCGAAGGCGGAGTAAATACCAGTTAAACTACAACACTACCGTGAAGAGAAACAACCATAGCACAAATCTACAAGTCCGGTTTATACTGGCAAATGCACTGATGCTACTTTCTTCTTAATCTCTTAATCACATATGTAACAATTCACATTAATTTACCGTTTTTCTCACAATTAGCACAACTATAGCAATTTTCGTTGTTTACTACAACAGCTGATTTCAGCCATTTCAAATTGTCCTAAGCCAATAAGAAATTGCCGTTCCACTGCTAGCGCCCCTTTCGGCGTCGTAGTTCTTGAGTTCATCTAAAAATCAAGGTCGCCTATCTAATGGGAAGGGCCTGGTTACGTTTCAATCGCTTTACAAATTTGGTTCAAGAAGTATTAAAGCCAACGACCACATCCTCACTTTACTTTATTCTTCGATGGTAAACGGTGCGCACTATCACTTTCTTGCTAGACGTTCTAGGTTTTCAGTATAGTGAGAGTCGATTTATTCTCATAGAGGTAGCTGTTGTTATACTCAAGCAAGGACCGGTTCATCATTTCATATTTGAACCACCATATCTGTGGGACGCTCCCCCTGTTCGTTAAAGGAGTCAAATTCTTTGGATAACCAGAAATTTGCATAGGTTATTTTGGGATAATGGTGATTTTGCGTACTTTACGATTTATGATATTATTTATCCTATATTAATGGAGTCAACGGTTGTGTGACTGCAAGAGAAAGTGTGGTTCATGGAATACTTTCCTAATGTCAACTATGTTCACATCGAAGACATCGGTTGTCCAACTCTTTCAAATATAGCAACTGATCTTATAGTTAAGGTGTGTTTCTATCACTTATTTAAAACAGTTCTTGAACCGACTTCTGCTTATCAAAATGTTCTATGATTAAAATATTGGCTATCTCTACACTCATTGATGCATTGTATTTTATATTCAATAAAATAAAACACATTCAAAGTAAAACTTGGTTTTTCTTCTTTTAAACAATATTATACATTTTACATATGTATTTCAATATCAGCTGATTTTTCTACAAATCCTTTGAAACGGATCGATGGTTGACCTACTTGTCTATCAATTTTATCATTTATATCCTCAATCTCTGTATCTGTGAAGGCGTCTGCGTGCCTGGATTGAAGAAATACAACGAAGCTATACAAATTGGTTTACAGACGTGGTCCCCATTTTGTATGCACCTTTTTGAAGCTTTGCACGGGATATGTTTGGTACAGTTCCAATGATTTTATTTCTTTTTCTTCATAACCCACCCGTACACGATTATACTTTTTAATAAAGATTTCCATGTTCTACTAACTTAAACGCACTCAACTCTGCTAAACATCTACCGTTCCTTGTTAATTAAACAAGTGTCTTTACTTTTGAAGACGTGCAGAACCTTCACCCTGCAAAATACATTGAAAGCCGATGAATTCATCTTCGTGGCGATCAACAGACAAGTAATTGTCACAAAGGGTTACATGACAGATTCTTTTCTATTTCTACAAGTTGTTAGCACAATTAATGTAATCCTATTATTCAATATTTTGTTTGTAGCACTTACATACTTTAGTTATATCAAAATAAAGAATCGTAAAATTAAACAAACTTTCGATTAAATTCGAACATCTCGGGAGATAAATACGGATCATACAATATCCTACATACAGTAGCCTGGAGCGAGTGGTGCGGGATGGAGGTGGGAGGGGTATGCTGTTGTACGTTCTATATATCATGAATTCAAATCTGTATATGTACATCGACCTATAAGCAAATACATCATGTAATTTGCTCAACCACTAAGGGGTCAATGACCTTACTCCTCCACTTTGTTGTTCATTAGGTTCGGAATCAGCTTTCTAACTCTACTATTAGCATTAGCAGGAGAAATAATATTTTCCACTCAAAGAGGAGAGATCAGCATGCAAGTCATGGAGGTGTTGGGGATACTCAACATAAACTTCATGGACATAGCCGTTTTCTGAAGAAGTATGTATTGAGGAAACATTTAATTAATCAATTTCGGCTTCCGTGACCCAACGTAAGTGGGAAAGAGGAAGCAGCTGAAACATACTAAGTCCATACAAATTAATAGCATCTAAACATATGATTTGCGAGGTGGGAACGGAGGCCTTGTACTCGGGGAGGTGACGGTTGTTCCACGTACCCTTTTTTGAAAAAAAATTAACAAATCGATATCAGTAAGAAGTTGTGAATTAACACGAGTGAACTTTGTTATGCTATTCCACGCAAGCCTTAGCGCGATATAATGCTGAATAGGGTCTACATCATGTGTGGCAGCACATATTTCTCGGAAATGCTCAAAAACATCAGCTCATAGGGGAACATCTGTTTTTATATATACGTATGAATATTCACCAAGAGTTGAACATGAGATAGTATTCCAAACCGTTTTAGATCGTTCATAATCCTCATCGGAAACGGAAAGGGAAGTCAATTTATTCAAGAAATTGTCTTTCTGCGGAAACATTGTCTCATCAAACTTAGAAATATCATCAACGTAGAAATAAGGGAAAACACCCTTCCATCGCACTAGCTGAAATTGTCGAGGATCTGGAAAGTACTTTTTCACTTGCAAACATTGAGAAGAATCTAGTCCGTCCGATAGCTTGTCGAGGGAAGAAGCTATCAAAGGAAAAGGATCGAGAAATCCAATCTAAACACACATTTAGAGCTGAGTCGTCTGTATCGGTTTGTGCAGCATTAACTCTTAATAATTTAGAAAATAAAGTGTGTTTTTGTTTATTTAGAGCGATTACGGTAAATTTAACATCGTTCACAGCCATTGTCTTTATAAATAGGTTACAATGGTGTGAGCGGCACCTATACGAATTTTACCGGTCAAATGACAATGATCGCGCACCCGAACGTCATCGTCTAGAAAGGGTTCTTCACAGATATTGTAAGAGGTGGCCTCGGAGTAGAGACGCGTTTCTTCATCTATCAGGGGTAGAATAGGCGCCATGATCTTCAAATATCGGTGATAAATATCATAAACGTCTCGATCGAGTGTTTGAACCAATCGATTAGCACAATCTATCTATTATCTAAGTTTTGATAAATACAGTATGAACATTATTTTATTTAATGGTTCAGTCAATTTTCCACAAACATTCAGCATATTTCTGGCAGGGACAACGTGATAGCTGATACTCTTTCACGCATATTAGTTATCAACCCCTATCGATTACGACGGAATAAGTAACCGTTGAGTAACTACCGCACATCAAACAACTCCTTGTAGCTGAAACCGATCCACATTCCTGTCGCAAACAAGACCATTTTATCAAACATTTCCACTGGAACTGCAATACCCTTCCTTACCCCAACCTTTCGTTTTGCTACATTCAAACAATTACATTCGCTCACGCATCTGACTGATAATTTTCTTTTAATTATTTTAATCCGGAGCACTAAAAATACGTCTTCATACGACAAGTTCAAAACACCTACTGTTTTAAGGAAATATCCTTGGATACCACGTAAAATTCAATTTTTTCTCATGGATACGAAGCAAAATTCCAAAGACTACCTGGATCCAAATGTCGAAATTAAATACAAAATTTTGAATATTTTTCAAAATTTTAACAAAACTAGGAACTGTTTGCATGAAAAGAAAGCTCTTTTTAAAATAAAAATTAACTTTGAATTACTATTTTCCTTGAAATTAATTCCTTCTTTTGAAATTTTTAATTGAAAATTCTAATGTCAAAACTTTCTTTAAAATTTATTTATTTTTTTTCAAAATTTTGTTTAATTTCAACACTTTAACATATTAAATCCCCTTATTACAATAATATGCAACTATTTACATATATTACACATAGTACCTAATTTTTCTCTTAACAGAAATTACAAAAATATAAATGACACAAAATGTTGATGTAAATTTGAATTAATTTCAAAATAACTTAAATTTTTGAACTTATTATCATTATTAAATTGAATAAGTATGTTTAAAAACCAATTCCTGAACTAATTTAGCAAATTCAAACTCTTTTACAGAGGAATTCCATTTATCGGAAGACTAAAATATAGAACTTCTCGACATGACGAGAAAATATTCCCTGAAATGAATATAAAACGTCCAACTTGATGTCAGATGATAAGTTTTGATGTTACATATCCTTTTTCAAAACCATAACATAAAATCTTCAAAATTATACCAATTTAGAAAAGTGAGTAGTAATCGTAAAGTGGTACGTAAAATCTTCAAGTAATAAAAGAAATTAATTCTTCTATGACATAAAATCAGTCTGAGTTCCATAATAAACTGTTAGCTAAGGAATATTAAGATGACTTCCACTAATTTAATTAAGTTAAATCTCAAAATTTAAGAAAATTATACAAATTTTAGTAAAAATGTGTGTCATAACTGTTGTGTCTGTATTTTATGGATGTTCTATATTTAGATTTCGTACTATTATAATTCAAAAGTCGCATATATATATTGTAACTCTAATTCACTTTACATATGAGGAAATTGGAAATATATTAAAAATATATATTATCCTTGAGTGACTGTGAAGGTCTATCAATGTATAAACAGAAAAATTCGTCGAAAACTTCACAAATATTTATTTTTAACAATAATACAGATGTATACATTTCAACCACTAAGTGGTCATCATCAGTGTAATTAATACAATAACAAGAAAACAAAAATTAAATCTAATTTATACAAATTTGGAAACAAGAGAGATGAGAGGGTTATTCAAATGATGAGTTTTCTCTTTTCTCGAACTCGATACCTATAACTTACACCTGAAACTGGGAAAGATGCTGCCACCATCGAAGTTTGATAGTGTTTTGCAAAAATGTAATCAAGCGCTAAAACATAAATCAGCTTACAAATTTAAAAATCTACAGAAGAAACTAAGTTTCTTGGAACTTAAACAACATCTAATTGTTGCAAATAACTCGGAGAAAGGTAACAATATAGTTCATAACAAAAGTAAGATAACTTATTCCACGGAAGAACTAAGTTTATTAAATTAGGGGTTAAAATATTGTTTAAAACCAAAAAATCTCCCCCTTCTAGACTGTGTAGTAGACATAGAAAACTGTATTTACAAAATACCCGATATAGATAAAGATAAGATCAGAAAAGACACACAAAAAAGTTTATCTTCCATAATCAAGAACAACAAAAATTCTTTTGATTAAAACCTTAAAATCCTAAAATCATTAAAAGAAAAGGATTGTTATTATATTAAATCAGATAAAAAAAATTCTGTTTGTATCAGTGAAAAAATTGATTATGACAATAGTGTTTTAAACATAATAAAAAACGGCCCATATGTAGAACATAAAATCAACAAATTAAATAAAGACGTACTCAGTGGCCTAAAAACTGTACGAATATAATTAAAAAAGATATGATTTTTAAATTAAAAATAGATTGTCCTACCATTCCAAAATTATATTGTTTACCGAAACTACATAAGAAAGATGAGAGTTTTAGACCCATTGTATCAAACATAAATGCTCCTACTTATAACCTAGCAAAATGGTTAACTCATAAATTTGAACAATATCCGAAACCACCAAATTTAATGATTAAAAACAACTTTGAATTAGTCAATAAATTAAAATCAATTAAATTAGAAAAAGGAGGCAAATTTATATCTTTTGATGTAACAGCTTTGTTCCCCAATGTTCCTATAAAAGAAACTTTATCATTTTTAAAAGATTGGTTATCAAAATTAAACATTCCAGATAAAGAAATCACATAATTAATACATTTAACAAATTTGTGTATGTCACAAAACATATTTCAATTTCGTGATAAGCATATAAACAAACAAATGGCACAGCAATGGGTAACCCTCTGTCCCCTTTTCTAGCCAACCTCTTCTTAAGTTATTTTGAAACCGAATTAAAAACAAATTCTAATTTATTTCCAAAAGTATGGATTCGTTATGTAGACGATGTGTTCGCAATTATAAATTCTAATTTTAATTTAGATGAATTTGTGAAGATTTTAAATACACAATATAATACAATAAAATTTACTTTTGAAATTGAAAAGAATAACTCCCTACCTTTTCTTGATTTAGTAATTATTAATGAAAATAATAACTTAATGTTCGACATTTTTAGAAAATCTACCCACACGGATAGATATATACCAATTGATTCTTACACTTGCAAGAAACACAAATTAGCTGCCTTTAATAGTTTAGCATACAGATTAATTAATATCCCATTAAATAAACAAAGATACCAAAAAGAATTTAACCATATCTTGAAAGTAGCATTAGACCATGGATTCAATAAAAAAGAAATAACAAAAATCATTTCAAAACAAAAGTTTAGGAAAGAAATCAAAGAAACCACAACTTTAGTACAACCTTCTAAAAATAAAATTAAAAGAAAATTCATATTTCATCATAATCTCACAAAAACCACTAAACATATCTCTAAAGAACTAAATATTGAACCGGTTTTTTCTAATAATAAAAACAATTTAAGTAATTTACTAGGGAACCCAAAAGACAAGGATGATGATAAAAATAAATCTGGTATATATAAAATAAGCTGTAATAATTGCGACAAAGTCTACATCGGTCTAACAAAAAGAAATATACACACTAGATATAAAGAGCATTTTCTCCACCTAAAAAATAACAACCCTGAAAAATATGCTGTAGCTTCCCATTTTTTAAACAACGACCATTCATTCGATTTAAACAATTTAGAATTAGTTAAACCTTGCAGCAAATATTTAAATCTCATTACGAATGAAGCTGTTTACATCAATAAGTACAGTAAAAACCTTATGAATTTTGACACTCATCATTTGAATAACCCTCTCATCTCTCTTGTTTCCAAATTTGTATAAATTAGATTTAATTTTTGTTTTCTTGTTATTGTATTAATTACACTGATGATGACCACTTAGTGGTTGAAATGTATACATCTGTATTATTGTTAAAAATAAATATTTGTGAAGTTTTCGACGAATTTTTCTGTTTATACTCTAATTCACTTTGCCTTCTCTACTGATACCGCTGAAATAAACATCCGCAACTCAACCGGTTCTTCTCAGATACACTTCACTACACGCACCATTCATATGTTAGCTCATACGCTACAGTCTCGAAAAATCTCGAACTTACATGTTCCACAACCATCTGCTTTTGATTTATGAGTTCTGATAATATTTACTCGGCCCGTGGCAGTTTCAAGAACCGGCCAGGGCGCTGCCGTTATCGATATCCGCTCAATCCAATATGTACAAGGATTTATTTCTAAATGGTCTTTGGGATAAGAATTATAATAAGGTAGTGTGATTAAAATGAATATAGTTCGTTTAGCAATGTAGTGCTTGATATGAGAGATACAGATATCCATTCATATCTTTGTAATAAAACAGACCTTACTTTACCTACTTGAGATGGACCCATTCGGAAAAGGTAAAAACAAATTATATAGAAATTAACGGTAGCACCGGTTACTCGCGTAAAAATCTGAGAATTCTTAAAGACAGCAAATAATTAGAAAAGCAAATAAAAAAATGACTAAATGAATATATATTTATATCATAATAGAAATCCATCTCTGATGCGTTCAATCAGCAAGATAGTGACTCAAATATCATAATAAAAATGATGACAATAATAATAATAATAAGCACAAAATTTATATATTGTAGTATTCGTGCGTTTACTAAATTTATTTACAAGACTAAATTACAGGCATTATAATAAATATACAGTGATTTAATTATAACTACTTAAAACACTATTAATTAATACTAAACATAGATTACTGTTAATTTACACCATTAATTTACACCATTCACTTATATGCACGTTTCAATTTATTTGTATTTTCACTACTGTTGATTTATTTTTTATGTTACCACCGTCACTGTCAATTCGTTACTAACTAACTCGGCGAACCTATCTTCACATTGCTTCACATCACAAAGCTGGTACGAGACACACGTTAACACGACGCCCACACTACCGAAACCGGCCGCGCCTAGTCACGCAACACGTACAAGTGTACCGATAGCAGACAAGCATGCTCGTATTCGCTACACTGCCCCCTCCTTAAGGATGTTTCGTCCCGGAATATTTTCACGTGACGTATCGCAGGATCATGCCGGAAGCTGCGGTTCTCTCCTTCACGACATACGCTTCGGGAATAGATGTCACAGTCCACGGTCTTCTCATGATTGGCCCGATTCGAGTTATTACAAGATACCAAAATGTCCACTTCAATACGGCGAAACAGGGCTTCCATCATGTTTCGTACGATCCTCCAATCTAAGTTATCGAGTCCACAACCAAGCTTCTGTACCTTATCCTCCGGAGGATGTTTGCTGAGTACCATTACTGCGTCTTAAAGGTCCCTATAAGTCGGTATATTGGAGAATCTTCCTTTAATCACTATGCAATGGATATTGCGTCGTCCGTCAGGCAGGCACAATAGCCTTCTTCCCTTTTGTACTTGGTTTTCGAGATGTTCCAACCCGCCAAGTCTACATTTGAATTTGGACGCAATACCACGGCTCATGCTGAGATCCTTTGTAACGCAATGGGCCATAGAATATTCCTTGGAGGTACTAATGAGGTCTCGTCGCTTCACTCCAAATCTCCTGTTGACATGGGGGCCTTCCTTCATGAACTCTTCGAATGTGGGCTCGGAAGGGATAGTCTTTAATAATAATCTGGCCCGCGCCTCTTCTTCATTTGCGCCGGCGAATGGAGCCAGGCGATTAAAGTCGACTACCTTTGGCTTCCCATTGGGAGTTCTCTCAGTTCTGTAGATGACGTCGTTAATCCTCTTCACTATCTCGAAGGGTCCTTCCCAATTTTGTTGGAGCTTAGGTGATAGTCCACGCCGACGACGAGAATTATACAAACAAACAAGATCTCCAGCTTGGTGACCACTTGTTGTAGCCTTGATATCAAAGTTTTCTTTAATCCTGTCACTAGCAATTTGCGCATACTGGCGAACCGAGTCGTGAATATCGTTAAGCCTTCTTCGGAGGATGATAACATAATCTTCTCCAGACAAGTCATCTCCTGGTTTACAGCCGAATTTGAGATCGCATGGTAGTTGTAGCTCCCTTTCAAAAAGGACACTGGCAGGTGTTTGGCCAGTCGTTTCATGGACATGTGAACGGTATGGCATTAAAAATAAAGGCAAATTGCGGTCCCTGTCCCTTTGGTGATCAGACGCTACCTTGGAGAGATATTCAATTAAGGTCCGGTTCATTCGTTCAACTATGCCGTCCGATTGTGAATGGAGTGGAGTAGTTCGAGTTTTCTTTATCCCTAGGAGCTCGCATATTCCGCGGAATATATTTGATTCAAAATTCCTCTCTTGGTCTCAATGCAATTCTAAGGGTCCTCCAAAACGACTGATCAACCTCTTTTTACTAGCTCCTCAATTATGGTTGCCGACTCCTGGTTTGGGAGGGCATACCTAGGCTTCAACACACCTAGGGAAATAGTCCATGACGACCACGATGTACCTGTTACCTTTTTCGGACTGGAAAGGGACCTGCCACATCAATTTATATTCTTTCGAAGGGCCCACCAACGTTGTATTGACGCATTGGCGCCCTTGGACTTTTCTGCGGCCCATAACTTGCGGCACAGGTGGTACATTTCTTACACCAATTATTGACATCTTCCTTACGATTTACCCAATAAAATCGCTCTCGAACAAGCGTCTTAGCCACTCCAAAATGGCCACCAGATGATCCATCGTAAAGATACTGCAACACCTCTTTCACCCTGTTTCGAGAAATAACCGGTTGCTTCCTATCTTCTTTTCCACCTGTACCTTCAATACATGCTTCAGGATGCCCTCTTTTAAGATCATTGAGTCCCACTGAGCCCACAACAATTTTAGTATTTGGGTACAGGAAGAAATTTATTGCCACGTTGGTCGTCTTCCTTCTCTTTTCCATTCCATCACCTTCTTTAAGTCCTTGTCGTTTTTTTGGTTTTGTCTTATACTTTCAGATTACCATATGTCATTGATTACCGTGACGCGTCGAATTGTTCGTTCGTTCATTTCCGTTCGATCACACTGCCTGCAATGTGTTTCACAGGATATTCTGGAAAGTACATCGGCTTTGTTGTGTCCTGTTCCAGGCCGGTGGTTTACTTTAAAGTCATATTCCTGTAGCTTTTCAATCCATCTAGCTACCTGGCCCTCCGTATTCTTGAAATTCAGAAGTCACATGAAAGCTGCGTGACCGGTGCGTAAGGTGAATTTCTGTCCATATAGGTATTTGTAAAAGTGTTTTACACCTTTTACTACTGCCAGCATCTCTTGGCTGAAGACAGTAGTTTCTATCGGCTTTCGGCAAGGTCTTGCTAAAATAGCCGATTGCCTTCTCTTGTCCATCTTGTAGCTGCGAAAGAAGGGAATTCCCATATTGCTGACGCCTGGGTCTAAAACGAACATTCCATTGGGCCGAGGATATACCAGTACGGGGACTGTGATTAAAGCCTGCTTTAAAGTCGTTTGACAATCCGAATCCCAATTAAATTTGCGGTCACTTTCTATTAGACGTGTCAAAGGTTTGGCGATCATGGCGAATCCACGAACATAGCGACGATAATACGTGCACAAACCCAAGAAGCTTCTTACGTCGTGAACATCTTCAAACACTTGCCATTCCTTCATGGCCTTTATATTCTCTGGATCCACGGTTACGCCCTTCGCTGATACAACGTGTCCCAAGTAAGAAACTTCTTCGCGGAAAAGGTGGCACTTTGTCGGACTAAGCTTCAAATTGGCTCCTCATAACCGCAAGTCCACGGACTTGATAATTTTTTAATTATGCCGGTCTTATGCGTTTTGTGGATTATTCGCTCTGCTTCTTCCATCTTCGCCAGAGGCAGTCGTCTAGGTCTTTGACGAATAGGCTGCGCATTACCGGTTATGATCTTGTTCTTTACGGCGTTAGATAGTAAGTAGTTAAGTAGATGTTGCACTTTGCATTTCTGCTTACTGGCTAGACTATTACAATATCTATCGATGACTCCACTTACCTCTGCAGGTACTGTTTACGAGTCTACCTTTCGGGTAACAGTCTCCTGTCCATCTTTTATGTTTGGGGAAGGAGTACTCTTCCTACGCTGCCCCTCGTATGACCCTGTTCGCCGCAATTCCAATCTCTTAGTTTTCGACTTTCGTTTTTGAACTTGGAGACGATTCGGCAGACGGTTTCTTCTAAAGATTCTGACGAATACGCTAGGATCGTTTAACAGTTTCTTACTCTAATGCACGATCCAAAGCATCAGCAGTGTCTTAGGACGGTCGAGGCGTATCCGTTGGTGAGTGACGTTGCCCCGAAGTCCATTAGTAAATGCTTCCGAGACAATCTTGCAATATCGGCCTCGAATTCTAGTAGGGATTCCGTTTACTTCTGCTGGCGGGTTGTCAGTTGGATGTGATATACCGCTGTTAATTGAGCCTCACCGTGGCGCAACTCAAACCGTTTTACCAACTGTTTATAATCCGCTAACACTTCCGGGGATAGTGTGTTCAAAATGACACATGCGTCTCCATGAAGCGCAATGGTCAGCGCAGTAGCTTTTTCTTCAGGCTTCCAGTTATTGGCCTTTGCAGCCAAATCGAATTGCTTGTGGTATGTGGTCCACGTAGACTTTCCGTTAAATGTTGGTGGTTTCACTCGTGTTCTCTACCCTACGCCACTTCCTTGGCTGATTTGGCTGGCTTCGTTAAGTGTACTAGATACGCCAATATCCACTTCGATTGGTTTTATGCTGCTACTAAAAATAAGTTCTTCCAGAACTTTTATCTTCTGTTGCTTTACATTTTGCTTCCAATTTGCTTTCCAAGCTTTTACTATTTTTCCAAACTTTTGCTGTTTTCTTCTAATTTTTCCTCCAATACTTTCCAGTCTTTTACTGTTTTCTTCTAATTTCAAACTTTTATTATTTTCTTCTAATTCATATTTCAAACTTTTCATCATTTGCGACAATTCGTCTACGAAAAGGAACGTCTCAGGACCATGGCCATTCTTTTCCAACGTCTCGCGAGCCGCCACTGAAGCTCCGCTTTATTACTACTTTCCGCTTCTTCCCGTTTATCTTACTTTCTCTTCTTAACTCGGCTACTTTTAATTCGTACAACTTCTTTGCCATTGTAATGTCTCTTACTCAACCTGCACTAAAGTGTTACGTTTCACCCCACACCTGACACCATTTGTAGTGTTTGCGGGTTTATTAAGTTTATTTACAAGACTAAATTACAGGAATAACAATTTATACACACTGATTTAATTATAACTATCTAAAACACTATTAATTAATACTATACTTGGATTACTATTTATTTACACCATTCACTTATATGCACGTTTCAATTTATTGGTATTCTTACTACTGTCGACCTATTTCTTATGTTATCACCATCACTGTCACTTTATTACTAACTAACTCGGCGAACGCCTCTTCACAGTTACAGCATCTATTGAAAAAGTCGGGAAAAGTCTAGTATATTCGAAACGTCGAATGTTGTTTACATTTCTGCGAACCGCTTGATTCCTTTCTTAGAAAACAGATACGAGACACACACTTACAAATACGAAGCACACACTACCGAAACCGGCCGCGGCCAGTCACGCAACACGTACACGTGTACCCGATCGCATACAAGCATGCTTGTGTTCGCTACAATATCAAAATCCTGCTATTAATCTCTGCAATCTTCCCATATAGATCCAACACTCAAATTTCAAGCAGAACTGAAAAACCCTTGTTAGTTATCCGGTTCAGCCAGAAGGTACTGAGGTCCTATACAGGAGGCAACCCAGCTATAGTTGAAAATTAGGAAACGATCTGGGCCTCACTATTAATTTCTAAGTCAAAGGAGAAAGCCGAAAGGGACACATAAATATAAAACAGTTTCGTGAATACTCCGCAGATCTGATATCCTGTACGGGTGGAAAATGTTAATAGATCCAACAAGGCAGAGTCATTCATAAGATCATATGCAGGTTCAACAACGAACTGAATTAAATATTCACTTCTAACCAAAACTATCAAAAATATAAATATGACGTAATTAAATAAAAAAAATTACAAATTCGCATATAATAATTGATAAGTTTAAACTAAAATTGCAAGTTGTGACATGAATTGATGAACAAAGAAAATGACGACATTCAAATAAATTATTTTCTCTATCTATCTAAAAAGCTCATCTTTTCTTTCTCTAACGAGAAATAAATTAACTAACAAGATATAATTTGAAGAAACTTGTTGGCCGCTACAAAATTATTATTCATTTATCCATCTATTTACGTATCCATTCGATGGATGACAATAATAGTATACCCGGTTTATTACATCTTTGTTGTCATGGTGTCTAGAGAAGGAAAGTAGGAATGTTGGTATATAACAATGACAGCTGACAGCGTAAGAATTGACTCGCAATTGTGCAGCACATTTCGCATTCGTTTTCAAATGTGGTCCAATCTGTGGTTCTCTCTGCTTCACATGAATGCATCGATGTTATGACCATTGCTGTCATTCATTTCCAGGCGAACCAAAGTTATTACTAAAATTAGAATTTCATTCCGCAGATGTCAACTGTACTTCGTCGTTGGTAATCCTGTTTACCTACATTAAATTTGACGGTTCATTTGAATTCATGCTCTGTAGTCATCGATCAACTCAGTCTAGGATAATATCTAAATCTATCCGAGGAAAAAATGCCTCAGGTGCCCTTTTCATCACGCATTGCTGTAAATTAGTCAAATATACTGACTACAAATGAAGAGGAGTGAAAGTGGTAACGCCAGGGCAGAAACGCCTTTTTGTATCTACCTATTAATGATCATTCGTAGCGTTATAATTTATTAATAATCTTTCAAGGAGATTGAATTTACACTTCTTGGAACCTTGAAAGGTATTACTTTACTTAATTATGTAAGGTAAAAACTCCTCAGCTCCCGACATTAATTTACATTTGACTTGTTTTTCATGTGGAATCGTTTCTAAATTCTTTAACGATTTGTTTGAAGTATTCCTTTACCTAGTGCATAGACACACTGAAAATTTATGTAAGCGTACTAACGTTTAAAAAGAAGAATGTGTGGTAAAATGACGAATGGGGTAAGACGATTATGCCGAAATTTCACTTTAAAGATTACTATTTTATTTTTCGGTGACACTTTTTGGCGTTGAATTTAGTATCAATTCGGGTAGCCATTTATCGGAGCAGTATTTTCATCAAGATGAGTACTCATAACTTCTTTAATTCAATTTTTGTTTCTTACATTTTTTGATATCAGTCCCATGTTATAAAACTTTTTGTTGTTGGGCCTTCAGCCACCTTTTTAGTTTGTTTTTACCATGTATTAAATATGTCTTTAATTTAGGGCCTTCGGTCACGCTCAGATTTATTAAATAAATCTTGCCTTAGTTCACATTAATTCATTTCCCTTTTTATTTGAACATTCGCACAACCAAAATATTCAACTGTGTCTTCTACTTGTCGTAGAGATTTTAATGCTAAGTACTTCTTTTATCTTAAAACCCATTTTTCATTTTTTCACAAATTTACATTCAAAATTATTAATTTAATTAAATTCTTGTTCATTCATTCTTCACTGTGTATTTTTCTTAGGGGTTTTTGAACCCTGTAGTTGTCTCTCCCGAATTGTTCACCTTACCCCCATGCTCAATTAGTTCCCGTGGCACATCTGTTTTTGGTATTTTTTCTTTAAGCAGTTCAGAGTGGCACCCGATCTAACTTAACTAAATTCTTTTTTGTCTTTTTAGTTTGCTCATTGCGCCATTCATTTTCTTAAAGAGTTCAAAAACGTCATTTTGACATTTCACAAGACCTATAGCACAATGCGCTCTCATTATGTCTTGTTTATCACACGTAACATCGACAAATATGAATTTCCCTTTGCCTATAATAATTCCTCGGATTAATGATTGTAGTAAATGACCATGTCTTGACCCATTATCCACCGCATCTTCATTACGAATTTTTAACGCGTGTTGTTGGCGAATTGTCTTCAAGGTGTGAAGACATTTTACAAATACACCTCCATCTATAGGTAAGGTACTGTCTATATGACATCTACGTTAAATGGCATTCAACCACCAAGGTGGAAGCATGTATGTTTATATGTAACGGTTGATATTAATATTACATTAGATGTCAGCCAACCATCAAGTAGGAAGCTTGCTTAATTCAGTTATAGACAGATTCCAGTTCGCGTTACATTTATTTGGTGGCTATTAGTACTGTGGAGATATAGGAATAAACGATCTAGAAGCTGCCTGTAAAGAACACGACATTGCCTAATCGAATCCTAATAATTTAAAAGACAAAGCCGAAGAAATTTTGGAAAATCGAGCTTGAGAACTGTTAACAGCTACAGATGCAGGTGTTAGAGAAAAGGCTGTAGCGTGGTTATAAACGATATAAAAAGAAAGGAAAATATAGGTACGGGTTGGACGAATGAGAAAAAACACGGAATAGAGTTATAGAGCGTGAATTTGATTTCCACAAAGCCATAGTTTCTACAACTAAAGTTATTTCCCCGTATTTGCTAATCTATTCTTCTTTAAAAACCTTTATTAAACACTACATACAGTACTATAGTTTCTAACAATTTACTTAAAACAATTATAACTGTACCTGTTTACTTGGTCAGTAATTCTCACTTTATGTTCGCCTTCTTCTTCTCTTCACTGTCGCTCGCAACGTAATCACCTCTGCAAATGATGTTCTACGATCTGGACGCCTGCTTATATAAGCTGGATAGTCGTTCTGGATATTTCGAGAATGTTCTTCGTTCTAGAGCATTCTACGCTGTTCTCGATTGGTAATACGTCACAAGTTGATCTGAATTCGTTACATGGATAATGGATTGCCTATACACTACTCTGCCCCCCGCTTACACGTGACACTCCCCCCTCCTACAACTGATTGTTCCGATCAGTAACGTCAGTTCTGTAGGGCGCTAATCGGCCAAGGAGAACAACCTTCATTTTTGTTCGAGGTTATTTTTGAATTCGGTAGATGGGCAGAATAACGGTGCAGGGACTATCCCAAGCTTGTTGTAGTTTCGGAGCACGTTGAATAGCTTCTAGTCGGTCTTGTAGCTAACGTGCATACTCATTTGTAGACATTATGTCAGTTCTTTGCTAAACACAATGCTGGCCGGTGTTCTTCCAGTTGTTTCATGGATGGCAGTTCTACAGGCTAAGAGGAACATGGGTTTGTGCCGACCCCAATCAGTTTGGTGGTCGTTGACGAATCCTCTCAAGTTAGTCTCTAATGTCGCGTTAAATCTTTCTAGCATTCCATCAGACTGCGGATGCAACGGCGTGGTTCTTGTTTTGATAATGCCCGTTAGCTCGGTGCCTTCTTGAACACAGTGGACACAAAGTTCCTGCCTTGGTCTGAATGCAACTCCATTGGCACCCCATATAATCCAATTATTTACAAGCATGTCGGCAATGGTGTGTGCTTCCTGAATTGGTATTGCGTATGCTTCGGGCCAGTTACTAAAGTAAACCATGATGTCCAGGATGTATTTGTTACCAGAATCTGTCATTAGAAATGGTCCAGCTACGTCGATTGCGATTCTCTCAAAGGGCGCCCCTACGCTGTACTGCTGCATTCGCCCACGGCTTCAGGTCTTCCGTCCCTTACTAGCGGAGCACATCTGACATGTCTTGCACCAGTCTTCTACGTCGCTTCTACTTCGTAGCCAATAAAATCGTTGGCGTACCTTTGCCATTGTCTTCTCCATGGGCTACTTCCAGGATTTCAGGAATTGTGTCCTTCGGAAGAACCACTTGAGGCTTGTTTCTCGTACAACCCGGGCTTTTCTAATTGCTTTTGAGAATGCCGTGGTCCAAGGTAAGAGAATTCCACTGGGTCCGGTAACTTTTTGTTGTCGGACTAATGTGGCGCACATCCGCCCATGATGGTCTTGCAATTCCGGATTCTTTAATTTCATTATTGGTCCAATATCTTTCCTCTGTTCTTCGATTAGTTGATGATCTTCCCAAGTTTCTTCAGGCTGGACTGTGGTGCGAGTAGGTCAATGTTAGTTCTTCTGTGTTCTCTACTGATGAAAAATGTCTGCAGTTTTGCATACAAGAACTCCGGAATAGTGCATCTGCGTTACCGTGTTGTTTGCCTGGATGCTCAATATCAAACTCGTATTCCTGAAGTCGTTGTAGTCAGCGTGCAACCTGCCCTTCTGGTTTTTTAAATTCAAATAACCACTTCAGTGGGGGCGTGATCAGTTCTTAATAGGAATTTCCGCCCGTACAGGTACTTGTTCCAAAGTTTTAATGGCAGCCGGTAGCTCTCGTCGGATGACAGAGTGGTTCCATTCTTGATTATTTACTAGTATTCGATGACCTTCTCTTTTCGATTTTGGACTCTGGACAATACACCACGCTATTAGTGTAGGCATCAACTAGGAAGGGTTCGCTGAACTGTGGACTTCAATTTTGCAGCTGCCAATTTCTTAAAGACTTCTGTTGCGTTTCGTAGGTGGCCTTCGAAGGTCATTCCCAGCATGACAATGTCGTCTAAATAAACCAAACAAATTTTACAGTTGAATCGTCCTAATATGGTCTCCATCAGCCTTTCAAAGGTAGCTGGTGCGTTATATAATCCAGAAGACATCACATTGAATTTACTATTACTATATTATATATTCGTTGCTTTTAGATTTGATTTTATTTTACATTTGCTTGAATATTTTTTATCAGAACTATATGATGTTAATCAATAAGAAAATAAACAAGTTTGACGGCGGCAACAGTGACGGCGGCAGCAGTGTGCCGGCGGCAGTGATGGCCGGGGCAGTGACGGCGGTGGCAGTGACGGCGGCAGGGCGCTGCATCACTTTGATCACGTCACCAATCTTGCGTGTGGCAGAGGCGCTGCTTCACCAATGTAGCGTGGCTGCGGGGGCACTGCATCACGTCGGGATGTAGATCATGTCGGGGTCACCAATGTACCGAACGTAGCAGCTACCATGAAGGTGCGTGTAGAGAGATTGGTTCTAATAAGGACCGTTGTATGTGGAAGCGTATTTCAGGTTCCAATGAGGAGCGAGTCAGGATAGACTAGACTAACTTTTTTGAATAAATTACGGCTATATATACAAATTATATTTACATTGAACTTATGGCTAATGTGCCGTCAGCGATCAACGCTAGTGTGCGTAATTGTTCTGACCTAGTTTTGTGGCCAGAACTGACAATGATCTCTGTCAGCAGAATTTAAGTTCTGCTGTACAGAGTGAACTAGTTTGGATAATTGGCAGAGAACTTCTGAACTACAGAACCAGTGCTCCCCTAAACAATTCCATCATTTTTCCACAAGCATTCAGCGCAATTCCGGCAAGGGCAACCTTGCAACGGTAAAACAAACCAATGAGGAACTACAGTCCGACTGCAATGCAAACAACTTCCTACTGCTGCAACCGATCCACATTCCAGGATCAAGCTTGGCCATTTCCGGCGCCATTTCCGCTGAAACGACAACGACCAACGAGGAAGCCCCACAGAAGAAAACCACCCGCTCCGGACGACGAGTTGGATTTTTCCAATTCTTACAAGCTTCAACACTGGGAAGGGGGTCCTGTGGGAACACTCTGTATTCATCAATTATCCAAATTAGTTCACTCTGAACAGCAGAACTTAAATTCTGCTGACAGAGATCATTGTCAGTTCTGGCCACAAAACTAGGTCAGAACAATTACGCACACTACTGTAGGTCGCTGACGGCACATTAGCCATAAGTTCAATGTAAATATAATTTGTATATATAGCCGTAATTTATTCAATAAAGTTAGTCTAGTCTAATCCTGATTCGCTCCTCATTGGAACCTGAAATACGATTGACACCAACAGGCCTCGCCTGCATTATGTCTGGTGCTGCCCACGATTGTCTTGCCAGCTCAACGACCGACGACCAACTAAATCGACTTAAGGTCAAACAGCGATCAGTGAGTTTGCCAATATCATTTTACACGGACCGGCAGGAGAACGCTAAACTCGCGCACGCCAGCCACGCGACAAGAGCGACCGCAGTTTAGCCAATCAAGGCACGCCATCAGCAACCCTACCATTCATCCCCGATATAAATACAGGCAACAAATCTACAAATCTTCAGAGCTTCACACCCTCTCACTAGCTTACGAGCTACTTAGCGGGAACGCTACCGGCCTAACCAGCCATCAGTCTAGCTGAAAAGCTACCGGCCGTCAAAAGCCAAAACTCAACGAATCGTGGTGCACGCATATCGCTGTTGCCAGCGCCGCCGCCGCTGCCAGCATCGCAGTAGCCATCGCTATCGCCGCCGATATACTATGCCACGAGCCGGACGTTCCGTCCTCGACCATCGACAGCGTCGTCGTAACCAGTAGAAGAAGGAAACCCGCCGCCGCCGCCGCCTTCCAGCTGCCCCGCGTCCTTTCGGACCGCAGTTCCACAACGAGCTAGACGAGTTCTTTGGGCAACTCCAGGCCACCTACGCCCCCTACCTGTGGCTAACCCCAATCGAACGAGCTCACGCCGTCCGCCCGACGCCTCCGAGGGATCAGCGTCGCCATCCGAGTGCCGTGTTAGTGCGCGCCCTGCGGTTTTGAACAGACATTTGCGACCCTTGCTTTTGTATATATTTTTCCTGATATTGTATATTTTTCTCTCTTTTGGTCAGGATGAATGTGTGTGTAGATGTTTGATTTTCTTTATTGTACATATGGCGTGAATCTTTGCTCTTATGGTAACTTGTATATGTATTATATTAATTCCTTTTAACCGGAATAAATTTATTTCAAACCGCTTCATCGTTTACCTAGAACTTCGTCCGTGGTATATAAATTTTCTTGCGCCTCGCATCCGTGGCTGTCTCTCGATTAGCAGGACCGAAGCTCCGCCCACCATCGACCAAGAGACCGCCGCCGAGCGAACGGCGACACGCTTCTACATACAACGGTTCTTATTAGAACCAACCTCTCTACACGCATCTTAATGGTAGCTGCTACGTTCGCTACAAGTTTCTACAATGTAGACAGAAGTTCACGCGCAAGAATTTGGTCAAATTTATTGAACCGCTGCGCGCCCTATTGGCCAAGGATGTTGCACCAGAAATTTGGCCGTTCGTTTACCATTGCGTTCGACTTTCCTCTATCTATACTTCGTGGTACATACGCAAGAAGATCAGCGCTCTACCATCACGCGTCGTCGCTGCGCTCAGTGGACAGCAGCAGCCTCACTACTACCCTTCCATACTCCCGCCTCAGGTATGGAATCAAAGATGCCGCGCTGCCGAGGAACGGCAGATTTCGCATCTCGCCTCTTCCTGAAGGATCGCGCTTATATAAGCTGCATCCTCCCTCTCGTTTTCTAACTTCGTGATCGCGCTGCTCGAGCTGCATTACAAAGTTCTCCGATAAATTACCGCTCATAAAGTTGTTTCAATATCCAGGGATATTAGGACTTAGAGAAAACTGTTACGCCGTTCTACATATTATTTAAATGCTCAACTGTTCCCTTCCCTTATATTAATCACTTAATATCTAAGAAAATTTTAACGTAGTTCTTTAATTTTATAGAAATACTTTTCTTTACTTATTTGCTGCTTGTTTGTTTAGCTTCATTAATCAAACTTTGTTGTTAATTTCATAGCGTTGTTTATAAATAAATTGGTTGTCACTATCTCGCTCGTGTTTGTTACGTCTAGGTTTTAATAAAATTGTATATATTTTCATTCTGTATTTTATTGTAAAATACAAATCCATATTTAGTTGGTGTAAATAAAACTCGCTTTGAGGCTAGGATCATATATTCACAGATCATTTATTAGTTAAGAACCAAATCAAAGACTCTAAGTGGTAAAAATGTTGGTAAATAGGTGCGGACAAATCAGTGTACTCTATAAGTAGTAGGCGAGTTTCGCGGGCGAACATTCTGTGCCAGTGTCAAACTACACGGACCGCGAGCAACGTTCGAGCGCATCAGAGTAGGACTAACTATCACCACCACTCTGGCCAATCAGAGCGCTCCAAGCTCACCCTGCCACGCCATCCCCAATATAAAAATGGGTGGTAAATCAATAAGAAATCAGATTCGTTACGGTTTCACTACCTCAGGCAGCTATTATCTCTTTCGCTAGCCTTAGTGCTTGTCGCTACTCTCTACCGCTTGTGGCTGCCAAAACCGAGCCCTTCCACCAGGATCTGGACCTAGTATTCAAGAAGATGATCTACGCGCCGAATTTGTGGTGGTCTTCTCCGTCGACGCGGACCCCAGCAACCACCTTGCCGCGATCAACAACTAAAACCGCCGCCATCCTCACCACTGTTGCTGTACCGCTGCCGCCGCCGCGTCGCTACTATCCCCGTTGCTCCCAAATTATTAACCGACGAGTGCCGTGTGTAAATAGTGTACAGACAGTTATTTCTTTTCTCTGACAATATTTCTATTTCTCTCTGATGTATTTTGCTATCTTAATGTGTATATATCTGTAAATATTATTAGGGAGAAAGTATTTATAAACAAACGAACTAACTTCATAAACACTTTTTATTGTCTATTTTTTTATACGTATCTCGATTGCTTTTTGTTTTACTTTCGTGCTCCTCACCTCCCAGACCGTAGAGACGATGATGCAGCGGTCCCGGCTTCGGCGTCTGTCTTGCAAGCCTCCACACGTCTTGTCGCGGTACATGTTTATTTTCTGACACGACCAATCCTGACTGGATCTCGTCCACGAGGTCACTCTTGGATTTGTCGGTCTGAAATTAGGCTGCAATATTTTGAAACAACATGAGTTAGTTTATCGACATTGATCCTAATTTTAAAGACTTCGTTTTACTGCTATTTGTGTCGGTCTTGCTCTCTGCAGCGGCAAGAATAAGTAGCTTTCAATTCAATATATTATTTTAATTTAGCATCAAAATTTATTCAATAGCCTTGTATCTACTTTGATATCGCCCTGTGCCAACGCGACATCGAGTTATTGTTAAACTTTGCAAATTCTGTGCCAACCTTGATATCTGCCGTACCAATGTGACATCAACTCAAACTTTGCAAATTCTATACCAACCTTGATAACTGCCGTACCAATGTGGCATCAACCTAAACTTTGCAATTTATTAGTCAACTTTGATATCTTCTGTGTCAATGTGACATCAATGTAGTTTATACACTTTTTTTAATTAATATAATATATCTATACTGGATTAGGTTAGGTTTCATCGTCGCCATTAATCATGGCCTCACAGAGCTCCGGTGTCCACTCTGTCGACCATCTTTTAAGGTGCTCAGCTGTGACAACCGTGTCCCTTAACAATGGAGAAGTTCCCTTTAGAAGGTATCTTCCAGTTGACTTTTTGCCTACCACTTCGTAAGGACCTTTACATGGCGGCGATAGTTTATGTCGTTGCTTGGCTTAAGAGGTCCAAAATAATCGCAGTGTAATGATTGAAAAGGTGTTTCTCCTTTTGGTATTGAATGTAAAGGAACATTATTTGTTTGTATTTATTTAATTTACGAAAATATCCCGTTGGGCCCAACAGTTGACGCACTTACCGGGTATTGCAGGGAGGGCTAGTGTATAGTAAGGCATTAACCTTGTAAGTTCTTGGCTTAACACCCCTTTCAGATATTACACGGCCTAGATATTCAATTTCCTTTTGAAGGAATTTACATCTTTTTATGATTAACTATTAACAATGAAATATTTAATAGTGGCGTATTTTTGAATAAATTAATATGAATTCAATTAAAGAATCAACTACAAATTACCACAAATTCATGTGAAAACATGTATTGTTGTCATCATGTCCCCGGCGGGATTCGAACCCGCGTCTCTTGCTTTATGCGCCATTGCTCTAACCACTAAGCTACGGCGACATGATGACAACAACATCAACAAAACGTACTTACAAAGTCACTGAATCGCCGGATCAATGTATAACTATTAACAATGAAATATTCCGCCGGTAAGTTTATGACAACAATACCTTTTTCCACTTTAATTTGTGGTAATTTGTAGTTGGTTCTGTTGCTGTTGCTGTTGCTGTTGCTGTTGCTGTTGCTGTTGCTGTTCAAAAGCATTCCTGCAGAATTTCCAATACCCCGAACGCTGTTGGTGAGCCTAATAGAAAAATACGTAAAGCAGACGGTGCAGCCATTAAAAGTGAAGCGCAAGCAAGTACGTCGGACGCTAAGTTCTGTAACGAGTGTAATGTTTTTGTACCAAAGCATGCACAGCAGGGGCATTCCCGGTCCCTGCAGCATAAAAGTAAATGCGCTGTCAACGTATGCGATGGAGTTCAAACTATAAGATCAGCATTTCGACAAAAAGTTTCGACGTTTAGAATATGGCCGAAACAAAATTATATCGACTACGATGATTTTTTTATTGAGATTAAAGAAAAAGTTTTTGACCTTCTGAATAGCCAAATTCAAAAACTTAAGTGTCAAAATCTGCATGGAACTGTTTGCTCTTTTTATTCATGCCCGAACTGAAGAAATTGATTTAAAATTGTTTAATAGTCCAAATGCTGTTCTGTCGGAGTAATCCGATCTTTTTGCCGACTACGAGAATTTCATCGATATTTTGAAAACTAAAGCAGTGGAATTCCAAGAGGGAGATTCCGGTAAGATTATATTATATATTATATTATATTATATTAAATACCTCGAATCATATGCTCAAATTTTTAAGCTAAAATAGCAAAAAAAATATTTTTCTTAATTGTTATTAAGTGCTTAAACTGCAAGGTATCGATTTTCCAGTTATACTTAAACGAAGTTCTTTATTTGAAGAACTTAAGAACGTTTCGTTGAACGTATACGGGTTGGAAAACCCCTTTTCTAACGGTAAATACTCAACAGAAATTGTTGGGCCTTTGTATTAGGTATACAAAAAATAGGGAACAGGTGCATATTAATTTATTAATCATAAGTGATCTTGCTGGTAATCAGCATTACGCCTGGATAAAAAATTTCTCCTGTTTGATTTCAACCCAGATTAATAAAACCAATCATAAAAAATATTTTTGTGACGGATGTATTCAATATTTTTCCAACAGTCGAAGTCTTTTAGAACATCAAGCTAGAGATTGTAATCACATTGTAACAGTCACCCCTTCAGCAAATTTAAAAACTGATGTTAATGGCAGTTTAGTTCCTGAAAATATTTTAAAATTCGAAAAATTTTCAAAACAAATCGATTTACCCTTTGTTATTTATGCAGATTTTGAGTGCATTTTGAAACCAATTTTAACATGTCTTCCCGAGAACCGAGGCAAAACTTTCACTGTGGATACGCGTTATCATATACCCTATTCCTTCGGTTATTAATTGAAATGCAACTTTGATGATTCCTTATCGAAATTAAATATTTACAGAGGTGAAAATTGTGTACAGAAATTTGTGAACGATTGTTAGGAAATTTCGGAAGTGAAGAGAAAGTGAGAGATCATTGTCATTTAACAGGTCATTTTAGGGGTGCTGTCCATTCTATTTGTAATTTAAATTATCAGCTCCCGAATTTTATACCAGTAATTTTTCATAATGTAAGTGGGTATGATGCGCATGTTAAAAAACTAATATTAGTTCAATACAATATAAGCATGCGCAAACGGTATGGGAGAAATTTAAATGTCAAACATTGGGAGAATATTCGGATCATATTTGAAAACAGATGTATTGTTACTAGCAGACATTTTTGAGAACTTTCGCAAAATCTGTCATAAAACTTACAAGCTAGATCCCTGTCAATATATAACAGCGCCATATTTATCATGGGACAGTTTTTTACGTTACACAAATGCGCAACTTGAGCTTCTTACCGACATTTCAATGCTTCATTATTTTAAAAAAGGGATAAGAGGTGGTATATGTAAGTGTATAGAAAGAAAGCATATTGCTAATAATAAATACTTATCTGATTATAATTCCAATGAAAGATCGTCTTTTATAATGTATTTTGACGCTACAAATTTATACGGGTATGCTATAAGTAAGAAACTTCCAATTTCTGAATTCGAGTGGCTTACAGAATCCGAAATAAGCGTATTTCATTTAGATAATATTCGAACGGATTCACCTTTTGGCTATATTTTAGAAGTTGATATTCATTATCCGAATTCATCACATGAGTTTCATTCAGATTTTCCATTTTTTTCCGAAAATATTATACCTCCTAGCAGCAAAACCAAACAAACCAAACTAATTACAACCTATAACACATAAGATAAGTGTAGTTTGATATTTAAAGAATTTATTATATGGCAAAAAAATGAACAAAGAAACGTTAACAAAGGGGTGAAAACTAAATAACTAACATAGGTAATAAAACGAACGTCTGACATGAACGAGGGTTCGCGAGTCACTTAGCGGCTAGCGTCCACGCACTAGAATAACAACCGCTTAGTAACCCTGCAATCGATATATTGATTTTCTCAGAGGTCACCTTTATCCCCCCACACACGACCGTATACACACATCGTCAACAAGTAAGATGCCGAACACAGGGTTAGCGCGCGTTACACTCCCCCTCTGGTTCTTATAACCGCCCTCGGATAAGAACCAGAAACCCAAAACACACGATCGCTAGTTCTTCTTTCTAGGGCGACCTCGCCTCCTCTTCAGAAAAACAGGCTTGGATTCATTCCCAATATACGAAGTGATGTCGGAGCTGTGGTACTTCCCAACATTTTTATCTTCTTGATCCATTAACTCAGAACTGGTTGGAGTTATCACACGTAGGATGCGAAATAGACCATCTCTTTTGGGAATTAACCTAGAAGTAATTCCTTTCGCCGCCTGGCTTAAAAGATGAGTTCGTAACAAAACCGTATCACCTTCCTTATATTCTGGAGCTGGCCGTCGGTGCTTATCAGCATACTGTTTTTGTCGGTCTTGCTCCTTTTCTATATTCCCTCTTGCATGTTGTAGTTCTATCGATAATTGTTTTAAATACGGGGTCATCATTGGCACTATGTTTTCTTGCATTATCACTTCGCGGAAATCATGTTCGATTTCATATGGGGTTCTCAACTCACGACCGAAAGTTAAATATGCGGGTGAAAAACTCGTACTAGAACAAACCGCACTGTTCATAGAAAATCGGATAGTGGCTAATTTTTCGTCCCATTTTGTATGGTCGGTTCCGATCAACATAGCTAACCGGGGCTTTAAATCACGATTTTTGCGTTCTACCGGATTCGATTCTGGATGATAATTCGGTATAAGACACTGATCAATATTGAAGCATTGGCACACGTACTGCATAATTTCACTAACGAATTGCACTCCGTTGTCGCTAACGATTTTTCTTGGTACACCATACCGTAAAAACACTTCTTCAATTAGGACACGTGCAGTGATGTCTGCTTTGGCATATTCAAGGGGGAAGAGCTCGGTCCACCTGGAAGCCACATCTTCTACTATAAGGATCCATTTGTGGTTGTTTTCCGTCTGGGGAAGGGGTCCAAAGAAGTCCACGGCCAGAGTTTCAAATCGCTGTGCAGGCGGTGGAGTCAAAAGTAAACCCGCTGGCTTAAACCGCAATTTCTTACGTAATCAGCAACAAATTTTCTCATGCCGACCCAATAAAATTTTCATCGTATACGTTGTAATGTACGTTCCATACCATCGTGACATGCAGTTGGCGAGTCATGGTATTCCTTCAATACAACTTCTCTGTTCTGATTAGGAACCACCATCTGTCCTTCTTCTGAATCGGAGTCTGGAGAATACCTATAGAGAATTCCTCTTTCCATCAGATAACCTCTCTCTGTCCAGCGTTTTGTGTCTTCTGCGGGCGACTTACCCTCGAAACTGTCAATTATTTTCTTTAATTCCGGATCAGCTAGTTGGTTTTCTCTTATCTCGGATGGACTCTTTCGGGGAATCTCGACGGATACTGTACAAATTTGATCATCCAAATTATTTGGTGGATTGTGAGGTCTAGACAATGTGTCTGCAACCACATTCGCTTTCCCTGGTACATATTCGATGTTTATATTGTAGGACTGAAGTTTCAGTTTCATTTTAGTGGTTGATGGTCGCTTTCAATTCTTACTTCGGCACACTCGATGTAACCACGGAATTTTTCGCAAGCCCAGACAACCGCAAGGGCCTCTCTTTCAGTTGTCGAATAATTTCTTTCCGATGACGTCAGTAATCGACTAGAGTATTCAATCGGGCGTTCGTCATTTCCTTCACCTTAGAGCAGCACCGCACCTAACGCGTAATCACTCGCATCAGTCCGAATTTTAAACGGTAACGATTCATCTGCTTATCTCAAGATCGGAGCAGAAGTAAGCTTTTCTTTTAATTCTTCGAATGCTTTTCGTTCATCTTCTTCCCATTTCCATGAACTCGTCTTTTTCGTAAGGTTCGACAAAGGTCGCGAAATTTTGGAAAAGTTTGGTATGTACTTACGATACCACGAACAGGTTTGCAAAAACGTTTCTAACTGTTTGACGTTCACCGGCGCGGCCATGTTGCTGATAGCCGAAACTTTGCCTGGATCAGTTTGTACCCCTTGTGACGTAATAACATGTCCGAGATACTTAACACTTTCGCGCGTGAACACACATTTTTCGCGATTGGCTTTCAGTTTAAATTGTCGTAATCTTGAAAACACTTAGTTGAGATCTTCGATATGTGATTCGAAAGTTTCTGAGAAAACAATGATATCGTCCAAATAGGCGAATATTGTTATATCAAGTCCCGTTTTAAATCTGTCGATAAGTCTTTGAAATGTTGAAGGGGCCGATGTGAAACCGAAACTCATGTGTTTGAACCGAAACATTCCAAACGATGTCACGAACGCGCTTTTGTCCCTATCACACTCACGGATACCGACTTGATAATAACCGGATCGAAGATCGATTGTCGACATAAAATTCGTTTTCTTAGCAGCATGTAATAACTCATCCACGCGTGGCATGGGATACTTGTCCTTGATTGTTACGTCATTCAAGCGGCGATAATCAACCACCATTCTGTAGTCGCCACTTTTGTTTGGAACTAACATGGCTGGAGCAGACCAAGGCGATTCGCATTCTTCAATATTGTCACGAACTCATACACATGTTTCTGATCATGACGAAAATACCAGACTTTTTGACCAGGATCGATAATAATATCAGCTTTACTTAAGAAATCGATAGTGTATGGTTGTCATGATTCGTGGGTAACACCAAAAGTTCAATATTGACGAACTTGTTTCTTATTTTAATGTCCACCATCGTAGCGAGCACATTAACAGTTTCCGTACAACCGTCCGCGAGGGTTAATGTAATCGTTCGCGAATCGAAAGAGCACTTATTTTTTAATAACTCGTACAAATTTCTACCAGCTATGCTTTTCGTAGCTCCAGTGTCCGCGTAAGCACTTCCTTGCATGCCCAAAATTTCAATTGGCAAAACTGGTCTAAGAGCTGAAGTTTCGTTCTCGGATTCCCTAACTTGAGTTCCATAGAACGCTGAGAATTAACTTCTGTGGTTGTAAACGGTTTAGAAGTAGACTTGCTCTTTGGACATTGTGATCTTATTACACCGGGTGTTCCACAACCGTAGCACGTTATTATCGGACGACTTGTAGGAAGTTCAGTTTGATCACTTTTTTCCGTTTCCGATTTCTTCTCATCTCGTTTCACTTTACTTCGGCACTCTGCGGCTAAATGTCCGAAGTTTTTACAGAAATTATACCGAATTCGCTTATGAACTTTGAGTTCTGCTGATAACTGTTTCCCACTATTTTGACTACCTCGATCTTCTTCTAATGACATTTCAATCGAACGTGCACTTTTTAAGAGATCATCGTATGTCGAAAATGTATCGCGTAGTAACCGTTTTCGAATTTGTCTATTCAGCAGTCCATAAATCATGTCCAGTTCGGCACTTTGCGGTAATTTATACGGTAAATTTGACAACAATGCGCGAGCATTATATACGAAAAGATCTGTTGACATTGAATCTGATTATTCATTCGCGAAGAGCTCTCTGTATACACGGAATGCCGGCTTCTTTGGTCCAAATACATCACGTAAGATGGTAACTGCGTCATTCCATGAAGCTACTGAGGCCTTAACACCTTGCCACCATGTTGCTGCTGTACCTTCCAAAAGCATTGAAAGTCCTCTTAACGCGTTTTCGTCGGTAACATTAGCACATTCTTTGTAGGTGATTACAGCATTCACGAATGCTTCAGCACTTATTTTTGAAGTTCCATCGAAGCGCGCAGTACATTTTGCGAAATTTCCTGATTTAACTGCTGTCGAAGGTTTTGTTTCTGACGTGCTTTGTTCACTTGAACTTGGTCGCAAACTTGCCAAAAGTCGTTCAAATTGTTCACTTGTCATCACCACTGGTTTTTCTGCCATTTCTGCCCTTTTGGTTTTTCCTTTATTTGACATACCAAAACACTCCCGTTTACGTGCACTTATTGGGGAATTTTGGCCGAACGTTGGGCTGCCAGTTTAAAACACATAAGATAAGTGTAGTTTGATATTTAAAGAATTTATTATATGGCAAAACAATGAACAAAGAAACGTTAACAAAGGGGTGAAAACTAAATAACTAACATAGGTAATAAAACGAACGTCTGACATGAACGAGGGTTCGCGAGTCACTTAGCGGCTAGCGTCCACGCACTAGAATAACAACCGCTTAGTAACCCTGCAATCGATATATTGATTTTCTCAGAGGTCACCTTTATCCCCGCACACACGACCGTATACACACATCGTCAACAAGTAAGATGCCGAACACAGGGTTAGCGCGCGTTACAAACCTTAAATCATAAAGAAAAGTATGTAAGCCACTATCTTAATTTGAAACAGGGTATGAGGCATGGTTTAAAAATCGCCAAAATACATAGGGTGCTAAAATTTAAACAAGAAGCGTTCATGAAGCCTTATATTCAGCTAAATACCGAAATGAGAAATAAATCAACAGTAAAATCGGATAAAGATTTCTTCAAAAAAATGGTTAATTCAATTTTTGGAAAGACCCTGGAGAATGTTGACAAAAGAAGCGATATATGAATTTGTACGCGATGGGAAAATGCTGGTGAAAGTTTGAGAGCTGAAACGTTAATCGCGCGACCGAATTTCAAAAACTATAGCATTTTCTCAGAAAATTGTGTTGCAATTCAAATGGAAAAAGTTAAAGTTGTTTATAATAAGCCGATTTATCTCGGTTTCTCCATTTTAGAATTATCAAAAACTGTTCTATATGGATTTTATTATGATTTTCTCAAAAGAGAATACAAAGATAATGTATCTCTTTTATACATGGATACTGATTCTTTAGTTTTAAAAATCTATCATGATGATTTCTACGGTGAAATAAAAAAACACCTGCAAAAATTTGATACTTCCAATTATCCGGAAGGTAATATTTACGACGTTCCTAAAACTGAATCAATTGTTGGTAAAATGAAAGATGAATTCGCTGGCGTTCCTATTAAAAGCTTTTATGGTACTGGCGCAAAAGCGTATTGTGTTAAATTGGACGATTCAACAATTATAAAAAAAGCAAAAGGTGTGACACGTTCCGTGATTCAAAACCGCCTAGATGAAAAACACTAAGTAGACGCTGGTGTTGCTAATAATATTTAAATAAAGCACTTTATCATTTTTTACCGAGCTGTTTTATTTATTTATTTATAGTACATACATTACATTAAAGAGTGCAGTAATTTCAAAGTGTGCGTGTAGTCTTCAACTTTGATGGAAGGGTACTTTGCCGAATCAGGCCCTGTTTTCCATCCTGCTAGCTCTCCCCTTCGCGCTTTGAATAAATTTCCAAGAATCCACTGATAAACTGCTTTTTGTTTTCCAGCTTGAAGCGGGTTGTAGTTATAGACCAAGTTGTATACTTTCATTAGATGTATAAAATTTGATAAAATATGGGGTTGAGCGTAGTAAGATGTTTCCAATATGATATCTTCTAAGCCGCATTTCATATTTTTGTAGTTTTTTGCAACATTTCTGAAAAGAAATTGATCACAACTTGTTACGTTGTTGTTTGTGAGAAGCTCTTGCACAAAGAATATATCATTCCGGCAGACAACATCTTTTGTATCAATAATGATACTCATAACATCAAAAACAGTTAAATATTGTTTTTTAGCTGCTTGTTCCACAAATTTTGATATAAAGTCATCACATAATAGCTGTCTGTGAAAAAGCAAACTGGGTAAAGGCAGAGGTGGGTCTACTCCTTCAGTTATCCAAGTAAATGCTTCGAACGGTACTTGAAATCCCAAACGTATAAATACATCTTTTGCATCAGCTTCGTTGCTGTTGCGGGGTTGAAATGATAGCCGCAGATTTCAATATGGTCGCACTCAAACACGTTAAACTTTTCACAGATTTGTTTAAACTCTTTAGCTTCGATTGTTTTGTACTTTAAAAGAGTATCATTTTTGTAAATTTTCACCACGATGCAATAATAACTTACCATGTTTACAAGGTGCAAGAATGTTTGTTACTATAAATTCAAGTAGTAAGATATTTCATTTATAACTGCAATGTAAGAGCATGCGCTGTGATATTATCGAAGAGCTTCTCCCCTCTACAGTTTACGAGAGAGGAGAAGCCTTAGCATAAAAGCACGGAGCAAGCATCCTTTGGTGGTAGTAGTAGTAGTATCACCTATCCTGAATAATAGTACCATCGTTAATATTGGTATGGATAGTTTTGTAAAAACACTCAACCAAATCGGTTACGGTTTTGAGGAAAAGGAAACGCGTTCAATAAAATCGTTAAACATTGGAGAAAAGTATCCAGTTCAGCGTGTGAAAATTGTGCACACTCAGTGGGGGTCACGACTTTTAACAGATTTAAAAGACTTCGTCGTGTTCCTACCTCGTCGGTATGTTGATGCGCTTACTGATTCGCAAGTAGAAGAAATTAACAAAGAACTCCGTCAACATTTTCAAGCAGCATTCATTCGCGTAAAAGGGTTTGTTGGAAAGGCTGCAGACATAGAATTTATCAAGGATGAGCTATCCGCAGTACCTGAACTCGCTGCAAATGTTTCATCAAAAGTTGGATAAACTGGATGAAGATGCAGAGCTCTAATATATTCGGTAGACCTTATCAAATACTGATTTAACTGATAGTGTTGAGATAAATTATAGTAATTTGAATTCTCTTAAACGTATTTTTAGTAGAATTAAGATTTTGAGAGGAATGTTCCCCTCTTTAAACTATGTTAAAATGAAATGTGACTACAGAAATAAATAAAACCCTTTAATGTAAATGTGTATTTTATTAAAAAATCATTAATATTTACAAAATAACATTTGTTTTAGAAATCCAACTATTATGACTTTTATCAAATCCAAGCCATTTAACATAAACCTTGTTACCTTTTCTGCACAATACCTTTTCGATTAAATAAACATTTGGATGTTTCACTGTTTGTAGCTCCATATCGTAAAATCCTCCCTTTATCTCGTTACCTGCTAAGTCCTGCAGATGATACATTAATGGATTGGAAAATTTAATTTTGGAAACCTTAAAAACTTCAGTAGACCAACTTGGGGTGTAGCCTTTTGCGAAAACCTCACGATGTTTGCTAATTCTTACAAAATCTCCAACAGAAAATTTCTTTTTTTTTAAATCAACCGTTTTAATATGGAAATAAGTTGTATTTAATAAATGCTTCTCACTAGATCTTTTCACCGCACTTGGTTTCATGCCGATAGTTCTATGCATCGTATTATTATAAACATGAACCAATTGAGGTAGTAAGTCTAACCACTTGTACGTTCCTTGCAAACTAAACTTTTTCCACATCATACCTTTTAATGTTCTATTGGCTCGTTCTACTATAGAAGCCTTCTTACTGCTATAGGTCGAATAATGATTAATACTATACTTTTCATTAAATTTTGAAACCATTTATTATAAACTCTTTTCCCGTATCGGTTTGCAGATTTGCCGGTATGCGATTACTTTTTCGAAGTATTTCTTCAAACGCTTCCGAAACATTCTCTCCATTTTTCCGTAATACCGGCTACGCCCATACAAATTTAGAAAATGCGTTTATTACTACAAGAATATATCGATACCCTTTATTTTCTTTTGCGTAGGGTAACATTTCAAATAGATCAGCTTGAAACAGATCATTCAAGCCTTTTGCAATTGTTCTTCGTCTAGTAAAATTTTTTTGAGCAGGTTTGTGTAATTCAGCTACCACTTCTTCCTTAATAGTGCTCGCAGTTTTCTCAGTTTTTCTCATTTTCACCATTATAAATTGCCAGTTGTAGTAGGGGTGGTTGTTGTGGAGATGGCTGAGGTAGGTGATTCGCTCGAAGAAAACGGTTTGATTATTACAGAATTCTTCTCTAAGCCAATATGTTTGAAGATTGCATCAATGTACAAATTATTTATACGAATATTTGCGTTAAGTGAATCAGCGTTAGACTTGAGAGAGTTTAGTAACACTAATACTTCGTTTCGAAGACTATCACGTTTATTATCCCCTGCAGCCATTGCATCCCTTTTAACTTTTTCACATTCTATTCTAATCTGCTCCTTAGTTACTACGTCTTTATTGTCCACGTATGCTTTTGTTGCAGCATGCCAAGAAGCTGTAGGTAGTGCTAAACGAGTTACACGTTTGTTATCAAAATCGAAAAAATAGTTAATTTTTTTAATGTCCTCAGATGTCTCCAATGTATCCAATAATGCATCTAGGTATTTTTCTGTAACAACCTCATCTTCATCCCCCTCATTAACTCGAGCTAATGCCTTTCGTTCAGCGTCATAATCCACTTCGAACCTTCGTTTAACTGCCGCTGGCAATGCTCGACCGAATTTATCGACAACCATATTACAACTAAGTGTGGATATGGATTATTTACTCTATTATACCACACTCTCGAAGTTCTTCAACAATGGATGCGATTTCATTAGCATGATTACTATTACCAGAAGTTTGTGATGAAATGAGTAATTTTAAACGATCACATAATTCGAGTCGAGGTAACGGTAGCGGAGGTTGCGGCTGTGGATGGAAATAGAGGTCCAGTCATGGGTTTATTGATTAAACGATATTTTTTTCCTTTGTTTCCAGCTATTGGGGCGGTGCTCCTGTAGCCAATTTTATGAGCATTAGTTCTGTAAACTATATCTTTATACTTTGTCAAATCGGATTCTTTGTAATCTATAGGTTCTTTTTTAAACAAAAGCTCTAACAATCCGTGAGTTATTGTATAACGCATAGTTTTGACGGTTAATTTATCAGCCGCAAACTTTATTTCAGAATCTCCGATGAAATACTTATTTTTATCCGGATTAAATCTTACGCCGTATTGGTTATCAAAATTTCCTTTAGTATCATGATTCAGAGCTGTTAAGTAAGTTTGAGGGTTATCTAATCGAACGAGCTCCATTATATCCCTATAGGCATCCAAATCTTTTCTCTTTTCTCCGGCGGGTTTCGCTTTGAATAATAATTCATAAAGTCCAGGTGTTCCGGCAGATTTACGCCCCATTATTTCTAAATCTTTACCATCCACCTTCATTTCTTCATTGCCAATGTATAATTTGTTCTGAAGCCAGTCGTATCGAACATCATTTCTGTTGTCATATTCTCCTTGAGTATCACTCAATATACCTTCAATATAATACCTCGGCAATGGGTCATAATCATCTAATTTATCTTTAAAAACGGGATCATTCACGATCTTCTGTATTTCCTGTTTAGTGTAATCAAATAATCTATCCTCCTCTTCTTCAGTCATTGGAAGCATTGTACTAAGGTCGGCAGCAGATGTGGTTGATGAGGTTAATGAAGATGGTGCGATGAATGAGCTAGATTGTGGTGGTAAGAAAGAATGCTCAGCATATTCTTCTTCTTCTTCCTCCTCTATTTTACTTTCTTGTCTAATTGACGGTTTGGAAAACTGAATTTCTTTTTTTAGTTGCATTAAAGGCTCAAACAAAGGTTTATATTATTTCCGCAGTAAATCTTCTTCTTCCATCGCTCCTTCCTTTAAAGCTTGCAGTTTACATTTGACAGCATTTCTCACATTTACAAGCTCTCGTTTAATTTTCGGATCCATGTTAACTCGTTTACTGCTCTTATATAACTCGTATGATTTGATAAACTATAGATATATTGTTATGATATGATTTATTGGGGCTAATTAAATATGTTATGATGTTATGGGATGATATACAAAACAATTTTTTAATAAAAATTTTAATTTAATTCAAAATTAAATTTTAAATATCTAAGAGCATGAATAACTTTTAACTCGGAGTAAGTTCCATAATATAAAAAAAATTACAATTACCTTTTAATATTAAATTAAATTCTAAAAATTCTACTATATAACTAAAAATAATTAAGAACTATAAACAATTATTAAAAAATGAAAATTTTAAATTAAAGAAGTCAAAAGTTTTTCTATTAAATTATGGAGACATTATTCACTCACTGTCACAATGTCAATCGAAAAATCAGCTTTTACCGACATATGAAGTAATACCAAATCCATGTTAATTTTTCTTTTCTTTTAATGTAACTAAATCTTATTCTTCTACTACTATTCTTCCACTTGTATGATTATATTGAAGATGCTTTGTTAATAATCTTGAATATTCAATAAACTTTGATTTTCTTCATAATATTACTTGTATTACTTCATCACTTTAAATATCTTCTATTTTTATTAATAATGATCTTTTGATTAAACTTATTTTATTTTGATTTCTAAATTTCTGTCCTTAATATATTTTTTTAAAAGTCTCAACCCCTAGTAACAATAACAAAATCTCCAGTGTCTTGATCTTTCAAATAAAATGTAATTTTCTTTTTAAAGCAATCAAGATTAGTATAATAATTTTGCTACTGCTACTGTCATTTCAAAACATTTTAAAATTAAATTTTATTTGTTACAACTTAAAACTTTTAATAAACTACTAAAAATCACTAATAAAAATACATTTTTCTTTTTAATATATTTTTTTTTAATGTTTTGGAACACTTGTTTCAATTTCTAAATTTGTTATTTTTTTTAAAATTGTTTTGTAGCCATCCTTATATCATGACAATATATATCGATCGAATCCTTTACGATAGCGTCCGCTTTTAGGATCGCTGTCCTTAAGAATACTTAAAAAACAATATTTCTCATACCAACAAAGTTTGCAAATGATTTTAAACTTTTCAAATGACATGTCAGTATTAACATGATCTGAATAAACATGCTTGAGATTTAGCTCATCCTGCTTGAATAATATAATTAGGTTTGCATTATCTCGAATTAGATGTTTTGGAATATGTGTGTATGTTTGACAAAGGTAAAAACAATCGATATTGTTATGGCGCCCCATACTAAAATAATCTCTAATTACATTCTGATTTTGAAATATTGAATTAGATTTTGCATGTGATGGAGGGATAATATTCTCAGAATCCTTATACGGATAGTAGCCAATGCCCTTGATTGGTTTGAAAAGCTTCTCTAAGTATTCGTACTTAGGCTGATTTAATGATTTGGAATATACATATACATTTTCAAAACGCAGGCCATTAGGGTGTTGTAAAAGTGAAATAGTAACGTTCGTCTTTCCGCAATTAGAAGGACCTGCTACAATTGATCTTATTGTTGGCGGTAGTGGAGGTCCATGCCGATTCGCCTTCGGCGCGTCGTTGAAATCGCGGTTGGTAATGGGTAGCACCGCTCTTTGTTGAACTATCGGCATGTATAGCCCAATGAAACATTTCAGATGATGTGTTCTATTTTCTATGCCGCTAACTCAGCATGGATTGGTTCATTTGGTAAGAAGACTTGAAGAAGAATCCACGTGCTGCTTGAGAAAGAAATAAGGAAAGCGCGGCAAGGCGGTGGTCTACTAAATAGACTTATTAATTCCCTACCGTATGAAATACATTTACCAGGTTATCGCTTTTGCGGGCCAGGCACTCGACTAAAGGAGAGGTTGGCAAGAGGGGATAAAAAAATAAACCCGTTAGATGAATCATGCAAAGCTCATGATATTGCGTACTCTAATTCAAAAAATCTAGAGCAGCGACATGTGGCTGATAGTATTTTAGCAAAAGCAGCACTTAAACGAGCTCATTCATCAGACGCGAGCTATGGAGAACGTTTAGCAGCGCGAGCAGTTGCTCCCGCTATGAATGTCAAAACAAAGTTGGGTATGGGAGTTCAAAGAAGAAAACGAATAAGTAAAAAATATTTTAAAAAAAGAAGGACTGGTGGAAGAAAACCATTTCGAAAATTTATAAGACGAACGGCAAATGTTCTGAAGAAGAAAAAACCAGAAAATGTTATTCGATCAGCGCGTTTAGCGATGTTGCAATTAAAAGGAAATAGAAAACAATTAATTAACTCTCCCAGGATAATACCCGTTCCAAAAACTGGAGGATTTTCACCATTAATACCACTATTCTCTGGATTGTCAGCCTTAGGTACGTTATCGGGAGGAGCGGTAGGAATCGCGAAAGCCGTTAACGACGCCAAGGCTGCTCAGAAAAGTCTCAACGAGTCTGAACGTCACAATAAAGCTATGGAAGCAATCGCAGTTGGGAAAGGTCTCTTCTTGAAACCATACAAAAAGGGTCTAGGACTTTATTTACCAGACCAAAAAAAAAAATTCCCTCTAAACTTACCTCGCCGGCCGCTTACTGATACCGATTTATATAGATACATTAAAAAACTTGGAATTCCTCACTTTCGTGGAATATTCATGCGGGATAGTTTACCCAAGAAAGTGCGCGCCATCGAATGCGGAGTTGTTAATCACGATAAGAAAACGGGAAAAGGTACTCATTGGACGGCATACAAAATAGAACATGGTAGAGCAGCTTATTTTGATAGTTTCGGAAATTTGCGACCGCCTCCGGAAGTGGTGAAATATTTAAATTCCTCTCAACCATGTAAAATTCATTATAATTACGATCGCAAACAAAAGTATAACTCATTCAACTGCGGTCATCTAGTACTAGAATTTTTATTCAATACTACACCGTCCCTCCACCTTTAAAGGCAAGTTTAAGTTAGTAACCCCATTTGACATAACGTTAACAGACCATCAACATGTATACGTTTACTTTAACTGGTGTTACATCAATTTTGCAAGCTAATTTTAGTCCTCCGATTGTTTTGGATGACAATTTTGAGTATTCATTAGGTCTACTCAACTTTGAAACGTACAATTCTATTCCAAATATAGATCAAAGCAATAATAAATTTTACGTTGGTGATAAAATAATACCTATACCGGTAGGATCGTATGATCTTGACGATATAAATCGTTATCTACGCATACAATTACGCGACCCGAGAGTAAGAGGTACTAAAGATGTGACATTTCTAAATATAACTGGCAACAACAATACTTTACTTTCGGAAATTAAATGAACAGAGCAAGTTGATTTCACAAAACCGGATTCTATAGTACAACTGCTAGGATTCAAACCGAAAATTATTAAAGCTAATAGTCATGAAGTGTTTGATTATCCTGCGAATATTCTTAAAGTAAATGCAATATGTATTCACTGCAATCTTGTCTCTGGTTCGTATAGCAACAACGAAGAAGCTCATATTATACATCAGCTTTTTCCAAACGTTCCGCCGGGCTACAAACTCGTAGAAAATCCCACCAATGTTATTTACTTGCTTACAAATACGAAAATAATTGACTCTCTCGTCATTAAAATAGTTGATCAGGATGGTGAACTGATTAATTTTCGTGGAGAGGTCGTTACAGGAAGACATCATCTGAAACGTCTCCAGTAAAGTATAATGGTCTGCCGTTATAAAAACTTTAGCAAGCGTAGGGTGATTTATAGGAAACCTGCATTATCTCGGTCCGTCAGTACTGTAACCACCCGTACCCGGGTGTTACAATAATTTAAATAAATTACTTTTGTTTATTTATTTAACAGGCAATTTAACTGGATGACGTCATTTCTGTTTAAACTAAATTAAAGGTATTATATTTTATTTTCTATTTATATCGTAATAATTCTGAATTTTATTTTGTTTCGTTAGAATTTATTAATCGAAGTATTTAATTAATTTGTACTTTCCTGTTTCAAAGTGGTAAATAGTTTTCCTGTATATAATAGTTTCATTTGAGAAATATTAATCTTGAATATCACTTAAATTAAAGTAAGGATGCCAATGCAAACTAAATATATTTTAAATAATTTTTGTACCTAATGAGTGAAAGAGAACTAAAAACTTCGTAAAAGCGAGCATTTTAACAACGACTTAGCGACCAGGAATGTTTCGTCTAGACACACATATCCGGTCAGCCACAAGTGAGAGAGACAGGTTTCATAGGTTGTCCACGTATAGAAGTGAGTTAGGTATATTATTTCACCCCTGAGTCAGTTCGTAGGGTGGATTAGGTTGGAATGTAGTAAAGGGGAGACCACGCGGTATGCAAACTACGTTGGAAAGAACGAGTGAACTAGCTTGATCTAGGTAAGCAAGAGAGATAGGAATTTCTGAATATGCGCGCTTGAACCCCGCGACACGCAGACTCGCGCGGTGGAAAGGGTAGAATTTTGGTATAAAAGGCTGCGAGTTTCAATAGGATTTCATAGGGAGTTTGGTCATTGTGGCTCTCTATCTTTGCTGGATTCGGCTGCTGGTGAGATCCGGTCATTTATTGGCCTAGCTCGTCCTTCAGTAAAAGAGGTCCTTAGGCAAACTTGAACGCTCGCTTGATTCTTCTGTTGGTGAGATCCGGTCATTTATTGGCCTAGCTCGTCCCTCAGTTAGTAATCGATAAGCACCTTGAACGCTCGCTTGATTCTTCTGTTGGTGAGATCCGGTCATTTATTGGCCTAGCTCGTCCCTCAGTGTTAGCAATCGATAAGCACCTTGAACGCACGCTTGATTCTTCTGTTGGTGAGATCCGGTCATTTATTGGCCTAGCTCGTCCCTCAGTGTTAGTAATCAATAAGCACCTTGAACGCACGCTTGATTCTTCTGTTGGTGAGATCCGGTCATTTATTGGCCTAGCTCGTCCCTCAGTGTTAGCAATCGAAAAGCACCTTGAACGCTCGCTTGATTCTTCTGTTGGTGAGATCCGGTCATTTATTGGCCTAGCTCGTCCCTCAGTGTTAGTAATCGATAAGCAACCTTAAACGAATACACGTTGATTCGACTGTTGGTGAGATCCGGTCATTTATTGGCCTAGCTCGTCCCTCAGTACATGAGGTCAATAAGTGTAGTCGCAGTGATTGAACTCGTTGACGAGTGTTAAGACTGCCATTGTGCGGTCCATCGAGATCCGGTTTTGGTCCATTCCCGTAAATTGGTTGTCCCGACGCTGTACCTGTCGCTGACTACGTTACCAACCCCGAGTCTCTGTCCCCGCCGCCACTGCCACGTCCGAGTGACTGCCACTGCCACCACGGCCACGCCGAGAGTCTGCCACCGCTGCCCCTGCTGTCCTGAGGTTGACCCATGACCCGTCTTTCCGTGCTGCTGTCCGGCCCACCCTGTCTGTACGTGAGAGGCCCTAGAGTCGTCCGTCCACGTACATTGCCTGCCCAAACACTGCCGACCCCGCCTGAGGTACACCCATCTGGTTTCGCCACTGGAAGCTCACCACTGCCAGCCCATACGACCCCACCTGGCCACCAACCCCGATAGCGGTACCATGTCCATTCACCCCGAGCCAGACGTCCCCGAGGTTGACGACATTCAGAGCGAAGGTGCGTGTAAACCACTGACCCATATATGTGTCGGTGTAACTTGATACTTCTCACTGTCGGTCTTAGTTATAATCCCTCATTAAATCACTCTTGACTTTTGCTTTGACATTGCTACCATTGCTTATAATTTACGATTTAGGTTAAATTATGGTTCTCTTTAGATCTTTACATTCTAGGTATAAAATTTTAATTCATTTTAGATTAACACTGGTTTTTAATTCAATTATTATAATGTTTCAATTTCCTTTATATTCTTAGGTATATTAAAAAATCTTGTACATACTGTAGTCCATCCTGGACCATGTTCACTTTTGTTCACAGATCCCTGTACCGCTTCTTGGCATTCAGTAGGTAACAACAAGCACTTTCATTTGGTTTAATCAATAATTATCTTAAAGGTTTGACCAGTTGTTTTCGAATGGGTTCCTAATAACGTTGGTATGTTTACCACAAAATTCAGTAAACGTAGATGTGGCTAAGTCTACCTGAGGTACAAACTGTACGCAGGGGTTTAGAAGTAACACTCTCGTTTACACTCTGATTAATCCAGGTGAACGTGTAGCTACCGTTTTAACATATTTGGCGGTATCTATTCTTTCAGTTGAAGGTATCTGTTTTGGTTTGATTTTTGAACCACTAACACTGTTTAAGCATCTCAAGGTTTTGACTTGGTAACAGGTGCGAAGTAAAATATCACAATTATAGTTTTGTCTAAATTAAGGCGAAACTCTCTATTGAAGAAACCTTATTCCGAGAGAAGATAGTCGAGTAAGTTGACATATACTGTTGTTCTGAACTGTCATAAAATAGAGGCTATGTCCACTAAGCGTGGCGTGTCTCGACCAACCTTACAAAATAGAGGCTATGTTCACTACGGTGTCGTGTCTCGCCAAAACCAATAGAGGCTATGTTCGCTACGGTGTCGTGTCTCGCCAAAACCAATAGAGGCTATGTTCACTACGGTGTCGTGTCTCGCCAAACCAATAGAGGCTATGTTCACTACGGTGTCGTGTCTCGCCAAACAAATAAAAGGTTTCGTGGTTACCAGGTGTACCCGATACCTTCCCCCCACCCCAAACAAACTATATATATTATTACCGTGCAAATGACTACTTCAAACAACAGATATTTGAACATGGCCTACCAAGGTAGCCCATGGACTTACAGCAGTTGCGATTATAATCACAGTTATAGTCACGATTTGCACGACTTATCTTCTCCCAGTTCAAGACGAACATGCTAGAGTTTTGCCTGCCCCCATTTGTTGGTGCACGGTGTTGACGAAGTTCGGACTGTGCTCCAACCCCTAATTTTTGGTAATTCAATTTTGATACCGCACTTGTTACCACCCCTAAATTCCCCGATGTGTCTAACAGGTGCTTGTCCCCGCCAATGATTGCCAAGGGTGTTTGTATATACGTATCAAAATGTTAATAAACGATGTGGTTAAAATTCCTTGTGTTTTCTTTATCAGCACATATAACTTGTACGGAACTCATAAAAGAATCTAAGTTACTACATTCTATTGACACAACGTAAGTAAAAGGTCCTAACACTAGACGATTCACATTCACAGCCAAATTCTTCGATTTAAATAAATAAATAAAGATTTTTGAAAAGATTAATTTTGTTTATTTTCTTTTCACGATTTTTAACTAGAAAGTTAGGGTACCCCCCTACGACTGGTTACAGTACTAATGCAGAATTGAAACGGTTAATACCTTCAAACGCTCGCTTTTTGGAAAGTTTAGGATACCGAGTTAAATGAAAGCTAAGCTGAAACAATGCATTCTTAAATTTTGAATGTTTTGATTCATCTATAACCAATGCGGAACGACACACACATCAACCGTATACTAATACAACCTTTAAAAACAATGATGAAATTCGCATTCCAATTGAAAATGAAGACGTGTACACTTTACCGTGGGATAGCATTCTATACGTTGAAGGAAAATTGGTAAAAACCGATGGTACAGCATCAGCAACTGCCAAATTTGTAAACAATGGGATTGCCCATCTGTTCGATGAAATTCGTTACGAAATCGGTGGAAAAACTGTTGATCGTGTTCGAAATCCCGGAATAACCAGCACCATAAAAGGTTACGCGTCCTATAACGTAAATGAGAGCCTACGGCTTCAGAATGCTGGTTGGGCTCCTAATGATGACTCATTTTCGGCAATTGATCAAAGTGGGAATTTTAACGTATGCATCCCATTGCAAATGCTTTTAGGTTTTGCTGAATATTTTCGAAAAATTCTTCTCAACATAAAACAAGAACTTATACTAATAAGAGGTAGCGTCGATACAAACGCTGTAGTGAATACAACTGCTGCCGAAACAGTAAAAGTTGTCGTTAATAAAATTTCTTGGAAAATCCCACATATATCTGTTGCAGATATAGAATTTCCGCAGTTGGGAGTTGCATGAATATCCACTACTACCTCAAACAAATATTCATACATGGGCTGTTAAAACAACATCACAACTTGAAAAACCTCGCTTTGTGATAGTTGCATTTCAAACGGATAGAAATAATAAACCAGAAAAAAATAAAGCCCATTTTGACCATTGTGAAATTAATAATATTAAATTGCATTTAGGTTCTTTTATGTATCCTTATGACAATCTCCATCTTGATTTCAAAAACAACAAATTCTCTATATTATACGAGATGTATGCTTAATTCCAACAGTCTTATTACGGAACCGTTAGCGAACCTGTGTTACAACCGTCAGAATTTAAGAAAGTCGCTCCTTTATTTGTAATCGACTGTTCACAGCAGAACGAAATTGTAAAATCCGGGCCGATAGATGTACGCTTGGATTTTGAAACTAATGAGGCGATTCCAGCAAATACAGCTGCTTACTGCTTAATTTTGCACTATCGAATGGTTCGTTACAACCCTTCCACCAACATTGTCCAAGTATTACAATTCCATGGAGTTCGTAGTGGATGTTCAAGGTTTCAAAACAGAGGGAAATATCTTCCTTTTTAAAGAATTCGCTTTCAGTAGAATAAATTGCGCCGAGAAAACATCATGGTATTTACTATTTCCACCATTTCCTTGGTCGCAACTTACAGCCCGATATAAGAGTCAGAATGGGTGGCTTACTAGAAACTATCACGGGTTAAGGTGGAATAGTGGGCATCACGATTATTAAGAGACTGTCACTGATATAGGTAAAATTTTAAGTAATTCGACTGCTGTATACGTTAAAGGATTGGAGAAACGGGTGTGGATATCGAAAGAATTTCCACATTTTGAGAACATTATCAATCTGGAGGATTTGGAGTGTCCATCTTTAACAAAACTCCTCGCAAATTATAAAACCACTCCAGTTTGCACTTACCACTCCTTCTTTCAAGATTCGTACTATAATTGCGCATTAGAAAATGTCTTTGTTCTTAAAAATTGGTTACAGATGTACCTATCTTCAAAATGATAAAATAAATTTTTTTTTACACTTGCATTTTTTATTTTTAGTAATAGAAAATACTATTAACATTCGAGCATGAGAATAAATTGAAACAGTATCTGGTTGACAGTAACTTAGTAAGCATCGACATATCGTAATAGGAACCGCGGCTGTAGAATTTTCATAAACTTCTACAATGACAATATTGTGCCACAAAAAAACGAAGATTTAGAACTTTTAGAATTTGAAGACTTTTTTCTGAATACAATATAGCTAACTACAAGCAGATTTCGGTTGGTGTAGTTGTTTATAGACACAACAACATCGCCGACGTTGAGAATTATATTGTAATAGCAAAGTTCTACGACCGTAATGGTAATTACTATACAAGAAATATAAGCAGAAGGTATTTCGAGGGCCTGCCAAACGAAGAAGATTTAGAATTCTTCAACGTCGAAAATTATGACATTTTGCAGATGACAGGTGAACTCATTGGAGCTGACGAAGGAGTCAGGAGCGATTACTGCAGCAGCAGTTATGAGGATAGTGATGATGAAATCATGGAAGGATAAACTATAATAATAGCCACTTCTAACGTACAAATTATTGTAGACTAAATTATTAATAAAGAACCTTATACCGCTTCTTCTTATTATGGTGAGCGAAAGCAGTACCCCTGAACCACCCTCACTACAGTAAGAAAGATGAAGTTCACTTAAAAGCATTGACTCATACAGCAATTGGACGTGTTTAAACTTGCTAGGGGTAAACGACTTCCCTCTTCCTCCTCCTCAGTGTCATAGAACCTGCGAATCTATACTACTATCCCAATATAACCCATGTAAATTTCTGGTTAACCAACGATTTTGACTCCTATAACGAACAGGATGAGCGTGCCACGGAAATGGTGGTTCAAATGTAAAATGATGAAGTGGTTCTTCCTTGAGCGCAACAACAGCTACCTCTTTGAAAACAAATCGATTCTCACTACACTGAAAACCTTGAACGTCTAGCACGAAAGTCATAGTGCTCACCGTTCACCAGCAAAAAAGAAAGTAAAGTGGGGAAGTGGTAATTGGGTTTTATACTTCTTGAACCAATTTTGTAGAGGCATTGTAACGTATTATTCGGTCATGAATAATTTAACAGTAGGCTGCTGTTTTGTCTGGTACATTCTGCTTAGTTTGAAATTCTAAACGAATATCGATACTACCAGATTTCACAGTTTCATTCTGATAAGAACAGTCTACTATTACAAGAGGAGCAATCGTTAGAAATTCCTTAAGATCGAATAAGGGTTCACTTACATTACCGTAGTACGATTGTTGGAAGTTAACATACATTTCATATAAAACAGCAAATCTGGAAAGATCGAAATCTAAATTCAAATTATCATATGGTTACATAGTTGATCCTAAATGAACTTTAAAATTGGTTAAGTTGCAGTCCTCGAAAACGCTCATATTTTTTGTAATATCATTACTTTTGTCGGTTTGAAAACCGAAAATAATGAAGCGAGGTTTTTCTAATTATGATGTAGTTCTCTCAGTCCAGTTGTGAGAGCGCGATTTATTATGTAAGGGATATTCATGTAGTTCCCAAATACGAAAAAAAAGTTCAATATTTAAATTGCGATCAACGTAACGTAATAATTTCAAACATTCGGTATCAGCAACAGATACATGAGGAATTTTCCAACATATCTGATCCAAATGTATAATTACCTCTTCAATTGGTGTTGCTCAGCAATTGAGAGCATTATTATCAGTGCTGCTGCAAACTAGAACCAATTCTTGTCGTATGTTAAGTATTATTATTTAAATGTGTCACCATCATAGTCTTTAATAATTCCTTCTATATAGTCTCGAGGTAGAGGATCGAATTTTTCCAAATATTGAGCAAATCGAGAGCTATTAATATAGTCTATGTACGCTTTCTTCAATTGTTCAAAGTCATCATTATCCTGGTCTGTGTTTTCATGACCCGTTGTTGGGTCTCTTTCATAAACACTTTCTTCCCTTAAGAATGAAGGAGCACCTGGTAGTAAGGTACCTGGAGCATTCGAATGGTCAAGCTTTCTAATTTTTATTGGTGTTGACGAAGCTGGAACGTCACCTTTCGACCAATTACTCACTTCTGGCTTTAATTCTTTTTTAATCTCTTCACCCAGCTCTGATTTCAAGTTAAGAAGCCATTTTGTAAGTGGTTGATATGCTTGCTGCAACAGGAGATTCTGTCCTGCTGTCGATTCCTTTAACATTTGTAATTTCCTCTTTACCGCTTTCCTAACTTTTATTAGTTCTTTCTTTGCTTTCACATACATGCTCTTGTCAAGGTTGTCTTTTCACAACTGATTGACTTTATATCACTTACATTAATATATATTTATCGAATCCTAAGCGATATCTTCCCTCATTAATACCATAATCCTTGTTTATCACTAGAAATCCAAACTTCTCTTTCCAACACTCTGCACAAATATTTTTAAATTGGTCAAAAGTCATGTCTGTAGTGACATGGTCTGCGAAGACGTGTTTGAGATTTAATTCATCCTGTTTAAACAGTATTATTAAATTTGCATTATCTCTAATTAAATGTTTGGGAATCTGTGCAAATGTTTGATTTAAGTAAAAAGTGTCGATTGAGTTATGTCTTCCCATACTAAAGTATTCCCTTATCTTATTTTGATTTTCATTTGCAACATCATCAAAGATGAATACAGAATTAGGTCTTGCCTGTGATGGGGCAATTACATCGTCAGAGTCTCTATAGGGAAAATAACCAATTCCAGCAATTGGTTTCAATAATTCGGCTAAATACTTATATTTTGGTTGATACAATGACTTGGAATAAACGTATACGTTTGCGAACCGTAAACCGTTCGGTTGCTCCAAAAGTCCTATAATCACATTTGTTTTTCCACAATTTGAAAGTCCGGCGATAATGGCTCTTATTGTGGATGGTAGTAATGGACCCAGTCGATTTATTTTCCTGGCAATATCGAAGTCACGATTGGTTATGGGTAGAACAGATGGATGTTGTACTATCCGCATGTTTCTTGATGATTAAACGGTTTGCGCATGTGCTCTCGGATATATAAATTTAGAGTTAGCAGTGTTTATGTAGTCAGTTCGTTCAGTATAGTGAGAGAGCTAACACTACACATGTCCCATGACACGAGGTTTTCTGAATAGGTTTATAGATAGATTACCTATTGAATTACACCTCCCAGGGTATAACTTTTGCGGTCCAGGGACTCGACTAAACAAACGATTAGCTCGAGGTGATATTGGTATAAATCCCCTTGACGAATCTTGTAAATTACACGATATTGCTTACGAAACTTTTCCAGACATTTCCCATCGTCGAATTGCTGATAAGGTTTTGGCGCAACAATCATTACAAATACTAAAGTCGCCGGACGCGTCTTTTGGTGAACGCTTGGCAGCTCTCACAATTGCTTCAGCTCTGACGGGTAAAGAGAAACTTGGAATGGGACACAAAAAGCGACGTCGTAAAGTTGGTGGTTAAATTCCGTTGCGGAAAATAAAGAAGAGAAGGCGAACAAGAAAAGGAGGAGCTGTACCGTTTCGTAAGCTAGTGACATCTGCGAAAATTGCTCTTAAGAAAACGAAACCTCTCCAGCTGATACATGCTGCTAAAATAGCACTAAATACAATTCGTAAATTTGGAAAGCGATCTAAATCTCCCAGAATCATTCCTATTCCCAAGACAGGTGGTTTTCTACCGTTAATTCCGATTTTCGCTGGACTATCAGCACTTGGAGCTCTCTCTGGCGGTGCTGCTGGGATAGCTAAAGCTGTACGCGATGCGAAAACAGCACAACAGCAGCTAGAAGAAGATAAACGTCATAACGCTTCAATGGAAGCTATTGCTCTTGGAAAAAATATTTCAGTACAACCTTTTCGTAACGGTTTCGATTTATATTCGACCTTATCAACAAAAAAAAAAAAAACGTAAAATTTTTCGTAAAGTTACCTAACCGTCCTTTGACAGATTTGGATTTAGTCAATTACATTAACTATTTACAAATTCCACATTTTCGGGGAATCTTTATGCGTAACGAATTACCCAGCAAAGTTAAAAGACACAGGAACTGGTACACATTGGACAGCGTATGTAAAACGAAATAACAAAGCTATGTACTTTGACAGTTTTGGAGATCTCCGTCCACCTAAAGAATTGGTTCAATATTTACAATCTTCCGGACCTTGTGCTATCACTTATAACTACAATCGTGTTCAGAACCCCTCAGATTTTAACTGCGGCCATTTAGTTGTCCAATTCCTTAATGAGACTACGCAAACCTTTTCTTAAAAACAAACCATCAAACTAACTTCGTTGTAGTAGACAGAACGTCAAACCGAAAACATGTCTTACACATTTACCTTGACTAATACAAAGTCGGAGCTGCAAATGATAATAAGTCCACTAATTTTTTTAAGCGATGATGATGAATATCAAATTGCTTTGTTAAATTTTGAAGCATATAACAGTATTCCGAATATCGATAAAACTAACAATAAATTCTATTTTGAAGGTTCTACAGCACCAGTCGTTGTTCTTCCGGAAGGATCCTATGAAATCGATGATATTAATCATTATCTTCGCGAGAAATTGCGACGTACTGATGATCCTATTGAATTGTTTGGAGACAATAGTACCTTAAAAAGCCATATAAGAAGCACCAAAAAAGTCATCTTCGCTCCTACAGATTCTCCCGCAAAGATATTGGGTTTTAAAAATAAGCTTCTACCATCACTTAAAGAGGTGTCTGATCATGTAGCTGACATTTTCAAAGTAAACACGATTTCAGTGATGTGTAACCTCGTAACTAACTCCTACATACATACCAATGATGGTACTAAAGGACTAGATGGACATATACTACATCAATTCTTTCCCAATGTACCCCCCGGATTTAAAATTGTTGAGAATCCTACGAATCTTATTTATTTATCAATCAACACTCGTGTCATCGGCTACATTTCCCTTAAAATAGTTGATCAAGACGGTAATCTAGTTAGTTTCCGTGGAGAGCGTGTCACAATAAGACTCCACTTACGAAAAGCATAACATGGTAGTGCAATATAGCTGTCCCCAACGATATTCAAAGAAGAATAGTACTATAAAACTACTACCACAATCCCGAATGCTTATTTCGCCTACAACCATTAAGCGATTAACACCGCTCAATAAACAGTTCCTTAAATCTTTGGGGTTGCGATTGAAAAAGAGGAAACGGTAAAATGGTAGCAGAAATACTGAATGTTACCGAAAAAGCAGTCTTCGATAACGCTATAGTTAACGCTGATAAACATACTCATCAACCTTATACGAACTCAACTTTCAAAAATAATGATACGATACGTATTCCAATAGAAAATGAAGATGTTTACACTTTGCCATCTAGTAGTTTCCTATACATAGAAGGTCGTTTGCTTCTTAAAAAGGATGGAAAGGCAACTGCGAACACTTCTTTTATCCACAATGGAATTTTACACCTGTTTGATGAAATCCGTTATGAATTAGGCGGAAAAGTTATTGATCGAGTCCGTAATCCTGGCATGGTTACAACAATGAAAGGTTACGCATCTTACAACGAGAATGAAAGTAAACGTCTCAGCAACAGTGGATGGTTGCCTCCTGCTTTAAGCGATCTACAAGGAATTAAGCTTAATTCTGTAAAACTAGTAGATTCCAACGGTTACTTCAACGTTTGTATTCCACTACGTATGATTTTTGGATTTGCAGAAGACTTCCGAAAAATAATATTAAACGTTCGACAAGAATTAGTTCTAGTTCGCAGCAGCACTGACAATAATGCTTTATATTGCTCAGCAACGCCACTTGAAGATGTACTTGTACATTTGGATCAGATTTCTTGGAAAATTCCTCATGTATCTGTAGCAGATGCTGAACGTTTGAAATTGCTACATCGTCATCAACAGTATGACTGCAACCACGTCTACAGCACCCTTCCTAACGAAGATTTCAAGATGGATAAGATGGGTAGGTTCGTCCCCAACCACATTTTAAAATTTGAAAACTATCACAAACGTATCAAACTACCCTTTGGTGTATATGTAGACTTTAAAACCGTATTGCAACCAATTCATACATGCTTACCCGATCCTAACAAACACTATACCACATCTACCCATAAACATCAACCTCATATGTTCGCTTACTTGATGAAGTGTTCCTTTGATGATTCCCTCTCCAAATTTAGATCGTATCGGGGACCCGATTGTGTTAATCGATTTGTTCAAACACTCGATCAAGACGTTTATGATATTTATCACCGATATTTGGAGATCATAACGCCCATGCTACCCCTTACAGATGAAGAAATACATCTCTACTCGGATGCCACTTCTTGTAATATCTGCGAAGAACCATTTCTAGACGACGACGTGCGGGTCCGAGATAATTGTCATTTGACCGGTAAAGTTCGCATGGGTGCTGCTCACTCCAGATGTAATTTAAATTACAAACTACCCAACTTTGTACCTGTCTTTTTCCATAACCTCTCCGGATACGATAAATCATCTACAGACTTTAACAATGTTGTATACGTTTTGCTTATGTTAATGATGGAGAATCTTTTGCTCCTAGCTAAAACTGATCCGTTTGTTAGCATTTCCCTTAGAAAATATACATCACTCCGCGTGTAATTATAACTCGTTTTGTTTAAAATTCCTTGAACATCATCGCCGGTTATTTCCACTTTTCCACCACAAGCTTTTAAAAAATCATCAACGAATGTGTCACACCGACGTTTTGTTTCGAAAATGAAATACAAGACATCAAACGATGGGTCTTGTAACATTGTTAAACATTTGAAAACCTCCTTTGGGACTTCTACTCCCAACTTCGAACACACCACTTTAACTCGATCTAAATCATTGGATAATATTGCTCTGCGGAAGTTGATAACGAGAACTTCCCTTTCCGCTTTATACAACTCATATGATAAGGAATCCATTTTTTTTAGAAAAATTCGATTTCTAAGTCGTCTGGGTCGCTATCCTCGCTTACTAAATAGCCTGATATTACAAGTTTATCGTATGCACCTTTCAACTCAAATTCTTGCACTACGTTTTCTAACTCTGAAGCTACCAAAAGTTTTCTCTCAAATAAGAAACCCTCTTTGAAAAATTTCACTTCAATTCCATAATTTTCTACCATTACTACGTCTTCAACTTTCAATGCGGCAACTAGCGATTGCAACTGATGACACTCGCCATGTCTAATCTTATTTATAATCATTGTTTGAGGGAGGGGGAAAACAAATTGGTAAATGTTTCACCTTTTATTTATTCAAAAATTTGTAACCAAATTACAGAACGTTTTTTTTATGAATCCAGCTATTATGAGATTTGTCCAGCCCTAACCATTTCACGTAAACCATGTCACCTCTACGTCTTAAAACTCGCTCCACTAAATAAATGTCAGCATGTGCAGCTTTCTGCAATTCCACATCACAAAATCCTCCTTTTATGTCGTCACCTTTATCATCCTTTAGGTATTACATAATTGGATCAGACAATTTTGTACGAGTTATTGTGAATAGTTTGTTGGACCAAGTCGGTGTATAGCCTTTGCTAAACAATTCACGATATTTGCTTATTCGTACTCGGTCTCCGACTTTAAATCGAATTCTTCGTAAATCCACCTTTTTCGGATTGTTGTGAGCCTTCTCCAAAAGTATTTCTTCGTTTCGTCTATTGACTTTGCTTGATTTCATTCTGATAGTTCTGTGAACCTTATTGTTATAGTCGGTAACTATATCTTGAAATATATTCAACCGTTTGTAGGATCGTTGTAAACTGAAGCGTTGCCACATTTTTGATTTTAGTGTTCGATTTACCCGTTCTACAACCAGCGCTTTCTTGGTACTATACGTTAAGTGATGATTAATTTTATATTAAAAAGGTAATTAGCCAAAAGCCCTTGGTGAAACATTGTTAAAATTGATAGGATTAAGAACACGTGGAGAAGTTTCACTTATTTATTTAATTCACTCTATGTACATTTCGCCTTGCTAGGGCATCGTCAAGAGTATGATTAGATACTAAAGTTTACATTACAGCGATTTTCTTAAATACTAGTTTTGGTGGTAGGTACTAGCTTAGGATCTAGAAGGGGGTTGTTGCCAAATTCCAGTTGATCGTTTGCTAAGTCTTTGTTTAATAAAACTGCTTTTTTAATTTCTAAGATTTCGTATCTGTCTAAGATTTTTCCCCCTTGTATATGATGTAACAGTTTCAAGTTATTTTTATTGCATGAATGTTCTTATCTATTAAATGAGAGGCAAGTCCTGAGCAATGTTTGTGGTTTATGGCGTTCCTAATGTGTTCATTGCAACGGGTGGCAATTGATCTTTTGGACTTTCCGATGTATATTGTTTGACAATCTGATCAGATAGTTTCATAGACCCCACATTTCTCGGTATCGTCACGTTTCTTACTTAATTTGTTATTTACAAGAAGTTTGCTTAAATTCAAGTTATTAAAATAAGCGGGTTTTACATTGAATTGTCTTAACTTATTACCTACTTTCGTACTTACACTATCATAGAAAGGGATTTTTCTCCATGCATTGTCATTGTTTGCTGTAATATTTTGGTTGGGGTAAATTAATTTGTTAAAATTTTGTTTTAATTTTTTTGATAACATTTTATCTATCATACTTGGTTTGTAACCATTGTTAATGGCTATAGTTTTTATTACTTTAATTTCTTTGTTAAAGTTGTCTTTATTTAATGGTATATTTATGAGTCTATTAAGCATTGAATGAAAACTGGCTAATTTAATATTTATTGGGTGGTTTGAACAAGCTGGAATTATGCAATCTGTAAACGTTTCTTTCCTATATATATTAAAGTTAATTTTATTATTAATTATGCTTAGGTTAAGATCTAAAAAGTTTAAACTATTATTGCCTATTTCTAAGGTGAATTGGACGTTTTTGTTTATGCTATTGATATAATTTAGAAAGCTGTGTAATTGGCGTTCTGTCCCTACCCAAATGTAAAAATTTTCGTCAACATATCGAAGCCAAAGATTTATGTGTTTTTTGAAATTGAAATCTGTTTCTAAAAAGTTTTCGAAATTGTTCATAAAATAGTCTGCGTAAAAAGGGGAAATTGATGAGCCCATAGGGAGGCCGCTTTTTTGAAGGAATAATGTTTTATTAAATTCAAAGTAATTTTGATTTAGGCTTAAATCAATCAATGTGTGTAATTCTAACTGTAGGGCTCGGTCAACATTTGATAAGTCTTTAATTAACAATTCCTTTAACTCAGTAACTGGGATTGATGGGAATAAGTTTTTCACGTCGAGCGAAATTAATTTTGCATTTGGGGGTAAGACAATATTAGTAGGGTAAGATAGCCGATTCTAGAACAAGGACGGGGGAGGAAGGTCGTTACCCTAACCTAACCTGTCGGGTAACGACCTTCCTCCCCCGTCCTTGTTCTAAAATCGGCTACCTACTATAGATAGATGTGTATACATGATATTTAGAAAATACAACAGCATACCCCCCCCTTTCCCACCCAACCATTCACTCCAGTTTAGTAATTATTGGTTACATTGTTTTTATCAGGAGGTTTTAGAAACGGCTTACTGTATGTAGGATATTGCATTATCTGTATTTACCTGTCGAGACGTTAGAATTTAATGGAAACGTTGTTAAATTTAACGATTCTTTATTTTGATATAAATAAAAGGTTGGTAACCTCACGACGTGTTTGCTCAGGACATGTGAAACATGAGAAAGGTTCATGTTGAACGAGTGAACCGTACTCATGCAGTGATGTATGCTACACAGTTGCAACAGCTTAGATAGGAAGAAGGAAGAGAGGGAATGAGTGGGGATGATCTAAGAAGTGGGGTAAGAGTGGTGTAGGATTGGAAAAAGTAGAGTATACAAACCGATGTTTCGAATGTATTTACAGTCGAAAAACAGGTCGGAAAGGATCAGAAAGAAATAAGACAACTACGAGAGTGTGAACTCTTCGGTATAATAACTTTCTAGGTCGTTGCGGACTTGTTCCCTATCATACCATGAAGCGCAAATATAGCACTGCAAGGTATGATACTGTGAGGACTCATAAAACAAACCGGTCTTATTGCAGAGGTATCCTGATCTGCAATTAGGACAAATTCGGTTTACAACATCCTCCGAGTAAGTTTTGCAGCTAGTACAAAACTCAGAGGGTCCCCTAAACCGACATGAAAGGCAAACGAAGCCTTTCGTGCTAGGACATAACTGAAGACATTGCTGACACTGCAACTTAGTGGTAACCTTGAAGGTGATAGAGGATTTAACCACCTGTCGGAACGGTTGTACAGCAATGATAGCATGTGCAGGTAATGAGTAATTGTTTGGGAGGAGAGTACCTTGTACTTGGTTCATAGACATGATGTTGCTATGAGGAAGGTTGGAGAAGGAATAGTGTTGCGAACAGAGAGTGAATGAGTTAAATAGAGAGAAAGAGGGTTGGGAAAATGGTGGGGATTCATGTGGGGGTATGTAGTGTATATGAAAGAGGAACATAATGTTGGTTCGATGTAAAAAGTGTAAGAGAAAAAAATTATTTATATATTTACCCCAGTTTTCAACCCCGCCTTACCTAAACACAACCTGTCCCAGGAAAGATAAATTCACCAAAAGTAAAATGCGATTATTATGATTTATTTAGAACAATGTTCTCTTACAGTTTTCTGAAGCGTTGCAACTTATACTACCCATGTTCAACAATCTGATTAATTTATCAAGTATAAAATTTATCCTTTTTGCAGTTAAACATCTATTCTAATTATCGATAACTGCTGAATTTCAATGCTCATAGTGTTAGTTATATATTTTTACCAGGCTTAAATGTCTTATTTAGAAATAACACTGTAAATAGATTCAGTATAAATGAACGTACCCAAACATATGAGTGGTAGTTATAACATATTCTATGGTTTATATATGTTAAATCTACGAATTAAACGAGCACGTTGATGGAAATAATTCTATAATAATTTTTATACTTTACTTTACTCAAATAATTTTTCCTAGTACGGACCATTAACCTCACAGCTTCGGTACAAATACCTTCCAAATTACTTTATTGCTTTGAACATCAGGAGGTATTGTAAACCACTCAAAAAGTCAAAGCCATAATCGCACTATAAGTATGGTTGTTCTATACCACAGACACTTTCTCGATTCAAACTTGCACTATTATTATTCGAATGTCGCGCTTTACGGGGTTGCCTTAACCGAATTCTTTTACATTCATTGCGATCTTCACGTTCCTGGACAATATACGATTTCGGGTTGTTGTCCGCTTGCAACCGCAAATTTTTTCGTAATTGACCACCAATATTTTCTGGCTGTGTTCGGATGACTCATCGTTAACTGATAAAAATAATGTCACCAATAATCACACCTGATCGTTAAGATTGCGACTGACCAGTCCTCTACACACACGTCTGCTCCGATACTACCCACTCCTCTAAACCACGATATTCAAAAACAGCTCGATTCAAACTTGCATCATTATTATTCGATGGTCACGCTTTACGGGTCTGTGTTAACCGAATTCTTTTATCTTTCATTGCGATCTTCACATTTCTGGACAGTACGATTTAATTGATAATTATTTTGATTCGTTGCATTTCGAGTTGTGGTCTGCTTACATACTGATGGAATCGCACATTTTCGTATTTTTTATTAGCAATATTTTATCTCTGTTTTCGCATGTCTCGCCGTCAACTGATAAAAATAATGCTATCAATAATTATACCTGATCGTCAAGATTGCAACTGACCAGTCCTCTGCACACACGTCTGTTCCGATACTACCCACTCCTCTAAACCACGATATCAACAACAGCTCGATTCAAACTTGCATCGTCATTATTCGAACGTCGCGCTTTAGGGGTCCGTCTTAACCGAATTCTTTTATCTTTCATTGCGATCTTCACGTTCCTGGATACTACGATTAAATTGATAATTAATTTGATTTGTTGCATTTCGAGTTGTTGTCTGATTACATACTGATGGAATCGCATATTTTCGTATTTTTTATTAGCAATATTTTTCTCTGTTTTCGCATGTCTCACCGTCAACTGATAAAAATAATGCTATCAATAATTACACCTGATCGTTAAGATTGTAACTGACCGAATTCTTTTGTCTTTCATTGCGATCTTCACGTTCCTGGGCAGTAAGATTAGAGTGATAATTAATTTGATTCGTTGCATTTCGGGTTGTTGTCTGCTTACATACTGATGCAATCACACATTTGTTCGTATTTTTTATTAGCAATATTTTATCTCTGTTTTCGCATGTCTCGCCGTTAACTGATAAAAATAATGTCACAAATAATTAATTACACCTGATCGTTAAGATTATGACCGACCAGTCCTTTGCATACACGTCTGCTCTGATACAATGCAGATAACCTACCCACTCCTCTATCACTAAACAATCTTGATAAGCAACGGTTATCGAACCATGATATTCTACAAACGAATCCAATGTTGTCTGTTTATGTCCTCCTCCGAATCATATAAATATCTTCAGATTTCGTTCGTTCAGAAGAAGATTTCCTCTCGTTGACGAAATAAGTGTAACTTTGTAAGGTGTTAGAGTTAATTAGTGACCGATTCGCCTTATTGTAGTGAACAAAACGTGAAACACGGAACTGTTGAAATTAGGTGAGTTATTCACTAAACACCTTGTATGTTTGCATGTTTTAGTTTATTATCGTCTTTTTGATGATATTGAGTTAGTTAGTAATAATTTAATTATGACAATGGTATTAAATCGAGCTCTGAGCCAGTGTTGGCAGACGCATGATAATTATAGTACACATCACATAATTTGATGGATTGTACTATATCACATAATGCCTGTACGATAATTGGAAAAAGTGCTACAATTTTCGATTTTTACAATTCCAAATTTTTTTCAACAATAATAAAATATTTTTATTTACCCACTGAAATTCAAATAATGTTCAACGATTCTCATATGTACTAGGTTGCGCATCTATTGTAGCATATATACGTATATTGTGTGTACATGTTGAGTTTTATCTTAACGTATAAAAAGCGTATTAAATTTATTTGAATGAAAAAAATCGTTTTTTTTCTAGTATACTATAATTTCGTAGAATATACTATAATTTTACGGCCCTGAGAACATAATTCCATCTCTCCAATCTGCCAACACTGCGTCTGAGCAAATTATGATAGGGACCTAGACTGTTATGCTTCGGTGATAAAGTCAATATTGGGGTCTAAGGTTTTTTAAAGCACTGGGTGCAATGGGGACTGTGGGCTGCAGTCGTATAGTTATCTAACCCATTGATAGCCTCAGTCTGCCTTGCAGAGGTAGTCGTCATTTGTATAATAAAATTACGATAGATAATGATGCCAAATGAATATATGTACATACATGTAGGTTTGATAATTAAAATTCGCAAGTATTTTTGGTGATTCATGGACAAGTGTTCACTCTATTTATTTTCTTCTTAGCTAATTGGCATTGGACTGAAAAAATGCATTATTTTATCACATTCACCGGGACACCTATCAAAAAAAACCTCAACAGGTATTTTTTTGTGTTGCTACACCGAGAGTGGGTGACATTAGAAGGGGTAGTCACCACTTTAACAATCAAGGACAAGATGCCTCCTGTAGAGTTCGTTTTGGAACTTGAAAAAAATCTTCGGTTGTCTGAGGTTAAGGGCTCCGGTGTGGCGCAATATGTGACACATGGTATATGTGTAGCGTCACATTTTTATATTTAAAAATATTATATATTATAAGTTTATACATATTTATCAATTTAATATAAAATTTACACTACATTACATACATTTATTTCATGTTTCTTTTACAAAATTTCATTCAAATATATCCAATAAATGTGTGCGTAAACTAACTAACTGCTGCTCCACCTCTTCTACTCGCTTTCTACCTTCCACTACCAGTTTGTTGCTGCTTTCACGACTTTTCTTCAGATCCTCCAACTCCTTCTCTTTTCGATGTTTCTGCTCCAACAGTAGAGCATCCTTCGTGTGGTGCTCCTTTATTTCTCCTTCACGTTTACGTTTTTCACGTTGAAGAGTCTTCACTGCTTCCCTAACTTGGTCCACAAGCTTTGAATAATCCAACGGACCGCTCGAAATTCTTCTGTTGTACGTCCGTTTCTTCGGTTTCATAGCTATGGATTTAACGCCCCCTGCCACCGTTCGCGAAGTACTAGCGATAGGCTTTTCCGAGACCACATCTCCTACACTCGTCTCTCCTCCACCGGACGATGATGTCTTACCAATCAACTCATCGTTGGGGAAGAACTGCTCTAACATCGCCGACAGCTCTGACTCATCTAGGGTAATGACGGGCACTTCGGCAACACCACACTCCATCTTTTCGGTCATTTTACCTAACCCCAACTACATTTCTCTCTTCTATCCCCTCTCTTAAGATCCTCACCCTTTTTCAAATCCCCCTTCTCCCTTCCATTTTCTTATACTATTAAATTTACCGCTTCCAACGGTTGTCCTCAGTCTTTGTTGAGAAACGTCTCTTGCAACTTGTTGATACGATTCGTTGTACGGACTGTCATACCTCCTTTACGCGATTTGACAATTTAAAAAGACATCAAAACGCTTCATGTCGTAAACGAGCGCAACACGAAGCTACTTCGTCTATACCGAGCAAAAAACCCAACTGTGCTACACCTGGGATGTCCACCGACCGGTGGTGTGAAACCTGTAAGGTTTATGTTCCGCAAAAATCATATAACGGTCATGTGCGCACCTTACAACATAAACAAACTTGCTGCTCACCTCTGGAGGAAGGAATCTGTTTTCTCTTCTCTGCTTTCGCTAACAGGATAGCTTCGTTTCGCATTACGACAGCGAAGTACTTCCTGTCTTATACTGACATTTTTAATGATGTCCTCGACAAATGTTTGCGTGTTGTACGTAATCAGATCCATCTCCACGATGCGGTTAAAATAAATCTGGAAGTTTTTGGACGTTATGTGCATGAAACTAAGCAAATGTTAGAAATTAAATCGTTTAACACAAATAACAAAGTTGTGACTCAGTCGACCAACGTTTCCAATGTTTTCAAAAACTTTTTTGAGATACTCGACACCAAAGCTTCCGAGTTACAAGAAGGAGAGTCAGGTGATTATTCTTTTTTACATATATTACCTTTCTATTAATAACACGGTTACAAACAATCTACCTAATTTTTCTCTTTTTTATAGGATCTATTTTAGAAAGGGTTCTTTTCCTCGAAATCAACTTCAACAAGTACAATCCGTTGGAAGCCTCATCGTATATACCTTTACCTAAACAAATTCTACTGAAGAAGGCTGTTGTAAATGTGCAAAACGATGATCAAGCCTGCTTTGCGTGGGCAATAACGTCAGCTTTATACCCCGCGCAAGCAAACCCACACAGTACAACTTCCTACCCACATAACTCTCGTACTTTGGATTTTAACGGTATCGAATTTTCTATGAAATTAAGAGATATTCCCACATTTGAATCCAAGAACCACTGTTCCGTGAATGTCTACGGTACTGAATCGGTTTTGAAAGATGGAAGGTGGATCTGGGAGATAGTTGGTCCCCTATACTACACACCCATCAAACGGAGGTTGCATTTCAATCTACTGCTACTCGATGATGATAGTAGGTATACTATGTCGGAGCTGCGACAGAGGATGGCGTGTCCATCCAGTTCTTACCATTGATGGTGTTTTTTGATGTCTTTCGAGGTCATTCTTCGTGTCTTTCGAGGTCATTCTTCGTGTCTTCCGAGGTCATTCTTCGTGGTCGTGGCCTTCCAAGGTCATTCTTTGGGTGGTGGTGGTGGTGGTGTTGGCGAAGAAGGGGTGACGCTGGTCGCAGAGGGTTGTCTTCGGGGCACTGCTGTGGAGGTGATGATGATGTGTGTGTGTGTATTAGAGGCTGATGACGTAATTTTTTTTTTGTCTTCGGGGCACTGCTGTGGAGGTGATGATGATGTGTGTGTGTGTGTATTAGAGGCTGATGACGTAATTTTTTTTTTGTCTTCGGGGCACTGCTGTGGAGGTGATGATGATGTGTGTGTGTGTGTATTAGAGGCTGATGACGTAATTTTTTTTTTTTGTTGAGAAAAAGTGTATGTGGTGCGCCCGGGTTCGAACCGTTTGCGCGAGGAGCTGCCGTTGTAACAGGCACGGACGCTAACTCGCTGAGCCAACAGCCGTACCGCTGGACTGTGTTTAAACGGTGGATAAAAAAATATATTGTTGTGTGTGTGTGTGTATTTGTTTTACTTTTATTTTGTTACTGTTTACAATATTGTCAATACAGCGCTATTGTTGAATGGGGAGGATGGCGCGCTGGTGATATTAAAAATCGAGACTAAATTATGTTTCTTTTTTTTTTTTTTCTTTATTAATTGTATAAATACTTACTTTGAAAAATAATACGATTTTAAAAATAATTTACCTCGACAGTGGTGATAGATAAAAAAAAAACACTAATAATTTTGTTTAATACATATATTTATATTTTTAGAAAATGCAATAATTCAATTATACATTTTATTGCCATTGTACACTTCTACAAAAGTAACTTCCTGTTATGTGTTTGTGTACGTACAACTAGTTGTTACATTATTTTCTTTTTTATTAAATATATATTCATAAATATGTACGCAATTAGATATAGAACACTTGGTATTTTTATAATTTCTATGTGACATACAAAGGGCTGGTCCCCTTTCCAATTTAGGTACAATACAATTATTTAGACTTAAATCAATTACATTGGCATTGGGTAAATAGCTTTTTATGAAGAAGTATTTTTGACATCCTTTTACATATATTACATGTGAATTTGATAAATATCGTTCCAGAATGTTTGGTATTTGGTTTAAATTTACACTACCCTCATTGAATTTAATTCCATGATAATGCCTCTCTAACCATTGAATTTGTTTTCTTGTAGCAGATGACAGTTGCTTAATTTCACAAGGTGGTTGGAAAACAAAATGAGCTATACGATCACCATCGAAAATACATATTTCTTTTGCTACAAATTTTTTAAGTTCATGGATATGAAATCCTTGTATGTCTAGAATGACAACAGTCATTTTGAGTTCTAAGTGGAGACTAACTAGTCAGATGAATATATTTATTATTTATATCAAATTTCGTACAATATTGGTAAGAGGGAGATATTCAACTATGCAGTCGTGTATAATAATGCAGTAGGCTTTTGTATTAGGGGGAAAAACTTCTCTGCTTTGAAATTCTAATTTTACATCAACGGTTGACGATTTGATTGCCTCATTTTGTTTAGTAGTGTCAATGACAAATATTGGATTATCTTTAAATGCTGCATAGGAGATTAACGGTTCAGGGAGCGTTTTATTAGAAAAGCTCTTTTGAAAATCCATATACATCTGATAAGCTTCAGTGTAGCGGTTCTTATTAAAGTCCATTTTAAGAGATTCATACGGATAACATTCAGAATTTAAATATAAACGTAAATCCATTAAATTTATATTATCAAAATCTGTTATATCTCGTAATGTATTATCCCGTTTTGCAGTTTGAAACATAACGATTACATAACGTGGCCTTTCAATACTAATACTTGTTTTAACAACCCAAATATCCTTATCAGTGTTGCGTAACGCCGGTAGCTGATGTAATTCCCATCGTCTAAACGGAATAATTATGGGTTTATTCTGACCTATTTGTTCCAAAAGTCGCAATTTAACTGCATCGTTTGGATATACATGTTTTACATGTAACTCAATGTTTGAAATTGTGAAGGTTAATTTCTTTGCAATATCACTCGTTTTGTAACAATTGGCATCTGTGTGTGAACGAACTAATCGAATTTTATGACGACCGCATAAAACTTTTCGATAGTCGCTAAATAAACCGAAAAGGAAATTCAAAGGTATACGAAATAAAAACTGTTGTTTTTGTTCACTAATTGGTCTTCCTTCAATATTTTCCATGTAATTCCAGCTGGCAATGTCAAGTGCACGACATTGATTTCTATTATACAATAACAAGGCTCTCGCTGTACTTGTCATACCAGGGTCACGCACTCTGTCCACTTCTATGCCATTTAATTCATAACTTATATATTCAAAGAGGAATGCACCTGCGTTGTTGGTTAATCTTACTTGAGCCTGAGGTGCTTCTCCAACTAATTCAACAGTAACGTCGATAATTAACGCTGCATCACTCATATCCAAAAATGCATCCTGTTGATTAATATTTATTTCACATTCGTCGCTATTGTTATAAGCTTTTGTTTCCGTTGGGTACGTATGTGTTTCTTCTTTTGTAATTGACTCATCGTAAATGGGATTGGCAAACAGCTGTAATTTATTTTCCATTCTTCCTGACTTTTAATCCTATACTTTCTAAGAAGTTACGATTTTCTGCTGAAAGGTGGTGGTTGTTGCGATGATGTCGCTTATTTAACGATCCACCAATAAATGACTGAATATTGTTGTTATTTAAAGATTTATATATTTTTTTAATATCTCGTTTCAAATCAGCTGCTTTATATAAGTGTTGGTTCACTATATCCTGATTAAATACCAGGCCCATTTTGTTTTCTTAATTCTAATCGAACGATTATATCTTCTCCTCGAAAGTTAATTAATTGTGAATTTTGATCTACTATTTTAATTGTTATATTGCCTATTGATCGTCTATTATCGATAGGTAAAAATGTAAGATTTTTCGGTTCAATATTAATTGAGTAGCCAGGGTCCACGGCTGGCGTAAACTCATATATTGTGTGACAAGATAAGTCGTTACAATACGAACCAGTAGCAATGCTACACTCTATACGAATTGTAGACACTTGAATTATATTTACTGGTAAATCTGATTCATGTAAAGTGTTTTCTTCTAAAATTTTCGGAGAAAATCCCAACAGTTTCGCAATACTGTCTGTAGGAATGAAGTTTACTTTGTATTTACATTTTAATTCTGACTTTAATGTATTATTATTAGGTTTTAAACTTAAATAATTGTTACGCACTGTATAATTACTATTCGCTGGAGATAAATGTAATTGTAAATAGTTCTCCAAATCAGAAATTTCAAAAGAACCTGTAGGAATAGTTATAACCTGGTCACTTTTACTCTCACTTTTATCTATATAGTAAAATTTATTATTACCCTCTTGAATATTGGGAATACTGTTATAGGTGTGAAAGCCAATTAAAGCAATTGAATATTCACAGCGATTGTCTAATTCGATTGGAGGATAAAAATCTACTGAGAGAAGACTTGTTTTACCTGTTAAGGTGAACGTTTGTGACATGACTGACTATATGGATTTATATATTTGAATTTTTATAGAGAAATTCAAGACATAAGTGACCGCAGTTGTAGGAATTAAAAGATTGATAAGAAGCGAAGTTATAGTGAATATTATTAGGTTCAATGTCACTTTGCCAATATCTGATTAGCTCCGGTGGTGGTTTTAAATTACCAAAACTATCAAAATAAAAAATTTCCTTATTTCTTTTTATATAACAACAAAAATGTGTTCCAGGATTTTTGCTTTCATCCAAATTTACTACAGCACTTTCATATTTTTTAGCACCATATTGCGGTAGAGCGTCTCTCATGAATACACCTCTAAAGTGAGGTATTTTTAATTTTCGTGCGTATTTATCCACTTCATCATTCGTTAGTGCTCGAGAGGGTAGATTCAATGGAAGTTTTTTTTTAGATATAATCCCATACCGGACTTGTGCTGTTTCAAATACAATCCGTTTCCTTTCTGGCCGAGAGATATGGCTTCTATAGTTTTATTGTGACGTTGCGCTTCTTCAAGTTGCCTTTTTGCCGCCTTTGCATCATTGATAGTTCTAACAACGTTTGCTACACCTCCTGATAATCCTCCTATAGCCGAAATTCCTGCTAAAATCGCTGGAATTAGTGGTAGAAATCCACCTCTTTTAGGTATTGGAATAATTCTTGGTATTCGTATCTTTTTACGGCCGCCGGCTTCTTTTACATATTGCCGTGCAGCTTTAATGGCATCCTTAGATAATGACTTGATATCATCAGTATTATGCAATTTTTTAATTTTATCAAGAACTTTATTTACGATCGCTTTACGGAAAGCCTGTTTTCGTACTTTGGTACCAGTTTTTCGTTTCGGTTTTCTTAATTGTGAACCCATTCCTAGTTTCCTTTTAATTTTCATTGTGTTAGTGACAAACCAAGACGCAGTTTTCTCACCAAAATTTGAATCGTTCGCCTTAACACGTTGCCACGCTTTCTCTTCTAATATTCTGTCAGCCAAATGCCGATTTGAAAGGTGCTTGCTTTTAGAGTAAGCGATGTCGTGTTGTTTACAAGCTTTATCGAGCGGATTAATTCCGGCGTCTCCGCGTTCTAGACGTTTTGATAATTTCGTACCTGGTCCACAATACTGATAACCGCCTGGAAGATGAAGTTCAAACGGTAGATTGTTAATCAGCGTATTTAACACACCTTCACCTTTATGAATTATCATTGGAACTGACTTCACCCATTGCATGTCACTTCTATTTATAGGTAATTATGTATAAAAGGACAAGTGTTGACTGAGAGGCATTAGTGTTAAAATGAAAGTTGTGCAACAGCCTACCTCCCTTTCCCTAATCAATTTCGATGAAAATGACAATTTGCCACCATCTTCTCATCATCATCATCATTCGCTTTTATTACCTAATTCAATAAGAGCGATAATAAGTGGGCCGAGCGGGTGTGGTAAAACTAATATTATGTTCAGCTTGCTTTTCGATCCGAACGGTTTAAGGTTTGAAAATATCTACGTTTACTCTAAATCGCTATATCAGACCAAATATGAACTATTAAAGCAGATTATGAAAAAAACCAAGGTAATAGGCTATTTTCCATATGATGATAACGAAACAATAATTGATCCGTCGGAAGCGAGAGAAAATTCAATCTTTATTTTCGATGATATTGCCTCTTCGAAACAGGATAAAATACGGAATTACTTTAGCATGTCCCGGCATAAGAATATCGATTGCTTCTATCTTTGTCAAACGTACACTTGCATACCGAAGCACCTGATTCGTGATAATGCCAATTTTTTAGTTCTTTTCAAACAGGATGATTTAAACTTAAAACATGTTTACAATGATCATGTCAATACAGACATGTCATTTGATAATTTCAAAAGTATATGTATGAATTGTTGGCAGCAAAATAAATATGGAGTTTTGGTCATTGTTAAAGATTACGATTTAAACAATGGTCGTTACCGTTATGGATTTGATAAATACATTATGATTTCGTCTTAGTTGTCATTTCATCTCTGTCTGTTTCGTTGTAAGCAGTGTGTGTACGTTAAAAAAAAAAAAAAAAGGAAAAAAAAAAATATGGAAGCTGAAAATATTAGTAAAAATAAATTACTCAAGAAGAAATTAATAGAGTTATCAAAGGCCGTAAGATAAAAATATACAAGTTTAAAATTGGGGCGAGAACAGGAAAATGAATCTATTAAACGAATATTGACACCAGTGATCGAACCTCTTTCTAAGATAGCTGATAAAACGTTGAATCAGACGATTGATATTAAAAAAGAAGAAAAATTATCACCACCAGTTAAGAAGAAACTGCAAACAACCTACTTCTCTTCCTATTCACCATACCTTAGTAAGAGGAAGAAAAATGATGCAGATGCATCTGTTGGTGAAGGAGGAGGAGGAGGAGAGGAGGAAGAGACATTCAAAAATGTAGCTGCTGTGTCAACACCAACAACAACAACAACAACAACAGATTGGGAAAATGCACCGATTGATGAAATTCGTAGAAGTTACATGGAAATGACAGATAGCAAAGTGCTTACGGAATATTTAGAACAATATCCACCTCTAGCTAGAACATATATAGAGGGATTTCTTAAAGATCATCTTAACGAATATGATACTACTTATGGAATTAACTTCAATTCAACAGTTGATAAATGGACAATGGGAGACAGTGAAATGAATATTGACAAAGAAAGTAATTTGATTATTAAAAATATTCCGTTTCGTGGAACACCAGGTTTATATGAATTGATTTTTAAACGGCAGCCTACAGGTTACAAAAAAGACGACTTGAAACAATATAAACAGATTTTAGAACTTACAAATGTCCTTCATCGTGACTATGATGCGAAAAAACAAATGCGCGGTGGCAAATCATACAAATATATGGAAATAATACGTCCTTTATTTCAATCAACTCTCACTCCAACACAATTACCTAGATATATTGGTAACACTGAAAGAAAGCGAAATAAGTCTACACCAGGTGGTGAGGGGTTTGCTGCTATCAGGGGGAAAAGTTTGGATATGATTTATAACGAAAAACCTATAGAGTATGTCTATTTTGATGACGTCAACGAAATAGTAGATCGATTGCGATTACTTTTGTCTTCAGAAGCAGCTGGTAATCATGCTCACACAAATGAAATAGCGTCAATAATTTCCGAGTTGAGGGAGGGAGGTGTAATTTTTTAAATATATATATAAATTATCGATTTTGTATCTTATCTCTCATTTCATTTAAATTGAACGATATGATGAGTGTGAACAAATTTGGACAGTCGAAACGCTCTGCCTCTATAGACGAATCCATGTTGTCTTCTTCGTCATATTTCAAAAAATCTGAAAGGTTTGGGTTCGCTTTTACCAGCGATGGTGACCTTGATATAGAAAATAGACGTGTTTGCAACGTAAAATCTCCGGTTAATTCTAACGATGTAGTAAATAAAGATTACGTTGACAATAAGTTAAAACTTGAGCAGAATAAAGTCAATGTTATTATCAGAAACGTACCGGAAATGATTGATCAAAAGCTGAGTATCGGTTTGGCCAATTTAAAAAAATCTATTGAGGGTGAACTTCACGAGAACATTGAGAGCGAGAAAGAACATATTTTGAATTTGATTGATAGTAAACAAAAGGATCTTACAAAATATTTTAATGAAAAGTTGAAAAGTGAAACTGATAAAATTGAGTATTTCCTTGATTTTCAAAATAAGCGCATCATACATATTCCCACACCGACTGCTAGTTTCCACGCTGTAAATAAAGCTTATGTCGATGAAAAGGATAGAACAACTAAAGATCAAATAAGGGCAGAATGTGAAAAAGAGAAACGGGATGCGATGAGCGAAACAAATCTAAAACTGCAAACATTGCGAGAGGATTTATTTACTGCCATCAACAGTGTACGAACAAAACCTTCAACGTCAGCAATCCATTAGACCAATTTTTTTATTTTTTATACATATATATATATGTGTATGTATATAAGTAATTGTTTAAATAGCAAAAAACAACAGTATAACTCCAGTCATGGACGAGTTAAGAAAAGAATTGCTTAATATTAACAAAGTTCTAAAAAAGTTAAGACAAGAAAATTATTTTCTAGATAACTTAACAGCGGAAGAAATAGGAGTTTTACCAAGACAGTATCTTTTAGATCACGTGAGCTACTTAGACCGCTACTATGCATGGAATAAATTACCGAATCACTTAAAAGAAGATGAAGAATTTAAAGAGGAATATCCTTGCTTTGAGCATTACAATAAAGGTCGACTTCAGATTGATGGTCCTGCCCCACCAAAAAATGTTGTATGGGTTGTAATACATATATAGGTGGTGATATCTGCAATTCAAAAGAATTCAAAAATGACCTCAAAAGTGAACATAGTAAAAAGAGGATTAGTTAATGAAATTCATAGACATGCTAGGAAGAATTTTAAACGTCGACGTGTAATTATCAAAGGGCTATCAGACTTATATCAAAGTGATTTAATTGAATTAAGAGAGTATGCAAAAGTTAACGATAATTACAAATTTATTTTAATTGTTATCGATTGTTTCTCTAAGTATGTATGGGTACAAGCTATTAAAGACAAATCTGCAACTGAAGTTGTTAATGGTATGAAACGAATACTGAAAACATTAGATTCCATTCCTAAGAATTTACAAACTGACCATGGTAAGGAGTATTATAATGGTCAGTTTAAATCTTTGATGGAAAAATATAAAATTAATCACTATAGTAGTTACTCAGTGAAAAAAGCGTCCATTGTTGAGCGTGTAATTAGAACGATAAAAACTAAATTATTTAAAGCGTTACATTATAGAGGGTCATATAGATGGATAGATGTAATCGATGACGTGGTTAATGAATATAATAACACCGTACATAGAACAATAAGAATGACACCCTCAAAAGCGATAAAAAAACAAAATGAAAAGTACATACTCGATACAGCGTACAGTCATATAAAAATGGTATATGGAAAACCTACATTTCACCTAGGTGATATTGTACGAATAAGTAAAGCAAAACATATATTTTCAAAGTCTTACACACCCAACTGGACAACTGAATTATTTAAAGTAGTAAAAATTAATTATACTAACCCATATACATATTTATTAGAAGATTTAAACGGCAATGCCATAAGTGGAGGTTTTTATACCGAAGAATTACAGAAAACTAAATATCCAGACATTTATTTAATTGAAAAAGTACTAAAACGAAAAAGTAATAACCTTTTTGTTAAATGGTTAGGATTTTCAGACAAATATAACAATTGGATTAAAACATCAGATGTCGCTTGATCATTTATTTATACATATATATATATATATAATACATTTTTTTTTTCACCGACGTCTGTAAATAAAAAGAAAATTCTATCAATGTTACAGTCAATGAAATTAAAAAAATATTCTCTTTACTTACATTTTCCAAACTTCAATAAAAAACGTGCCGTTTTCCATAAAATAAATGTATTCTCCCTGCATCCCGATATATTGAAACGGCGGTGCCGGTGGAGGCACTTGCGACTCCAGCACTATTAACGGTTTATACTGAAAGCACAAATAAATCTCTATTTAGTATAAGAAAACAAAATTAAAATAATAAGGTAGACTTACCAGTAAATTTGGGTTCAGTACCCTTCTTAAGAATTCCACATCGCTTCGTGTGCTCATTATGGTTTTTTAACTAATATACAATTTCACAGCTCTTATATATGAATTTGTTATCAGTAGTGGTTTCCTACTTAGACTGCATAAAAATGCAACTTGATATGTAAATGCTTTAAAAACATAATACACATCTACATACATACATTGTATTCAAAATAAAAAAATAAAAAAGAAGAAGAAGAAGAAGAAAATTAAAGGAAAGACTATTAAAATGTTAGTACATTTTAATAATTCTCAGTTGTATAGAGTTTTCGGTCAGTAAGACATGGATGCTGTATATATCTTATTGGTGTTACATACAGTATGTTCATTTAATTCAGCGTCATGGTCAATATCTGAAGAAAATGATATTAATATTGTTGTTAATCATTTACATAAATTAGGGTATTTTACAGACATTATCGGTCCAATAACATTGAATGAAATAAATAATTTAATTAAGAGAGATAATAGTTCGTTAATTGCGGCAGTTCAAGCTTTTCAAATAAACAACAATTTAAAACCTACTGATGGAACGATAACACAAGAAGTGATACGATACATTAAAAGACCTCATTGCGGAATAACGAGTGAAATTGAACAAAAATACTCTACGTCTCCTCATAAATGGTCTAATTCAACATTAACCTGGTACTTCAATAACGCAACCGCTCGAGAACAATTTATAACAGTAAGAGCATTTCTTTTGTGGTCAAAACATTCTAATATTAGTTTTATTATGAAACAAAAGAACGCAAATATAGTTATCAGTAAATTTTCAAGACAGCATAATTATAGCGAAACTCCCAATAGGCAATGCTCTTCATTCGACGGTGAGAGAGGGGTTCTTGCTCATGCAAGCTTTCCTTCTCAATATAAAACACAACTAGAAATACATTTAGATGCTGAAGAAAAATGGGATTCAACTTTGATTACGCCTGCTGATAATGAAGATACAATAAAATTATATTTGGTACTTTTACACGAAATTGGACATACTTTGGGTATTGCTCATTCTGACGCGAATGAAAGCATTATGAATCCTTTTTATTTTGTACCTCAAAATATTTCAAGTCTTATTTATTTTGATTTATATGAAGATGATATTAAAGCAATTCAAAATTTATATGGAAAATCTTCTAGTGGAGGTTACTATCCACTGCCACCACCTACATCCATTGCAACAACTATTTCATCTACTATCAAAACAGTAATTACAACGCCTAAACCGGTATATACATCAGCTTTACCTATACATACAACAGCTAAACCTGTATATACATCAGCTTTACCTACACATACAACAGTATCTGTTATACCAGGTGGACAAATACCTGATAATAAACCTGATTTATGCAGTATAAAAAATTTGTACACTTATTTGGTTCTTAACGGAAAATTGTTTGTGTTTCATGCTGTGTGGGTGTGGACGATTCCTCTAATTAACGGTGCAATTGACATATATAATAAAGAACCAGAATTAATTACACAATGGTTACCGTTCCTTCCAAGAAATTTTAGTAAGATAAATGCAATCTATCAAAAACCTAATACCAACATCGTATTACTTAGCAATAATATAATGTATATAATTGAATTCCCCTCATTAAAGTTAAAAAATAATTATACTATAGACTTTGCCCTTAATTATCGAATAAATAAAAAAGAAATTACCGGATTGGTGAATTCTTATGATGGTAGAACCTTCATGTTTACCAAAAAAGGTTATTATTTAGAATTAAACGACTGTAATGATCTTATGATTGTTAAATCTGCAGGTTTCATAAAAGAGATGTTTCCAGGTATACCAAATAACATTAGAGCAGTTTTTCGATTTACTAACGGTCATCTCTATTTCTTTTCCAAGCATTTCATTTTTGAATTTGATCCATTTACTAGACGTGTTATACAATCAATAAAAAATTCTGGTATTGAGATATTTGTTAATGTTATAGATATTCAATGTACAACAAATTCAATTTTATCTAAATTGTATAAAATAGTTTCCAAATTATATATCACAAATAATGAAAGAACGGGAAAAGGTTTGTTTAATACTCCAGATTATGATAATGATGATGATGATGATGAAGAAGGTGCATGGGAAGGAAACTTGTCATTATCGCAAGTTTTTCAATAGCTGCTTTTTTAAATAAAACGAATTACTTGTATCTCAAATCAGTCATAGTTCAAACTTTACGGAAGAGAGATGGCTGCTCTACTAACAACAATTACAGCTATTGCATCAATCCACAATGGATCTTTATTTATCTCACGGCCGTATGATGCACTTTATGCCTTCACATGTTTCCAAAATGATACTCCTCAATTAAAGACATGTACATGGCCAGACGGGTGGAATAGAACTTCAGCATCGTATGACTTGTATAACACTTACACATTTAAAATAAAAAATAAAAACCTTAGCTCATACGAAAATGTTCAAATACGGTATTTTCTAAAAAATGAAAAATATGTGGATAGTCAATGGATTCACCTTACATCAACAAGGCAAGGAGAAAAATGTTCTTCCGTAGCTGCAAACCTTTCAGCGAATATAAATTATTATTTTGTGTTTGCTATAATAATTCTTTCTGTTAAAGTTATTGGTCTAATCATTTGCAATTTATATACATTATTTAAGTATCGTTATAGTGAGTAAATAAAAAGTTCTTTAATTGTTTTTGTGTAATTTGTATAATATATTCAGTAGATAAGAAAAAAAAGAAAACAGTAAACAGCAAACCACAATCGATTTTAATTTATGTAAATTAACTGAATGTATAATTTTAAAATAACAAAACCATGAACGTAAAACTGATAAAAAATATTTAAATTATCTGAATGCATAACTTAAAATAACATAAACATGAACACAAAACTGATAAAATTCTTAGACAAAATATGAAGAAAAATTTAAAAGTTAAAACATGAATGTGTGTGTGTGTGTGTGTGTGTGTGTGTGTGTGTGTGTGTGTGTGTGTGTGTGTGTGTGTGTGTGTGTGTGTGTGTGTGTGTGTGTGTGTGTGTTATAATGTAATATAAATAAGAGAAAATTTTCTTAAATTTCATCCACTTTTATCAGTTATTGTGGTGAGTGTGCCTTTCTAAACGTACTTCCTGTTATTATTCTGCTATTGAAACGAGTAATTATGTCTTCATCAGTTCAAAATGAAATTGAGGCTCATTTTTTGGAAGCTATCAACCAACGGGGTTTATGTGACTCAAAACCACTCCTACATATAAAGGATATGATTATAGATAAACCATATCCAGTTGTGCACCTGTCACGAAGAAAAACGCGTCATGGAGATACAATTGCTGTAGAAACTGTAGAAAATCTTATATTTTTACCAAAACGTATGTATGATGCCTTCACAGACGAGAGAGTAGAGATTGCGAATAAATCGAAATTTGCAATTATCTACCGAGGAAGCAAAGACTTTGGAAAAAACAACAAAGCTGAGCTAGTTGAATTCATACAAATTTAGTATCAGGTAAATGGTTCATACGTATGACTTACCTACATATTTTACTAATACTTCATTTTTTTTTTTTTTCAGAAAATTTAACGAGTACGTAGTAAATTATATTTAGATTCTTATCATTATACATCCTGTTAACTTGTGTATGTGTGCGTGTATTAGGTATGGAAGCTAATTCTATTTTAAAAGACTTCATTCAGAAGATTGAGCAAGTTAACAATTTAATTAAGAAAAGGAGGGAATATCGTAAGTGGATAAAAATTTTAAATGTTAATATTTTACTGGTTATGAAATTGTTAAAACAAGAAAAAAAATGTGAGATCAAACATAAATCTCAGTTAGAAGCTAATTTATCTTTATTAAAATATTTTAAAAACAAATTCAGAAATGAACTTCAAAAAAAAATTAGAAAGAAAGCAAGAAACATACAATGGATTGATGTAGAAAGTTGTTTCGATAGTAGAATAAGGACAGGAAGTATATTAAATTATAGTATTAAAGAACCAATTTTGTTTTTTAAAAAAGCGTTTAACAGCTTTCGAATCCAAATTAAGAAAGAATTAAAAAAAACACTACTAAAAGTAAATGCTATCTTTTACGCTAACTTTATTAAACCTTCAACTGGAGAAACAGATATCAAACACTTTTCAACTAAAAATAATATAATTGATTGGGCTACGAATTTAAGAGACTGGTATAATCAGCACATAAATGATAAGCTTTTATCTAGAATAGATGATTTTCTAGAGAGGGACAGTGGTTGGGCACTTTTTGAAATTATTCAACTTAAAATAAACATTAATCAGTACACACCAATTAACTTTGGAATATCAACTTATGTAGACTTACCATCTTACATTAAAAATACTAAGTCTGTTCTCAATATTCAAAATGATGATCAATTTTGTTTCCTGTGGAGTATTGTTGCTGCACTCCATCCAACAACCCTCAACAAAAACTGTAACAGAACCTCATCATATCCACACTTTAGTACAGTTCTTAAATATGAAGGAATTAATTTCCCTATTCAATTTAAAGATATAAATAAATTTGAAGAAATGAATAAATTATCAATAAATATATTTACTATAGAGAGAAAGGAAATTGTACCTCTTTGTCTTAGCAAAAACGATTTTACACCACATATTAATTTATTAGCTGTTTCACATGTCCCTTCTTCTTCTTCTTCTAGAGATAATTTAACAGAAAATGATACAATCATAAAATTAAATAGGACTTTCCATTTTGCTTTAATTAATAATTTATCTAAGTTATTGCATAAACAAACCAATAGAGTTAGTCAAAAGAAGTGGTTCTGTCATCGATGTCTAAATCATTTTTCATCACAAGAAATACTGGAAAGGCATACGATCGATTGTAAAAATTTAAACACAACAAAAATTACTTTACCCACTGAATCGGAAAATCCTTTTAAATTTAGAAATTTTAAAAATAAGGAATTAGTGCCGTTTGCTATTTATGCTGATTTGGAATGTTTACTCATTAGTTGTGATGAAGGTATAAATAATGCTACCAGCAAAACACAAAAAATTCAAAGACATGAACCTTTCAGTATTGCATATTATTTAAAGTGTACTTATGACGATTCATATTCCAGATTTAAATTAAACACCGGAAAAGATTGTATTACATGGTTTGTTAGGGAACTTAAAAAAATTGCTGAAGAATTAGATAGCATTTTCTCTAATATTATTCCTATGAAACCGTTAACCTTCGAGCAGGAAAATAAATTTATTACTGCAACACTGTGTCATATTTGTTCTAAACCGTTTAAAAATGATGATGTTAAAGTTAAGGATCACTGTCATCTAACAGGTAATTACCGCGGTCCATCCCATGTAGGGTGTAACTTAAATTACAAAGACACTCATACAATACCTGTTATTTTTCACAATTTATCTGGATACGATAGTCATTTTTTAATTAAAGCTTTAACTGTAGAAGTAAACGGGAGAATATCATTATTACCTGTAAACAAAGAAAAATACATTTCGTTCACGAAATATATAGAGAATACCAAAATAAATTTCAGATTTTTAGATTCTTTTCGGTTTATGTCCAGCAGTTTAGATAAATTATCATCTTATCTAGATAAAGAACGGAAAATAATAACTATGAAATATTATGAAAATGAAAACGAATTTGAATTGGTACAGCGTAAGGGTGTCTTTCCATATGAATATTTGAGCTGTTGGGAAAAATTGCAGGATATAAAACTACCACCTAAAGAATTTTTCTTCAGCACAATTAATGAATGTCACATTTCTGATGCGGACTATAAGCATGCGTGCTTAGTTTGGGATACTTTTAAAATTTCAACTTTACAGCAATATGCTGAACTCTACTTGAAAACAGATGTTTTGTTACTGGCTGATGTATTTGAAAATTTCCGTTTAACGTGTTGGAACACATATAAATTAGACAGTTTACATTATTACACAGCACCAGGGCTCGCTTTTGATAGTATGCTTAAAATTACAGGAATAGAGTTAGAACTATTTACTGATATTGATATGATGATGTTCTTAGAACGAGGCATACGAGGGGGAGTGTCACAATCGTGTAATAGATATGGAAAAGCAAATAATAAATACATGGGAGACAATTTTAATTCAAACGAACCTATATCATATTTAATGTATTATGATGTAAACAATTTATACGGTTATGCAATGACATTCCCACTACCGGAAGGACAATTTGAATGGGTTACTGATATTTATTCTGTAGTTATTGATAAAATCCCTGACAATGGTGAGTTTGGGTATATTTTTGAAATTGATTTCCATTATCCTACTAAACTTCATAAGCAACATAGAGATTTACCATTGCTTCCGGAACATTTAATTCCACCCGGATCAAATTCGAAAATAACTAAATTGATGACTACACTTTATGATAAGAAAAAATATATTATTCATTATAGAAATTTAAAACAAGCTTTAAATTTGGGTATCGAAATTAAAAAGATTCATAGAATATTAAAATTTAAACAATCACCTTGGTTAAAAAAATATGTGGATTTAAATGCAAACTTACGACAGACGAGTAAAAACGATTTTGAAAAAAATTTCTATAAACTGATGAATAACGCAGTTTTTGGTAAAACTTTAGAAGATGTCAGAAAATACAGAGATGTTAAACTAGTGAATAAATGGCATGGAAGATATGGGGCAAACTATTATATTTCCCAACCCAATTTTCATAGTTGTACAATATTAGGTGATGATATGGTACTCATCGAAATGAAAAGATTGAACATTTATTTTAATAAGCCAATGTTTATAGGATTCAGTATACTTGACATTTCAAAAACAGTGCTATACGATTTTCACTACAATTACATCCAAAAACGTTTTTCCGATAGGGCGAAATTACTTTATACTGATACAGATTCCTTAATTTACCATTTCTCTGTTGATGATATTTACCAATATATAAAAAGTGATATACATAAATTTGATACATCTGACTACCCACCAAACAATATCTATAATATACCTCTAGAAAATAAGAAAAAATTAGGTCTTATGAAAGATGAATGTCAAGGGAAGATAATGTGGGAATTTATTGGTTTGCGTTCAAAAATGTATGTAATAAAAATGTATAGTGACAAAGAGGAAAATGTAGAATTCACAAAAAAATCTAAAGGGATTAAAAAAGTTGCGCTCAGGAAAATTACATTTAAGGACTATTTTCAATGTTTATTCAATAACAAAATTATTGAAACGACTCAAAATATATTTGTATCTAAAAAACATGATGTTTACACGGTAAGACAAAATAAAGTGGCACTTAGTCCACACGACGATAAACGAATTATAAATTATATTTATACAGATACATATCCATGGGGCTATAAAGATAGCATTTAATTTTTTTTTTTTTTTTTCCATTTAATTATTGACAATATAATTGTAGATTGAAGCGGAAAGTTTCAGAGAAGCATGCTTGCCCTACCATCATCTTTGCTGAATCTTTCTATTGATAAATTACTCAATACCTATTTATTAACATATAAGGAAATACATAACTTAGAAATCCCATACAATATAAAATTATTGTTGTTTGAAAGACGATTGAATTGTAATACCTATATTAAGAGCATTTACAACCGTACTAGTAATCCATCATTATATAGTTGGAGATTTTCACCAAAAATTAAAATCCCAAAGTTTCAAATACTTACATTATTTAAGCATTCGCAAGATATTTTCTTTGATTATTTTAAATTGTATGCAAAATTTAATTATTATAAAACTCCCCTAAAACACTGTTCAATGATTTGTAAACAATGTTGGAATAATCACTTCAAAAAAGAAATTGTAGAAGAACAAGCTTTCAACGAGCCATTGCACAAATTTACATGTATGCGATACTACAAAGCATATTTAACTCTTAGGGAAATAATAACAGATATACAAAGTATGCAATGGATATGCCACTATTGCATGGTTACACCTTTACTTCGACTGGGAACATCATTTTCATATAAACATTTTGGATATGAAATGATACCATTCGATTTTACATACGAAAATGATGAAGATGTTGACGTAGAAAATAACATCATAGAAGATATTTCTTTATTCTAATTAAACTTCTTTGAATAACAAAATGTATAATTGTACACATACAAAAGTTAAATATTACCACTATTATAAGAATTGTCGTGCCTAATAATATGTATGTAATAAATATATATGTATTAAACAAAATTATTAGTGTTTTTTTTATCTATCACCACTGTCGAGGTAAATTATTTTTAAAATCGTATTATTTTTCAAAGTAAGTATTTATACAATTAATAAAGAAAAAAAAGAAACATAATTTAGTCTCGATTTTTAATATCACCAGCGCGCCATCCTCCCCATTCAACAATAGCGCTGTATTGACAATATTGTAAACAGTAACAAAATAAAAGTAAAACAAATACACACACACACACAACAATATATTTTTTTATCCACCGTTTAAACACAGTCCAGCGGTACGGCTGTTGGCTCAGCGAGTTAGCGTCCGTGCCTGTTACAACGGCAGCTCCTCGCGCAAACGGTTCGAACCCGGGCGCACCACATACACTTTTTCTCAACAAAAAAAAAAAATTACGTCATCAGCCTCTAATACACACACACACACATCATCATCACCTCCACAGCAGTGCCCCGAAGACAAAAAAAAAATTACGTCATCAGCCTCTAATACACACACACACACATCATCATCACCTCCACAGCAGTGCCCCGAAGACAACCCTCTGCGACCAGCGTCACCCCTTCTTCGCCAACACCACCACCACCACCCAAAGAATGACCTTGGAAGGCCACGACACACGAAGAATGACCTCGGAAGACACGAAGAATGACCTCGAAAGACACGAAGAATGACCTCGAAAGACATCAAAAAACACCATCAATGGTAAGAACTGGATGGACACGCCATCCTCTGTCGCAGCTCCGACATAGTATACCTACTGATGATAAAGGCAAAACTCATTACTGTTGGATCAAGAACATGTCTCGTTTACTTTCTCAGCAGCTTTCCAAGACTTATGTGATGGTTGCTTACAATACTTTTCCACTTTAGTCCAACTACATCGTCATCAACAGTATGACTGCAACCACGTCTACAGCACCCTTCCTAACGGAGATTTCAAGATGGATAAGATGGGTAGGTTCGTCCCAAATCACATTTTAAAATTTGAAAACTATCATAAACGTATCAAAGTACCCTTTGTTGTATATGCAGACTTTGAAACCGTATTACAACCAATTCATACATGCTTACCTGATCCTAACGAGCACTCTACCACATCTACCCATAAACATCAACCTCATTCGTTCGCCTACTTGATGAAGTGCTCCTTTGCTGATTCGCTCTCTAAATTTAGATCATATCGGGGACCCGATTGTGTTAATCGATTTGTTCAAACACTCGATCAAGACGTTTATGATATTTATCACCGATATTTGAAGATTATAACGCCCATGCTACCCCTTACAGATGAAGAAATGCATCTCTACTCGGATGCCACTTCTTGTAATATCTGCGAAGAACCATTTCTAGACGACGACGTGCGGGTCCGAGATCATTGTCATTTGACCGGTAAAGTTCGCATAGGTGCCGCTCACTCCAGATGTAATTTAAATTACAAACTACCCAACTTTGTACCTGTCTTTTTCCATAACCTCTCCGGATACGATTGTCACCTATTTATAAAGGAAATGGCTGTGAACGATGTTAAATTTACCGTAATCGCTCAAAATAAAGAAAAATACATTTATTATTCTAAATTATTACGAGTTGATGTTGTACAAACTGATACAGATGACAGCTCAAAATGTGTTTGTTAAGATCAGATTTCTCGATTCTTTTCGCTTCATGGCTTCTTCCCTCGACAAGCTATCGGAAGAACTAGATTCTTCTCAATGTTTGCAAGTGAAAAAGTACTTTCCAAATCCTCAACAATTTGAGCTTATACGACGGAAGGGGGTTTTTCCTTATTCCTACGTGGATGACATTTCTAAGCTTGATGAGACAATGCTTCCGCAGAAAGACGATTTCTTCGATAAATTATCTTCCCTTCCCGTTTCCGATGAGGATTATGAGCGAGCAAAAACGGTTTGGAATACGTTCTCATGCTCAACTCTTGGGGAATATTCAGACCTATATTTAAAAACAGATGTTCTTTTATTAGCCGATGTATTCGAGAATTTCCGAGAAATATGTTCTGCTACATACGATTTAGACCCAGCTCAATATTATACAGCTCCAGGGCTTGCCTGGGATAGCATGTTAAAGTTCACTCGCGTTAATTTACAACTTCTTACCGATATCGATATGTTAAATTTTTTTCAAAAAGGGGTACGTGGAGGAATAAGTCAATGCGTTCAAAGAATGCATTTCGCTAACAACCCTCACCTCCCCGATTACAACGCCTCTATTCCCACCTCTTATTTAATGTATTTAGATGCTACTAATTTGTATGGGCATAGTATGAGCCAACCGCTTCCTCTTTCAAACTTTCGTTGGTTAACCGAAACCGAAATTGATGAATTAAATGTTCTTTCGTTAGATGCTTCTTCAGAATATGGTTATGTCTTAGAAGTCGATGTTCAATATCCCCAACACCTCCATGATTCGCATGCTGATCTCCCCCTTTTAGTTGAAAATATTATTTCTCCTGCTAATGTTAATGGTAGAGTAAGAAAGCTCATTCCGAACCTTATGAATAAGACAAAATATATTGTTCATTACCTACCGTTGCAACAAGCCCTACATAATGGATTAAAATTAATTAAAGTTCATAGAGTTATTCAGTTTAAACAGTCTGACTGGCTTAAACCTTTCATTGATTTAAATACCCGAAAACGGAATTTGTCTGAAAATAAATTTGGGAAATCATTCTTCAAATTAATGAATAACGGCGCGTTCGGAAAGACGATGGAGAACGTTGATAAACGAGTCGATGTGAAACTGGTTACTCATTGGCAAAATTCAGGACGTTTCCTGGGAGCTGAGAATTTAATAGCTAAACCCAATTTCAAAAATTCTAAAATATTCACAACAAATTTCGTTGCTATTCAGATGAATAAATTACGTATTGTTTACGATAAACCTCTTTATGTAGGTTTTACTATTTTGGATTTGTCTAAAGTTGTTATGTATGATTTCTACTACAGGTTTCTTAAACAAAAATATCAACAGAACGTTTCCTTGATGTATATGGATACAGATTCCTTCATTCTTAAAGTAGTCACAGAAAACTTCTATCGGGATATTATCGAAAATATTCAACACTTTGATACTTCAAATTATCCGCGTGATGATAGTTTCGATATTCCCATTACCTCATCTGTGGTCGGTAAATTTAAAGACAAGTTCCCAAATAATCCCATTAAAGCATTTTATGGAACCGGAGCTAAAGCTTACTGTGTCGAATTGGTTCATCAAATCGTTAAAAAAGCTAAAGGTGTTAAGAGAAACGTTATAAAGTTACATATAGGTATTGACGATTATTTTCGCGTTATTAGGGACGATTCCACCATTCTAAAAAGTATGAATATTTTCGTCTCCGACCTCCACACTATGTTCACACAAATGAAAACTAGAGTAGCTCTTTGCCCTAATGATGATAAACGTTTCTTAATTCCGAAAACAACTAATACGCTCCCTTGGGGACATTATAATATTAAAAAATCGGAAAATTCGATTTCAAAGCAGGATAGTAAAATCGATCGATTAATCCAAAATTTTCATCAACCGTATGCCGACAACTTAACCGTTGGGGAATATTTTATTCAAAAACTGTTTCAGGCCTCCTCACTTCCTGACGAATCTATTGATACTGTTTATGAACATCTTATGTAATATTAACCAGTTGGTGTGTTGTATGTGTATATGTAAATAATGTATCAACGTTATATTTACAAGTTTATACCCAATAGTAATTATACCCACATGTCTGTTTAAAAAATAAAATAAAAACTTTATATCACAGCTTTGTAATTTTTTAGTTTTAGAAACTACATTTTTCCTGAATATGGAAAGAAAACACTGAATGTTTTAGCTGTTACAATTTATTGTGTCAATAACATTAACAATGAATAAGTTTTCTTGTAGTCTTCAATATTAGTTGATGGCCATTTGCCAGAGTCAGGACCATTTTGCCAACCAGGAGCCTTTTCCGTTCCTTCTCGTAAAATATTTTCTTCTATCCACCTCATCACTGTCTGATGACGACCGTTAATGTTTGGACTTAAGGAATATGCAAGCCGGAACAAGTTGATGAGCTTAATACACTTTTCCAAAAATTTCGGTTGTGCATAGTACGCTATATCCATTATTAAATCATCTACAGACTTTAACAATGTTGTATACGTTTTCCTTATGTTAACGATGGAGAATCTTTTGCTCCTAGCTAGAACTGATCCGTTTGTTAGCATTTCCCTTATAAAATATACATCATTCCGCGTGTAATTATAACTCGTTTTGTTTAAAATCCCTTGAACTTCATCGCCGAATATTTCCACCTTTTCACCGCAAGCTTTTAAAAAATCATCAACGAAAGTGTCACACCGACGTTTTATTTCGAAAATGAAATACAAAACATCAAACGATGGGTCTTGCAACATTGTTAAACATTTGAACACCTCCTTCGGGACTTCTACTCCCAACTTCGAACACACCACTTTAACTCGATCTAAATCATTGGATAATATTGCTCTGCGGAAATTGATAACGAGGACTTGCCTTTCCGCTTGATACAACTCATATGATAAGGAATCCATTTTTTAGAAAAATTCGATTTCTAAGTCGTCTGGGTCGCTATCCTCGTTTACTAAATAGCCTGATATTACAAGTTTATCGTATGCACCTTTCAACTCAAATTCTTGCACCACGTTTTCTAACTCTGAAGCTACCAAAAGTTTTCTCTCAGATAAGAAACCCTCTTTGAAAAATTTCACTTCAATTACATAATTTTCTACCATTACTACGTCTTCAACTCTCAATGCGGTAACTAGCGATTGCAACTGATGACACTCGCCATGTCTAATCTTATTTATAATCATTGTTTGAGGGAGGGGGTAAACAAATTCGTAAATGTTTCATCATTTATTTATTCAAAAATTTGCAACCAAATTACAAAACGTTTTTTTTATGAATCCAGCTATTATGAGATTTGTCCAGCCCTAACCATTTCACATAAACCATGTCACCTCTACGTCTTAATACTCGCTCCACTAAATAAATGTCAGCATGTGCAGCTTTCTGTAATTCTAAACCATAAAATCCACCTTTTATGTCTTCCCCTTTATCATCTTTTAGGTAGTACATAATTGGATCAGACAGTTTTATACGAGTTATTGTGAATAGTTCGTTAGACCAATTCGGGGTATAACCTTTGCTAAACAATTCGCGATATTTGCTTATTCGTACTCGGTCTCCCACTTTAAATCGAATTCTTCGTAAATCCACCTTTTTCGGATTGTTGTAAGCCTTCTTCAAAAGTATTTCTTCGTTACGTCTATTGACTTTGCTTGGTTTCATTCCGATAGTTCTGTGAACCTTATTGTTATAGTCGGTTACTATATCTTGTAATATATTCAACCGTTTGTAGGATCCTTGTAAACTGAAGCGTTGCCACATTTTTGATTTTAGTGTTCGATTTACCCGTTCCACAACCGACGCTTTCTTGGCGCTATACGTTGAGTAATGGTTAATTTTATATTTTTGCATAACTTGTTTCACTTGTTCTTTGAAAAATTCTTTTCCCAAGTCAGTTTGCATATTCTTAGGAATACGTTTACTTCTTTTGAAAATTAACTGTAAAGCCCTTCCAACATATTCACCTGTTTTGCGTTTTACTGCTTGAGCCCACACAAATTTTGAAAAAACGTCTATTACAACCAAAATGTATCTGACACCTTTATTTTCTCTCGCATACGGAATCATTTCCACTAAATCGGCTTGATGAAGATCATCTAATCCTTTCACTATCACTTTACGACGTGTAAAATTAATTCTCGCAGGTTTATGCAGTTCTTTCACTAGTTCTTCTTTCACATTTAACATTTTCCTTATAATAATAAAGAACTACATGGACGCAGCTGCTGTTGTCGGTTTAGAACTGCTCGATTTTGCACTACCTGTTCCTCTTTGTTGTTGTAGAGTATCTAGCCTTACTTTCAGCTCCTTTGCTTCCTTTTTTAGTGATTCCACCATTGCCACTAATTCCTTTTTCAGATCATCTTTCTTTTTATTGGTTCCTTGAATTTCTTTCTCTGCAAATTCCTTAACTTTTTTACACTCATCCTGAATCACGATTTTAATTAATTCAAAACTCGTATCTATATCATTTTTCATATCTTGCACAATTTCCACCTTCAATTTCTTCGATACCTCTTTATCCCCTTTCCTAACAAACGCTTCTACATCTTTACGCTCTAGTTTTACTTTTGTTGAAAAGACGTGAATGATTCTGACAGCATTCTTTTCTATTATATCGTTCACCTTGTTTGTTATTTCTTTATCCCTGTCAGTATTATATTTTTCAAGTTCTCTTTCTCAATTATTAATCGCTAACTCTATATTATTACTAAAAGTTTTCATCATCATTTCACCACTTTTGGAGACAGCTGTTTTCAATTCTTCTCGTAAATCCTCCATCCTTCTGACAACATCACTGACAGCACGATCCTTTACCTTTTCACACTCGATTCTGATATGCTCTTTTGTTAACCGATCTTTCTCATCTACATACATTTTAGTAGCTGCATGAAACCCTGCGGTAGGCTCGTTCAAATGTGTAATACGCTTATTAGCCACATCAACGAAATACAACACTTTATCGAATGCCTGTCTAATATCGGTTACATCATCTTGCGATAACAGACGTTGTACCTTCTTCTCCAAAAATCGTACATTCACAGCATCATGCTCCTGCTGAGGATCACCTATTCTTGTTAAGCGGTTATGATTGAAATCATGAACATTGCTGAAAACAATCGTTTTTTTTTCTAACGCACGTCCGAACTTATCAACCGTCATTGTCTAACTAATAAGTTTAATAATTTGTTTATACGATTATACTGCACTCACGCAACTCTTCTAAAATTGATAGAATTTCGTTTTCATGATTTGTGTTGCCTGCTTGTTGAGAAGCAACCAATAACCTTAAACGATCACACAACTCATTAACATCATCAAAATATTTGTATTCGATCGGTTTTTCGTTGTATGTCAACAACGACAATCCTCCACCTTTAGAAAATTTCGATGTTTGTTGTCTTAACTTGTAACTGCTCCCGTGCGTTTTAATATATCGGCATAGTCTTTCGTTTCTTTAATCGATGTCGGATATTCAGAACGTAATTTAAAGAGTAGCTCATATAATCGCACAGTACCTATGTATTTAAATTTTCCATCGATTACAACGTTTGGTCCGTCAAAATCCAGTTCAGAATCACCAATAAAAAATTTATTTGTGTCCCATTCATATCGAACTTTATCAAGACGGGGATTCAGAACGTCCGTGTTAAATGTGCCACCTTCATAGTCTTTAATAATTCCTTCTATATAGTCTCGAGGTAGAGGATCGAATTCTTCCAAATATTCAGCAAATCGAGAGCTATTGAAATAGTCTATGTACGCTTTCTTCAATTTTTCAAAGTCATCATTATCCTGTTCTGTATTTTCATGACCCGTTGTTGGGTCACTTTCATAAACACTTTCTTCCCTTAAGAATGAAGGAGCACCTGGTAGTAAGGTACCTGGAGCATTCGAAGGGTCAAGCTTTCTAGTTTTTATTGGTGTTGACGAAGCTGGAACGTCGCCTTTCGACCAATTACTCACTTCTGGCTTTAATTCTTTTTTGATCTCTTCACCCAGCTCTGATTTCAAGTTAAGAAGCGATTTTGTAAGTGGTTGATATGGAGATTTATTTCGCGTACAACATTTAAGCGAATAACACCCTCCAATAAACAGTTCCTTAAATCCTTAGGATTACGATTGAAAGAGACGAAAAGTTAAAATGGTTGCAGAAATGCTTAATGTCACCGAGAAAGCGGTATTCGACAACGCTATTGTTAACGCTGATAAACATACTCATCAGCCTTATGCGAATTCAACTTTTAAAAACAACGATACCATACGCATTCCCATAGAAAATGAAGACGTTTACACCTTACCTTGCAACAGTTTCGTATACATAGAGGGGCGTTTGTTGAAAAAAGATGGAACGGTACCTACCAGTACTAATTTCATAAATAATGGAATTTTATACCTTTTTGATGAAATTCGATATGAATTGGGTGGAAAAGTTATTGACCGAGTCCGTAATCCTGGTATGACTACAACAATGAAAGGTTACACGTCTTACAATGAAAATGAAAGTAAACGTCTCATTAATAGTGGATGGATGCCTCCTACTTTAGGCGCTGTACAAGGAGTTGCCCTTCGTAGCAGAAAGCTAATTGATGCAAACGGTTACATCAACGTTTGTATTCCTCTTCGTATGATTTTGGGTTTTGGAGAAGACTTTCGAAAAATAATACTTAACATACGACAAGAATTGGTTCTAGTTCGCAGCAGCACTGATAATAATGCTCTCTATTGCTCAGCAACACCGGTTGAAGAGGTAATTATACATTTGGATCAGATATGTTGGAAAATTCCTCATGTATCTGTTGCTGATACCGAACGTTTGAAATTATTACGTAACGTTGATCGCAATTTAAATATGGAACTTTCGTTTCGTAGTTGGGAACTACATGAAAATCCCTTACTTAATAAATCGCATTCTCACAACTGGACTGTGAAAACTACATCACAATTAGAAAAACCTCGCTTCATTATTTTCGGTTTTCAAACCGACAAAAGTAATGATATTACAAAAAATATGAGCGTTTTCGATCACTGCAACTTAACCAATTTTAAAGTTCATTTAGGATCAACTATGTACCCATATGATAATTTGAATTTAAATTTCGATCTTTCCAGATTCGCTGTTTTATATGAAATGTATGTTAACTTTCAACAATCGTACTGCGGTAATATAAGTGAACCCCTCTTGTAATAGTAGACTGTTCGTATCAGAATGAAATTGTGAAATCTGGTAGTATCGATATTCGTTTAGAATTTCAAACTAAGCAGAATGTACCAGATAAAACAGCAGCTTACTGGTAATTATTCATGACCGAATGATACGTTACAATCCCTCTACAAATTTGGTTCAAGAAGTATAAAACCCCATTACCACTTCCCCACTTTACTTTCTTTATTGATGATGAACGGTGAGCACTATGACTTTCATGCTAGACATTCAAGGTTTTCAGTGTAGTGAGAATCGATTTGTTTTCAAAGAGGTAGCTGTTGTTGCGCTCAAGGAAGAACCATTTCATCATTTCACATTTGAACCACCATTTCCGTGGCATGCTCTCCCTGTTCGTTATAGGAGTCAAAATCGTTGGTTAACCAGAAATTTACATGGTTTATATTGGGATAATGGTGATTTTCCGTACTCTACGATTTATGATACTATTCATCCCATATTAATGGAGTCAACGGTCGTGTATGTGAAGGGATTACAAAAGAAAGTGTGGTTGATGGAATACTTTCCTAATATCAACTTTGTAAACATCGAAGACATCGGTTGCCCATCTCTTTCAAATTTAGCAACTGATTTTAAAGTTAGTGTGTGTTCTTATCATTTATTTAAAACAGATCTTGAACCGACTTGTGCTTATAAAAATGTTCTACTATTAAAATATTGGTTGTCTTTACACTCATAAATGCGTTGTATTTTTTTATTCAAATAAATAAAACATATTCAACATAAATATTGTTTTTATTCTCTTAAAACAACATTACAGATTTTACATTTGAATTTCAATATCAGCTGATTTTCCCACAAATCCTTTAAGACGAATCGATGGTTGACCCACTTGTTTATCAATTTTATCATTTATATCCTCGATCTCTGTATCTGTGAAGGCTTCTGCATGTCTACATGGAAGAAATACAACGAAGCTGTACAAATCGGTTAACAGGCGTGGTCCCCATTTTGTATGCACCTTTTTGAAGCTTTGCACGGGATATGTTTGATTCAGTTCTAATGATTTTAGAGAACGTATTTCTTTTTCTTCATAACCCACTCGTACACTATTAAACTTTTCAATAAAGGTTTCCATGTTCTTCTGAATAAAACGCACTCAACTCTGATAAACAAACATCTACCGCTCCTTCGCTCATTCCCATAACTTATGCAGAATCCCCTTCCACTAAAACAAGTAACTGTGGAGAGGGGGTTGTGTAATAAGAATATGCTACCCGTATTGACCATCTCAGTTGTAATGGAAAAGCTGATCATGATCAGTGTATCGTCATTACTGATTTTAACATATCTCTATAACAATACTCTCTACATTTCGCGACCGGACAATACGGTTGGTGACCAAGCCTATGTATGTAAAAATTCTAATAAAGATGTTGATGTGCCCTGTGTATGGATGAAAAATTGGGAATCAATTATTTTAAAAACTGTTAATGGAACAAATGTCTTCACTGTTGAAAACGTGCAAAACCTTCACTCCGTAAAATTTGGGCAATCACGAAAATATATCGAAAGCCGATGGATTCATCTTCGTGATGATCAAAATAGAAAAGCTATCGTTACAACGGGTTACTTGACAGATTCTTTCCTATTTCTACAAGTTGTTAGCACTATTAATGTAATCCTATTGTTCAATATTTTAATTGTAGCACACATACTTTATTTATATCAAAATAAAGAATCGTTAAATTTAACAACGTTTCTATTACATTCTAACGTCTCGACAGGTAAATACAGATAATACAATATCCTACATACAGTAAGCCGTTTCTAAAACCTCCTGATAAAAATAATGTAGCCAATAATTACTAAACTGGAGTGAATGGTTGGGTAGTATAGATTCGCCGGTTCTATGACACTTTTGAGGAGGGAAGTCCTTGACTTCGAACGAGTTCAAACTTTTTGAGTTTATGTCAATGACCTTAATTGTAGTACTGAATTTTTTCATTGAATGAGCATGAGGTTGCCTCGGGGAAGTCCTTGACTTCGAACGACTTGTTGAGTTTATGCCAATGACCTTAATTGGAGTATTAAATTTTTTCATTGAATGAGCGTGAGTTTGGCCCCGATAAGCGTTTTAGTTTCATGTGAGGAATTGACCGGCTATTAGGTCATACACCATGTTCTTATGTTAACAACAAGGCTATTTAGAATAGCGGATGAGAACGTTGTTGGCCGAAAATTTGATTATTTCGTCGAATGGTTGTGAGGAGGGCCGGGAAAACATATTTAAAGTATTAAGTGTTTACGAAATAATTCAGTTGGGGGATGTGCTAAAGCAAACACAGAATTTGGAAGAATCGCTACGTTTCTATGACACTGAGGAGGAGGAGGGAAGTCCTTGACTTCGAACGAGTTCAAACTTGTTGAGTTTATGCCAATGACTTTAATTGGAGTACTGAATTTTTTCATTGAATGAGCGTGAGGTTGCCTCGTTAAAGCGTTTTAGTTTCATGTGAGGAATTGGTCGGCTATTAGGTCATACACCATGTACAACAAGGCTATTTAGAATAGCGGATGAGAACGTTGTTGACCGAAAATTATTTCGTCGAATGGTTGTGAGGAGGGTAAAGTATCACGGGTCGGCTCTATGTGAGTGGGGGGGTAGAGTATTTAGAGGCGAGAACCTTTACCTTCTTACTAAAGTCTGTGTAGTCAGCTGAAGAAAGGTGTTCATTGTCATTAAACATGGTTGTTGTAATTCTTCCGCCGGGAAATAAATTTAAGGTATTAAGTGTTTACGAAATAATTCAGTTGGGGGATGTACTTAAGCAAACACAGAATTTGGAAGAATCGCTACATATTTTGGAGTCGTATTGGATGCGAGCAGCTGACGTGTTTGATATGGATCTGATTAGTTTAGCTGCTGCACCCATGACGGAATTTTTGACACATCGCTTAGAAGAACAGAAATGTCATCAGTTAGCCAAAAAAATTCAAGAAGAAAGGACGAAACAAGAGAAAATACTGCAAAAGAGGGAGTCGTCTATAAAACAAAACTACGAAGAATGTCGTTTGTCAATAAAGGTGCAGAAGGAGGAAATTAATAAGCATTTAACGTTGGCATTAAACGACAAGAAGGGTAAAAAGCGAGCAGCTCCTGTCGAATGTAGGGCGGGATTGGATTTTGCTCGAAGTAAGGATAACGTCAAACGAAGGCTTACGAAAAAATCATCGAAACAATGTGCTACACAAAGCGTTATAGAAGAAAATCCATCTACTTCCTTACCAAACCCTAAGAAAGATGCTAATGAAATAAGTAGAGGGGAATGCGTAACGGAAACAACTCAAGATATATTAAACCATTTTTTGAAGTATAATTTTTATCAAAATGGATTCATTATCGTACGAGTTGTATCAAGCAGAAAAGCAAGTCCTCATTCTCAACCTTCGAAGAGCAATACTATCAAACGATTTAGATAGAGTTAAAGTTGTATTGTCGAAGTTGGGAGTTGCAGTAGCATAGGAAGCATTCAAATGGTTAACTGTAACAGAAGAGACATCGTTCGACATTTTATACTTCATATTCGAAAGAAAGCAAAGGTGTGACGAACTGGTGGATGAATTTCTAAAAGGTTGCTGTGAAACAGTGGAAATGACCGTTGATGATGTCGAAATGATTTTAAATAAAACAAAGTATAATCTAAAAAGACAGGTAAATTCCTGTTACGTCTAAATAATTAAGGATTACTAATCCCACACTTGGAACGCGTCCTATACAATAGGTACAACGAACCACAAGCCAATTCTACGACCGGTTTCGACCTATTGGGTCTCTTCAGGCAGAAGCAGGCAAAACACAAACTGTAAAGTTCACTTGAATAACAAGACTAACTAGAAACAACAGAAACAACTACTCCGAGGGCTAATACCCCTACCGGCATTGAATTACACTATTGATTCAATTCAGATTCAATAGTGTTATTCAATGCCGGTAGGGGTATTATCCCTCGGAGTAGTTGTTTCTGTTGTTTCTAGTTAGTCTTGTTGTTAAAACAAAGTATAATTTCATGCGACACGACGTATATTTTTTAAAGGAAATGTTAACAAACGGATCAGTTCTAATGGGGGATAAGAAGTTCTCCGTAATGAATGTCAAGAAAAAGTATGTTACATTGTTAAAGTGTGTGGATGACTTAATACTGGATGTAGCATACTACGCACAACCGAAAAATTTGGAAAAGTGTATTAAACTGATCAACTTGTTTCGGCTTCCGTATACATTAAGTCCAAATATCAACGGTCGTCATCAAACAGTGCTGCAATGGATAGAAGAAAATATTTTAAGAGAAGGAACGGAGAAAGCTGCAGTCTGGCAGAGCGGTCCTGACTCAGGCAAATGGCCATTAAGTAATATCTAAGATTATAAAAAAATTTATTCATTGTTAATGTTATTGAAACAATAAATTGTAACAGTAGAAATCGTACACATGTTATTTACGAAGTTGAGGAATATATTTCGCAGAATAAAAATAGTAAACATAATAAAATCCATATAGAACAGTTTTTGATAATTCTAAAATGGAGAAACCGAGATAAATCGGCTTATTGTAAACAACTTTAACTTTTTCCATTTGAATTGCAACACAATTTTCTGAGAAAATGCTATAGTTTTTGAAATTCGGTCGCGCGATTAACGTTTCAGCTCCCAAACTTTTACCAGCATTTTCCCACCGCGTAGAAATTCGTATATCGCTTCGTTTGTCAACATTTTCCAGGGTCTTTCCAAAAATTGAATTGACCATTTTTTTGAAGAAATCTTTATCCGATTTTACTGATGATTTATTTATCATTTCGGTATTTAGCTGAATATAAGGCTTCATGAACGCTTCTTGTTTAAATTTTAACACCCTGTGGATTTTGGCGATTTTTAAACCATGCCTCATACCCTGTTTCAAATTAAGATAGTGGCTAACATACTTTTCTTTATGATTTAAGGTTGTAATTAGTTTGGTTTGTTTGGTTTTGCTGCTAGGAGGTATAATATTTTCGGAAAAAAAATGGAAAATCTGAATGAAACTCATGTAATGAATTCGGATAATGAATATCAACTTCTAAAATATAGCCAAAAGGTGAATCCGTTCGAATATTATCTAAATGAAATACGCTTATTTCGGATTCTGTGAGCCACTTCGAATTCAGAAATTGGAAGTTTCTTACTCATAGCATAACCGTATAAATTTGTAGCGTCAAAATACATTATAAAAGACGATCTTTCATTGGGATTATAATCAGATAAGTATTTATTATTAGCAATATGCTTTCTTTCTATACACTTACATATACCACCTCTTATCCCTTTTTTAAAATAATGAAGCATTGAAATATCGGTAAGAAGCTCAAGTTGCGCATTTGTGTAACGTAAAAAACTGTCCCATGATAAAGATGGCGCTGTTATATATTGACAGGGATCTAGCTTGTAGGTTTTATGACAGATTTTGCGAAAATTCTCAAAAATGTCTGCTAGGAACAATACATCTGTTTTCAAATACAGATCCGAATATTCTCCCAATGTTTGACATTTAAATTTCTCCCATACTGTTTGTGCATGCTTATATTGTATTGAATTAATATTAGTTTTTCTTAAATCATCAAAAAACATTTCTTTATTTGGCAGTTTTGTTTCTAATAATTTTTCAAACGAATCCAAGTAAGAATAAGGAAATACCCCTTTTCTTCTCATCAATTCAAATTCATCTTGTTTGGGAAAAAATCGTCTTACAGATACTAGATCACTGTCGCTCATTTTGGAAGCTAATGATTCTAAAGAGCACTCCAAAAATCTAAAAGAATCAATAAATCGCAATTTTAAGAAAATTTTTTTTATTTTACCGTTTTCAGTTTTGTTTTCAACATGTATGCTTTTAGAAAAAGTGATGTACTTTTCTTTATTTAAAGCTATCACACCTATTTTACTTCCTAATGTGCAAAGCGTCTTAAAGAAAACATGCGCATCATACCCACTTAGATTATGAAAAATTACTGGTATAAAATTCGGGAGCTGATAATTTAAATTACAAATAGAATGGGCAGCACCCCTAAAATGACCTGTTAAATGACAATGATCTCTCACTTTCTCGTCACTTTCCGAAATTTCCTTACAACAAATATGGCATTGCCTGCAATTTTGGAACTGAATTTCTTGTTCTTTGCTTAGTCCCTCGATAGGTAGAGTTAACTTTAAATAATGATGATATATATCTATGGTTAACACTTCTAAATCGTTCACAAATTTCTGTACACAATTTTCACCTCTGTAAATATTTAATTTCGATAAGGAATCATCAAAGTTGCATTTCAAGTAATAACCGAAGGAATAGGGCACATGATAACGCGTATCCACAGTGAAAGGTTTGTCTCGGCTCTCGGGAAGACATGTTAAAGTTGGTTTCAAAATGCACTCAAAGTCTGCATAAATAACAAAGGGTAAATCGATTTGTTTTGAAAAATTTTCGAATTTTAAAATATTTTCAGGAACTAAACTACCATTAACATCAGTTTTAAAATTTGCTGAAGGGGTGACTGTTACAATGTGATTACAATCTCTAGCTTGATGTTCTAAAAGACTTCGACTGTTCGAAAAATATTGAAGACATCCGTCACAAAAATATTTTTTATGATTAGTTTTATTAATCTGAGTTGAAATAAAACGGGAGAAATTTTTTATCCAGGCATAATGCTGATTACCAGCAAGATCACTTATGATTAATAAATTAATATGCACCTGTTTCCTATTTTTTTTATAATACAAAGGCCCTTCTGTTGAGTATTTACCGTTAGAAAAGGAGTTTTCCAACCCGTATACGTTCAAAGAAACGTTATTAAGTTCTTCAAATAAAGAAATTTGTTTAAGTTTAACTGGAAAATTGATACCTTGCAGTTTAAGCACTGTTGAATAATGGGGATAAGATGATGTTCTAACAGAGTTTCCTGAAGGCGGGTAGAGAGCTGATACTACGGACCACGCAATGCAGTGGTCATCGCTGTTCTTTATATTCACGACAGCTTTCTTCAATGCGATAAATTTAGGTAATGGAATGAAGGAGTTTGCCCGCATAGGATTGAACTTCCCGAAGTTTATTTCGAGAAACTCAATACTGACAAGGGCCCATCCTGCAAAATAAATTATTACTACCATTAATTTAATAAAAATTAAGAAAAATAATTTTTGCTATGTGCGCATATGATTCGAGGTATTTAATATAATATAATCTTACCGGAATCTCTCTCTTGGAATTCCACTGCTTTAGTTTTCAAAATATCGATGAAATTCTCGTAGTCGGCCAAAAGGTCGGATGACTCCGACAGAACAGCATTTGGACTATTAAACGATTTTAAATCAATTTCTTCAGTTCGAGCATGAATAAAAAAAGCAAACAGTTCCATACAGATTTTAACACTTTTAAGTTTTTGAATTTGGCTATTCAAAAGGTCGAAAAATTTTTCTTTAATCTCCATAAAAAAATCATCGTAGTCGATATAATTTTGTTTTGGCCATATTCTATACGTCGAAACTTTTTGTCGAAATGCTGATCTTATAGTTTGAACTCCATCGCATACGTTGACAGCGCATTTACCTTTATGCTGCAGAGACCGGGAATGCCCCTGCTGGGCCTGCTTTGGTACAAAAACATTACACTCCTTGCAGAACTTAGCGTCCGACGTACTTGCTTGCGCATCACTTTTAAAGGCTGCACCGTCTGCTTTACGTATTTTTCTATTAGGCTCACCAATCGCGTTCGGGATATTGGAAATTCTGCAGGAATGCTTTTGATGCCTTCGAAGATTATCTATCCTAGTGAACTTCTTCTGACACTGATTACATTGGTAGACCATGAGAACAAACACTTCAGTTACTGCTAAGTAAATGGGTAAAAGTTGCACTGCATGCCCTTTAAAAATAGCGAACTAACACAAAATTCTCAATAAAAAATTTATAATTTATAGTCGCGAATCATCGACCATTTCTACTCGTATAGCGTCAGCTTCAAACATACCAATCATGACGAACTGACACTTAACATAATGCAAACATTCAACAGGCACATTTTTGTTAAAAACCATTCGAATACCGGTCATAAAATCGAGAAAAGTTTGGATTGATGGATACTGGTTACTACTCATGGTGCAAACGTGTTGAAGTTGGTTAATTTATGTGAAACATAGAAACGAACGTATTGACACTGGTAGCTGCGTTAACTTATATACAAAAGTAGTGTATCCCTTCTCAATAACCTCCAGCCTCACTCCCTCACCCTTTCCTAGCATTTACGCTTGAATTCAATTGGAAGGTCAAAAGGGTCATAACGTAACTAGTTGTATACTTTCATTAGATGTGTAGAAGTATAGCAATAAATGTGATTAAAAGTGGAATTCTTTTTGTTTTATTTTATTTTAACAAAGTTAATCATGTTAATGAATTACCACAAAGTATGCGCCGACACAATTAAATATTTGAAAGGCTTAAATATCATATTTCCTTTAGATCAGTTTAGAAATAACGCTGTAAATAGATTCAGTATAAATGAACGTACCCAAACATATGAGTGGTAGTTATAACATATTCTATGGTTTATATATGTCAGGCAATGTCAGGAAATTAAACTTGTCGTTTACTGCATTTAGAAGAATAAAAATTAAGTAAATTGCAATTATTCGAAACGATTCGGTTGTTTGTTTAATTTATTAATAGTAGGTGTAGGTATTTCATGAATAATGTGCATTTCTCTCGTAAATTCTATTAGTGTGGGCCGCCTAACCTAACTAGTGTATGTTTATCTGTAACTGTTCAATAATTAAAATTAGTTTTACTACAGACAATTTCTCGATTCAACCCTGCACAATTATTATTCGAATGTCGCGCTTTACGGGTCTGCCTTAACCGAATTCTTTTACAGTCACTTTCCATTTTATCGTTAAGATTACGACTTACCAGTCCAATGCTTCGAAGTCTGCGATACACAAAACAAATTACGTACTTTCGCTGTTTTCACATGTCTTCGATATTCGAATATCAAATCGTTTGTTAAATTTTGAAGCATATAACAGTATTCCGAATATCGATGAAACTAACAACAAATTCTATTTTGAAGGTTCTACACCACCAGTCGTTGTTCTTCCGGAAGGATCCTATGAAATCGATGATATTAATCATTATCTTCTCGAGAAATTGCGACATACTGATGATGCTATTGAATTGTTTGGAGACAATACTACCTTAAAAAGCCATATAAAAAGCACCAAAAAAGTCAACTTCGCTCCAACAGATTATCCCGCAAAGATATTGGGTTTTGAAAATAAGCTTCTACCATCACTTAAAGAGGTGTCTGATCATGTAGCTGACATTTTCAAAGTAAACACGATTTCAGTGATGTGTAACCTCGTAACTAACTCCTACATACATACCAGTGATGGTGTTAAAGGACTAGATGGACATATACTACATCAATTCTTTCCCAATGTACCCCCCGGATTTAAAATTGTTGAGAATCCTACGAATCTTATTTATTTACCAATCAACACTCGTGTCATCGACTACATTTCCCTTAAAACAGTTGATCAAGACGGTAATCTAGTTAATTTCCGTGGAGAGCGTGTCACAATAAGACTCCACTTACGAAAAGCATAACATGGTAGTGCAATATAGCTGTCCCCAACGATATTCAAAGAAGAATAGTACTATAAAACTACTACCACAATCCCGAATGCTTATTTCGCCTACAACCATTATGCGATCAACACCGCTCAATAAACAGTTCCTTAAATCATTGGGGTTGCGATTGAAAAAGAGGAAACGCTAAAATGGTAGCAGAAATACTAAATGTTACCGAAAAAGCAGTCTTCGATAACGCTATAGTTAACGCCGATAAACATACTCATCAACCTTATGCGTATTCAACATTCAAAAATAATGATACGATACGTATTCCAATAGAAAATGAAGGTGTTTACACTTTGCGTTCTAGTAGTTTCTTATACATACAAGGTCGTTTACTTCTTAAAAAGGATGGAAAGGCAACTGCGAACACTTCTTTTATCCACAATGGAATTTTACACCTGTTTGATGAAATTCGTTATGAATTAGACGGAAAAGTTATTGATCGAGTCCGTAATCCTGGCATGATTACAACAATGAAAGGTTACGCATCTTACAACGAGAATGAAAGTAAACGTCTCAGCAACAGTGGATGGTTGCCTCCTGCTTTAAGCGATCTACAAGGAATTAAGCTTAATTCTGTAAAACTAGTAGATTCCAACGGTTACCTCAACGTTTGTATTCCACTACGTATGATTTTTGGATTTGCAGAAGACTTCCGAAAAATAATATTAAACGTTCGACAAGAATTGGTTCTAGTTCGCAGCAGCACTGAAAATAATGCTTTATATTGCTCAGCAACGCCACTTGAAGATGTACTTGTACATTTGGATCAGATTTCATGGAAAATTCCTCATGTATCTGTAGCAGATGCTGAACGTTTGAAATTGTTGCGTTATGTTGATCGAAATTTAAATATGTAACTTTCATTTCGGAGTTGGGAACTACATGAATATCCGCTACTTCCCAAATCTTATTCTCACAACTGGAATGTAAAAACAACGTCACAATTGGAAAAGCCTCGCTTCATTATTTTCGGATTTCAAACAGATAAAAGTAATAATCTTGCAAAAAATGTGAGTGCCTTCGATCACTGCAAACTAACCAATTTTAAAGTTCACTTAGGATCTACTATGTACCCGCATGATAATTTGAATTTAGATTTTGATACTTCTAGATTTGGTGTTTTATATGAAATGTATGCCAACTTTCAACAACCGTATTATGGTAATGTAAGTGAACCCTTATTCGATCCTAAACAATTTCTAGTTATTGCTCCTCTTGAAATAGTAGACTGTTCTTATCAGAATGAAACTGTTAAATCTGGTAGTATAGATATCCGTCTAGAGTTTCAAACTAAAGAAAATATGCCAGACAAAACGGCAGCTTTCTGTTTAATAATACATGATCGTGTGATACGTTACAATCCGTCCACAAACTTAGTTCAAGAAGTATAAAACACAACGATTACTTCCACAATTTAGTTTTCTTACCGGTACTGAACAGTGAGCACGATGACTTTCTTATTGGACGTACAAGGTTTTCATTGTAGTGAGAATCGATTTGTTTTTAAAGAAGTAGCTGTTGTTGCTCTAAAAGAAGAACCAGTTTATCATTTCACATTTGAACCACCATTTCCATGGGGCGCTCTCCCCGTTCGTTACAGAAGTCAAAATCGTTGGTTAACAAGAAATTTTCATGGGTTATATTGGGATAACGGCGATCTTCCGTACTCTACACTTCATGATAGAATTCACTCCATATTGATGGAGTCAACAGTTGTATATGTTAAAGTATTACAAAAGATGATGTGGCTGCAGGAATCCGTTCCTACTGTTAACTTTGTTAACATTGAAGATATCGAATGTCCAGCTCTCTCCAAACTCTCAACTCATTTTAAAGTTAAAGTGTGTTCTTATCATTTATTTACAACCGCTGTTGAACAGAATTGTGCTTATAAAAATGTTCTTTTATTAAAATATTGGTTGTCTTTACACTCATAAATTGACTGTATTTTTTTCCTTTAAACAAATAAAACACGTTCATAATATAAATTAGATTTTTATTTTTTATATTCTCATACAATGTTATACATTTTACATATGTATTTCTAAATCAGCCGCTTTTCCAACAAATCCTTTAAGGCGAATTGACGGATGACCCACTTTATTCACAATTTTTTCGTTTATGTCCTCGATTTCTGCATCCGTAAAAGCTTCTGCATGTCTGCACGGAAGAAATAAGATAAAGCTGTATAAATCAGCTAATAGACGAGGTCCCCATTTTGTATTAACCTTTTTGAAGCGTTGCACGGGATACGTTTGATTCACTTCCAGTGATTTCAGAGCACGTATTTCTTTCTCTTCATTACCCACCCGCACATTATTAAACTTTTCGATAAAGGTTTCCATGTTATACTGACTTAAACACACTCAACTCTGTTATGCATCTACCGCTCCTTCACTCGTTCCCGTAACTTATGTAAAATCCCCCTTCCATTACATAGGCTTCAGTGGAGGGGAACTTATTATACAAACCACGTTGCTCGTTTTAAATGTCTCAGTTGTTATGGAAAAAAGCAATCATGATGAGCGTGTCGTCGTTACTGATTTTAACATATTTGTATTACAATACCCTCTACATTTCCCGACCTGATAATACTATTGGAGATGAAGCCTATGTTTGTAAAAATTTTAATAAGGATTTTGATGTGTCTTGTACATGGAAGAAAAATTGGGATACTATTATTTTAAAAAATGTTAATGGAACAAATGCCTTACAGTTGAGAACGTGCAGAACCTTCACTCTATAAAACTAGCATTTATTGATAAAGATGGACAGTTGAAAGCCGATGGATTCAGCTTAAGGATGATGAAAACAGAGACGTTATAACTAAGGGCTATATCGCCGACTCTTTCGTATTTCTACAAGTTGTTAGTACTATTAATGTAATCTTATTGTTCAATATTTTGATTGTATCACTTACGTACTTCATTTATATCAAAATAAAGAATCGATTACTATAACGACTTCACTTTTATTTCATATGTCTATACCCTACACTTTTCTCCACTTCTTCTACATTATTATAAAAACGTATTTAAGATTCGTAAACTTCAGACGACTGCAGACGTATTTAATTTTACATTACCGATACATGTACATATGTTTCAATTCATTGTGAAGCAGTCGACCACTACATACACACAAGCTTAAAGTCAATGACCTTCCATCAATTTGACCTTAAGTAACCTCTCCTCCTCTGAATTAGAACCGGTCATCTTACACTACTACTGTAATATCACTTTACTGGAACCCTTCAGACTTTCGTATCTGAAATTTTTTTGAAACAAATTTGTGTACGGGAAGTATAATAATGAGGACAAATGAAAAGGTGCGGTTTTAGGAGCATGCAATTTTATTAATCGCCTCTACATGTTACAGTAATATGACAAATGTTTACTAACGTACACACATTAACACAAGAGCGTGGCGCTTCCAATTCACCGCTATCAAGATGGTCTCCATTAGTATATCAAAAGTGGCTGGTGTAATTATTGGTTAACATTTATAAAAATTTATGCTGTGGGGCTTCATTTCTCTGAAGTCGAAAAGAAAATCTAATAAAAAGGTAGATTTCGAAGCGAACGTAGTAAGACAAAGCTCTGCTCTAGGCTAAATAATTTCGTTTCATTTCCGTTAAATCTGCTTTTGTGCCATCCTCGGCGCTTGTTGAGCAAATAGATCACAAATCAGATTAAATTGATGAACTCGATTGCTAGAATTCTATAGTTATATGTCTTCATAATTTGTTTTCTATATAATCCAAACGTCATGCCAGTCACATACGTATATTGTCACGTCTGTTGAAGGTTAGTGCTGAATATTTATTTCCAAATTTCCTATCTGAATTTATCCTGGTTTATCACACATCCAGGATGTGGCGTTCATAGTGAATGATATTATCGCGTCTGTTTGTCTGTTCTTATTTAAACACCTTTATTTCACACTACGCATACACTACTATAAATTTCAACAATTTACATATTACAATTATAACTCTCACTTTTACTTGGTCACTAATTATCACTGCCTGATCGCATTCTTCTTCTCTTCACTATCGCTCGCCACGAAATCACCACTACTTCTGATCCTCTGCGATCTCGACGGATGCTTATATAAGCTGTATAGTCGTTCTGGATGCTTCGAGAACGTTGATTCCAAAGCCTTCTACCGTTACCATCGTTAAACAAGGGCTACGCGCCGAAACGAACAGCTGATATATGTACGGAATCTGTTTAGTCGAGTATCGAAAGGATAATCCAATGCAATTTTATTTCTTTTATTGCGAATTCTTGTAGAGGTTGATGAGAACAACATTCGTGTAAATTTTAAACTCCGACAAATTATTGTTACTATTATTTTACGTTAAAGTTTTGCAAAACGTGTTTGTTTATTCCTCAACGTGTATCGAAAATTGTGATAAATACAAAAAAATATACATAAGACGACATTAGACTTTATATTTTGTATTTAATCGAACAAAATAAAAACACTAAGTTTTAACTTCCACAATTTATTGATCACTTGGCATATGTTTCGCCAACACTGTGGCTTCTTCAGAAGTACATTTTATACTTAAAACTACTTACTAATAAATTCTTATAAATAGTCTTCCTAAGGTGGTACATCAGGATTAGGGAGAGGGAAAAGGTTTAACAATGGCGACTGGTTTAAATCTAATTGTTCATTAATTAACTTATTTGTGTTCTTATGTTTATTTATTTCTTTGGATTCTAATAACGTAAGTTTTAAACTTTTATTTTCGTAATGTAAAATTTTTAAATTTGAATTAAATACATGATTATTTTCTAAAACATGTTTGGCATAGTTTGAATCCTGTTTTTTATTTTTATATGACCTAAAATGTTCATTTAAACGAATTTTAAAATTTCTGCCCGTCTGACCTACATAGATTTTTGAACAAGAACCACAACTAAGAAGGTATACGCCAGATTTTGAAAATTTGTCAGTCTTGTCCTTATTATTCTTTATATGGATACTGAAGTTATTGTTAGTTTTGAAAGTTACATTAATATTGTTGTCTTTCAGAAATTTACTAATTGTTAGTGACGGCTTTCCTATATATGTTAAAACTTTAAATGATTTATTTTTATTATTAATGGTGAGTGGGAAAATATTTGAAATAATATGATTATATGAAATTTTTTGTAAGAGAATGTCAATGATGTTTGGTTTATAGTTATTGTTTACGGCTAATTGTTTGATTAAATTTAATTCTAAATTATAGTCTGTTTTCGACATAGGAACTTTAATTAATCTATATAACATGCTGTAAAATGCTGAGTACTTATGTTGATAAGGGTGACAAGATGAGTTATGTATGATAATATCTGTATGGGAGGGTGTAGCGTAATGTAGCGTACGTGGCGTAGCTACCAGAAGGTGCATGCATAGACAGTGTGGTCCTGATAAGGACCGATAAATTGGAAGCGTATTTCAGGATCCAAGTGTGTGTCCTGATAAGGACCAAGGTATTGGAAGCGGATTTCAGGATCCAATTATAAGCGAGTCAGGATTAGACTTGACTGACTTTATTAGAAAAATAAACGGGTATTCATACAAAAAGTAATTACATTAAGCTTATGGATAAATGCGTGGTCAACCGTTTACACTTGTGTGTGTATTTGCGGTTGACCCAATTTGTGGTACAAAAAGACAGTATCTTAGTCAGCAGAGTCTAAACTCTGCTGTACTGTGTGAACTACTTTGTCGGAATTAATATGTACAGAGTGTTCCCACAGGACCCCCTTCCCAGTGATGAAGCTTGGAACTGGGAGATCGAACTCGTCGTCCGGAGCGGGTCTTTTGTCTGTGGGCTTCCTCGTTGTCGCTTCAGCAGAAATAGCGCCGATATAGCCTGGTTTGCTCCTGAAATGTAGGTTGAATGCAGTAATGTGGAGTCGTCGTGTCGCGACTGTAGTTGCGAGGTGGTTTTTGCCGGAAAAATGCTGAATGTTGTGGAAGATGGTGGAACTGTCTGGGGGAGCACTGGTTCTGAAGTCCAGAAATTCTCTGCCGTAAGTACTGTACTCCGCGTTGGGGAGTTTCGCAGGGAGAACGCGTGGCTCTGTAGTTCAGAGGTTCTCTACGAAAGTACTGTACTCCGCGTGGGGGAGTTGTGCAGTGAGAATGCAAGTGGCTCCCAGACGTGGCGTTCCATTATTACCCAAGGTTGTCGCAATTGTTTTGCTGTGTGTGGTTTGGGTAATTGGTGATTGGTTTCACTCGGTCAGGTAAAAGACGTATTACATTTGCGATGACCGAGTGAAACAGAAAGGAGGTTTCCTTTATTCCACATGTTGTGTTTTGCTTGGATCAGCAAGTTTCCGTACGATTGCAACTGTGAAGGTGCTGGCGGTGCTGTTCTGCTGAGTTGGCTGGTGCGTTTTCAGGTCTTCCACGTAGGTCCAAATTATCGGACAGAATGTTTGTGCAAAATATCGTAATAATGGTACCGTTTGCAGCTTGATGAGTGCAGTTGGACATCTGACGTGGCCCATGTATTTGAGACTCGGGATACACGTAGATGTCAGTGACGGTGTTGACCAGAAATTTTTGGCGTGTGCTTCTGTCCGGCGTTAGTTGGTGGGAACGAAGGGGTGGAAGCTTGACGGCACGTTGTTCCACTGAAGATCAGGGGTTGGCGGCGGTAGTGGTGTGTTTCATAAGTTGCTGGCTTCGGGTGATGGTATGCTTAATGAGAAGCTGGCTGCGGGGGGGTGGATGGCGACGGCGTTGGTGGTGGCGGCGGGGCGCTGACGGCGGCAAGGGTGCTGCACCATGGTGATTATAATGATTACGTCACCAATGTTGCGTGTGGGAGGTCGCAGCATCACTTTAGGCGGCGTCGCTGGCGGCGGCGGCGGTGACGGCGGCTGTGGCGGTGTCGGCTATGGCTATGAATACAGTTTTGGTGGTGACAAGTTCATAATAGTAAGTTTGTAACTGTTATTTGGTATAATGGCTTTGAAATTGTTGATTGTTTCTTTTATTTCTCTTTGATATTTATCAGTAGGGTCTTTTATTAAACTACACAAACAAAGTTACCCAATTAGACCAGTAGTATCATTTATTACAGCTCCTTCATATAAACTTTCGAAACATTTAATATCAATCTTAAATACTCATTGTAATTTTAGTAATAAGTTTACTATTAAGAATTCCTTAGAATTAATACAGAACATAAAAGATATCAAGTTACCTAAAAACTCCAAATTTGTCTCATTTGATATAAAAAATCTTTTTCCGTCCGTACCCCCTAGAGAAACAATTAAAATTGTCCAAAATATGTTAGAACACAAAAATACTAATCCTGTTATTAAAGATGAGATCATATTACTTCTAGAAACATGTATTAAACAAAATTATTTTCAACTTAATTCAAATATTTACACAGGTAACACAGGTTTAATAATGGGAAATCCCTTAAGCCCATTGTTAGCAGAAATATTTCTCTACCATTTGGAATCGGTTATGCAAAAGCTACCTCTATTCGAAAGTTGTCTTTATTACTTCAGGTATGTCGATGACAATTAAAATTAATAATATTCATGACAACATCAATTTCACTATGGAAACCGAAAATAATAATAAAATTAACTTTCTCGACTTAACCATTTCTAAACAAAATAATAAACACATATTTTCAATTTTTCATAAACCCTCCCATACAGATATTATCATACATAACTCATCTTGTCACCCTTATCAACATAAGTACTCAGCATTTTACAGCATGTTATATAGATTAATTAAAGTTCCTATGTCGAAAACAGACTATAATTTAGAATTAAATTTAATCAAACAATTAGCCGTAAAAAATAACTATAAACCAAAACATCATTGACATTCTCTTACAAAAAATTTCATATAATCATATTATTTCAAATATTTTCCCACTCACCATTAATAATAAAAATAAATCATTTAAAGTTTTAACATATATAGGAAAGCCGTCACTAACAATTAGTAAATTTCTGAAAGACAACAATATTAATGTAACTTTCAAAACTAACAATAACTTCAGTATCCATATAAAGAATAATAAGGACAAGACTGACAAATTTTCAAAATCTGGCGTATACCTTCTTAGTTGTGGTTCTTGTTCAAAAATCTATGTTGGTCAGACGGGCAGAAATTTTAAAATTCGTTTAAATGAACATTTTAGGTCATATAAAAATAAAAAACAGGATTCGAACTATGCCAAACATGTTTTAGAAAATAATCATGTATTTAATTCAAATTTAAAAATTTTACATTACGAAAATAAAAGTTTAAAACTTACGTTATTAGAATCCAAAGAAATAAATAAACATAAGAACACAAATAAATTAATTAATGAACAATTAGATTTAAACCAGTCGCCATTGTTAAACCTTTTCCCTCTCGCTAATCCTGATGTACCACCTTAGGAAGACTATTTATAAGAATTTATTAGTAAGTAGTTTTAAGTATAAAATGTACTTCTGAAGAAGCCACAGTGTTGGCGAAACATATGTCAAGTGATCAATAACTTGTGGAAGTTAAAACTTAGTGTTTTTATTTTGTTCGATTAAATATGTTAGACTTCCATCAAGTATCCGCTAATTCAATATAAATGATTTATATTTTGTAATTTATATATACCGTTACCTTCTAGATATGAAGACATTGGATGCAGGTAGCCTATGACTAACAACAACGACAACAACAACGCATTGTTATTTATTCCTGTTAATCATGAACTTGAGAAAATAAACATTGGAGTGTTGATGCTTAAACTTGTCACTTGTTTCATTTATTTTTATAAATAATAGGGATCGATGTTGTACCAAATTATGAAGCCAGAGAATTTAGCAGTCTTTTACTATTCCTAGTCAGCCACTTTTTTTGCAGTAATTTTTTAAAAGCGTATTTGTAACTGTAAGGTACGAAAATATATTCTAAACAATTATATAAACTATACTGTTAGCGAAACCCCTTTGCGAACGCCCAAGAACCCGCCTATGGAGTAGAATTGAAAGAGAACGGCAGAAGGTTCGCGAGGGAAGAGGTGTACGGGAAAATTAGCGAGCGAGAGCAGCGTCCCAGAGTCCGTTGCGTCAGCGAGTCGAAAAGTTGCAAACTTATAAAACTTGTATTATTACGCAAGAATTATACTTATTACCAATGTGTATGCGTTTTTTTTTTGTGAATTAAACCAAAATATTAAGTGTTAGTGATTGTTTTGACAATTCCAATCCACTTTTTTAATAAAAACTATTAGCAGCGGTGGGATACACTACGGCCTTTCCCAAACATGGAAGAATTATTGGCAGAAGTCTTGAAGACGTTTAAAGCAGTAAAGAATGTACCAGAACAAATAGAATTTCCCTATTTCCGCCCATCAAAAGACGACGTACAGGTATCGTTAGAGCAAGTAGAAGATATTCAAAAAGAATTCGATTTATCAGATTTGCAAATTGTGGTAAGAGCTGGCTCATATTTACTTGATGATCCTAAATTGTGGTACGACAATTGGTTCCCTTTTAAGATAGATTGGCACTCATTAAAAAAAAGATCTTTCTGAGGCTTTTTCCAAAAAGAAAATTCTTGGAGAGATGCTATGTGAGGCTGCTTTGTTTAACAGCACCTCTTGTAATACATATACTTCATACGTTCATCAAAAGTTGTCATTATTAAAAAGTGTTCGGGCCAATTGGTCTACGCCAGATTTAATTGAAATTATTATCCACGGAATTACTGATTATCAAATCAAGTATTCTGTGACAATGAGAGATTTTGAATCAATTTCCTATTTAATTGCTTATTTAAGCACAATTACAAAACCAGGGGTTCACAAGCATGCCATTGAAAATTCACAGTCACCGACGTCATCAAAGCGACCTCGATGTGAAACACGTGCAATTGTAACGAAAGATTCCAGAGATACGCGAGCTTGCTTTGTTTGCGGCCAACTCGGACATATACAACGATATTGTCGAGCTAATACAAACAAGCGATCGAGTCCCTTGCCTTACAATACAGGCAAAGTAAACGGTCCTAACGGTAATACAAATACAAATGAAATTAAATCTTCTAATCAACATGAATGTAACTTTTGTTTTAAGGGCGGGCGCACGGCTAAAAATTGTTTTGTAAAACAAGGATTCGAACGCCATAAAAATATTAATATTGTCTCTGTAAAGAAAAACTTTTCCGACTACAGTTAAAATTGATTCTCAGACTGCTGTAGTGACCATTCGATGATATATTGCATCTAGTTGACACCCTCCAAAAATCCGTATTTATATCAGAACCACCCTGTATAGTATGGTCAAGTCTGACGAATACTACATCATAATAGAATTTGGATCAAATCGGAGCCTGGTAAAATGCTAGTAAATTTCTTGGATTGTATATACAGGGTGGTTCTGATATAAATACGGGTTTTTGGAGGGTGTCAACTGGATGCAATATGTAATTGAATAGTCACTACAGCAGCGCGGTGAAGAAACAAAAAAAATTCCAAAATTTCTGAAAAACATCTTAACATGAATTAATTTGAATACGGTCCTGTGCGTTTTCGCTTTGACTTAAGCAACACATTTGGCAACTGTCACAAAATTCTGATGAACTAAACGCCATTTTTGAACACACTTGTTTACGTTACAGTGGTTACAGTAACCGAGTAACCTCATTCACGGTCAGCTGATTGAAGACAGCGTTGCCACTACACACGACCAGGTCAATCGAGGACACGTCTTACACAGGACCGTACTCGGTTTTGCCTGTATTTTCACATCCGTTTTTCTCGAAAACGGTAAACTTTAGGACCTGCGAAGTTTTGCTTAATTTTCTTATTTTCTACTGCCCTATCACCTCCTTGCAATATCCGCAGTTATATAAGTAACACCCTGTATATATGAATTCAATTTTGATGAATTACTTGAATAAGAATTCACTGTTCACTATGAAAAAGGTTTATTGAAAGTTTAGTGGCGTAAAATATTCGGCATTGTCACAGTTAACTTTATTGCTAGTACCGTTAGGTGACCCTTCTCGGAAGGGTAGTGGATGCGTCGAGAGGGTGCACCTTTATGTTTTTACGGGTTTATTAGATGTTTTTGAAGGAAACGTAAGAAATTCATAAACGACAGTACCCACTTTATTACGGTCAAATTTACCACCCTCTCGACCCATCACCCTGCTGTTTTGTAACCGTTGCGATGTTGCATTTTTCATGTAGCTTCTGATTTTATATTTTGAATTTGTAGTCCCGCCTAAAATCTACATTTAAGAGGGTGAAGGTCCAATAGCGACCTTGCCACGCCTTCAATATTTTAGACTATTGTTAGGTGATATGATAAAATAGAAAGTAAGAGAAGAAACTAAAACTCCAATCGAAGATTTGAACTAATACCTTTCAACCGTTTTTTTGTCTGTAAATATTGTTATTTGTAAATTCATGTAAATATAGTTTTCATCTTATACCCTTCGCTGCAAAATTGATTATTAAACCCTTCCAATTGACTACAAAAAAATATATACGGCACGCCTTATTAATTTAACGCGTGTGCTGTACTCATCTCAACAATAGTTAAGTAATGAGTACCTGTCTGTGAATCGTAACGTTGAATATAGACCTTTAATCAACACTCGCATGTACAATGTTTCAGAGTAGAGTTTGTTGTTATGTTGTTAAGTAAACAAAAACAAAAGATAGAATCATGGGATGGTCATATTACGGTTTCACACGCTAATGGTGACATAGGACACCAACCTGCCGACGATGCGCATTTTTACTGACTACATTATTTCAGAATAATAAAACTAAAATACAATATGTTTCAAAAAACATTCTTTACTGTATTGGCTTATACTGAACGTCTCAGTAATATTTGTGTTCACTTTTGTTCTTTGTGTAATAAATAATATTTTTAAATATATTCTTTTACATATAAAGAACTTGTTTGGCGTTGCGAACAGGATCGTTAACGGTGTTTTTCGCGAAGTGAAGTGATTTTGTGAAAGATATCCTGAAATTTCAATTTCTTAATTGACGATTCGGGACCTACCCTTTGTAAGTGATCTACCACCGAGGACATCGATCATATTCACACGTGAAGAGTCTATCCATAGAGGAATAACTCCTTTCACACCCCCGTTTACAGGATAAGATGCATTACGCCCTGTCTTTACTTCTGTAAGTACCTTTTCATGTCTGATTCTGAACCTGAAACTTCATTGCGTAGTCCGCAACATAAATTAAAGTTAAAACCTTCTATCATTAATATTCAAAGTACAAGTACTGATAAATCCACCAAGTAGTATAGATTCGCCGGTTCTATGACACTAAGGAGGAGAAGGAAAGTCGTTGACTTCGAACGAGATCAAACTTGTTGAGTTTGTGTCAATGACTTTAGTTGGAGTACTGAACTTTTTCATTGAACGAGCGTGAGGCTGCCCGATAATCGTTTTAGTTTCATGTGAGGCATTGGCCGGTTATTAGGTCATACAGCACGTACCTATATAAACAATAAGGCTATTTAGAAAAGCGGATGAGAACGTTGTTGATCGATTAGGAGGTTCGTTACCGAAAATTTGATTATTAAACTATTATTTCGTCGAATGGTTGTGGGGAGGGTAAAGTATCACGGGTCGGCTCTATGCAGTAATGTGAGTGGGGGCTGGAGTATTTAGAGGCGACAACCTTTACCTTCTTACTAAAGTCTGTGTAGTCAGCTGAAGAAAGGTGTCCATTGTCATTAAACATGGTTGTTGTAATTCTTCCGCCGGGAAATAAATTTAAGGTATTAAGTGTTTACGAAATAATTCAGTTGGGGGATGTACTTACGCAAACACAGAATTTGGAAGAATCGCTACATATTTTGGAGCCGTATTGGATGCGAGCAACTGATGTGTTTGATATGGATCTGATTAGTTTGGCTGCTGCACCCATGACGGAATTTTTGACACATCCCTTAGAAGAACGGAAATGTCATCAGTTAGCCAAAAAAATTCAAGAAGAAAGGACAAAACAAGAGAAAATACTTCAAAAGAGGGAATCGTCTATAAAACAAAACCACGAAGAATGTCGTTTGTCAATAAAGGTGCAGAAGGAAGAAGTTAATAAGCATTTAACGTTGGAATTAAAAGACATGAAGGGTAAAAAGCGAGGAGCTCCTGCCGAAAGTGGGGCGGAATTGGATTTTGCTCGAAGTAAGGATAACGTCAAACGAAGGCTTACGAAAAAATCATCGAAACAATGTGCTACACAAAGCGTATAGAAGAAAATCCGTCTACTTCCTTACCAAACCCTAAGAAAAATGTTAATGAAATAAGTAGAGGGGAATGCGTAACGGAAACAACTCAAGATATATTAAACCAGTACAGAAGCCGCTCTCAAAAGTCTCCACGCAAAACGCTCAAGGAGATAAGGAATGGGAAGAGATGTTTCAAGCAATGGATGGGCAGAAAGCAAGTCAGTAGCAGCAATATAAAGATAACACTTACACAACTCTATTCCCTGTCTGCAAATTTCTTTGGGGAAGATGATCCCACCATTGACGCCGCTGTTGCTGATCTCTAGAATTTTATCTAAATTTTAGCTGGGGCTTATGAAAATTCTATAAACTTACTGTTGCACTGCCGGCGCTCTATTTCGTCGCACTACACGCGGCCGTCGAGGGTGACGGGGCTCCCTCGGTTCATTACGCACCCTCGACGACCGTCGCCGACGACTATTTGGAACAAAATCTTCATCTCCAGGTGAAGATCTTTGCCGGCGACGGTTTAGTCCCGACGGGCCCGGTGTAGGAGAGGGTGGGGGCGGGGGTGACGCTTGTGTTAGCCTGTAAACAAGTGAGGTAATAGATAAAAGCAGAGAGAAAAAAGAAAATCTAGTACAGTAGCTGAAGCATTGAAGCTTAATGACGTAAATACAGTTAAACTTTTCTAAATTAGCCAAACTACTCACCCTGTAAGATCAAATATTACGAGAGGCTCTTCCTCGTGTTGCTGTTCCTGCCGCTGCCGCTGCTGCTGCTGTTGCTGTTGTTGTTGTTGTTGTTGTTCTTGGTGTTGTTGTTGTTGTTCTTGGTGTTGTTGTTGTTGTTGTGGTTCCTCAGCCCTACACAAAAAACTTCACTTTTAAACTCTCTGAAACATATGCAATTTAACCTAACCTAACCTAACCTAACCTGACCTGACCTGACCTGACCTGACCTGACCTGACCTGACCTGACCTGACCTGACCTGACCTGACCTGACCTGACCTGACCTGACCTGACCTGACCTGACCTGACCTGACCTGACCTGACCTGACCTGACCTGACCTGACCTGACCTGACCTGACCTGACCTGACCTGACCTGACCTGACCTGACCTGACCTGACCTGACCTGACCTGACCTGACCTGACCTGACCTGACCTGACCTGACCTGACCTGACCTGACCTGACCTGACCTGACCTGACCTGACCTGACCTGACCTGACCTGACCTGACCTGACCTGACCTGACCTGACCTGACCTGACCTGACCTGACCTGACCTGACCTGACCTGACCTGACCTGACCTGACCTGACCTGACCTGACCTGACCTGACCTGACCTGACCTGACCTGACCTGACCTGACCTGACCTGACCTGACCTGAGCTGACCGGACCTGACCTGACCTGACCTGACCTGACCTGACCTGACCTGACCTGACCTGACCTGACCTGACCTGACCCGACCCGACCCGACCCGACCCGACCCGACCCGACCCGACCCGACCCGACCCGACCCGACCCGGCCCGACCCGACTCGACCCGACCCGACTCGACCCGACCCGACCCGACCCGACCGACCCGACGGGGAAGTACGGGGACTACCATGATGATGAATGCATTGGGAACAGAGACCGATAATCATTAACACAATAGAACTTGTAAAGTGAAGTTGTCTTGTAATAAAAATCTTGTGAATTGTTAATAAAACTGTTATAAAGAAATACGTGACTCTAACACTACATATGTGTATGACATGATGTTATTTTAGGTAACATATAGACAATAAGCAACTGATTTAGAAAGTGTGTATGTATGCAAATTTTTTACTTATCTTCTCTGTTAACTTTTATAGACATGTTTGTATCACAAGCAACTTTTATCATCCCCTTGGCTAAGGGAGGACTAAAAATTAAAATAGGTAACAAAACTAACAAACTTAAAAGTTTATAGGCACCATTCCAACTCGGATAATTTTCTTTATTTACACAATTAATGACATCAACATCAATTTCAAAATCTCGATGAATTCTCAAGAGTAGGATTATCCCCATGACTCATTTGAATTCACGCTAGCCTTAGGTAGTAAACTTCTTTACTAATGCCAGTCCTAAGTGGCAAAAGTGAGAAGGGACATTAAAATTACACTACATAAGTTGTATCTCTATTTTACACGACGTAAAAATTGTTGGCTTCGGAATTGGGTAAGTTTGATTAATTTTGTTGAAACTCATTTCTTTCTTTTCGTAAACCGAAAGTGATCTCTGTATGACTTCTTTGACACATTGACAAAATCGTCTTTTGTCCCCCGTGCCCGTCATCTAAATTAACAATATATATATATATATATATATATATATGTTAGCATTTCCGCCAATATCTACGATTATTATTATGTTATGGTCTCGGCAACTACCAGTCGCCTGATATGGTTGGGAATTCCTGGGGATCCACGGGACCCAATAACGCAATGACCTAGTTTATAACAGTTTATAAATATTCTTTTGACAATTTGTGTCATTCATTCTGCTTTTAATAATCGCCACTGTATGTTCATCAATATATGCAAACTACCATCAGAGGTAATTGTCTTTATTTTATTGTCAAAATATTTCAAAAAAATACCAGAGTTCACTTTTAAAACTCACATCATGAGTGGGATTCGTAAAATCCATAAATTAGGGAAAAAAAAACATTGCGCGTGCACGGTTCCTTGGAACATAGACAGAAAGTGTTCTTGTGTTTAGCCTGTGTTGTTCGAAATCTTAAAACAAAAATGGAACAGTTAACGGAAGTTTTAGCAAACGTGTTGAAAGGAATACAAGAACAAGCTAGTCGTGCTTCGGGACCGTCTACAATTATTGAAATTCCTGCTTTTGACCCAAAAACCGATGATAAAGGATCTGGCTGATGGTGCACAGAAATTGAAAAATTGGGATTGTAAGAAAGGTTTTAATTTTATGCCTATAATATTTACTAATGCTAAAAACAGCGAATTTAACGAAAAGAATATTAAGCGACAAAATAACGTAGATATCTTTTGGGTCGTTTTTGAGTCGCAAGGCACAACCAGACGCCCATTAGTGCCAAACAAATGAGCTAGTGCTATTAGCGAATGTAGATCAGGGGGTGGAAGAGTGTAACGCACCCTACTATGTTGTCGCATTTCCCACGACTTATTCCAGATTTCAGTACGCAAGTGTAAGTGGTTGAGTGACTTGTTTTCTTGTGAGATTTGTGTATTATTGGATTATCCATTAAATTGATTATTGTTAATCAATTCCCGTAAGGTGAGCTTTCTCACTGAATGTTCTGTTGTCTTGATTTACTTTTAACTTTAATTACTCATTTATATTAGATTTTCCATATCTCATTATCATTGGACAGTACTCACAGTTTGATTTCTTGTCGAATAAGTTTTGATAATTATGCTGGTCGAATCTAAAAATCTAAATTATGAATTTCGTTATACTTATTTTGGTTTTGATTTTATGATTTCAAATTATAGTAAGGGATAAATTAGAGACTGACCAGAAGAATTGCACTCTCATTTTTGTCTAAGTTATTACACGAAATGCAACAAACGTAATTTAATATATAATGCACAACTTTGCTGGACTTTTACAATAATATCAGAATCTTCGTAATAATTGTTGGTCTAAATTATTCATCACCAAGACCTTTGTGGTCATTATCTACGGGCATTGGTGGTCAAGAACTTTGTGGTCATTATCTACAGGCTTTGGTGGCCAAGACCTTTGTGGTCATTATCTACGGGCTTTGGTGGCCAAGACCTTTGTGGTCAATATCTACGGGCTTTGGTGGCCAAGACCTTTGTGGTCATTATCTACGGGCTTTGGTGGCCAAGACCTAAATGGTCATTATCTACGGGCTTTGGTGGCCAAGACCTATATGGTCATTATCTACGGGCTTTGGTGGCCAAGACCTTTGTGGTCAATATCTACGGGCTTTGGTGGCCAAGACCTATATGGTCATTATCTACGGGCTTTGGTGGCCAAGACCTATATGGTCAATATCTACGGGCTTTGGTGGCCAAGACCTATATGGTCAGATTTATTTAAATAGTTATTTTGGCGTAATGAATTCTTTGTAATGATATTTCGACCAGAACTAGTTGACATACATGGCCAATTAGAGAATTTGTACAATGTTGCTTCTTTACAATAGAGTGCTTTGTAAACTCCGTGCTATGTTGGCAGTTCCCGACAACGGAATATTCATGTGTATTTAAAAAAAAAACGACCTTACTAAACCATAACCTAAAGCAACCCCACCTAAGCGAGCCTACTATACTTAGGCCGTTGCATTTAGTCGATTTTAACTATGCATTTATCCGCTCGTTAATGTATACTTACACATAAACCAGGTATAAACAGTGATTCTTCACTGGAGATAAACAACATAACCTAACCTACCTACCATAGATCACTTGCAGCGAAATTTGCGTTCGGCACTTATCGGAACCTCGGATAGTTAGTTACCGGTAGCGGCTAGACGTTACTCTTTACAACTCCATTTAAAACTGATAATGGACTCGTTAATTGCTTAATTGATACTGGAGCGGAAGTTAGCTTAATTTCCCTCAATATAGCAAAGAAGCTGAATTGTAGACCAGAACCAAATTTTCTAATGTTACAGGGTTTAGGAAATAAGTTGTATCCAACTTGTTATAAAACAAAATTGAATCTACAAAAAGAGGAATCGCCCTTGAACTAGATTTTTATATTGTTAGTGAATCAGTTATGAATTTGGATGCTATTGTAGGCAGAAACCTGCTTAATATAAAAGGAGTTAAAATTTTCACAGATTACTCTGGCAGTAGAATTTATTTAGATGAAGATTTTACCCCTGAAATAAAAACAATGAATATTATTTGGACCTCGCCAGAACAATTACAAACCCCCCTTAGAGATATTCATTTTACTCGTTTACAAGAACTTCTAACCAAATTCAATGGTGTTTTCACAATAGGAAATTCCGTGAAACCTATTAAAAATGTTGAATTTGAAATTAAACTAAAGAAACATAAAACTATTTGCTTTAATCCGTATCGAATGGCCCTCTGCGAACGCGAAAAATTAAAAACAATAATTAACGAACTACTAGAGAACAACATAATCAGGGAAAACAAATTCCCTTATGCTAGTCCGATACTTTTGGTCCATAAACAAGATGGAAAAAGCCGGTTATGCGTAGATTACCGAGCTCTTAACAAAATAACGATCAAGGATCGGTTTCCTCTCCCCCGTATAGATGATCTATTAGACCAGCTCAGGAACAACAAATATTTTACGGTCCTTGACATGGCGGCAGGATTCCATCAAATTTCAATGGCACCTAATTCAATCGAGATAACAGCCTTCGTGACCCCTGACGGTCACTATGAATACCTTCGAGTACCCTTCGGATTAGCGAATGCTCCCGCCGTGTTCCAAAGCGCAATTTATAACGCCCTGGGAAATATCAGAGGAAACGACGTTTTATTATATTTGGACGATATTTTAATACCGTCACAAACAATCGATGAAGGCTTCATTAAACTAGAATGAGTTTTAACTGCACTCCAAAAGTCAGGCATATCTTTAAACGCAAAGAAATGTCCATTTTTTTTACCGAAATTCAGTATTTAGGACAAGAAATATCGGAAAAACGGATTAGACCCGGTAGCAATAAATTAAAAGCTCTTTTGAAAGCCCCTTCCCCTAAAAACGTTAAGCAAGTTAGGCAATTTATGGGCCTCGCCAGTTACTTCAGGAAATTCGTACCGGAATTCGCTTCTCGAACATCCTGTATAACCAAACTTACAAAAACAAATGAACCGTTTGCTTGGGGAATCGACCAAGGCATCGCTAAAAACTATGTTTGTGCGTTCTTAAGCAGCCGTCCCCTTTTAGCAACTTTCGATGCATCTTTGGAGACTGAGTTACATACTGACGCGAGTTCCATCGGATTCGGAGCTATTCTTTTCCAACGGCATGGCAAAGAACTTAGGGTAATTGAATATTTTTCCAAGCGAACTTCCGACGTCGAGTCTAAATACCACTCATACGAGTTGGAAGCACTCGCTGTTTATTATGCTGTTAAACATTTCCGAACCTATTTATTAGGAATACATTTTAAAATTATTACCGATTGCAATTCGTTGAAACTGTCACAAAACAAAAAGGAATTACTACCACGAGTAGCTCGTTGGTGGCTTTATTTACAGACGTTCGATTTCGACATAGAGTATCGAAAGGGCAAGTACATCTCACATGTTGATTATCTTAGTCGAAACCCTGTTAGCACACCACAGACTATAACTAATTCAGCCAAAATTAATTCCATTTCCACTAACAATTGGCTTAAGAAGGCTCAGCAGAAAGATACTGAAACGAAATAAATCATTTTAAAATTAAACGAGGGCAAATTAACTCATGACTACTTCTGTCAAAACGAAATTCTATTTAGAAAAATTAATCCTCGCCAGAATCCCCCCACTTACCGCGCTTTTGTCCCAAAGGGTAGTAGATTAGGACTACTACGATTGTTCCACGATGGGCAATGTCATATTGGCCCTGATAAAACTTTTGCATTAGTTAATCATTATTTTTGGTTTCCTAAAATGGCGAAATTCGTAAAGAAATATTGCGGATACTGTCTGAAATGCCTTGCAAGCAAAATTCACACAGGACCCAAACAAGGATTACTGCACCCAATATATAAAAAGCCCATTCCATTTCTCACACTACACGCTGACTGTGTGGGCCCCTTTGAACTTTCGCTCGAAGGCTACAAACACCTTCTATTATTGATAGATGCTTTCACAAAGTATGTTTTTATAATCCTCTTGAAAACGTTATTAGGTTTAGAAACAGCCACAAATCTGAAACGATACCTAAACATTTTTGGAACGGCGAAAACCTTTGTGTGCGACAGAGGAACTAATTTTACAGACAAAAGTGTAAAGGAGTTGCTTTTTTCTTTAAATATTCAACCACATTACATTACTAAAAGTGCCCCCCGAGGCAATGGACAGGTAGAACGATAAGTCTCTACAATCCTGAATCTGTTACGAACAGAAATACAAAAAAAGTCAAAATGGTCGAACGCTATCAATAAATTGCAACTAATACTAAATACTACCGTTCAAAAATCAACGGAGTTTTCCCCACTTTACCTTTTAACGGGTAAAATTATAAGTAATCCCGATATTCGTTCAATAACCGAAGCTATATCCGAAACTATCACCGTTAATACTAATATGGAAAATGATCGAAAACTGGCATACGCGAGAATGCAAAGGCAAGCTGATTATGGCAAAAACCTTTTTGATAGCCGAAGGCGGACTAACCAAACCATCAACGTAGGGGATTTCATTTATCATCCTTCTGGAAATTCACACCTAGCCAAATTAGACCAGAAATATGAAGGTCCTTGTGAAGTCGTCTCGTTACAACCTCACGACAGAATCGAAGTAAAGAATCTCATCACCAACAGGAAAAAGGACATCGCAACCGACATGGTTCGAATTTGGCCTGGAGAATTCACAGAAGAGTCCATCGCATAAATAAGTATGTTGCCTGACCATGTGAGCATTATTATGAACTTGTGAAAATAATGAAAAATGAGCAGGGTATGAATAACATCTCAGCTTTACGCATGCAAAAAAAAAAACGTTTAGAACTACAGGCAGCGTCTCTGTATGTTCACTACTACAGGCAGCGTCTCTGTAGTAGGTTCTAGAGTTACAGACAGCGTCTCTGTAGACTCAGAAAGAAAGTTGTCCAGGTGGCGTCTCTGAAAACTGTTAAAGAATAAAATGTGTGGAACAGCAGCCAGCGTCTCTGCATGTTCCGATTCAGGCAGCGTCTGTGAATCTACTAGATAAAATGCTAGATGAATGAATTGAATGGAGTAGAAGTAACCTTATAATATTATTAAGTGTTATGATAGTCGAGATAAACGAAGATGCTTCAAAGATTGTCCTTTTAAGATTTTCAAGAAAATATAACTCGAGAGCGAATTATACTTCAGGATGGGCCGTGTGAGCATTTCCGCCAATATCTACGATTATTATTATGTTATGGTCTCGGCGACTGATATGGTTGGGAATTCCTGGGGATCCACCGGACCCAATGACGCAATGACCTAGTTTATAACAGTTTATAAATATTCTTTTGTCAATTTGTGTCATTCATTCTGTTTTTAATAATCGCCACTGTATGTTCATCAATATATTCAAACTACCATCAGAAGTGGTTGTCTTTATTTTATTGTCAAAATATTTCAAAAAAATACCAGAGTTCACTTTTAAAACTCACACATATATATATATATATATATATGTATATATGTATATTTGAAGTGGGTGGGCTAGATACTTTTTTTAACTTAACATATTAATGTAATTTTTGGTTTTTATAAACAGGTATACAGGGGTTTTCCGTAACCCGTTCGTTAAAAGTTTTTTAACTTATAATACCGGTGGTTTTGAAAATGTGGCAAATACCTTAATAGTTAATGCCCTATCTAGTTAAAATATTTGCAGTCGTCTATCACTTCCGGTTACACTCGAAGTTGACACTAATTTTGTTATTTTAAACGGAATTTACACTTTTAACGCCGAATTAGAATAAAACATGAAATTTTAAGGTGCGCTTGATAACCTACTTGTACAGCTACAATGAGCGGTTTCTGAGATAATGTAATTTATAGAAGAATAAAAATCGCTAGCGCAACCCAAATTATAAAAAAACATAACTTACATAAAATACGACTTAAAAAGTGTTGAAGTATTTACAAGTGATGGCTGAATCTCAAAGCTAACGCCTTGGCAAAAGCAAAACTGAACTGAATAATTTATACAGGGCGTTCTAAAGTTTAAAAATTTCAAACACGAATAACATCTTTTTTTTTTAAAGCACGTACCATAATTTATTTTTTTAATTGATTCCTTTTCTTATTCTCTTTCGATCCATGTGGATACTTACTAGTGTTTTATTTAAACAATTTTGAGTAATTTAGAATTATCAAAATAGGTAATTTCATTAATATTGGTGTAACAAGGGTGTGACTTGGAATATTGACAACTAACAACAATAAAGACAAAATCACACTAAAAAACTTTCTTTCGATTAATTTCTGTTAGGAAGATGTTCTAGAATAATGTTTAAGTAATAATTTGAAATTACTCAAAAAATTTTAAATAAAATAATAGGAAGAATCTATACGAATCGGAAAAGGATTAAAAAAGGAATCCAATGAAAAAATAAAATGTGGTAGGTGCCATTTGAAAAAACGAATTTATTCGTGTTTGAAGTTTTTAAACTTTGGAATTTTGAAAAAACGAATGTATTCGTATTTGAAGTTTTCAAACTTTGGAATTTTATTCTGAACGCCCTGTATAAATGATTAAAGACGTTATCTCTGACATTCAGTTCCTATTACCAGTAAAAATGTCTACACTAGCAGTATAGATTCGCCGGTTCTACGACACTGAGGAGGAAGAGGGAAGTCGTTTACCTCTAGCAAGTTTAAACATGTTCAATTTCTGTATAAGTCAATGCCCTTAAGTGAACTTCATCTTTCTTACTGTAGTGAGGGTGGTTCAGGGGTACTACTTTCTCTCACCATAACAAGAAAAAGCGGTTCAAGGTTCTTTATTAATAATTTAGTCTACAATCATTTGTACGTTAGATGTGGCTAGTTATTATACTTTATCCTTCCATGATTTCATCATCACTATCCTCAAAACTGCTGCTTCAGTAATCGCTCCCGACTTCTTCGTCAGCTCCAATGAGTTCACCTGTCATCTGCAAAATGTCATAATTTTCGACGTTGAAGAATTCTAAATCTTCTTCGTTTGGCAGGCCCTCGAAATACCTTCTGCATATATTTCTTGTATAGTAATTACCATTACGGTCGTGGAACTTTGCTATTACAATATAATTCTCAACGTCGGCGATGTTGTTGTTGCTATAAACAACTACACCAACCGAAATCTGCTTGTAGTTAGCTATATTGTATTCAGAAAAAAAGTCTTCAAATTCTAAAGGTTCTAAACTTTCGTTTTTTCCTAACACAATATTGTCATTGTAGAAGTTTATTAAAATTCTACAGCCGCGGTTCATAAGAAGATATGTCGATGCTTACTAAGTTACTGTCAACTAGATACTGTTTCAATTTATTCTCATGTTCGAGCGTTTATAGTATTTTCTATTACAAAAAATAAATAATGCAGAAGTGTAAAAAAAGATTTATTTTATCATTTTGAAGATAGGTACACCTGTAACCAATTTTTAAGAACAAAAACATTTTCTAATGCGCAATAATAGTACGAATCTTGAAAGAAGGAGTGGTAAGTGCAAACTGAAGTGGTTTTATGATTTGCAAGGAGTTTTGTTAAAGATGGGCACTCCAAATCCTCCAGATTGATGATGTCATCTAAATGTGGAAATTGTTTCGATATCCTAACCGTTTCTCCAATCCTTTAACGTATACGGCAGTCGAATTACTAAAAATTTTACCTACATCAGTGACAGTCTCTTGATAATCGTGATACCCACTATTCCACCCTAACCCGTGATAGTTTCTAATAAGCCACCCATTCTGACTCTTATATCGGGCTGTAAGTTGCGACCAAGGAAATGGTGGAGATAGTAAATACCATGATGTTTTCTCGTCGCAATTTATTCTACTGAAAGCGAATTATTTAAAAAGGAAGACATTCCCCTCTGTCTTGAAACCTTGCACATCCACTATGAACTCCATGGAATTATAATACTTGGACAATGTCGGTGAAAGGGTTGTAACGAACTATTGGATCGTGCAAAATTAAGCAGTAAGCAGCTGTATTTGCTGGAATCGCCTCATTAGTTTCAAAATCCAAGCGTACATCTATCGCCCCGGATATTACAATCTCGTTCTGGTGTGAACAGTCGATTACAAATAATGGAGCAACTTTCTTAAATTATGACGGTTTTAACACCGGTTCGCTAACGGTTCCGTAATAAGACTGTTGGAATTGAGCGTACATCTCGTATAATATAGAGAATTTGTTGTTTTTGAAATCAAGATGGAGATTGTCATAAGGATACATAGAAGAATCTAAATGCAATTTAATATTATTAAGTTCGCAATGATCAAAGTGGGCTTTATTTTTTCTGGTTTATTATTTCTATCCGTTTGAAATGCAACTATCACAAAGCGAGGTTTTTCAAGTTATGATGTTGTTTTAACAGCCCATGTATGAATATTTGTTTGAGGTAGTAGTGGATATTCATGCAACTCCCAACTGCGGAAGTTAATTTCCATCTGTTGATTTTTTTGCAAGTATTTTAGAAGTTTCAGGCGTTCTATATTTGCAACAGATATATGTGGGATTTTCCAAGAAATTTTATTAACCACAACTTTTACTGTTTCGCCAGCAGTTGTATTCACTACAGCGTTTGTATCGACGCTACCTCTTATTAGTATAAATTCTTGTTTTATGTTGAGAAGAATTTTTCGAAAATCTTCAGCAAAACCTAAAAGCATTCGCAATGGGATGCATACGTTAAAATTCCCACTTTAATCAGTTGCTGAAAATGAGTCATCATTAGGAGCCCAACCAGAATTCTGAAGCCGTAGGCTCTCATTTACGTTATGGGACGCGTAACCTTCTATGGTGCTGGTTATTTCGGGATTTTGAACACGATCACCATCGGTTTTTACCAATTTTCCTTCAACGTATAGAATACTATCCCACGGTAAAGTGTACACGTCTTCATTTTCAATTGGAATGCGAATTTCATCATTGTTTTTAAAGGTTGTATTCGTATACGGTTGATGTGTGTGACGTTCCGCATTGCTTATAGATGAATCAAACAGCGCGCGCTCCGTGACATTCAAAATTTCAGAATGCACGGTTTCAACTTAGCTTTCGTTTAACTTGGTATCCTAAACTTTCCAGAAAGCGAGCGTTTGAAGGTGTTAACCGTTTCAATTCTGCCTTAGCACTGACGGACCGAGATAATGCAGGTTTCCTATAAATCATCCTACGCTTGCTAAAGTTTTTATAACGGCAGACCATTATACTTTACTGGAGACGTTTCAGATGAAGTCTTACTGTTACGGCCTCTCCACGAAAATTAATCAGTTCATCGTCCTAGTCAACTATTTTAATGACGAGAGAGTCGATTATTTTCGTATTTATAGGCAGGTAAATAACATTGGTGGGATTTTCCACCAGCTTGTAGCCCGGCGGAACGTTTGGAAAAAGCTGATGAATAATATGAGCTTCTTCGTTGTTGCTATACGAACCAGAGACAAGATTGCAGTGAATACATATTGCATTTACTTTAAAAATATTGGCAGGATATGTGATATATATGATATAAGTCTATTTAGTGGACCACCGCCTTGCCGCACTTTCCTCATTTCTTTCTCAAGCAGCACGTGAATTCTTCTTCAAGTCTTCTTACCAAATGAACCAATCCATGCTGAGTTAGCGGCATAGAAAATAGAACACATCATCTGAAATGTTTCATTGGGCTATTAACATGCCGATAGTTCAACAAAAAGCGGTGCTACCCATTACCAACCGCGATTTCAACGACGCGCCGAAGGCGAATCGGCATGGACCTCTACTACGGCCAACAATAAGATCAATTGTAGCAGGTCCTTCTAATTGCGGAAAGACGAACGTTATTATTTCACTTTTACAACACCCTAATGGCCTGCGTTTTGAAAATGTATATGTATATTCCAAATCTTTAAATCAGCCTAAGTACGAATAATTAGAGAAGCTTTTCAAACCAATCAAGGACATTGGCTACTATCCGTATAAGGATTCTGAGAATATTATCCCTCCATCACATGCAAAATCTAATTCAATATTTCAAAATCAGAATGTAATTAGAGATTATTTTAGTATGGGGCGCCATAACAACATCGATTGTTTTTACCTTTGTCAAACATACACACATATTCCAAAACATCTAATTCGAGATAATGCAAACCTAATTATATTATTCAAGCAGGATGAGCTAAATCTCAAGCATGTTTATTCAGATCATGTTAATACTGACATGTCATTTGAAAAGTTTAAAACCATTTGCAAACTTTTTTGGGATGAGAAATATTGTTTTTTAAGTATTCTTAAGGACAGCGATCCTAAAAGCGGACGCTATCGTAAAGGATTCGATCGATATATATATATATATATCTATCTATAGTTTTTCAAATCATACGAGTTATATAAGAGCAGTAAACGAGTAGACATGGATCCGAAAATTAAACGAGAGCTTGTAAAAGTGAGAAATGCTGTCAAACGTAAACTGCAAGCTTTAATGGAAGGAGCGATGGAAGAAGAAGATTTAATGCAGAAATCATATAAACCTTTGGTTGAGCCATTAATGCAACTAAAAAAAGAAATTCAGTTTTCCAAACCGTCAATTAAACAAGAAATTAAAAAAGAGGAGGAAGAAGAAGAGGAATATACTGAGCATTCTTTCTACCACCACAATCTAGCTCATTCATCGCACCATCTTCATTAACCTCATCAACCACATCTGCTGCCGACCTTAGTACAATGCTTCCAATGACTGAAGAAGAGGAGGATAGATTATTTGATTACAATAAACAGGAAATACAGAAGATCGTGAATGATCCCGATTGAATTTTCCAATCCATTAATGTATTATCTGCAGGACTTAGCAGGTAACGAGATAAAAAGAGGATTTTACGATAAGAAGCTACAAACAGTGAAACATCCAAATGTTTATTTAATCGAAAAGGTATTGCGCAGAAAAGGTAACAAGGTTTATGTCAAATGGCTTGGATTTGATAAGTCATAATAGTTGGATTTCTAATACAAATGTTATTTTGTAAATATTAATGATTTTTTAATAAAAATACACATTTACATTAAAGGGTTTTATTTATTTCTGTAGTCACATTTCATTTTAACGTAGTTTAAAGAGGGGAACATTCCTGTCAAAATCTTAATTCTACTAAAAATACGTTTAAAAGAATTTAAACTACTATCATTTATCTCAACACCATCAGTTAAATCAGTATTTGATAAGGTCTGCCAAATATATAAGAGTTCTGCATCTTCATCCAGTTTATCCAACTTTTGATGAAACATTTGCAGCGAGTTCAGGTACTGCGGATAGCTCATCCTTGATAAATTCTACGTCTGCAGCCTTTCCAACAAACCCCTTTACGCGAATGAATGCTGGTTGAGAATGTTGACGAAGTTCTTTGTTAATTTCTTCTACTTGCGAATCAGTAAGCGCATCAGCGTACCGACGAGGTAGGAACACGACGAAGTCTTTTAAATCTGTTAAAAGTCGTAGCCGCAACTGAGTGTGCATAATTTTCACACGCTGAACGGGATACTTTTCTCCAATGTTTAGCGATTTTATTGAACGCGTTTCCTATTCCTCAATTGCTGTGCTTTTACAAAACTATCCATACCTATATTAACGATAGTTCTATTATTCATCATAGGTGATATTACTACAGCTACTACCAAAGGATGCTTGCTCCGTGCTTTTATGTTAAGGCTTCTCCCCTCTCATAAACTGTGGAGGGGAGAAGCTCTTCGATAATATAACAGCGCATGCTCTTACATTGCAGTTATAAATGAAACATTTTACTACTTGAATTTATAGTAACAAACATTCTTGCACCCTGTAAACATGGTAAGCTCTTATTGCATCGTGGTGAAAATTTACAAAAATGACACTCTTGTAAAGTACAAAACAATCGAAGCTAAAGAGTTCAAACAAATCTGTGAAAAGTTTAGCGTGTTTGAGTGCGACCATTGCGAATCTAGCAACTAATACTTTAATATTTTTAAAATCAAAAAGTGTATGGAATTGTCAGTGACTCATAACAAGTCTAATCATACAACGTCCAGGAAAATTATACCTAGAAGCTGCTGGATTACAAAAGCCATCATAATATCATGCAACACCAAAGAAGTCTTATACAGGTTAATGAAAACTAACAGTGAAAACAATCAACTTAAGTCCGAATATAAAAAATATACTAAAATCTTGAACAAAGTCATTACTTCTGCGAAATTAATGTTTGATAAAAAACAAGTCGAAATGAATCGCAACAATCCGAAAAAGCTAAGGAACTTCATTAACAACAAAATTGGTAAATACTCCGTAAAAGATGATAACATTCATTACTTAATTGATAACAACAAACATAAAATTAGTGACTCGCTTGAAATCGCTAATTATATGAACTCATTCTTCTGCAACATCGGCAAAGATCTTAGCTCTAAAATTACACAACCGACCAATACAACGTTTACCTCACCAAAAGTTAACCCAAATTCAATTTTCCTTACTCCTACTTCTCCTGTTGAATTAGCCTATATACTAAATAATATGGATCAAAAAAAAAAGGTGGAGTAGACAATGTTGACGTGAAAACACTAAAAACCTTACAGTCATACATACTCGAACCACTCTCTTACATAATCAATCTATCGATTGAAAGATCATATTGGCCTGATGCTCTGAAAATTGCTGAAGTCAAACCTATACACAAAGCTAAAAGTAAGAGCAACTCTTCGAACTATAGACCAATCTCCTTAATCTCCAATCTTGCAAAAATCTTTGAAAAAGTTATCTACTCTAGACTTTTTAACTTTGTAAATAACAATGAAATCTTATCGGCTATGCAGTACGGGTTTAGGAAAGGTATGAGCACGAATAATGCCATCCAACACTTAAGTAATACAATATATAACCACTTAGACAAGAGTGAACCAATCATTGTTGCATTCCTGGACCTGGCCAAGGCTTTTGATACTGTCAATCGCCATATACTCTTAGATAAATTAAACTACTACGGCATTAGAGGCACAGCTCTACAGCTAATCAAGAGTTACTTACAAAATCGTAAACAGAGAGTCAAAATTAACTGCTTTGTCAGTGAATATGCAGAAATAAACACTGGTGTATCGCAAGGAACTATCCTAGGTCCGCTCCTTTTCATACTATACATAAATCACCTCCTTGAAATCATGCCCCCCCAAACCATTGTATCATATGCTGACGATACTGCAATAATAGCTGCTGACATTACATGGAAGAATACACAGATTACAATGAACAATTACCTTTGCTCTGTCTCTGATTGGTTGGCAGTCAATAAACTGTCCCTCAACGTATAAAAAACTGTCTTAATGACTTTTGGTAACTATTCTGATAGTGTTCCGAAGAAAATTAACGTACACATAAAAGGTGAAACAATACAATGAGTTTACGACTGCAAGTATCTTGGTATCATCTTTGATTATAACATGAGATGGGAAAAACATATAAAATACATTCATAATAAAACTAAATATCTTATTTTCATTTTCTACAAATTAGCTAAGATATTGAATTCCGAGACTCCATACTATGCTTTTTTTCATAGTATCACTAATTATGGCATTATTGCATGGGGTGGTGCGTACACGAATAACCTAAGCCTCCTCCAAAACCTACAGAACAGGATATTAAAATAATCAACAAAAATCAATTTACTATAGAGAAAACTCCTCTTCGACTTGATCAGCAATTTGTATGTGAGTCCTTACGTTATCACTACGACGAGTTAAAACTTCTTTTTTAATCATCTACAAGTAAAACTCGTACTAAACAACTAACATTGCGAAAGATGCTAAAAAGAATCATCAACAAAATGAGTTTAACCACTGCCACACTCAACTATAATAAGCTTCCAGTTGAGCTAAAAACTCTTAATAACATTCAACGATCCAAACGTTTAATTAAGAAATGGATTTTGTGCAATATTTAGTTTAATTATTTATTAATATTCAGAAAATGGAGAAAACTTTGGCGGTGTTGTAGAACGTACTAAATAGCTCAAACCCCAACGCCAAAACTTGAACTGAAGTTCACTTCAGTCCCTGAAGAAGATAACTTTGTTATCGAAAAGTGCTTCGGACAATTTTGATCCAAGTTTTGGCGTTGGGGTTTGAGCTATTTAGTACGTTCTATTTATTAATATTATAAATTTGGTTATGGATTTGTATTTCTTATTAATAATATTACATACACGTGCAATAATATCTAAGCTAAATAATGTTAAATAATCTCATTACATATAATTTACTGTATCCTATTGGGTGACAATAACGCTAAGACTAATTGTGTTAAATAAGGTATTATACATTATATCACATGTTATCTTTTAGTCTATAAGTTATAGCCGGTTGTACGAACAGTTATCTACGTATACCTCTGTAGAATTTACTCTAAATGTAAATTAAGTACTGGTTTAAATAAATAAATAAATAAATAAATAATGAAATTATACAACTTGGTCTATAGCTACAACCCGCTTCAAGCTGTAAAACAAAAAGCAGTTTATCAGTGGATTCTTGGAAATTTATTCAAAGCGCGAAGGGGAGAGCGAGCAGGATAGCAAACAGGGCCTGATTAGACAAAGTGGCATTCCACCAATGTTGAAGACTACACGCACACTTTGAAATTACTGCACTCTTTAATGTAATGTATTTATTATAAAGAAATAAAACAGCTCGGTAAAAAATAATAAAGTGCTTTATTTAAATTTTATTAGCAACACCAGCGTCTACTTATATACACCAAATAAGCCATAATTGATACAAATATGCATAGAAATACAACCAAACTTATGCACGATACAACTTGAAGGAATAGCATTGAATCCCATACGTATCCTGGAGTATTCTCTTCCAATATTTCAGTTGCCGACAGCCATTGGCTGTAAATATATTCCAAATTTCTATCCTTTGTTATAGAATATCTTACTTTCACCGAACTCATTTGGCGTGTTATGTTTAAAACAAATACGTTGCTGTTGTTGACTGGTATTAAAATTAAACGAACCCATTCTTTCGGCCACTCACATGAACCCACTCTTTCGGCCACTCCCATAAACCCTTAAACTCATTTTCAAATTTAACACAAGCGTAGGCTATATCACCATTACTATTTTCCGGTCGTGAAATATATAACGTGTTCTTGAAAAAATACAACACTATTATAGCTGTTTTGATGCGCATGATGATATACTCAAGTATACTGATTGTTAAACATATGAGCTGCTTTTTATATTCTATATCACCCCTCTCTGTTCAGAAATAAATGACGCTTTTAGTTTAGTATCCGTTTAATAATCATATTCCTTCTGTTAAGCAGCTTTTAAATTTTTTAATTTTCATTTTATTTTATAATCTGTTTATAATGATAACAAGTAAATATCAACATACTAATGGTAATAAATATCATATATAATAAAGAATGTAAGAAATAAATACCACTTAAACCAGTTTATATTTCGGCATCAGTTAATAGAAAATGAACTTCATTTAAATATTCTTTAGAAACATTATTACTTTCAAAAAGATTATTTAATTGCGAAACCAATAAATCTTCCTCTTCTTCTTTGTTAATTAGTTCATTGCCATTTCAATAGCTTTATGTAATGAAATTATTTTAGGGATGTTGTCATGACCCCAAGCTAAAGCTTTAGTAGTGCCTGGAAATATGAAACGCATATCGTCGTTAGGGCTTAAAGCTACCTTATATTTTAATTGGCTATACATTTGATGCAATCGAGAAGTAAAAACTGACATTCGCTCCATTATCTGCTTTTGCTCACTTACAACGGAAACATAGTGTTTTTCATCTAGGCGGTTTTGAATTACGGAACGTGTCACACCTTTTGCTTTCTTTATGATTGTTGAATCGTCCAATTTAACACAATACGCTTTTGCGCCAGTACCATAAAAGCTTTTAATAGGAACGCCAGCGAATTCATCTTTCATTTTACCAACAATTGATTCAGTTTTAGGAATGTCGTAAATATTACCTTCCGAATAATTGGAAGTATCAAATTTCTGCAGGTGTTTTTTTATTTCACCGTAGAAATCATCATCATAGATTTTTAAAACTAAAGAATCAGTATCCATGTATAAAAGAGATTCATTATCTTTGTATTCTCTTTTGAGAAAATCATAATAAAATCCATATAGAACAGTTTTTGATAATTCTAAAATGGAGAACCCGAGATAAATTGGTTTATTATAAACAAATTTAACTTTTTCCATTTGAATTGCAACACAATTTTCTGAGAAAATGCTATAGTTTTTGAAATTCGGTCGCGCGATTAACGTTTCAGCTCCCAAACTTTTACCAGCATTTTCCCACCGCGTAGAAATTCGTATATCGCTTCTTTTGTCAACATTTTCCAGGGTCTTTCCAAAAATTGAATTAACCATTTTTTTTGAAGAAATCTTTATCCGATTTTACTGTTGATTTATTTCTAATTTCGGTATTTAGCTGAATATAAGGCTTCATGGACGTTTCTTGTTTAAATTTTAGCACCCTGTGCATTTTGGCGATTTTTAAACCATGCCTCATACCCTGTTCCAAATTAAGATAGTGGCTTACATACTTTTCTTTATGATTTAAGGTTGTAATTAGTTTGGTTTGTTTGGTTTTGCTGCAAGGAGGTATAATATTTTCGGAAAAAAAATGGAAAATCTGAATGAAACTCATGTAATGAATTCGGATAATGAATATCAACTTCTAAAATATAGCCAAAAGGTGAATCCGTTCGAATATTATCTAAATGAAATACGCTTATTTCGGATTCCGTAAGCCACTCGAATTCAGAAGTTGGAAGTTTCTTACTCATAACATACCCGTATAAGATTAATCATGTCTAAATTTACTTGATGGAAATTCATGATTCACTTTAAAAAAAACAAATAAAACACAAATTTAAATTTCCACAATATATTAACAAATACTTAACAATTGTTTCACCTTAATAAGGCTTCATCAGAAGTATAACAATAAACTTAAAACTAAAGTTCGGGTGTATTTATACTAAGGTTAAGGGAAGGGAAGGGGTTTTTAACAAACAAATTGAGTAGTGGCGAATTACTGATATCTAGTTGATCATTTAAAAGTTGTTGTGTATTTTTGTACTTATTGATTTCCATAGTTTCCAAAAGGGACAGTTTATAACTTTTATTTTCGACATGTAATATTTCAAAATCATCGTTAAACTCATGTCCTTCATCAATTAAATGTTTGGCGTAATTTGAATCTAGTTTTTTATGACTAAATGATTTTTTGTGTTCCGTAATACGTTTTTTAAATGTTCGACCAGTTTGTCCTATATAAGACTTATTGCATGACTTGCAATTTAGTTTGTAAACACCAGAGCGTTGGTCTTTTTCAGTCTTGTCTTTATTGTTTTTAATATGTTTACTTAACGTATTATTAGTATAAAATGCAATTTTTAAATTATTTTTCTGAAAAAGTTTGTCTACGCATATAGAAGGACTTAAGAAGGAGGAGTTGATTGTAAGACTATTTTTGATGTGCTAATTACTTCGTTCACTTGTTTTTTGTATTTTTCTGTAGGGTCTTTTATTATTTGGTATTTGCCAGTTTTTAAAAAATCGAGGGTCTTTTTAATGTAAAGTTCCCTATCTAGTGCAACTACAGATTTTCCTTTATCAGCTCTAGTTATTATGATATCATTCTCTTTAATTTTATCTTTCAATGATTTTAGTACTTTTTTATCGTAGTTGAGATAAGCTTTTTTCTTTAGTGATTTTTTAATAATATTAGTTGCATTGTATTTAGAAAAGGTATTAGACTCCTTCAGTGCCAATTCCGTGTCTACTACTAACAATTCTAAGTTTTTAAAATTAATGTTTGGTTGAAGGTTAAAGTTTAAACCATTCTCCATAAGTTGTATTTCTTCAGTATTAAATGAAGTCTTAGAAAGGTTTACGAACCTTTCAAAGAAATTGAAATTATCTACTTCTGAAACGTTAGTTGTTTCCTTACTTGTTTTTGGCGTACGTAACTTCCCAGTTAACGAATCGAGTTTCTTGCACTGGATTTTAAACTTCTTGTGAATATGGAAGTCTACTTTCTCTCTCGTTGATTTGTCCAAACTGTCAAACAGGATAGGGTGTAGTTTATGAGTTAATTCTGTATGCACCACTTTTAGGAAAATGTTCTGCGTATCCCTTTGGCTATATTGCTGTTTCCATTCTTCTGGTAACCACTTTTTCATCCCTTTTTCTTTTCCTCGTACTATTGCTACGCTCTTGTTATTAGTCCTCAGATTAATGTGTTTAGGAAACACATTGAACTTAACACATTGATTTAAAAACCATATATTCTGCGTGTTTGTCCGAACTTTTAGTATTAGTTTAAAGTAGTATTTAGATATAACACTCGTAGGAGATTCTTTAATATGATTAATCATGTCTAAATTTACTTGATGGAAACATTAATTTTAAAAACTTAGAATTGTTAGCAGTAGACACGGAATTGGCACTGAAGGAGTCTAATACCCTTTCTAAATACAATGCAACTAATATTATTAAAAAATCACTAAAGAAAAAAGCTTATCTCAACTACGATAAAAAAGTACTAAAATCATTGAAAGATAAAATTAAAGAGAATGATATCATAATAACTAGAGCTGATAAAGGAAAATCTGTAGTTGCACTAGATAGGGAACTTTACATTAAAAAGACCCTCGATTTTTTAAAAACTGGCAAATACCAAATAATAAAAGACCCTACAGAAAAATACAAAAAACAAGTGAACGAAGTAATTAGCACATCAAAAATAGTCTTACAATCAACTCCTCCTTCTTAAGTCCTTCTATATGCGTAGACAAACTTTTTCAGAAAAATAATTTAAAAATTGCATTTTATACTAATAATACGTTAAGTAAACATATTAAAAACAATAAAGACAAGACTGAAAAAGACCAACGCTCTGGTGTTTACAAACTAAATTGCAAGTCATGCAATAAGTCTTATATAGGACAAACTGGTCGAACATTTAAAAAACGTATTACGGAACACAAAAAATCATTTAGTCGTAAAAAACTAGATTCAAATTACGCCAAACATTTAATTGATGAAGGACATGAGTTTAACGATGATTTTGAAATATTACATGTCGAAAATAAAAGTTATAAACTGTCCCTTTTGGAAACTATGGAAATCAATAAGTACAAAAATACACAACAACTTTTAAATGATCAACTAGATATCAGTAATTCGCCACTACTCAATTTGTTTGTTAAAAACCCCTTCCCTTCCCTTAACCTTAGTATAAATACACCCGAACTTTAGTTTTAAGTTTATTGTTATACTTCTGATGAAGCCTTATTAAGGTGAGACAATTGTTAAGTATTTGTTAATATATTGTGGAAATTTAAATTTGTGTTTTATTTGTTTTTAAAGTGTATACCCGTATAAATTTTTGTAGCGTCAAAATACATTATAAAAGGCGATCTTTCATTGTTATTATAATCAAATAAGTTTTTATTATTGGCAATATGCTTTCTTTTTATACACTGACATATACCACCCCTTATACCTTTTTTAAAATGAAAAGGAGTTTAATGTTTCAATGGTTTTTTCTGATAAATGAGTTGATACCGATCTAAACCATTCATTTATTGACAATCATAATAAATTAATTACATAACACAGACGTTTCTATCACTAAGCTTTGTGATCCTTTTCAATGTGAAGAAGCTAAATCTAAAAAAATAATAATTTAACGATACTAATTTTTAATTTTAGATAACCTGATGAATTAGATATAAATATTAAAAGTACCGACCTAGGGGATGAAGCATAAGTAATGATATCAATACACCTTTTAAATTAATCATTAAATGCGGTTAGCATATGAGGAAAGTTTTTTTAAATCACACTATTTTAAACTTTAACAAATAAAAATGAAGGGTAAAATTATAATGATGGTTTAGAAAATTTGAAATAATTAAGGATATAAAATCATATTGAATAAATTATAAAACAAGTTAAGTGGATGTTAACTTGAGGAGTTAACATCCAAGAATGAGGAAAAATTACACTTATGAGTGATAGTAAAAGGTGACACAAATGAGGTCAATAAGAAAAAAAAAACAAATTATCAAAAAAAGTAAGTTTCAGTTTATATATTGGATCAGAGCAAAGACAGCCAGAAAGGAATTTTAAATTGCTTTAAGTAATTTATCATAAATTTTATTAAGTTGTTCAGAATCTTTTTGATCATTAAGAGTATTAGGATTTTTTTTTTATGTGTGTCATTTCGGAGATGAGTCGTTTATAGTACTGGGGTTCATTGTCAAGTATAGTAGTTCCTTCCAAGTCCATTTCATGGATGGTGCTGTTATATATTGACAGGGATCTAGCTTGTAGGTTTTATGACAGATTTTGCGAAAATTCTCAAAAATATCTGCTAGTAATAATACATCTGTTTTCAAATATAGATCCGAATATTCTCCCAATGTTTGACATTTAAATTTCTCCCATACCGTTTGCGCATGCTTATACTGTATTGAATTAATATTAGTTTTTGTTAAATCATCAAAAAACATTTCTTTATTTAGGAGTTTTGTTTCTAATAATTTTTCAAACGAATCTAAGTAAGAATGAGGAAATACACCTTTCCTTCTCAATTGAAATTCATCTTGTTTGGGAAAAAATCGTCTTACAGATACCAGATCACTGTCGCTCATTTTCGAAGCTAATGATTCTAAAGAGCACTCCAAAAATCTAAAAGAATCAGTAAATCGCAATTTTAAGAATTTTTTTTTATTTTACCGTTTTCAGTTTTGTTTTCAACATGTATGCTTTTAGAAAAAGTGATGTACTTTTAATTTCAATTGAATTTGCGGTCGGATATTTGTGAAACATTGTTTAAAATAGAAATTAAACACATAAAAAACGCTTTTAAATGTTTCAAATTGTTTAAATAAACCAATTTGAAACATTTAAACGCGTTTTTTATGTGATTAATTTCTATGATGTACTTTAGGGCTATCACATCTATTTTACTTCCTAATGTGCAAAGCGTCTTAAAGAAAACATGCGCATCATACCCACTTAGATTATGAAAAATTACTGGTATAAAATTTGGGAGCTGATAATTTAAATTACAAATAGAATGGGCAGAACCCCTAAAATGACCTGTTAAATGACAATGATCTCTCACTTTCTCTTCACTTTTCGAAATTTCCTTACAACAAATATGGCATTGCCTGCAATTTTGGAACTGAATTTCTTGTTCTTTACTTAGTCGTTCGATAGGTAGAGTTAACTTTAAATAATAGTGATATATATCTATGGTTAACACTTCTAAATCGGTCACAAATTTCTGTACACAATTTTCACCTCTGTAAATGTTTAATTTCGATAAGGAATCATGAAAGTTGCATTTCAAGTAATAACCGAAGGAATAGGGTATATGATAACAAGTATCCACAGTGAGAGGTTTGTCTCGGCTCTCGGGAAGACATGTTAAAATTGGTTTCAAAATGCACTCGAAGTCTGCATAAATAACAAATATTTTCAGGAACTAAACTGCCATTAACATCAGTTTTTAAATTTGCTGAAGGGGTGACTGTTACAATGTGGTTACAATCTCTAGCTTGATGTTCTAAAAGACTTCGACTGTTCGAAATATATTGAAGACATCCGTCACAAAAATATTTTTTATGATTGGTTTTATTAATCTGGGTTGAAATCGAACAGGAGAAATTTTTTATCCAGGCGTAATGCTGATTACCAGCAAGATCACTTATGATTAATAAATTAATATGCATCTGTTCCCTATTTTTTGTATAATACAAAGGCCCAACAATTTCTGTTGAGTATTTACCGTTAGAAAAAGAGTTTTCCAACCCGTATACGTTCCAAGAAACGTTATTAAGTTCTTCAAATAAAGAAATTTGTTTAAGTTTAACTGGAAAATCGATACCTTGCAGTTTAAGCACTGTTCAATAATGGGGATAAGGTGATATTCTAGCAGTGGTCATCGCTGTTCTTTATATTCACGGCAGCTTTCTTTAATGCGATAAATTGAGGTAATGAATGAAGGAGTTTGCCCGCATAGGATTGAACTTTCCGAAGTTTACTTCGAGAAACTCAATACTGACAAGGGCCCATCCTGCAAAATAAATTATTACTACCATTAATTTAATAACAATTAAGAAAAATAATTTTTTGCTATTTTATCTTAAAAAATGTGAGCATATGATTCGAGGTATTTAATATAATATAATATAATATAATATATAATATAATCTTACCGGAATCTCTCTCTTGGAATTCCACTGCTTTAGTTTTCAAAATATCGATGAAATTCTCGTAGTCGGCCAAAAGGTCGGATGACTCCGACAGAACAGCATTTGGACTATTAAACAATTTTGAACCAATTTCTTCAGTTCGGGCATGAATAAAAAGAGCAAACAGTTCCATCAGATTTTGACACTTTTAAATTTTTGAATTTGGCTATTCAAAAGGTCGAAAACTTTTTCTTTAATCTCAATAAAAAAAATCATCGTAGTCGATATAATTTTGTTTCGGCCATATTCTAAACGTCGAAACTTTTTGTCGAAATGCTGATCTTATAGTTTGAACTCCATCGCATACGTTGACAGCGCATTTACTTTTATGCTGCAGGGACCGGGAATGCCCCTGCTGGGCATGCTTTGGTACAACAACATTACACTCCTTGCAGAACTTAGCGTCCGACGTACTTGCCTGCGAATCACTTTTAAAGGCTGCACCGTCTGCTTTACGTATTTTTCTATTAGGCTCACCAACCGCGTTCGGGGTATTGGAAATTCTGCAGGAATGCTTTTGATGCCTTCGAAGATTATCTATCCTAGTGAAACTCTTCTGACACTCATTACATTGGTAGACCATGATAACAAACACTTCAGTTACTGCTAAGTAAATGGGTAAAAGTTGCACTGCATGCACTTTAAAATAGCGAACTAACACAAAATTCTCAATTTAATGTAGAATTTATTACAAATTAGACGAATTGATACCAACCAAATGAAGCAGAATTACCGTTTTAATTGCAAAGTTTAAAAAAATTAAATTGTCTAGCGCATTACCTATGATGCTCGGCGCGAAGGTTGGTTATTAGTCAAGCAAAATAAATTGAGAATAAAAATTTATAGTTTATATTCGGGCATCATCAACCATTTCTACTCGTATAGCGTTAGCTTCTAACATACCAATCGTGACGAACTGACACTTAACATAATGTAAACATTCAACAGGCACATTTTTGTTAAAAACCATTCGAATACCGGTCATAAAATCGAGAAGAGTCACTAATTCGATTTCAAAATTTAATATTAAATCGTCTAACATATTATATATTATTCACGCCGCGATGGGTGTAAATAGTCCGGTAAAATGGATTGATGGATACTGGTTACTACTCATGGTGCAAACGTGTTGAAGTTGGTTAATTTATGTGAAACGTAGAAACGAACGTATTGACGCTGATAGCTGCGTTAACTTATATAATATACAAAAGTAGTGTATCCCTTCTCAATAACCCTCAGCCTCACTCCTCCTACTCCCCCACCCTTTCCTAGCATTTACGCTTGAATTCAATTGGAAGGTTAATAGGTTCATAACCTTAACTTGACCTTTCACCACATCGTCCGCCCAATAATCGCAGCCTGCTGATTTCGTTACTCATTCCCCCCCTCCCCCTCCCGAATATTCCTATTTGCAGATCATCAGGTTAGGTTAGGTTAGGTTTAGGCTACGTTAGCTTAGGTTAGGGTGTGGCAGGTAGGTCAGGCCAGGCCAGGCACGGCCAGGTCAGCTCAGGCCAGGTTAGGTTAGGTTAGGTTAGGTTAGATGAGATTAGGTCAGGTTAGGTTCCCTTCCAGGAAGCTGTACGACCTTGCCGTGGTGGGGGGGCAGCAATGGTCTATGGAGCGACGAAAGATGGGACTTCCCATTCTGGCGTTTTGCTCTGAAGACTAGCCAACAACAGCTTCGTAAATCCTAGCCGCGTCTGTTCCCATATTGGGCGGCGACTAGGTCAGCGTCTGATTCCAGTGGAACGGCTGTTTCTCTTCTCTTCGGAGACGTTTTACCAGCGTCAGTGGTAAAATTTTAAAATTTTCAGGATGGCGAACCAACATATTGATATACCCCAGGTGGGTACCGACAACGAATCCTTAAGCGATCACCGTCTCATTCTAATACAACTGAAAGAGTTGATAAAGGCGGACCTGCACCCCGAGGAAGTAGTGACACGTCCACAAGTGACGCCCTTATTCTTGAACAAATTTAGAATGGAACTACAACGTAGAGCCTGGTGCGAGAAGGAGGACGTCAAAGTTCTTCAATTAATTAGAAATGTCTACGAAAAGTGTGCGTCCTGCAGGGGGGGTTCTGGAATGTAGGCGAGACGCAAACGATGGTGGAATGAGGATATACAGACCCAAAGACAAGTATGCACCACTATACGGAAGAAGATGCTAAGAAGGAATCGCGTAAATAATACTACTTCCGAATCTCTGCAGGAACAGCTTACGAAAGAGCGCTCTAAGCTCAAAAGCTTAATAAGGTCTGCCAAGAGAGACCAATGGAGGAAACTCCTGGAAGAACTGAATGCGGATCCATGGGGGGATGCCTACCAGGTGGTAAGTAGCAATCTTCACCGAAGGTTGCAGGTCTCCTTGTCGGACGAAAATCCGTGGGACGAGGCGGGCCGACTGTTCCCGGTGTGCCCTGAAACCAACTGGAGGAATGTACCTTTCGACGAAAGGACACCCTCCCAAGTAGAAAAGAGGTGGAAATTGCTGTGAAGAGCTTTAAAAGTGGGAAAGCTCCGTGTCCGGACGGGATCACCGTAGAAATGATTAAAATAATAGCGACTGACATTCCTGACTTGGCAGAGGAAGCCTTTGCCTTCTGCTACAAGGAAGGAATATTCCCAGACGAGTGGAAAATTGCTAGGCTGGTTCTGATACCGAAGGAAGGGAAGTCGGGCTTTAGGCCGATCTGCCTTCTAAACACCATGGGCAAATGGTACGAGAAAATTATCGCAAGCAGACTAACGACCTTCCTGGAGGATAATCGGAAACTATCCGAGTTTCAATACGGCTTCAGGAAGGGTCGTAGCACCACTGACGCCCTGCTGAGGGTGTTAAACTGGGTGGAGGAAATAAATGTAAGTCCTACACACACAGGAAACTGGCAGTGTCCATTTCATTCGATGTAAGGAACGCTTTTAACTGCGCAAGCTAGCCAGGAATCATTAAAAGCCTTGAGGACCGTGACACGCCCACAAATCTAGTGAGAGCAATCAAAGGTTTCTTGGAGAAGAGACTAGAGTCAAGCTAGAGTTACCAATATTGGAGTCCCTCAAGGAGCCTGAAGTTGCCACAAACAAAACTCATAGCATACCCGGGCGACCTTGTGGCCCTGGTAACAGGTAAGAACAAGGTGTCTCACTAGAAATGTGAAAAGAACAGTGACAGCCGTGGACGACTGGCTGGAAGACCACGGGCTGCAGCTTGCACTAGAGAAGACTGAGGTAGTTATTGTCCAAGGTGCCAGTAAACTGGGAGGATTGACAATAAGACATAAAACCCACACACTAAAAACTATTGACCAAACAACATACCTGGGGGTTACAATCAGAAAAAAACATGAATATGTCGGCTCACATAAAGAAAGCAATACACAAAGGCAACACCCGGGTCAAAAACATGAGAAGGTTATGGCCAAACGAAGGCGGGCCCAATATTAATAAGAGAAGAATCCTGGCTGAGGTGATGCATTCCACGGTCCTATATGCAGCGCCGGTCTGGGGAGTAACAATAAAACAGGCAAAATATAAAAAGATGCTCCTGAGCTGCCAGAGGAAAATGGCAATCCTGATGTGCGGAGCATATAGAACAGTTCCCACAGAGGGGATTCTGGTTATAGCGGGACTGCTCCCCCTGGACCTACAAGTGTGGGCGAGAAGCCGACGTGGAGGGGTGGACGTCGGCAAGAGCAAAATGAAGGCCTGGAAAAAGTGGAAAAGAAGATGGAAGAAATGCGAAACTTCTATCTGGACGAAGAAATTAATCCACTGCCCATACACTTGGAAGATGGCCTGCACAGATAGTCTCAACCACTACAACTGCCAGTCTCTAACCGGTCATGGGAGCTTCAACGGCTACCTACATAGATTCGGCCTAATAGACACGGATGCCTGTCTAAATTGCTACCGAGACCGGGACACCCCGGAACATATGCTAGTCTGTCCTAGATGGACAGAAGACAGAGCCAGCCTACAATTAGTGCTACAACGAATCAAGCAAGGCCACTGGGAAACCGTCGGCCCCTGGATTACACATATTATGAAGATCAAGTGTGCAGAGGAGAGAGTTGCACAAAGTTTAGCAACGTAAGATTATTCAATATATTTATTTGTGTTATGTGCGTTTTAATTTATTATTATGTAGTGATGTGGTATACCGTTTTTATCTAGTTTTTAAGTGTTAAGTTTATATTTTACAATGTTATCTTTTAGATTTTTAAAGGAAGTACCGAGAATGTATGCGTCTCAACTTTTGTTGTGACGATACATACCTTGTTATTTAGTTTTTTAAGTGTTGAATTCCTACTATATAGTTTATCGTCTAATTATATATGTACTTGTGCGTCCAAATTTATATCTACATAGTGATGGTGTTATACAGTGTTATTTAGTTTTAAGTGTTAAGTTTGTGTTTTACAATTTTATTTTTCAAATATTTAATTTTAACTTGAATAACCGAGAACATGCGTCTCAAATCTAATATTTTTTCATATATTTTCTAAAATAGTTCGTTTAAGCTTCGCGAGTGAGTGATGGGCGGGGTTGCGACCCTTACACCATCCACTCCGTATTGTCGTTCCTTTCCAGAGGTGTCTTTTATTACACCCAACAATCCCCATCAGCGCTGGCAGGCGGGTTTCCCTTATACTGCTCGTTGATGGGTGGCCGTGCAGGGTTGGCAGGTGGATCTAGAATCTTATAGTGCCCTCTGCACTTAAACCCGTTACAAGATTTAAGTAATTTTGAACCATAGGTCAGATTCCTTGGTAGGTAGGTTGTAAATTTTTGTCTATGCCTGGTATTGCTGCTTTTGTTTTTTTTACCGCTTTTGTTTTGCTCTGAACAATTAATAACCCTGCTTTTGTTTTGTTTTGCTGCTTTTGCTTTGCCCTGAAAAATTAATAACCGTGCTTTTGTTTTGTTTTGTCGCTTTTGTTATGCTCCTTTTGCTTTTGCTTGGTTTTGTTCTGCTTTGTTTTACCCTTTTTGCTTTCGCTTGGTGTTGCTGTTGCTTTGGTTCTTTTGCTTTTGATATGCCCCTTTGTTTTCTTGGTTCTACTGTCTCAGTCGATAAGCGAAAACTATAGTTTGGCACTTACTTTCGACTAAAACGAAAGTTACTCCAATGTGTCACAGGGGGGTTTTGACCCCATTTAATCGCATCTGACGGTCTAATTTGGTGCTTGGGAATCGTGGGGAAAGAGGGCGTTTTTTATAGCTTTTAGATGTTCATACGGCCATGAACGGTCAAACACCTTGTCAGTGACCTTAAAAATGCATTCAAGTCTGGAGAAAAACAGGTTACTTGCTCGGTGCATAGCTTGTAATATGTTTAGTTTCAAGATGCCTCCCCTCGAGTGCGTTACGTTGTTGCAATGCGCTGCTGTTTTAGCTGTAGTGGAGTTGTTAAAACACAGGGCGTTCAAAACAACCCTGAAAGGTTGGTGGCGCGTGTGCCGCCAACAATTACAACAGGCGTGCCGTGGTTTCAGTAAGTTTTTAAAAATAAGTTGCATATGTTTCAGAGAGTTTAAAAGTGAAGTTTTTTGTGTAGGGCTGAGGAACCACAACAAGAACCACCACAGCAGCAGCAGCAGCAGCAGCGCCAGGAACAGCAACACGACGAATAGCCTCTCGTGGTAATTGATCTTACAGGGTGAGTAGTTTAGCTAATTTAGAAAAGTTTAACTGTAGTTACGTCATTAAGCTTCAATGCTTCAGCTACTGTACTATATTTTCTTTTTTCTCTTTGCTTTTGTCCATTAGCTCACTTGTTTACAGGGTAACAGAAGCGTCAATCCCGCCTCCACCCTCTCCTACACCGGGCCCGTCAGGACTAAACCGTCGCCGGCAAAGATCTTCATCTGGAAATGAAGATTTTGTGAAAAATAGGCGTCGGCGACGGTCGTCGAGGGTGCGTAATGAACCGAGGGAGCCTCGTCACCCTCGACGGCCGCGTGTAATGCGACGAAATAGAGCGCAACAGTGCAACAGTAAGTTTATAGAATTTTGATAAGCCCCAGCTAAAATTTCGATAAAATTCTAGAGATCAGCAATAGCGGCGTCAATGGTGGGATCATCTTCCCCAAAGAAATTTGCAGACAGGGAATAGAGTTGTGTAAGTGTTATCTTTATATTATATTATATTCCACAAGTCTTATATATTTTAGCCACACACCTAGTGAAGCGGTGGGCATCCCTATTGTACCACCACTGCCTTCACGGCCGACCTCCCCTGACCTGTTCGATGACAGCGCAGGCGGAACGTCGGCCGCTTAGGGAACGCAGAAATGCCTCCATGCCAGTTTTGTTTTATAGGCGATTCCCTCTTTTGAAGTATTTTCTCTTGTTTTGTCCTTTCTTCTTGAATTTTTTTGGCTAACTGATGACATTTCCGTTCTTCTAAGGGATGTGTCAAAAATTCCGTCATGGGTGCAGCAGCCAAACTAATCAGATCCATATCAAACACATCAGTTGCTCGCATCCAATATGACTCCAAAATATGTAGCGATTCTTCCAAATTCTGTGTTTGCTTAAGCACATCCCCCAACTGAATTATTTCGTAAACACTTTATACTTTAAATGTATTTCCCGGCGGAACAACCATGTTTAATTATAATGAACACCTTTCTTCAGCTGACTACACAGGCTTTAGTAAGAAGGTAAAGGTTCTCGCCTCTAAATACTCTACCCCCCACTCACATTATTGCATAGAGCCGACCCGTGATACTTTACCCTCCCCACAACCATTCGACGAAATTAAAGTTAAATAATCAAATTTCCGGTCATGAATTTCCTAGTCGGTCAACAACGTTCTCATCCTCTTTTCTAAATAGCCTTGTTGTTTATATAAGTACTGCTGTATGACCTAATAACCGGCCAATGCCTCACATGAAACTAAAACGATTATCGATGCAGTATCACGCTCGTTCAATGAAAAAGTTCAGTACTGCAATTAAGGTCATTGCCGCAAACTCAACAAGTTTGAACTCGCTCGAAGTCAACGACTTCCCTCCTCCTCCTCAGTGTCATAGAACCGGCGAATCTATACTACTTACACTCGTAAGTCGTATTCTGTGGGATTTATGATTTTTTATAATTTGACTTTTTCAACTTTAACGCCTATGCTTATCATTTTTTTCGTTGTGCTCCCTTTTGTCAGTATCTGTTATCATCCTTAAAACCAGTTTATCTGTCTAGTCATACCCTCTTATTAATAAAATCATATAATCAACGGTCGTTTTAAAACTTCCTTATACCTTTTCTAGAGAAACATAGTTTTAATCGAAACGTAAGCATTAGTTTTCGAAATAGTTTACAAACAAAACAATCACAAGCAAAAACGTTTTCAACGGTTACATCGATATTTGTTGCTTATCGTGACATGGAAATAAACACGTTCTTTTACATCCTATTGCCTAAAATTATGAAATTAAATTTAACGAATATTCATTCTTTCTGCTTTAAGCATGATAAAACCAAATAATACGCATTTTAAAATAAGTCATAGGAAAAACTACATACACTCATTACACTAGTGCAGTGGGCACAAATATCAGATATTTTTAAAGAGCTATTTTTAGATTTCAATGTGTTGACAAAAAATTTACTTCACCTTTCTTTTGTCAAAAGTTAATGAATCAGGCAATTCACAAATAATTTCTGGATCCAAAGGATCACATGTGACTGATTCTCTTTCCTGAACAGTGGGTGTTTCGCTTTCACATTTATTAACATTATAATTTTTGTCAGTATTTGACGCGAAAATTATAAAAAATCATAACTTCCACAAACTATAACTTAAAGATTTAAAATTGCTACTGGAAATAACTGAATCTCAGAGTTAACAGTTTATACAGGGCATTAAGAAAAAAATCAAAATCAAAATCAAAAACTTCAAACACGAAAACTTACCATGGCACCTACCTAAAGTGACCGGAATCATCATAACTCATTCGAAGAATTTGAAAATGGGCGTCTTTGGGCACCACCCATCTCAATCCGAGATTAGTAATTTTGTATACTGCCCCCACCCTTTAAAGCAAATTCTGAATATATCTGTTTATTGAGGTGTGTTTCACCTGTGTCCAGGATTTTACGTATATCCTGTATTTGTTTGTCATTTTGCTGGGCTGCTAATAACCAGTCTTATTCTGATAAATTTAGTACGTGTTCGCCGCGTTCATATGGTGGTGGATTTCTGCTCAAGGCGTCTACGTGTAACGTTTTTTTACCTTTTCTGTGGGCAATTTGATACTGGTATTCATTAAAGGCTAATACCCATCTACCAATGCGTGCATTTACTTCCCCTTTTGAAAATGTGCTTTTGACCGCGGCACAGTCAGTGATAATAGTAAATTGTCGTCCCAGTAAATACTGTCGGAATCGCTTAACCGTGGCCACGATCGCAAGTGCCTCCAACTCAAATGAATGGTACTTTTGTTCGTCCCGAGTCGTCTGCCGTCTGAAGTACGAAACAGCCTTTTCCTTTTTGTCATGTACCTGTAACCAAATCCCGACCAGACCCAACCGATTGGCATCGGTATATAACTTTATTTCCTGTCCTGGGTCAAATAACACTAGGACCGGCGCAGACATTAGACAGTCTTTTAAAGCCCTAAAGGCCTTTTCCTGTTCTGTTCCCCAACTCCATGGGGCGTCTTTCAGCAACATACAACTGATTGGCCGCGAAACAATGGCATAATCGCGAATAAACTTGCGAAAGTAGCCCGTCAAGCCTAAAAACTGTCTTACTTAATGGATGTTGGAGAGAGTAGGGAACTGTGCCACAGCTTCAATTTTTTTAGGACTAGGCTGAATATGTCCGTCACTAATTTCATACCCAGTGATAAATCAATTAAACGCAGTGTGACGGTATTTTTACGTATATTTAAAGGTTTGTTAAAAGATTTAACAGAGCGATACAACTCGCAACAAAACAAGTCGATGACTAACTATTTTTGAATAAGAACAATACGTCAAGAACTGATATCGATTCTCGGTCGCTAAGCCGAGCACAAAGTATAAACAATAAATGCTTACAAAAGCAATCCAACAAAACAAAACATTTGCTTATACATTTCTAATTCTTAGAAGCTGATTACAACGTTAACAATAATCTCGAATACAAACTTTAACACTCCCACTTATTCGAGGTTACCCGAGATTTTTAGACAATTTAACAGGCCATGAAATACATTCTTGGGTAATGCTTTTGTTAAAATATCCGCACATTGGTTTTTTGTATCAACATATGTAACCATTATATCACCCCGAGCACACACATCGCGCACAAAATGAAACCTTACTTCAATGTGCTTTGTTCTGCGGTGAAGCTCCGGATTCTGGCTGAGCTTTATGGCTGACTGATTGTCCACGTTGATTTTTACTGGACCATGATGATAACCAATTTCCAGAAGTAAAGAACGAAGCCACAACGCCTTCTTTGTCGCAGTGGCCAAGGCGATGTATTCGGCTTCGGTGGTTGACAAAGCCACAACGCTTTGCTTTTGTGATGACCATGTAACAGGTGCGTCAGCCATTAGAAAAATATAACCACTTGTCGACTTCCGCGTATCTATGCAGCCCGCATAATCTGCATCCGCGTAACCGATCAACCTAAGTTCATTACTTTTACGATAAGTTATTTTAAAATCTATTGTTTGTTTTAAATACCACATAATTCGTTTTACCGCACGCCAATGTTCATTAGTCCAATTGTTCATAAATCAACTCACTAAATTGACGGCGAAACTTATGTCAGGACGACTCACGGTGGATAGGAAAATTAACGAACCAACAGCTTCTCGAAAAGGTTCCTTTCCCTGAACATTGTCATCAGCAGGATTGAAGTTGTTGGCATGGCTCAGCAGGTATTGATACCGGATTTGCATCCTCCATGTTGAACTTCTTCAATATTCTTTTTATATAGGGCATTTGGTGAATCGTTATTGTTTTATTTTCGGTATCGTGCATTATGTTTAGTCCGACAAACTGTTCTGCATTATCATGAGTAATATTAAAGTTTTCTTGAAGAGTTCTTAACAATTGTTCAATCGCGTGTATGGATTCCGAAAACACGAGTCCGTCGTCCACGTACAAAGCTAAACAAACAACATTTTCGGTAAAAAGTCCAACGAATACGCACGGATCACTTTTTAATTGTTCAAATTTGTACTGATGTAACAAATCAACAAACTTTCTGTTCCAATTCCGCGACGCTTGCTTTAAGCCATATAAACTTTTTGTCAGTTTACACACATATTCTGGATTTATTTTGTCTTCGAACCCATGTGGTTGTTTCATATAAATGTCCTCGTCGAGATCACCATGCAAAAATTCAGTTCACATCAAAATGTTGAAAAATAAAGTCTTTTTCTACCGCTAAAGCTAGTAATACGCGAATAGAATCATAATGTACTAATGGGGAAAAGACTTCCTTATAATCGATGCCCTTTTGCTGCGTAAATCCCTTTGCAACCAAACGAGCCTTGAACCGGTTTGGATTTCCGTCGCTATCAGTTTTGACACGGAAAACCCATTTATTCCCTATCGGTTTGATATCTTTCGGCTTAGGCACTAGAGTCCAAGTTTTGTTTTTATTTAACGCATTTATCTCTTCCTCCATTGCATTTTTCCATTCACTTGCATTCTCGTTTTCAATAGCATCTTCATATGAGCTTGGTGTAATTATCGAGCAATATGAGACGGCAGGTCCATAATAATCTGGTCGTCTGATTAAGTTTCTGTCTCTCAATTCACGGATATTTTCTTCATCTTCAGCAGCGTTTTCATCTACAGAATTTTGATCATCCTCATCGTCATCTATCTCAGTGATTTCTTGTTGCGGTTCAGCGTCATTGTTATAATTGCCAAAATTCAAAGGAACGTCCACTTCCTCTTTTGAATTATGCAATTCCTCATTTTCGTTAAAAGTGACATCAGCACTTATCCGGATTCGTCTTTTATCAGGATCCCAAAGTCTACAATTTTTAGATTGGCCATCAAAACCAACAAATAACAACTTTTTGCTTTTTGGGTCCCATTTCTTTCGTAATTCGCTTGGGATTGTCATATAAGCCGTGCAACCAAACATTCTACAGTGTCGTACGTCCGGTTTTATTCCGAACCATTTTTCATACGCAGTTTGGTTATCATTTTGTTTTACAGGTAAGGTTCTATTTAAAATATACACTGCCACATTGGCTTCTGACCATAACTCGAGAGAAACATTTTTATGCAATAGCATTGAACGAGCACTCTCAACTATAGTTCTCATTTCTCTTTCTGATTGGCCATTCTGTTGATGCGTGTATGGTACAGAGCATTCTTGAACTATACCTTTTGTTTTCAAGAAATTTGCAAAATCTTCATTAATGTACTCCGTTCCATTGTCTGTTCTTAAAAACTTGATTCGATTCCCTGTTTGATTTTCAACTACGGCTTGAAATTCCCTGAATTTGCTTATCGCTTCTGATTTATTTCTGATAAAATAAACCGTTCTGTATTTACTGAAACTGTCTTTGAATAAAATAAAATACCGTGAGCCCCTCGGTGACTCTTTGTTCATCGGTCCACAAACGTCAGAGTGTATCATTTCACCCGGTTTAAAAATTCTCTTTATTGAACAAGTACGATGAGGTTTTCTAGTTTGCTTTCCCAAATGACAAGAATCACAAAAGAAATCCTCAAAGCTGTCAATATTTGGACCATTTATTATTTTATTTTTCACAATTTCTTTCAGTGTTCTCAGATTAATGTGGCCAAGCCTTTCATGCCATAATTTTAAGACTTGGTTTGCTAAATTACATTCCTCTGTAATAACAGTTCTAAATTTCACATACCACAAACCATTCTTTCGTGTTCCGATACACGACAAATTTCCCTTGCAATCACGAAATTCACAGAAATCCTTGAACACACGGTGAGTATAATTCCTATTAATCATTACTCCCACTGAAAAAAGGCTTCTCCTTAATTCTGGGACATACAAAACATTTTCGATCTTTCTATCGTACCATTGACCTTCTACTAATGACTTAATGTTTATGGTACCCGAACCAATTATCGGAATTAGTTTATCGTTGGCTATTTTTACATACTGTTGTTCTTTCAGTGGTTTCATATTTACAAACCAGTCGCGCCGACTTGTCATATGAGCAGTCGCTCCAGAATCGCAAATCCATTCAAACTCATTCTTATCTGAACTTGCAACATACAGACTACTTACGTCACAGACATAAGCACCTTCAGACTTACTTGAATTTGGCCCATCATTCTTTGTTTTTGCTAATCGCTTTTTGCATTCACGTGCCCAATGTCCCTTCTTTTTGCAATAGTGGCACGCAGTTGTCCTTTTTAAGTCATTAATGCTAGTTTTCCTTTTTTGTTCCACTTTTTCAGTTAGTTTAGCTTGAAGAGTTTCAACTTTTAATGCAAGTCGCGAAGTTTCATCATCGGATTGTAGCATTCGCGTTTCTTCCTTCAGTAATCGCGCCGTTAAGTTATCTACTGTTTGCTGATCGGCGGTAACTGAATCCCATGCTGTTCTAAACGCATTAAATTTTGGTGGTAAACTATTTATATTTTTGAAGTTATTGCGCTATCGCTTAGTTTTTCATTTACATCGTTAAGTTGCTTAACGAGAGATTCTACTTTGGAAATGTATGTGGCAACTGTATCACTATCATTCATTCTATACCCATAAAATCTTTGCCAAATCAGTTCCCTCGATAATTCTATTTTTTGTTCATGCACTGCTATAAGCTTTCTCCACATTTCTGTAGCATTTTCGCAGTTTACTAAATTTTGTATTTGATCTTGAGTAATTGTAGTAAGAAGAATTACCTGCGCTCTGCAATTCTTGTTTTCCCAAACTTTCCATTCAGGTGCCGACTTATTTTCCGGTTCAGCTTCAGATCCATCTACGATGGACATAAGTCCCTCTGCCTTTAGAAGAATGGTTATGCTAAATTTCCACAGTTGGAAATTGGAGCCATCGAACTTAGTGATTTGAGCAACGTCACCATTTCGCGAAACCGTTGTCATTGTCACAAAATCTTAAACAGCGGATACGTAATAATAAAGCAACTACCGACACGATGAGCCTGGGCCCATAACCTGATAAATCAATTAAACGCAGTGTAACGGTATTTTTACGTATATTTGTTAAAATATTTAACAGAGCGATACAACTCGCAACAAAACAAGTCGATGACTAACTATTTTTGAATAAGAACAATACGTCAAGAGCTGATATCGATTCTCGGTCGCCAAGCCGAGCACAAAGTATAAACAATAAATGCTTACAAAAACAATCCAACAAAACAAAACATTTGCTTATACATTTCTAATTCTTAGAAGCTGATTACAACGTTAATAATAATCTCAAATACAAACTTTAACACCCAGGATACTCGATTTTTGTTTTGAGAAAGAAACATCTTTTTAAATTTAGGGTAAGTCCATTCTTTTTGAAAAGATCTAAAACTTCTCTAAGAAGTTCCAATGATTCTTCGAGTGAGACAGATGGGATCAGAATATCGTATAAATAAACAAGTACTTTATTGAATCGTAATTGTCCCAGGACTAAATTTAAAATACGTTGAAAAACCGCCGGGGCGCAAGTGAGACCAAAGGGAACCCTTAAAAATTCCGAATGTCCGTCTTGAGTTACGCATGCAGTTAGGGGGATTGATTCAGGGGCCATTGGAATGTGGTAATATCCGGAAAATAGATCAAGGCTCGTGAAAAATTTTGCCCCGGATAATCATCGTAATTGTTCCTCGATTTGAGGTTAGGGATACCGGTCGTTCACTGTAATCTTGTTAAGATCGCGGTAATCGACGCATAAACGTTTTTCCCCATTTTTTTTTGAGACAAGAAGAACACTGCTACTATAGGGGGAATTTGAGTCGCGCACAATATTATTTTTCTTAAGTTCGTCGATAATGTTTCTAATCTGTTCGCGTTCAAAGTACGAAAATTGTCTGGGTCTATGATTGACGGGTTTGTCGCTGATTAGATTTATTTTCATGTCAACTCTAGAAGCAATACCAATTTCCGATAGATCATTTGTAATACACCCTGTATATTCACCGAATAACGTTAGCAGTGATTTAGTCGCATGTTGATCGTCAACACCCAAAACGGGTTTTTTTTATGATGTAAAAATATACGTATTTTTCTATGGAGTCGATATTGATAACTGCTCTGGTAAACAATGTTGGCTTAATTTGTGCTCCGGTCAGCGTAGACAAAACAACCATGCTATCTAATTGTTTAATTACAAGTTGCCGGTTTTCAGCCGCCACCTGTGTGATAAGCGAACATTCGCTTCCAAAATTAATAAAACATTTCATTTGCGAACCATTTATAGTAATTGTTTTAAAGAATTTTTCATTAGTTTTTTTTTTGCAAGGAGATTAACTGTTAGAAGTAAAAGTTATTTATTTATTTCTTTTAAGTAAACGACAATATCTTTACTGACAGAATTTATTTTTTAAGAGGACAGCCCATCGTTACGCAACCACGTGTAAAATAAACTTAAAGACATAATATTCTTTTTTTAAATATATTTTATTTGATATTGTTGAACAATAAAGTCTATATCTAAACATTCTGTTTATCGTTTGAAAAGGCTGCTGGTTTCAAATGAATGAAGTCATTTGTTTAATGATTGGGTAGACCCATAGGTAATACATAATAAGACGATAAACAGACAACCGGAGAATAAGAAACATATGAGTCAGTCTGTGTTGGTTCGCCTCGCGTGTGGACCAATTGTGTGCGTATCAAAACTGATACAGAAATAATAATCAAAGATATAGCATGTTTCCACCCCTGGTGCACTGCTGCCCGGTCATTACGGCCGTGGTTCCTTCGAGCGGGGTTACTCGCAATTGGGGGTGTTGCGGTCTACTCGAATGACATGATTCTGATGGCGGGATAGCTTCATGTAAGTGCCCCACATCCGATCATTGAGATGCTATTTCCTAAGGGGGCTGGGCGTCTGGGGAAGCCTTATTTATTTTAGGGAGACTCTAGCTAGTTGTCGAAGAATAGAACACGTACATACAAAACTGGTAAAATAGTGGGTGCCTGTACAATATTGATGGTTCAATTGAGCTAGGAGGGAGGCAAGCCCCCCGGTGAGTACATTCATGCTTATTATTGGTTGTCAGTATCTGTTATCTATTTTTGGATCTACCGTAGTATATGTTTGTCCATCGTAAGTGCAGTCAGGATCTGTTGGTGAAAAGAATCCGTGAGACTAGGTGAGACGTTGCACCTATTCATTATTATTTATCGATTTCTTATGTATTATAATTATCAACGCCCTGGAAACAAATGTATGTTAACACACGTCTTATTCTTGTCTGCTTTTACCTACAATTTTTTTTTACTTATCCCATACATTTTTCTTAAACTAAACAACATAATAATCATGACATTCTGCTAAACAAATATATTAAGTTTTTTATGATGCCGTTGCAATGCGATATCGTATTTGACCTTCGGCTGGCAGCGTGAGAAAGGTAATTAGTCATCAATACGGCGTGGTCAGTAACATTCGGCCATCCTGATCCCTGATTCTGTCCTCTGAATGTTTGTTGATCTGTTAACAAAGCAAAACAAAGAAATTACTTAAACGTGTTCATAGTTTTAAGGTTATTTAATTTAAAGGAATGGAATCCCTCATTTGTTTTTTTTTATACGGCAAATTAACCCCTTGCTAATTTCTTCATTATTACCAGTCCTTTTACTGACCAAGAGCGTTTTTAAATTGGTATGAACCGTATGCCTAAAGCGGGCATGATTAGTCATATACTAATCGTGAAAACTAAGTTCGTTTGAGTCGTATACTCATCATTAAAGTTGATATGCCAACTTCGTGAATTAATTTGTTTTTCATTTGATTGTTTGTTTATGTGAGACGTCGTTTTCTCACCTTTCAAAAGATTCCATGGCTACATATTATCAACAGCCACTACTGTTTTGGATTTCTTGCGCCTTTCACGTAAATCCTCTACCTCGTAGCGATCGTTCATCAACACTTTACATATTCTATATGGTCCTTTGTACTTCGGAAGCAACTTTTTACTTCCCCCCGTAGTGGATATTGCTTTTGCAATTCTCACTAGCTGCCCTTTTTCGTATGAAGTAGCCCTCGCACGCTTCAGATCATAGCGGGCTTTCTATTTCTTTTGGTCTTCTGTAATTCTTTCGTTAACCGTGTGTCTTAATTCCTCAAGATTGAGACGAGTCAGGTCATTTTGTACTTCGCTCAATATCTGAGATTCAGTTAAATGCTTAGGTTTGTACCAAGCTGATTATTCTATTGGTGATACACCCGTAACTTTATTGTGTGTACAGTTGATGGCACTTTGTATCTCTTTTACAATATTATGTTCCTCCGGGCTTCCTGCAGATGTTGTTTCTAAAGAATTCAGTATGGTGCGATTAAACCTTTCGGATTGCCCATTCGCTCGATGGGTAGCTACTGCATTCAGCGTATTTTTCAATCCATACGTTTCGCAAAAGATCTTGAAAGTTCGCGACGTGAATGCAGCACCACGGTCGGTAATAATGCGGGATGGGGTAGAAGGAACGTATTTTTGGACAAAACGTCGCATTCCCGAGAATCAGTAATTCTCTTGCATTTTCCTCAGCGTTTTTTCCAAACCGAAGTGGCCCTTTTCATCGTGCCACAGCCGACATATTTGCCAGCGTACAATCCGTGGTACTACCCATACAGATCGACCGTTTTCCATCTTTTTGTACACAATTCCGTTATTTAGCAAATATGTTTCAAAATAATGTTTAGTCTCACTGTTCTTGGTATTTGCCTGTAAAATTTCTCGAATAATACGAATTTGATCATCTTGCATTTGAACAGCACGTATCCATTCACTCTCTGTGATATACACTTGTGAAATCTCTGGGATGCTTGAAACTAACTCACTGCTTAGAGCATCAATGTGGCTCATTTTCTTTCCAGGGCGGTATTCTATAGTGAAACTATAGTCTTGGACTTCCAGCTACCATCGCGCAACGCGTGAAATCAAGTCTTTCTTTGCAAAAGCACATTTCAGAGCTTTGCAATCAGTAATAATTTTTAAGTTGATCCCCAACAGATATAACAATCTAAAAAGACAGGTAAAATTCCTGTAACGTCTAAACAATTAAGGATTACAAATCCCACATTTGGAACGCGTCCTATACAATAGGCACAACGAACCATATGTAGAAGGTGTAACTGATACCGATGCCCGAACTTCAGATAAGAAAAGTAAATAACTAATGTTCAATTCTCATGATTATGTTATGTTATGAATAACTTAAAACTCGATACAACTGCCCAAATCAGTCGATTACAATGGCTCGATGGCACTGTTTATAACTCTTATTTTATCACAAATGCTTTTGTGGAATTCACCAATGTAAAAATGGACCTTGACTTTGTTGTGGTACCACGTAACCATTCCAAGTACGACGTTGTTATAAGAGAGAATGTTTACCGAAATGATGTTGTTTTAATCAAAGATAAAAATTATCAGAGAATTATTTCTGCAACTTTACCTACCAATATTATTCAGAGTAGCCTTGACCAAGTCATAAAAACTGATGTTAATCCACTTAAAAAGTCAAAATTGTTTGAATTATCTACTTAATAATTCAAATATAAGAATAACAAGACTGTGGCGTGGAAATAATTAAAAACCAAAATGGACTTACCCCAAAATACCACAACACTTTTTAAACGCGGACACGTGTTTCGCTCACTTGCGTTGAAAATGCTCACAATTTAAGTGAGCGAAACTCGTGTCCGCGTTTAAAAAGTGTTGTGGTATTTTTGGGTAAGTCCATTTTGGTTTTTAATTACTTGATAATTATTCGTATTTGTTAACCAGTCCGGGAAAACCACTAAATGTTCTAAATAATGGGGAATTAACAATTACATTGTCTGAAACCAATATTGTTTATCATCATCCCTATCGCATGTCGGATTCAGAACGACAGATAGAAAGTGAAGTGATGATCTTATTAAAAACAAAATTTTGCCAATTTCATCAGCATATTTGGAACCTCTTCAAATTTAAACACGATGCTGGAACCAATTTCATTGTGCACTTTCACAGCTTTCAATGATTATTTTGACAGTGAAGTGTACGTGACAACCCCTGGTGTTCATCGCTCCAATGGCCAAATAGAACGTTACATGCGGACCATTACTAATTTGTTGCGGGTAAAGTCCAAGAAGTTATCAGGTTGACCGAACAAACCGTGGAAAGTCCAACTAGTGGTCAATATGACTAAGCACAAAACAATTGGATACTCTCCTTTTAAACTTGTATTTGGTCGGGATTGTCAAACTCCTCAAATTCACACAGTCCTGTCAGGTTTACTGTGTGCTGTGTTAGATTAAAATTACTGTAATAGCCCATCGTAAATATGTGTGCATGTCACAATATTTCCATCGTGCTATTCAGTAAAATACTGGTTTATAATCTAAAATGACCCATCGCAAATACGTGCAGATTGCAGTATTTCCATCGTGTCATTCATGAGAGATTTTATGATCTAAAATGACCCATAGTAAATACGTGCAGATTGCAGTATTTCCATCGTGTCATTCTATTTTTGCATAGAAATCAATCTCCTAGTTGTAGAACATTGAAATTGTAATGTTCCTTTTGTTTTCAATTGCTTCAGCACTTTAGATTTGTCAATTTGGCAATCCTGTTATTATCGACTTAAGCAGGATAACGTAATGTGGTTACTCACGTGGTTGCGCCTGAAGAGCGAACCGTCACAGAAGCTCGACGTTGTCGTTGGCAGTCACTGCTTGACCTTAACCCAATGTGCTTATTAAGAGAAAAACTAATACTGTATTTCCCATAAATGACTTTAACGACTTATAGGTTACATCTCTTGTATTATGGCTTGAATTTTGCGAGCAGTTGTCAATTTTAATAGAGTGCAGCAACTTCCGCTATTCAGTAAACAGTTAATTTTAAAACTATTAACGTATGCTGTTTTTAAAAGATCACGTTCAATTGCGTTTATGGGCGCTGGATGTTTGTTTTTGTTTGGGCATTCAACATGCGTGAGTCCCAAGCGCTTGCATAATTTACATTCCTGACGAGGTTTCGGGCAGTCTCGTACTCTACGATTTTCGCCGCAATTAAAACAAGAAATTTTTGCCCGACACTATGAAATTTTTTTTGTTCGTCATGACGCGCCGGTCGTTTAAATGATTTGTGCATAAGTCCTTGACTACCTGCACTTGAGCTTGTAGACGGTGTCCATCCCAAATGGACGTTGCTCAAATAATTAGCTAAATGTCCGACCGTTTGAAAATTTGCAGCTTTTGCGGGTAAGGATATCTTGAGGTCTCTTATCCCTTCGAGGATGCTATCGATTATATATTTTTCCGGGATATATACATTCAACTTATTAAGTTAAGTTTTGAAGCTTACTCGTAACAATAGTCGCGGAGATTTTGTCCCGAAGACTGAATAATTTGCCGCTTCCACCAGTAGTTTGCCAAAACGCACGGCTTCCAAGAAATAGTCTATTAATGATGTCTTCATGTCTAGCCAAGTCATACAAGGATTAGAGAGCGAATCGTACCATTTACGCGCGTTGCCGCGTAACCGATTTGTCGCTAACTTGAACGTAATTTCGGAAGTCCAACCGTGATACACCATCAGTTCATCGATTTTATTTGTCCAATCGCGAGCACGCTGTCCATCATTCACGCCGGGATCCAATTCCGGTATGACATTTTCATCCAGCACTAAATGTGTTCTTGTACTTACAGTTCTTTGTAACTCAAGTAATTTTTCTTGTAACTCTTCGATTGTCTGACGAGCCTCAGCATCCGTATTTGATGATGTACTGGGGACGATAGCTTCCACTATCTCGGCGTCCCGTGACGTAGCTGAATAGGGCTCTTCTCGCAACGTCGTCGACGTCTCCGCACTACTCGCCGATCCATTTTCAGGAAAATAACTCGTGTCCACAGTCCAAAAATATTTCCGAGAAAACACTGTCACGCGCGCATTCAAATGTTTCTTTTTGTTTTTTCGCGCACTACTTGGGCTAGGTTAATAGGGTTGTAATCACGCTCCTGACTGTTAGAAGTAAAAGTTATTTATTTATTTCCTTTAAGTAAACGACAATATCTTTACTGACAGAATTTATTTTTTAAGAGGACAGCCCATCGTTACGCAACCACGTCTTATTCTCGTCTGTTTTGTCTAAAATGTTTTTTTAACTTATCCCATACATTTTTTTTAAACCAAACAACATAATTATCATGACATCCTGCTAAACAAACATATTAAGTATTTTATGATGCCGTTGCAATGCAATATCGTATTTGACCTTCGGCTGGCAGCGTGAGAAAGGTAATTAGTCATCAATACGGCGTGGTCGCTAACATAACATACTTTGGCTTTGTTTTCTGATTTGGGATTTGAGGACATTCGCGTTTAAAATGGCCCGTTTGTTTACAACGGTAACAGCGCGAAGTATTATTACTATTGCCATCTGATTATGTTTTGTTTAATGTATGTCTTTCGTCTAGATAACGCTATTAATATACGTTAAGATAAAAAAATTTACCTTACAAAATTTGATAAAAAATGAACTTGTTTCATAAAGTTAATTACATTGTCCCAGTCGAACTCATGGTCATAACTGAGTTTGTATTCAGTTATTACATTGTAGTATTTTGGTTCTCTTTCGGATCGATGTTCCTTTATCCTTGTCGATAATTTTCGTTTAGTCTGGCCAATGTAGATGTTTATGTAGTCTATCAAATTAATTGCATGGGCCATAATTGTAAAAACATCCAAAACCAAAAGCTGGAACGGTTTTGTGAATGAACATTTAAGATTAGCTCAATGAGTCTCAAGAACCATATTATCACAAACATATTTATGAGTTTAATGGATATAAGTACAGAAAGTGCGGTTTATGCGGAGGGTACGTAAACGTAATACAACGGAATATAAAGGAAGTAGCCACAATAATTAGAAGAATAAATAAACGATTACAAAATTTAAAACAAGGTAAAAAATTGTACACCTACGATGAGCTATTTTTGAGATAATTTAATATATAAAAACAAGAATAGGTGCCGTAACCCAAACTATAAAAAGTCATTACTTCCACAAAATATTACTAAAAGTGTTGAAATGTTTACCAGTGATAGCTGAATCTCAGAGCTAACTCGTTGACAAATTTTAACTTAACAATGTATACTAGGCGTTCAAAAAAAATTGTAAAGTTAAAAAACTTCAATCGTGAATAACTTCGCTTTTTCGAATGGCACCTGCCGTATTTTACTTTTTGGATCCATATGGATATTTCCTATTGTTTTATTTGAAAAATTTTAACTAAAAGTTGTCGCCAAAATACCTATACAAAATCAATTTAAATTTTAATTTTACACCGGATTATGTAAAAATTTGTATATCGGTCCATTTAAAAAATCAAGTTGTCCTTGATTTAAGTTTTCAAAAACCACATCATTCTATTTGTTGATTTTTGAAAAATAACTAATGAAAATTTTCGAATGATGTGAAAAAATTATCCCTTCTAAAGCTTGTTTAAAAGGCGCAGCTATTTATTTAATAAGGTTTCGGTGATACAGAGGATTTTAGAGAGCGCCGCAAGCATAATATTTTTTCAAAATATAATATAAAAAAAACTCCCAAACGGTCATGGCGTAATGGAACACCCTCTATAAATAAAAATAAATTTGTGAAGTGAACATACAAATTGGATGAAACTTTTACTCAAAATTTTTTTTGTATGTATAATTTTAAGCCATTTAACCCTGTAGTTTGTTCAAGTTATCTGCATTAACTTCAGATATTTAATTAAGGATTCTTCACACAACCCCCAACCCCCACCACACTGCCTCCTACATCTCCTTCTTCCCTCACACCCCCTTCGTCCTTTTTCTTCCTGCTTTAATATCCCAATTTTCTGAGTGTTCGGAATTTGTATCTTTAAAGCGGAAAAAACATTATAAGGGGTGGTTATCGCGCCCAACGTATATGTCTCGCTAGGGACGACATACACCGCAACATACTAAAATTTGAATCGAATCGGAAAACTGGGAGTAAAAGCGTACAATTACACTTTTTACTGTTATAGTACTACTACTTAATACTAATTCAGATGTATTTTTTTCATTTCGAATGACCTACAAAGCGTACACTATAACAACATAACTTTCAGTAGTTATTATGTACAGCACATCTTTCGAAGAGACTCACCCCTAAATATCACAACGATTTTTACACAACGCATTTACCATTCTATTGTTCAAAGGATGTAGTTATTATTTAATTATTTCCGCAAAAGTTAGTAATATTTAGCATTTCGCTACTTACGGGGAGAAGTCGCGCTCTAGTAAATTCACTTTGGGATCAGCTTTTGTGGGGCGATAGTGTAGCCCCTGTGTAGCAACATGTATGAGTAATACAATGCACTATCCAGTTCGTAGCGTTGTCGGTAGTGTACCCATCTCGCTACCGTTTTGTCTCCAGCTGTAGTTGGTTGAAGTCCCATTCGACAAATTTCCTTTTCTTTTTAATTTTAGATTCCTGTATTTTATTATCATTACATAACTGTTTCCTCAAGAAAGAAGAGTATAAAGGTGGTGAGAGGTAGCGGTACTAAATATTGTTGATAGAGTAAAAGTTTGGGATAGCTCCGAGAGTGTTTTTCTAGGTGTGGGTTGCAGGGGGGGGGGTCACAACAAGAAGCGAGAATATTCGACGTCATGCGGTTAGTAACTGAATCGGAAATGTTGTTACGGATTAGTGGAAAATACAAGCAATTAGAGAAGTATAGAAATAAGCAGAAAAGGTTACAAGTACAATAAAGGAATAATAAAGTAACAATGGAAATTTGAAAGAGTGTTTGTGTGAAAGGTTCGCACTACCAAATAAACAGGATTACCAATTACAAAGTTACCTGAGCGCATATCAAGATATACATATTTAAATCCACAAAATTTAGTTCACAAAAATATACAAACAACATGAATAAAATATAATATTTAAAAAAATAGGAAATAAAATAACATTCTGGCTTTGTTTTCTGATTTGGGATTTGAGGACATTCGCGTTTAAAATGGCCCGTTTGTTTACAACGGTAACAGCGCGAAGAATTATTACTTTTGCCATCTGATTATGTTTTGTTTAATGTATTTCTTTCGTCTAGATAACGCTATTAATATAGGTTTAGATAAAAAAATTTACCTTACAAAATTTTATAAAAAATGAACTTCAGTTTCATAAAGTTAATTACCCTAATAAAGAATGTAAAATAGCTGATTCTTTGAAATTATTAACCAAAAATCATAATGTAATCTTTACTAAAGCCGATAAAGTTAACACGGTTATTGCTATTTCGAAAATTGACTATACTCAGAAAGTTAATAATTTCTTGGCCAACAATAGTTTTTGTAAATTATCCAAAGATCCCACTCAGATTTTCCAAAAAGAAATTAAAACGATACTCAATAATAATGGTTCTTTATTTAATGATAGACAAAAATATTATTTAACAGTTATAAATCCTCAACCTCCTAAACTATATGGACTAATTAAACTACATAAGGATGGTTATCCTATTGGACCGGTTGTATCATTTTTCCAAGCTCCTTGCATTAAAGTTTCTAAATTTTTGGTTAATAAAATCAAAGAATTAACAAATTTCAAACCAATGTATTCCATTAAAAATTCTTTAGAACTTGTAAATAAAATGTCCAAATTACGTTTACCGCCCAATAGCTGTATCGCTTGACATATGTAATCTTTTTCCTAGTATTCCACCTGAAGAGGTGGTTCAAATTGTTAGATCGCTTCTTATTGATAACCGGGTAAACCCAATTGTAATTGATGATTTAATCTCTACCTTAAGTACCTGCCTCAAAAAAAATTATTTCATCTTTGATAATGTTTATTACCAACAACAGGAAGAATTAACGATGGGAAACCCAATGAGCCCTATTTTAGCAGAATTGTTTCTAAACAATTTAGAAAAGAAAATTTCCAGTAATATTTTGTTCAAAAATTGTTGCTTTTATTACTACCGTTATGTTGACGATATTTTAGTTAGTTTTACTGGTACTGACAGGCAATTATCCAGTTTTTTCAATTTTTTAAATAAATTACACCCTAAAATAAAATTTACTTTAGAGTTAGAACATAATAAATCTATCAATTTTTTGGACTTAACGATAAAAAATTCCAACAAGTCACATATTTTTTCTATTTATCATAAAAATTCTCACACGCACACAGTAATCCATGCTAAATCCTTTCACCCGTTGAGCCACAAATTAACATTTTTCCAATCTAGTTTACACAGATTAATAACAATACCTATGTCCCCAGAATATTATAATAAAGAATTAAATAGAATTCATTTGATTGCTAGAAATAACGGTTACAATTTGTCTTTAATTTCAAATTTGTTGAATAAAAAATTATCCCAAAAAACTCGAAACTTAGTATATCCGACAACGAGTGGGAATACTTACGTGAAATCGAGTCGGAGAAAAAGACTGAACCTCTCAGCGAGTAAGTGTCAGAGATTTCGTCTTCGATTTTAGTTTATTTTAAATTAGTTATATTATAAATAAACATGCATAAATTTCTATATTTGATTTTGGTTTTATGGTTAATTTTGTTAAGTATTTTTTTTAATAAGGAATATGTTTCCGTCAAATAAATTCTGTTATTCTCCTTGCTTAACCTTTAACTATGGACGTGCGGTCTCACAGGCCGCGTGCAGTTTCTGATTCTCGTGCTCCTCTCCTCCTGCGTACCCCACGCGTATGCCGGCCTCAGTAGCTTCGGTTTTAGTGGAGAATCGACCGTTGAGAGTGTAGGTTACGTCGCCGGCTGAATATTGCGTGAGTAATTTCGCTTTATATTTTGAGTGAGGTCTGTAAGACCGCGCGTCCACGTTTGTGTTATAAATTGATTTAGATTTTGTAAACTGAAATGTCAAAAAACGATCAAGCAACGACTGCAGGCAAACGAACATCGAGTTCGTCGACTAAGAGAAACAAGTAGTAATAGGAGAGGGCTTCTGAGAGCATGTCCCGTTAGATTGTTGCTGTTTTTGTCTAACGTTAGTTTGCCGTATAAGTCCATCCTTCTCGCACCTATGGGCAAAAGGTCTATGTGTTCTGAGAGCATGAACCGTTACTTTAATGGTGTGACGTAGCAAGGAAGGAGCGTTTTTTTCCCGTCGGTCGCGACCGACCGACGTACCTATCAAGGAATGTGTGTTAATTGTTTTTCCGGTTCGGCTGGACATGCCGCTGCCGCAGTGCAAGAAATAATTATTATTCTTCTTACGCGTTCGACTCTAATGAATGAATTTATTAAAGTACCTAATTGCGTGCATTGAATTGCTTCGTTATGAATAGATAGGTAACAATGGTAAATAAAAAGTATTGTTATTCACAAATAGTTTTATTCTTTAAAAAAAAAAATGTTAAATTACAACATTATTAGATGGAATCCGTGTAAAATTGATCATTTAATTGAGGAGACACTTATATGTTTAAACTATATTATCATGTAAGAAATAAAACACAAATGTTTAAAAATTTAACAAAATTTTATTATATAAAAAAAAATAAAATATATATTTTGATAGGCAAATCCATTATTCTAAAAATAATTAAAGAATATAAATATATATACATTTAAAATTTTCTACATTCATACCTAACCAAATGGTTGCCCATGGTTCACACCCCTCAGGTCTTTCAACCGTTAAGTATGCCCTCGGACAAGCCGTGGGCATACTTATCAACCCTCAATACATGGCCTCTTCCGGAGTACTATGACAAATGACCATAAAACGGTCTATATCCTGAAAAAATAAAAATAAATTAAGAAATTTAAATATCAAAATAGTTTACCTCCAACTCCGGAAGATTCAAATTGACTATGCAGTCAATGATCATAAGTTTCTCTGAAAAATAAATTAAATTAATAGTATGTAATATAGGATAAGAAAGTCTCTTGCTCACAAAACTTACCATTCGCATTCATGTTAGCTAATGGGAATAATGAAACTTGAAGAAGAACATGCTGTATTTATGTGAGTTGATAATTTTTTAAAATGTTCAAACTGGTACGTTGATTTATTCATGACTGATAATGGGAATATGTAAAACTTGAAAAACAATATGCTGTAATTATGTGAGTTGATAATTTTTTAAAATGCTCAAACTGGTATGTTGATTTATTCATGACTGATATGGGAAATATGAAACTTGAAAACAATATGTTGTAGTTATGTGAGCTGATAATTTTTTTAAATGCTCAAACGGGTATGTTGATTTAACACCTGCATGACAGGATGTCAGAAGTAATCTCTTTCAGACTTTGCCTTTTCCTTGAAGTTTGAAATAAATATCCTTTACTGATTTGAGTTGAATACTTAAACAGATAAAAAGCAGGATATTATTGTGGGAAACTACAATTTTAAATAGCTACGTATATGGCAAAATGTTACAATTATAGTAAAAATGTAATCGTACAAATGCACCTGCAACGGATGTCCAATAATTAATAATCTTAACTGCGGACTTATAATGAGTTTGAATTTATTTGCAAAGATTTTAAGTATAATATGTGTTTGCTTACCTGCAGACAATACTCTCTTCACCAACAATATTTTATATATAGTAGATGTATAATGCAGATGACAAACAAATGGCATTGTCACTAACAGTTATAATTGTAAAATTTTGTTCAGTCGACGTTACCCTAATGTTAAGTAGGTTACATTCTTTTTTTATAAATGATAGGACTTCAAACGTCGACACTTTTCGGCATAGACATTTGCCAAGGCCCTAACAGTTAAATACGGAATCTATGTTTCTCCAATGCTCGTACTGTTAACGAAATAGTTAACTCATCCTTTTTAATTTTTTTATAATCTTTAAAAACTACTTCCAAACACAATGCACTCAAACTTTTTACTAAATAAACAGGTTTTTGATATGAAGTTAAAATAATTCTGTATGAATTTTCGATAGGAATATTGTTTAAACTATAAATCTTCGAATGCTGCAGTTCACGTAAAAACCATTTAATAGAATGATGATTAAATTTAAATTTAGAAAAAAAAGTTTTACAGTTCATTAACTGTCTATCTTTTACAAAAAAATAATTATCTAATTTTGGAATTAAAGCCATTTTTAAAATAAGGATGAGTTAGTGACAGAAGCGATTAATAACTGATAGGTATAAGTGTACAGACTTATTAATTGAGAATATTTTCCACTAATATCATTATATGCCGGAAATTATAACTAACACTCGCTCACTGCCACCACCACCATCATCATGGTTATAACAACGATTCGAATTAATTTTAACCAATAGCATAAAAGTATTCCTTAATTAAATATAACTGTATGTTGAAGAGGGATAATAGTTATAAATAATGGTGCAAACGTTACTATTTTTAAAGTCGGTTATTTCCTAATCAAAGTATCTACCTATACTTTAACTAAAGTTTAGCCTTTAAAAAATATTTTAACTATGAATTATCTAAAACAATTAAATGCGGCCGGTTCGGTAGAGTTTAAAACAACGCTATAGTTAAAATCGTTAGAAATTGGGAAACTATATCCCATTGAACGAGTCTTCGCCGTACAAACGCGATATGGTCGACAGGTGAAGGTCGATCTAGGAGACTTTGAATGTTTTTTACCACAAAGATGGGCCAAAATTATTCCTGATGAAAAGTTTTCAGAATTCGTGGACACGGGCCTTGTTTTAAAAGGTGTCAAAAAACTACCAAATGGAGCAGAAACGTCTGAAATTAATTTCGAAAAACTAAAGTAAGACATTTTTTCACTCCAGTATACGCGTGAGTGTGTTAGTAAAATTAATCATTGAACTAAACATGGATATCAATATTTAAGTGAACAATTTTATTCGTTTTTCAATAAAAATTATTCTTACATATAATTATATGCATGAAGTGTTATTAAAAAAAATTAAGATGCTATAAATGCATAGGAATCAACATTTGAATGAACAATTAGTTGTAGATAAATCTGTTAATGTAAACGAAGTAATTGAAAATTTAATTGCAAATTTAAAGAAAAAGCTTGAGGAGTTCCAGGTAAGTTAAAACTAGTCTAGTCTAATAGTAATAATAATAATACTAATAAAACGCTTATACTTGTTTTAAGGAACGTGATAGTGGATATGCACTTCTGGAACTTTTATTTTTGGAAGTCAATTTGGTGAAATACAATCCACTGAATGGTTCCACCTATGTAAAACTTCCATTGGACATTGAGCGCAAAAAGGCTGTTATTAACTTTAAAAACCAAGATAATAAGTGTTTCATCTGGGCAATTCTTTCCGCACTATATCCCGTCAGATGTCGTAAAAATCATGTATCAAGTTATAGGAAATATCTTTCAAAGCTAAATTTAACAGGTATGAGCTTTCCAATGACCTTTTGTAACATTAAATTGTTTGAAAAATTGAATCCTAATGTAAGTGTAAATGTTTTTGGTCTCGAAAAACAACAAGAAAAGTCAATAATTGTAGGACCATATTATTTCTCTCAATGTAGAAAATTAAACCATGTTAACTTACTATACATCGAAGAAGAAAATAAACAACATTACTGTTATATTAAAAATTTAAGTCGTCTTATTTCGAAGCAGCTAAGTCGGAGAAAAACTGTTAAATATATTTGTGATGGTTGCTTGCAATATTTTGGTAGTGAAAATCTTTTAGCGAATCATATGCAACAGGACTGTGCGAAATGTGTAACCGTTTTACCTTCAGCTGGAAATAATTTTTTAAAATTTAAACAAATAGAAAAGCAAATTAAAGTTCCTTTTGTTATATATGCCGATTTTGAATCTTTGCTAGTTCCAATTCGACAATCTTCAGAATCGTCGATAGATGATACTAAAACAGTATCAACTCACATTCATAAGCTATTTAGTTTTGCCTATTACGTGAAGTGTTGTTATGACGATGCACTTTCGAAATTTTATTCGTTTCGGGGAGAAAATTGTGCAAAAGTTTTCTGTAATATGATTAAAAATGAGGCTTCTCATATATCCCATACATACTTAAAAAATATTATTCCTATGAAAGAATTAACTGAAGAGGATTTAAAAAATTTCGCATCGGCAACAAACTGTTATTTATGTAACGGACATTTAGGTTCAGATAAAATTAAAGATCACTGTCACCTCACCGGCAAATATAGAGGCTGTTGTCATAATTCCTGTAATTTTAAAGTAAAAACCGTTAACTTTATCCCGGTTTTCTTTCACAATTTTAGCAATTATGATTGTCATCTTTTTATACGTGAATTTGCCGCCGAAGATGACGAACCAATGAATGTCATTCCGGTGAATGAAGAAAAGTATATTTCATTTACAAAGAAAATTTTAGTTGATAGAAAAAATAATGAAAACAGGTACATAGATTTACGTTTTGTAGATTCTTATCGATTTATGAATCGAAAATTGGAGACACTCGCTGCAAATTTATCAGATGATCAAATTATAGAATTGAGAAACTTTTTTCCAAATGATGAAGAATTTAGATTAATGCGTCAAAAGGGTGTTTTCCCATACAATTATTTAGATTCGTTGGAAAAATTAAATAACGAATGTTTACCTTCAAAAATGGATTTTTACGATTCAATGCAAGATACTTCAATTTCTGATGCAGACTATCAAAGAACAACCGATATTTGGCATAAATTTTCATGTAAAAATTTAGGTGAATACAATGACCTCTATTTAAAAGTAGACGTAATTTTATTATGCGACGTTTTCGAAAATTTCCGAAATTTATGTTTGAATATTTACCAATGCACAATTGGAGTTGTTAACTGACTGTTCAATGGTACTCTTTTTTCAACGAAATATCCGAGGTGGTTATGCTGGAGTGGTTCAACGTTTCGCACAGGCCAACAATAAATATATTCCCTCTAATTACAACAATTCACAAGCAACATCTTACATATCATATTGGGATGCAAATAATTTATATGGATATGCGCTTTCGGAAAAACTGCCTATATCGAACTTTCGATGGCTCTCACAAAATGAAATTGATTCATTTAATATAAATAACTATACAGATTCTGATGATCGTGGATATGTTTTGGAAGTCGATATTCATTATCCAAAACATTTGCATGATTCGCACAATGATTTTCCAATGTGTATTGAAAAAATGAAACCTCCAAATTCAAAATGTAAAAAATTATTGCAAACCTTTTTCGATAAGCAAAATTACGTTATTCATATAAATACTCTTAAGCAATGTATTGAAGATGGTTTAGAGTTGTCGAAGATTCATAGAATTCTCACGTTCAAGCAATCTGCTTGGATGAAACAGTTTATCGATTTTAATACTCGTCTAAGACAAAGTGCCGCAAACGCATTTGAAAAAGACATGTACAAATTAATAAATAATGCAAACTATGGAAAATGTATCGAAAATATAGAAAAAAGGGTCAACGTTAGTTTAGTCAATTCGTGGTAAGATTTGGGTCATAAAAAAAGGAGTTGAGAAATTAGTTTCACAACCCAATTTTCATAGTATATCCATTTTTGATGAAAATTTTGCAGCAGTACAATTGTTAAAGTCTCAAATCTATTATGACAAACCAATTTACGCCGGGTTTGCAGTATTGGAAATTGCCAAATTTGTAATGTATGAATTTCACTATAACTTTATAAAAAAAAAATATGGTTCCAAAGCATCCCTTTTGTATACAGATACTGATAGTATGTTGTATTTCATAGAAACGGATAATGTTTATAATGATATGAAGAATAATTTACATAGATTTGATTGTTTTATTTGTACGTTAATGACCTTAACATCTAGGAAGAGAAGGAGCAGGAGGAGGAGGAGGAGGAGGAGGAGGAGGAGGAGGAGGAGGAGGAGGAATAGATAATAGTAGTGGTAATAACCAATTTAAAGAGTAGTTCTCGAAATAAATGCGTTAGTTTTAACTTTAGAAAGCAAAGTGGCAGTTGTACAGTTAAAACCGGGAAATTAAAGCAAAGTTCTTTCAGCATTTGAATTAATCCAACTGGCAAATGTTGTGCAAGCGACTGAGGATTGGCATAGCATTATTGCAAATTTAGAAGAAAAAACTGGCGTGTTTGATAGTGATTTGTTCAAAATTGTAGCTTGTCCGCTATCTGAAATTTTAAATTATCCAAAAACCATCGATCCTAATAATGGTAATAATGAAGAAATTTACCATACAGGGAAAACGTTAGCGTTAGAAGTGCAGAAAAGAAGAGATATTTTTAAAGAACCGAAGAAAAGAAGAATAGTAACGGAAAAAGGGAAAAAAAGACAAAGGAAAAGAAACGAGAAAGAATCTTATGCATTGATATCACCACCACTACCTTCCTCGCCGCCGCCGCCGGCGCCCACTATAGCTAAAAACGAACAATGTTGCTACCTATTTGATAATATTTATAAAGAATTGGGAATTAAAGATTTGTAGGATTTTTAAAATAAAAAAAATCTTATTAATATGAGTATTTTATTTCAATTAGTGTTAAGCATACAAAAAAGTCTTACATTAATTCTTGCAAAATATTGAAAACACTTTTATAGTCTTTAGAATAAATTGATGGTAATTTTGCAGAATCTGATCTATTTTCATCTTGCCAACCTACTGGCAATCCTTTTTTCGCTTTTTCTAAATTACCAACAAGCCATTGAAAGACTGCTTTCTGTCTACAATTATGCAATGGTTCAAATTTATAAGCCAGTTTGTTGGCTTTCATAATTTGAATTATATAGTACAATAGTTTTGGTTGTGCATAATAAGCAGTTTCTAGTATGATATCATCCAAACATGCTAATACATTTTTATAGTTTTTCTTAATATTACTTATGGGAAATTTTTCTAAATTGCAAGGATTATAATTTGAAAGGAGATCTTGAAGGAAAAATATATCATTGGTGCACAAAGTCGTCATTTCCTTCATTTCAGTTAATACACTCACTACATCAAATACACTTAAAAAGTCTAAATCATCTGGAACTGTATTCAAAAAGGATTGTACAAAATCATCGCATATAATTTGACGGTGAAATAACAAATCCAGCAACGATAGAGATGGAAAAGTCTTTGTAATCCATGTGAAGACTTCGAAGGGCACTTGAAATCCTAATCGCATAAAAATATTTTTGGCTGTCTGTTCATTATTTCGAACAAATGCATAGGAAAGTTCCTTTTTCAAATTATTCACATCGCTATTGTAAATTGCATAAGAGGTTGGATCCATTCTTGTTAGTAGATATTTTTTAATTGTGAAAATAAATAAACTCGTCACTATCGCTACTGCTGCTGCTGTTGTAATTATTATTATTATCAGATGAATCAGTTGTGACCGGATGATTGAAATAATTACCCAATATTTCTATTTGATCATACGCAGAAACATCAAATTTTTCAAAAATGTTTACTAAACCTTTAGCTTCGAGCGTTTTGCTTTCAATCAGCACACCATTTTCGTAAAACTTTATAGTAATGTAGTAGTATGAGGAATCAGACATGCTTTCTCGTACCATGGTAAAAATATACTAAAATTCTCTAATAGTTCTATGACAAATTGAAGAGGACTAGGTAGGTGGAGGGGAGATGATTCGACTCAGTGTTTAATTGTTTATATTATTTCCCATTAGCTATTAATAAATTAATATTAATAAAGTGGAAAAATAATATTTTTATTCATTATCTATACACATCTACATATAATCTTTTAGTAACCAACTTCTTAGAACAAAAACGTTTTCTAATGCACAATTATAGTTTGAATTTTGATGGTGGTAGTGGTGGTAGGTGCATAGTGATGTAGTAGTTGTAGCGACTTTATAATCTGCAATAAGTTTTGTTAGAGATGGACATTTTAAATCCTCCAAGTTTATAATGTTCTGCAGATAGGGAAATTCTTTTGATAACCATCTTCGTTTCTCCAAGCCTTTGACATAAATAGTAGTACAATCATTTAAAAATTTCCCTATTTCACCTATTGTCTCGTAATAACTGTGCAATCCAAAATTCCATTCGATTCCATGATAATTTCTAGTAAGCCATCCATTCTGACTTCTGTAACGGGCTGCAAGTTGCGACCAAGGAAATGGTGGGGATAATAAATACCATGCAATTTTTTCTTCATTGCTTATTTTACCGAAAGCAACTTCCTTAAATATGAAGGTATTACCCGCTGCCTTAAATCCTTGCACATCCACTATGAATTTCATCTTTATAATATATATATATATATATATGTACAAGTTACAATACTTGAACAATGTTGTTGGATGGATTGTAGCGAACCATTCGATCATGTAGAATTAAGCAAAATGCAGCTGTATTTGCTGGAATTGCTTCATTAGTTTCAAAATCTAGACGTACATCTATAGCGCCCGCCTTCACAATTTCGCTTTGATGTGTACAATCGATTACAAATAAGGGAGCAATTTTCTTAAAATCTGATGGTTTCATTACCGGCTCGCTAACCGTTCCGTAATAAGACTGTTGAAATTGAGCATACATTTCATATAATATAGAAAATTTATTATTCTTAAAATCAAGATGAAGGTTATCGTAAAGATACATAGAAGAGCCCAAATGTAATTTAATATTATTAAGTTCGCAATGATCAAAGTGGGCTTTATTTTTTTCAGGTTTATTATTTCTATCTGTTTGAAATGCAACTATCACGAAACGAGGTTTTTCAAGTTGTGACGTAGTTTTCACAGCCCAAGTGCGATTATTTGTTTGAGGCAATAAAGGATACTCATGCAACTCCCAACTACGGAAATTAATTTCCATTTGTTGATTTCTTTGCAAATATTTTAAAAGTTTAAGACGTTCTACATCTGCTACAGATATGTGTGGAATTTTCCAAGAAATTTTATTTATATCCACTTTTAAAGTTTCATCTGCAGTTGTATTTATTATAGCGTTTGTATCGATACTACTTCTTATTAAAATAAGTTCTTGTTTTATGTTGAGAAGAATTTTTCGAAAATCTTCCGCAAAACCTAAAAGCATACGTAGTGGGATGCATACGTTAAAATTTCCATTTTGATCTATTGCCGAAAATGTATCATCATTGGGAGCCCAACCAGCATTCTGAAGACGCAAGCTCTCGTTTACGTTGTAAGAAACATAACCTTTTATGGTGCTAGTTATTCCAGGATTTCGAACACGATCAACAGTTTTACCACCGATTTCGTAACGAATTTCGTCGAAAAGGTGTGCAATTCCATTATTTATAAATTTTGCAGTTGCTGAAGGTGTACCATCAGTTTTTAGCAATTTTCCTTCAACATATAATACACTATCCCATGGTAAAGTGTAGACATCTTCGTTTTCAATTGGAATGCGGATTTCATCATTATTTTTAAACGTTGTATTTGTATACGGTTGATGAGTATGTTTTTCCGCATTGGTTATTGATAAATCAAATAATGCACGTTCGGTAACATTCAAGATTTCAGAATGCATGATGGTTTTAGCTTCTTAACTTGATATCCTAAACTTTTTAAAAAGCGTGCGTTTGAAGGTGTTAATCGCTTCACTTCTTCTTTTGCACTGAACGATTGTGATAATGTTGGTTTCCTATAAATCTCCTTACGTTTGTTAAAATTTTTATAACGGCAAACCATTATTGTTTAATACCTATTAGACAGAGAGAGACGTTTCAAATGAAGTCTTACTGTAACGGTCTCTCCACGAAAAATTAACCAACTCACCGTCCTGATCAACTATTTTAATGACTATTGAGTCAATAATTCTCGAATTTATAGGTAAATAAATAACGTTGGTTGGATTTTCCACTATTTTGTAGCCTGGCGGAACGTTTGGGAAAAGTTGATGAATAAAATCAGCTTCTTCGTTATTTCTACATGAACCGGAAACAAGGTTGCAATGGATGCATATAGCGTTTACTTTAAAAATATTTACAGGATAATCAGACACTTCATGACTATTAGCTTTAATAATTCTCGGTTTAAATCCTAGCAGTCGTCCGAATGAATCCGTTTTTGTGAAATCAACTTGCTCTGTACACTTAATTTTCGAAAGTAAAGTGTTGTTGTTGCCAGTTATATTAAGAAATATAATATCTTTACCTTTTGCTCTCGGATCGCCTAATTGAAGGCGTAGATAACGATTTATGTCATCAAGCTCATACGATCCTTCCGGTATGGATATTACTCTATTCGCAACATAAAATTTGTTGTTACTTTGATCTATATTTGGGATAGAATTGTACGTTTCAAAATTAACGAGTCCTAAAGAATACTCAAAATTGTCATCCAAAACAATTGGTGGGCTAATATTAGCTTGCAATATTGATTTGTCTCCGCTTAAATTAAACGTGTACATGTTGATAGTCTGTTAATGTTAGATTAAATGGAACTATTATCGTCTGCGCTAACGTTTTAAAAGTGAAAGGGTGATGTGATATTATATAGAAATTGTAATACTAGATGACCACAGTTGAATGAGTTGTACATCTGTTTGCGATCATAATTATAAAAGATTTTGCTTGGTTGAGAAGAATTTAAGTATTTCACAACTTCCGAAGGTGGTCGCAAATTTCCGAAGCTGTCAAAATAAACTGCATTGCCGTTTTTAATTTTGTATGCTGTCCAATGCGTACCCATGCCCGTTTTCTTATCGTGATTTTTAATTCCACATTCGATGGTGCGCACTTTTTTAGGTAAACTGTCACGCATGAATATTCCGCGAAAGTAAGGAATTCGAAGCATTTTAACATATTTATGCAAATCTTCATCGGTTAGTGCTCGTTGCGGCAGACTTAAAGAGGTTTTTTTTTTGTTGGTATGGTAAATAAAGTCCCAAACCTTTTTTATAAGGTTTCAAGAAAAGACCTTTTCCAAGAGCAATTTTTTCCATAGCCTTATTATGTCGTTAAAATTCGCTAAGACTTCTTTGGGCTGCTTTAACATCATTAACTGCTTTCGCGATTCCGGCTGCTCCTCCGGACAAAGCACCTAAAGCTGATAATCCAGCGAAAAGTGGTATTAATGGAAGAAATCCACAGCTTTTTGGAACCGGTATTATCCTGGGAGAATCGGTCACTTTTTTCTGATTTGCATTTTTTAACTGTGACATTGCTAATCGTGCTGCTCGAATGACATTTTCTGGCTTTTTCTGTTTTAGAACATTCGCTGCTTTTCTTATAAATTTTCGAAAACTTATTCTTCCACCCTTTCTTTTTTTCATAGAACTACTAGTTCGTTTTCTTCTTTGTTGTTGTTGTTGTTGTTGAACTCCCATACCCAACTTTGTTTTTACATTCATAGCGGTTGCAACTGATCGAGCAGCTAAACGTTCTCCAATGCTTGCATCCGATGAATGAACTCATCCAAGTGCTGCTCTAGCTAAAATACTATCTGCTTTATGTCTTTGTTCTAGAGTTTTAAAATTAGAGTATGCAATATCATGAGCTTTGCAGGATTCATCTAAAGGATTTATTCCTTTGTCCCCTCTTTCCAACCTCTCGTTTAACTTTGTACCTGGTCCACAAAAGCGATAGCCCGGTATATGAAATTCGAATGGTAAAGAATTAATTAGTTTATTAAGTAAACCATTGCCTCGTTGCACTTCTTTCCGCATTGCTCTCTCTTATTCAAAGTTTTCTTCGAAATAAACCAATTCATGCAGAGCTAACAGCTTATAAAATAGAAAAACAGTAACCATATTTTTCATTAGATTATTGACATGCGAATAGTTCAACAACAAGCTGTGCTGCCTATTACTAACCGTGATTTTAACGATGTATCAAAGGCAAATCGACATGGACCCCTACTACCGTCAACAATACGATCAATCGTTACAGGTACTTCCAATTGTGGAAAGACGAATGTTATAATTTCACTTTTAGAACATCCCAATGGTCTCCGATTCGAGAATGTTTACGTATACTCTAAATCGCTAACTCAACCAAAATATGAATACTTAGACAAGCATTTTAAGACAATAAAAGGCATTGGCTATTACCCTTACAAAGATTCTGAGAATATTATTTCTCCATCAAATGCGAAATCTAATTCAATATTTATATTTGACGATGTTGCTTGCGAAAATCAGAATGTAATCAGAGATTATTTTAGTATGGGACGTCATTACAACATCGATTGTTTTTATCTTTGTCAAACATATACTCATATTCCAAAACATCTAATACGCGACAATGCAAATCTAATTATATTATTCAAACAGGATGAGCTAAATCTTAAGCATGTCTATTCAGATCATGTCAATACTGACATGCCATTTGAAATGTTTAAAACCATTTGCAAAGTTTGTTGGGATGACAAATATGGGTTTATAAGTATTTATAAAGATAGTGATGTTAAAAACGGTCGATACCGTAAAGGTTTTGATCAATATATATATTTATAACCATTGCGATTTACCTCTGAGTAATATAGAAGCAGTAAACGAGTGAGGATCATATAATCTCTTGTATGTAGATATATCGCTGTAATGGACTCGAAAATTAAACAGGAACTTGTAAAGGTAAGGAAGGATGTAAAACGAAAATTGCAAGCTTTAAAAGAGGGTGCGATAGAGGAAGAAGATATATTGCGGAAATCCTATAAACCTTTGGTGGAACCTTTAATGCAATTAAAAGAAGAAATACAATTTTCTAAACCGAAAATTAAGCAAGAAATTAAAAATGAAGAAGAAGAAGAAGATGTTGAGAAATCGTTCATAGCACCAGATTTATTCTCACCATCATCATCATCGTCATTACCAACCTCATTAAATACCTCGGTAAAAGATTCGGATCTTTCTACAATGCTTCCACTGAATGACGAGGAAGAAGATAGAATATTTGATTACACTAAACAAGAAATACAGAAAATCGTAAACGATCCTGCTTTTAAAGATATATTAGATGATTATGAAGAATTACCGAGATATTATATTGAAGGAGTATTAAGCGATACTGAAGGAGAATATGACAATGATGTTCGATACGATTGGCTTCAGAACAAATTATATATTGGCGATGAAGAAATGAAGGTGGTCGGTAAAAATCTAGAAATAATGGGACGTAAATTTGTCGGAACGCCTGGACTATATGAGTTACTTTTCAAAAAGAATCCTGTCGGAGATAAGCAAAAAGATAGGGATGTCTATAGGGAAATAATGCAGCTCGTTCGATTAGATAACCCTCAAACTTATATAACATCTCTAAATCATGATACTAAAGGAGTTTTTGACACGCAATATGGTGTAAGATTCCAGAGAAACAGAAATATTTTATCGGAGATTCCGAAATAAAGTTTGGAACTAACAAAATAACCGTAAAAAATGTAAGGTATACACTATCCCGAGGATTATTGGAGCTTTTGTTTAAAAAGGAGCCTAGTGGTTATAAGGAATCTGATTTGGCGAAATATAAAGATATAGTGTATAGAACAAATGCTCATAAAATTGGCTACAAGAGTATCGCTCCAATAGCTGGAAACAAAGGAAAAAAGTATCAGCTAATCAAGAAACTCATGATCGGACCTCTATTTCGAGCGACGACGACGACGATGATGGGGAACAGATTGAAGATGAGATTGTCACAAAAAAATATTTGGATACAATAATAGATACGTACGTTAGCGACAGCTGAAGATTTTAGAAAGATTTCTTATTTTATTGATTTCGATAACAAACATGTAACTCGTTTAGAGATGCCAACAGCATCTTGGCATGCAGCTACGAAAGCATATGTTGATAATAAAGACAAAGTTACTAAGACCCAAATTAGACTAGAATGTGAAAAAGTCAAAAAGTCCGAAGGAGATAAAAAACGTGAAATTCTCCGAAACGAATTATTAATATATTAATACACTCTCTCAAGGCTAACATTGACTCACTAAACATTAATTTTCGTTTAAATACTTTGTATATAGATGCTATCTTTAAGCACCTTGACATACAGAAGAGCTCTTTAATTACAGCCACTCCGTCAAGTGTATTGCCTAGCAATATCGATACCACTACCACCACCACATCTTCTGTTTAATAATAATGGTCAAAATACTTAAAGGAAAGATAAAAAACGATTCTAGCAAAAACGGTAAAACAACAACCACTATTAAAGAGCAAGTGGTAGCTGAATTACATAAACAAGCTCGAAAAAATTTTACTAGACGAAGAACAATTATTAAAGGATTATACGATCTGTTTCAAGCCGATCTAGTTGAAATGATTCCGTATGCAAAAGAAAATAAAGGGTATCGATACATTCTTGTAGTAATTGACACTTTTTCTAAATTTCTATGGGCGACACCGGTGCGAGAAGGATGGACTTATACGACAAACTAACGTTAGACAGAAACAGCAACAATCTAACGGGACATGCTCTCAGAAGCCCTCTCCTATTACTACTGAAACAGTAAAATATTGCGATTAGATGATCCTGCTTTTGAAGACGAGATTCAACGATTGCTTTTAGAATCGGATCAGTGCGACACCGATGGGGATGTTGATGATTGTTTGTTTATTTGATGAATCTGACATTGAAGTAAACCACTCGAGTGAACAAGAGATTATTGAAGAAAGTGGTAGTACTACCAGAGCTGCCGGTGACATAAGGAGATCGGATAGTGAATGTTCAGATGACGAGAATATACCTATAGCACAGTTACGGCCCTCGAAGTATTACTATGGTAAAAATCGCTACAAATAGGCTACAGAACCACCTTCCAGAAGAGTTCGCACTCCACAGCATAATATAGTGTTGAACATATCTATTCTGCACCTGACTGTAGACGAAAAGAAAGATCCTATCAGTTTTTGGAGTAAACTTTTTGATGATGAAATGCGACAAACCATCTTGACATGGACTAATTTCAAAATCGTTGAGTTTAGATCCAAATTCAAGCGGCAAGACAGGTCAGAATTAAAAGAAATTGACATGATAGAACTCAATGCCTTTTTAGGATTATTATACTACTCTGCCACCCTGAAATCAAATCACGAATCTACCAGTTTTATATTTGCTACGGATGGAACAGGTTGTGAAATATTCAGGTGCTGTATGTCAGAAACTAGATTTTTAGTTCTTCTGAACTGCCTACGTTTTGACAACCCAGCAGATCGCGCTGAGAGAATAAAGACCGATAAACTGGCCGCTATTTCTGAAATATTTGATAAGTTTGTCGCTAATTCACAAAAACTATATCAACTCAGTGAATATGTTACCATTGACGAGATGCTGGTGGAGTTTCGTGGAAGAAGCCACATGATTTCGTACATGCCCCAGAAGCCCGGTAAATATGGCCTACTTATTCGTGCCTTGTGTGATGCGAAGACCTTTTACTTTTACAATGGTTATTTATATTCAGGAAAAGGTAGCGATGGCACAGGACTATTAGCTAACGAGAAAAATTTTCTTGTTCCCACTCAATGCGTGCTACGCTTGACAGCCGTTACAAAGAACCAATCGTAACGTGACAGCAGACAACTGGTTCTCGTCTATTGAACTTGTAGATGAACTGTCTAAGCGTAACCTAACGTAAGAATAAAAGAGAAATACCAAATTTATTTCAGGCACAAAAGTCTAGAGAGATTGGTTCAACTTTATTCGGTTTTACGAACGACAAAACTATGTGCTCCTGATATCATCTATGCATCATGATAATACTATTGATAAACATACAAAGAAACCCGAGATGATTTTATTCTATAATTCCACAAAAGGGGGGGTAGATGAAACGGACAAAAAATGTTCAATTTATTCGAGCAGTCGCCGAACAAGAAGGTGGCCTATGGTCATTTTCCACAGAGTTCTGGACTTGTGTGGAATTAATGCCTTCACTTTATTCAATCAACACCAAGACAAAAAACTAGAAAGAGGTAAATTTCTGAAGAAAGTAGCACCATCCCTTATGATTCCGCATATGCAAAGACGAGTTACAAACCTTCATTTGCCAAATGAATTAGTTATGACGCTGAAACGAGTTTTGGGCCCTGATATGCCATCCCAAGAGCCACCAAGTGAAGAAAATATAGTTCCTAAACGTAAGACGTGTAAACTATGCCCACCAAAGATAAAACGAAAGACGACCCACACTTGTGTAGGCTGTAAACAGCCAATATGCCTACAATGCTCTAAGCCAATAAATATAACCAAGTTACGACTTCGTGATCAAAGGCATAGAACAATATGTACCAATATTTAACAAAAAGGATAACGAATTACCATGCTGGTACTCTATAAAATTATAGAATAAAATCATAAAATCATCGCACGTGGAATGTAAAAAAAGATAAAAGCAAAGTACAATAAGTTCTTAAATTTTGTGAAAAGTACAAAAAGCGAAAAGATCACAGCATACCAAACATAATTACATGGAACAAAAATACGGTAAGTAATGACATGAGAGTAATATTTTAGCCTCTTTATTTGAAAGCATTTATGACACTAATCACACATATCCAACTGATACGAACAACATTCTCAAGTCTGAAAAATAACTACATGCAAATGTTACAAATTAGGAAATAAGATACAATGACGTTTTCGAAGGTCTTAAGTTAGATTGCAAAAAAGGAGCAGGACCGACTGATCTGTATTCATTCTTCACTGGCCAAGCTCTTAAAAAAAGTAATACTACCTCATATATATTGTTATGATGATGTGGGGCAAATAAAATGTTATGATATTTTGGGGGCAAATACAAAACATATTTTTTAAATAAAATTTTAATTCAATTTACTGAATTCAAAGAGCATGAAAATTCTTCACTCGGAGTAAGTTCCAAGATATAAACAAAAAATTACAATTACCTTTTAAAAATGAAATTAAATTCTAAAATTCTACTATATAACTAAATCTAATTAGAACTATAAACAATTGTTTTAAAAATATGAAAAGTTTAAATTAATAAAGTCAAAAGTTTTTCTATTAAATTATTTAGACATATTATTCTCACACTGTCACGATGTCAATTGAAAATCAGCTTTCACCAAAACTCCAACTCCACATCCACATTAGTTTTCCATTTTTTCCTTTTGTAGTGGCTCTTCATCTTTATTTTCTTCTTGTACTTATTTTTCTTCAGGTATGGTTCTATCAATGCTGCCTTTTAAATAATCTCGAACTTTCTATAAACTGTGATTCTCTTCATAATATTGTTTATAATTCTTCTTCATTTTAAATATCTTCAATTGAAATTGATAATGTTCTTTTGGTTTAATTTATTTTTTTTAAAATTTCTAAATTTCTGTACTTAATAATTTTTAAGGTCTCCACCCTTAGTAACAATAACAAATTCTCTAGTCTCTTGATCTTTCAAATAAAATTTAATTTTCTTTTTTAAACAATCAAGAATGATATAATAATTTTGAAATGCATCAGTCAATTCAAAACATTTTAAAATTAAATTTTCTTTGTTACAATTTTAAACTATAAATAAACAATTATAATACATAACTAATAATAATAATACATTTTTTTTTTTTAAAATTTTTTTTTTTTTTTAATATTTTGGAACTTTTGTTTCAATTTCTAAATTTGTTAATATTTTTAAAATTGTATTGTGACCATCCCTATATCATGACATATATATATATATATAATGACTACAAAGCAACATGGATTCATTATAGGTAGATCTACTTCAACGAATCTATTTCAATACATCAGTTACAACCTCAACCACTACACAACAGTTACGAACTTCATACAATTTACATGGACTTCAGTAAGACATTCGACATGGTTAATAATAATATACTAATTAATAAGTTACGAATGCATGGAGTGAGAGGTAACGCCCTAAACTAGTTGACAGCCTACTTAAAAAATAGACAGTTACAACTTAAAGTGAACGGCTACAAATAAGAAACATATTATTCATCGTCATCAGGTCTAATGTGTTCATTAATGTTGTAGGTTCTTAGTTATTAAATGCCAAAATATACAAGAAGGGACAGCAACAATTACAGACAGCCAACATTATTAGGGATTTTGGTGTGACACTTGACAATAAATTGAAATTCGTGCATCATATAAACACCATAACGCAAATAGCCTTACGTATACTAGGAGCAATAGTTACATTTGCTAAATAGTTTAAAAATGTCCGTACCATCCGCAATCTCTACACGACATGTGTATACACAAAACAGATGTCATAGTGGTTTTTGCAAAATATACAAGGGTAATCATAATGCACTGCTTCATAAGCATTCGACAAGTAAACGAGATGTTGGAATTTCATCACAAGTGGTACTGTCAAGTCAGGTCTCGAGCGATTATGGAGTAGTTTTATCCACGGTTCTGTTGCTGGTTCGCGATTTGAGCGGACATTCGCATAGAGTAAGGGCTATATTACTAAGTGCATCGCAGTCAAGCTTCATCCCTTCAGATTTATTTAAAAGATTAGGTTTCAAAATCGAAACTAGAATTCACTCTAAATCCTTCTTGCTTAATTCTTCCAACCCTTACGGCTAATGAAGTTAATGTAAGTTCTTGGAAAATTCCTGGTGAATTGATATTTTAATCGTAGCTGGTCATTTTTTACCGTTTAATTAAGAATAATAAGATTCAGTTTGCAAAGTAGCTTCTTATACTGCAACTTAGCGTATTCGGCTAGTACTGTAAGATGACCGGTTCTAATTCAGAGGAGGAGAGGTTATTTAAGGTCATTGACTTTAAACTTGTGTGTATGAAGTGGTCGAATGCGTCACAATGAATTGAAACATACGTACATGTGTGGGTAATGTAAAATTAAATACGTCTGCAGTCGTCCGAAGTTTACGATTCTTAAATACGTTTACATGATAATGTAGAAGAAGTGGAGAAAAGTGTAAGGTATAGACATATGAAATAAATGTGAAGTCGTTATAGTTAACGATTCTTTATTTTGATATAAATGAAGTATGTAAGTGATACAATCAAAATATTGAACAATAAGATTACATTAATAGTACTAACAACTTGTAGAAATACGAAAGAGTCGGTGATATAGCACTTAGTTATAACGTCTCTGTTTTCGTCATCCTTAAGCTGAATCCACCGGCTTTCAGTATATCTCCGAAACTGCCCATCTTTATCAATAAATGCTAGTTTTACAGAGTGAAGGTTCTGCACGTTCTCAACTGTAAAGATATTTGTTCCATTAACATTTATTAAAATAATAATATCCCAATTTTTCTTCCATGTACAAGACACGTCAAAATCCTTATTAAAATTATTACAAACATAGGCTTCATCTCCAATAGTATTATCAGGTCGGGAAATGTAGAGGGTATTGTTATACAAATATGTTAAAATCAGTAACGATGACACACTGATCATGATTGTTTTTTTCCATAACAACTGAGACATTTAAAACGAGCAACGTGGTTTGTATAATAAGTTCTCTTCCACTGAAGCTTATGTAGTGGAAGGGGATTTTACATAAGTTACGGGAATGAGTGAAGGAGCAGTAGATGTATGACAGAGTTGAGTGTGTTTAAGTCAGAATAACATGGAAACCTTTATCGAAAAGTTTAATAATGTGCGGGTGGGTTATGAAGAGAAAGAAATACGTGCTCTGAAATCACTGGAAGTGAATCAAACGTATCCCGTGCAACGCTTCAAAAAGGTGAATACAAAATGGGGACCTCGTCTATTAGCTGATTTATACAGCTTTATCATATTTCTTCCGTGCAGACACGCAGAAGTGTAGAGTACGGAAGATCGCCGTTATCCCAATATAACCAATGAAAATTTCTTGCTAACCAACGATTTTGACTTCTGTAACGAACGGGGAGAGCGTCCCATGGAAATGGTGGTTCAAATGTGAAATGATAAACTGGTTCTTCTTTTAGAGCAACAACAGCTACTTCTTTAAAAACAAATCGATTCTCACTACACTGAAAACCTTGTACGTCCAATAAGAAAGTCATCGTGCTCACTGTTCAGTACCGGTAAGAAAACTAAATTGTGGAAGTAATCGTTGTGTTTTATACTTCTTGAACTAAGTTTGTGGACGGATTGTAACGTATCACACGATCATGTATTATTAAACAGAAAGCTGCCGTTTTGTCTGGTATATTTTCTTTAGTTTGAAACTCTAGACGGATATCTATACTACCAGATTTAACAGTTTCATTCTGATAAGAACAGTCTACTGTTACAAGAGGAGCAATGACTAGAAATTGTTTAGGATCGAATAAGGGTTCACTTACATTACCATAATACGATTGTTGAAAGTTGGCATACATTTCATATAAAACGGCAAATCTAGAAGTATCAAAATCTAAATTCAAATTATCATACGGGTACATAGTACATCCTAAGTGAATTTTAAAATTGCTTAGTTTGCAGTGATCGAAGGCACTCACATTTTTTGCAAGATTATTACTTTTATCTGTTTGAAATCCGAAAATAATGAAGCGAGGCTTTTCCAATTGTGACGTTGTTCTCACATTCCAGCTGTGAGAATACGATTTGGGAAGTAGCGGATATTCATGTAGTTCCCAACTCCGAAATGAAAGTTCCATATTTAAATTTCGATCAACATAACGCAACAATTTCAAACGTTCAGCATCTGCTACAGATACATGAGGAATTTTCCAAGAAATCTGATCCAAATGTACAAGTACATCTTCAAGTGGCGTTGCTGAGCAATATAAAGCATTATTGTCAGTGCTGCTGCGAACTAGAACTAATTCTTGTCGAACGTTTAATATTATTTTTCGGAAGTCTTCTGCAAATCCAAAAATCATACGTAGTGGAATACAAACGTTGAGGTAACCGTTGGAATCTACTAGTTTTACAGAATTAAGCTTAATTCCTTGTAGATCGCTTAAAGCAGGAGGCAACCATCCACTGTTGCTGAGACGTTTACTTTCATTCTCGTTGTAAGATGCGTAACCTTTCATTGTTGTAACCATGCCAGGATTACGGACTCGATCAATAACTTTTCCGCCTAATTCATAACGAATTTCATCAAACAGGTGTAAAATTCCATTGTGGATAAAAGAAGTGTTCGCAGTTGCCTTTCCATCCTTTTTAAGAAGCAAACGACCTTCTATGTATAGGAAACTACTAGAACGCAAAGTGTAAACATCTTCATTTTCTATTGGAATACGTATCGTATCATTATTTTTGAAAGTTGAGTTCGTATAAGGTTGATGAGTATGTTTATCAGCGTTAACTATAGCGTTATCGAAGACTGCTGTATATGTCCATCTAGTCCTTTAGTACCATCATTGGTATGTATGTAGGAGTTAGTTACGAGGTTACACATCACTGAAATCGTGTTTACTTTGAAAATGTCAGCTACATGATCAGACACCTCTTTAAGTGATGGTAGAAGCTTATTTTCAAAACCCAATATCTTTGCGGGAGAATCTGTAGGAGCGAAGTTGACTTTTTTGGTGCTTTTTATATGGCTTTTTAAGGTACTATTGTCTCCAAACAATTCAATAGCATCATCAGTATGTCGCAATTTCTCGCGAAGATAATGATTAATATCATCGATTTCATAGGATCCTTCCGGAAGAACAACGACTGGTGCTGTAGAACCTTCAAAATAGAATTTGTTGTTAGTTTCATCGAAATTCGGAATACTGTTATATGCTTCAAAATTTAACAAAGCAATTTGATATTCACCATCATCGCTTAAAAAAATTGGTGGACTTATTATCATTTGCAGCTCCGACTTTGTATTAGTCAAGGTAAATGTGTAAGACATGTTTTCGGTTTGACGTTCTGTCTACTACAACGAAGTTAGTTTGATGGTTTGTTCTTAATAAAAATTTGCGTAGTCTCATTAAGGAATTGGACAACTAAATGGCCGCAGTTAAAATCTGAGGGGTTCTGAACACGATTGTAGTTATAAGTGATAGCACAAGGTCCGGTAGATTGTAAATATTGAACCAATTCTTTAGGTGGACGGAGATCTCCAAAACTGTCAAAGTACATAGCTTTTTTATTTCGTTTTACATACGCTGTCCAATGTGTACCAGTTCCTGTGTCTAAATCTAAATTAACAATTCCACTTTCACACCTTTTAACTTTTCTGGGTAATTCGTTACGCATAAAGATTCCCCGAAAATGTGGAATTTGTAAATAGTTAATGTAATTGACTAAATCCAAATCTGTCAAAGGACGGTTAGGTAACTTTACGAAAAATTTTACGTTTTTTTTTTTGTTGATAAGGTCTAAGGTATAAACCGAAACCTTTACGAAAAGGTTGTACTAAAATATTTTTTCCAAGAGCAATGGCTTCCTTTGAAGCGTTATGACGTTTATCTTCTTCTAGCTGTTGTTGTGCTGTTTTCGCATCGCGTACAGCTTTAGCTATCCCAGCAGCACCGCCAGAGAGAGCTCCAAGTGCTGATAGTCCAGCGAAAATCGGAATTAACGGTAGAAAACCACCTGTCTTTGGAATAGGAATGATTCTGGGAGATTTAGATCGCTTTCCAAATTTACGAATTGTATTTAGTGCTATTTTAGCAGCATGTATCAGCTGGAGAGGTTTCGTTTTCTTAAGAACAATTTTCGCAGATGTCACTAGCTTACGAAACGGTAGAGCTCCTCCTTTTCTTGTTCGCCTTCTCTTCTTTATTTTCCGCAACGGAATTGAACCACCAACTTTACGACGTCGCTTTTTGTGTCCCATTCCAAGTTTCTCTTTACTCTTCATAGCTGAAGCAATTGTGAGAGCTGCCAAGCATTCACCAAAAGATGCGTCCGACGACTTTAGTCTTTGTAATGATTGTTGCGCCAAAACTTTATCAGCAATTCGACGATGTGAAATGTCTGGAAAAGTTTTGTAAGCAATATCGTGTAATTTACAAGATTCGTCAAGGGGATTTATAGCGATATCACCTCGAGCTAATCGTTTATTTAGTCGAGTCCCTGGACCGCAAAAGTTATACCCTGGGAGGTGTAATTCAATAGGTAATTTATATATAAACCTGTTCAGAAAACCTCGTGTCATGGAAAATTTGTAGTGTTAGCTCTTTCACTATACTGAACGAACTGACTACATAAACACTGTTAACTCTAAATTTATATATCCTAGAGCACATGCGCAAACCGTTTAATCATCAATAAACATGCGGATATTACAACATCCATCTGTTCTACCCATAACCAATCGTAACTTCGACATTGCCAGAAAAATAAATCGACAGGATCCATTACTACCATCCACAATAAGAGCCATTGTCGCCGGACCTTCAAATTGGGAAAAAACAAATGTGATTATAGGACTTTTGGAGCAACCGAACGGTTTACGGTTCGCAAACGTATACGTTTATTCCAAGTCATTGTATCAACCAAAATATAAGTATTTAGCTGAATTATTGAAACCAATTGCTGGAATTGGTTATTTTCCCTATAGAGACTCTGACGATGTAATTGCCCCATCACAGGCAAGACCTAATTCTGTATTCATCTTTGACGATGTTGCGAATAAAAATCAAAATAAGATAAGGGAATACTTTAGTATGGGAAGACATAACTCAATCGACACTTTTTATTTAAATCAAATATATCCACAGATTCCCAAACATTTAATTAGAGATAACGCAAATTTATTAATACTGTTTAAACAGCATGAATTAAATCTCAAACACGTCTTCGCAGACCATGTCGCTACAGACATGACTTATCGCTTAGGATTCGATAAATATATATTAATGTAAGTGATATAAAGTCAATCAGTTGTTAAAAGACAACCTTGACAAGAGTATGGATGTAAAAGCAAAGAAAGAACTAATCAAAGTTAGGAAAGCGGTAAAGAGGAAATTGCAAATGTTAAAGGAATCGACAGCAGGACAGAATCTCCTGTTGCAGCAAGCATATCAACCACTTACAAAATTGCTTCTTAACTTGAAATCAGAGCTGGGTGAAGAGATCAAAAAAGAATTAAAGCCAGAAGTGAGTAATTGGTCGAAAGGTGACGTTCCAGCTTCGTCAACACCAATAAAAATTAGAAAGCTCGACCCTTCGAATGCTCCAGGTACCTTACTACCAGGTGCTCCTTCATTCTTAAGGGAAGAAAGTGTTTATGAAAGAGACCCAACAACGGGTCATGAAAACACAGACCAGGATAATGATGAGTTTGAACAATTGAAGAAAGCGTACATAGACTATATTAATAGCTCTCGATTTGCTCAATATTTGGAAGAATTCGATCCTCTACCTCGAGACTATATAGAAGGAATTATTAAAGACCATGGTGGTAACACATTTAACGCTGACGTTCTGAATCCTCGTCTTGATAAAGTTCGATACGAATGGAACACAAATAAATTTTTTATTGGTGATTCTGAACTGGATTTTGACGGACCAAACGTTATAATCGATGGAAAATTTAAATACATGGGTACTGTGGGATTATACGAGCTACTCTTCAAATTACGTTCTGAAAATCCGACATCGATTAAAGAAAGGGAAGACTACGCCGATATATTAAAACGTACGGGAGCAGTTTACAAGTTAAGACAGCAAGCATTGAAATTTTTTAAAGGTGGAGGATTGTCGTTGTTGACATACAACGAAAAACCGATCGACTACAAATATTTTAATGACGTTAATGAGTTGTGTAATAGTTTAAGGTCATTGGTTGTTTCTCAACAAGCAGGCAACACAAATCATGAAAACGAAATTCTATCAATTTTAGAAGAGTTGCGTAAGTGCAATATAATCGTGTAAACAAATTATTAAGCTTATTAGTTAGACAATGACGGTTGATAAGTTCGGACGTGCGTTAGAAAAAAAACGATTGTTTTCGCAAGCATTCAGCAATGTTCATGATTTCAATCATAACCGCTTAACAAGAATCGGTGATCCTCAGCAGGAGCATGATGCTGTGAATGTGCGATTTTTGGAGAAGAAGGTGCAACGTCTGTTATCGCAAGATGGGGTAACCGATATCAGACAAGCATTCGATAAAGTGTTGTATTTCGTTGATGTGGCTAATAAGCGTATTACACGTTTGAACGAGCCTACCGCTGGGTTTCATGCAGCTAATAAAATGTATGTAGATGAGAAAGATCGGTTAACAAAAGAGCATATCAGAATCGAGTGTGAAAAGGTAAAGGATCGTGCTGTCAGTGAAGGTGTCAGAAGGATGAAGGATTTACGAGACGAATTGAAAACAGCTGTCTCCAAAAGTGGTGAAATGATGATGAAAACTTTTAGTGATAATATAGAGTTAGCGATTAAAAATTTGGAAAGAGAACTTGAAAAATATAATACTGACAGGGATAAAGAAATAACAAACAAGGTGAACGATATAATAGAAAAGAATGCTATCGGAATCATGGACGTCTTTTCAACAAAAGTAAAACTAGAGCGTAAAGATGTAGAAGCGTTTGTTAGGAAAGGGGATGAAGAAGTATCGAAGACATTGAATACGGAAATTGTGCAAGATATGAAAAATGATATAGACGCGAGTTTTGAATTAATTAAAATCACGATTCAGGATGAGTGTAAAAAAGTTAAGGAATTTGCAGAGAAAGAAATTCAACGAAGCAATAAAAAGAAAGATGATCTGAAAAACGAATTAGTGGTAATGGTGGAATCACTAAAAAAGGAAGCAAAGGAGCTGAAAGTAAGGCTAGAAACTCTGCAACAACAAAGAGGAACAGGTGGCTCAAAATCGAACAGGTCTAAACCAACAACAGCAGCTCCGTCCATGTAGTTCTTCATTATAAGGAAAATGTTAAATGTGAAAGAAAAACTAGTGAAAGAACTGCATAAACCTGCGAGAATTAATTTTACACGTCGTAAAGTGATAGTGAAAGTATTAGATGATCTTCATCAAGCCGATTTAGTGGAAATTATTCCGTATGCGAGAGAAAATAAAGGTGTCAGATACATTTTGATTGTAATAGACGTTTTTCCAAAATTTGTGTGGACTCAAGCAGTAAAACGCAAAACAGGTGAATATGTTGCAAGGGCTTTACAGTTAATTTTCAAAAGAAGTAAACGTATTCCTAAGAATATGCAAACTGACTTGGGAAAAGAATTTTACAACGAACAAGTGAAACGAGTTATGCAAAAATTTACAATTAACCATTACTCAACGTATAGCACCAAGAAAGCGTCAGTTGTGGAGCGGGTAAATCGAAAACTAAAATCAAAAATGTGGCAACGCTTTAGTTTACAAGGATCCTACAAATGGTTGAAGTTATTACAAGACATAGTACAGGAATATAACAATTCGGTTCACAGAACTGTCGGAATGAGACCAAGCAAAGTTAATAAACGAAACGAAGAAACACTTTTGGAAAGTATTTACAACAATCCCAAGAAGGTGGATTGACGAGAAATTAAGTTTAAAGTTGGAGACCGGGTACGAATAAGTAAACATCGTGAATTGTTTAGGAAAGGTTATACCCCGAATTGGTCTAACGAATTATTTACGATTAGCTACATAAAATTGTCACATCCAATTATGTTTTACTTAAAGGATGATAAAGGGGAAGACATAAAAGGAGGATTTTATGGTATGGAACTACAGAAAGCGAAATATCCAGATGTTTATTTGGTGGAACGTGTACTAAGACGAAAAGGTGACATGGTTTACGTCAAATGGTTGGGGCTTAACCAATCTCATAACAGCTGGATTGATAAGACGAACGTTTTGTAATGTATCCCCAGTTTTTTTTCTGATAATAAAGTCTGCAATGTTAATACTGATTTTCTTTACTCGTTCCCCAAAGTATGATTATAAATAAGATTAAACGTGACGAATTTAATCAGTTGCAATCGTTAGTTGCTGCATTGAACGTTTAAGACGTAGTAATGGTTGAAAGTTACGTAATTGAAGTTAAACTTTACAAAGAGGGTTTATTTTCTTTGAAAAGATATTTGGTAGCGTCAGAGTTGGATAGCGTGACAGAAGAATTCGAATTAAAAGGTGAATACGATAAAATCGTAATAGGAGGCCACTTAGTGGTCGCTGAGGGCGACCCTGACGATTTTGAAGTATAATTTTTATAAAAATGGATTCATTATTGTACGAGTTGTATCAAGCAGAAAAGCAAGTCCACATTCTGAATCTTTGAAGAGCAATAATATCATACGATTTAGATAGAGCTACAGTTGTGTTGTCGAAGTTGGGAGTTGCAGTACCAAAGGAATCATTCAAATGGTTAACTGTAACCCAAGAGACATCGTTCGATATTTTATACTTCATATTCGAAAGAAAGCAAAGGTGTGACGAATTGGTGGATGAATTTTTAAAAGGTTGCTGTGAAACAGTGGAAACAACCGTTGATGATATCGAAATGATTTTAAATAAAACAAAGTATAATTTCATACGACACGACGTATATTTCTTAAAGGAAATGTTAACAAACGGATCAGTTCTAATGCGGGATAAGAAGTTCTCCGTAATGAATGTCAAGAAAAAGTATGTTACATTGTTAAAGTGTGTGGATGACTTAATACTGGATGTAGCATACTACGCACAACCGAAAAATTTGGAAAAGTGTATTAAACTGATCCACTTGTTTCGGCTTCCGTATGCATTAAGTCCAAATATCAATTGTCGTCATCAAACAGTGCTGCAATGGATAGAAGAAAATATTTTAAGAGAAGGAACGGAGAAAGCTGCAGGCTGGCAGAGCGGTCCTGACTCAGGCAAATGACCATCAAGTAATATCGATGATTATAAGAAAATTTATTCATTGTTAATGTTATTGAAACAATAAATTGTAACAGTAGAAATCGTACACATGTTATTTGTGAAGTTGAGGAATATATTTCGCAGAATAAAAATAGTAAACAAACAAGTTGTGTAGTAACGTTTCATTATTATTATTATTTATACAATACAGCCAATATTAACGATAAAATATTTCCATTGAGTGACATTTCAGCGTAAGCTATACTTAAACAGAACTCCAGGTAGGTATTACAGTAGGTGTTCATAAATATTATCAATGGCTTCCTGTGGAAGTGACAAAGCTTCGAAAAGTCTTTTAATAAAGTATTCTCCAACCGTTAAGTCGTCGGTATACGGTTGATGAAAATTTTGTATAAATCGATCAACGGCACCGTCGAACTTTGAAAGGGAACTGTTTGAGTTTTTTATATTGTAATGTCCCCAAGGAAGAGTATTCGTTGTTTTCGGAATTAAGAAACGTTTATCATCTTTGGGAGAGAGGGCTACTTTCGTTTTCATATGGGTAAACATAGTATGCAGATCGGAAACGAAAACATTCATACATTTAAGAATGGTGGCGTCATCTCTAATGACGCGTAAGTAATCATCGATTTGAAGATGTAATTTAATGACATTTTTCTTGACACCTTTTGCTTTTTTAACAATTTGATCAACGGCTTCAACGCAGTAAGCTTTTGCTCCGGTTCCATAGAATGCTTTAATGGGATTATTAGGGAATTCGTCTTTAAATTTGCCAATAACAGAAGACGTAATAGGGATATTGAAACTATTATCATGGGGATAATTGTAAGTGTCGAAGTGATGAATATTTTCAATCATATCTCTGTAGAAATTTTCGGTGAAAACTTTAAGAATGAAGGAATCAGTATCCATATACATCAAAGAAATATTTTCTTGATATTTTTGCTTAAGAAAGCCGTAGTAGAAGTCACACATAACAACTTTTGATAAATCCAAAATAGTGAAACCTACATAGAGCGGTTTATCGTAAACAATGTGTAATTTATTCATCTGAATAGCTACGAAATGGGGGGGGGTGAAAATTTTTGAATTTCTGAAATTGGGTTTAGCTATTAAACTTTCAGCACCAAGGTACCGTCCAACGTTTTGCCAATGAGTAACTAACTTGACGTCAACTCGTTTATCAACGTTCTCCATCGTTTTTCCGAAAGTACTGTTGTTCATCAATTTAAAGAAAGATTTCCCAAACTTATTATTACACATATTGCGTTTTCTAGTATTCAAATCAATGAAAGGTTTCAACCATTGTGACTGTTTAAACTGAATAGCTCTATGCACTTTAAGTAATTTTAATCCGCTCCGGAGAGCTTGTTTAAGCGGTAGGTAATGAACAATATACTTTGTCTTAGTCATAAGGTTCGGAATCAATTTTTTGACTCTACCATTAGCATTACCAGGAGAAATAATATTTTCAACTAAAAAGGGAAGATCAGCATATAAATCGTGTAGATTTTGGGGATATTGAACGTCAGCTTCAAGTACATAACCAACCGAATTCAGAAGAAGCATGTAAATCGAGAACATTTAATTCATCAATTTCAGCATCGGTGAGCCAACGAAAATTGGATATGGGAAGGTATTGACTCATGCTGTGTCCATACAAATTGGTAGCATCCAAATACATAATGTAGGAAGTGGGAGCAGATGCGTCATAATCAGGAAGGTGTGGGTTATTGGCGAAATGCATTCTTTGAACACACTGACTTATTCCTCCGCGTACCCCTTTTTGGAAAAACTTTAACATATCGATGTCAGTTAGAAGTTCTAAATTAACGCGAGTGAATTTTAACATGCTATCCCACGCTAGCCCGGGCGCGGTGTAATACTGAGCGGGGTCCAAGGCGTAAGTGGAAATACATATTTCACGAAAATGGGGAGGTTGCAAAAAATGTAACACATATAAATTTTTATCTAATATTGTGAAATACTAACTACAAAACGTGAAAGTGAAAGAAACTTAAAAAAATTCTTAGCGCTTTCTTCAAAATCCGCCGAAGAAGTTTGAATATTTTGACCACGTGGCAGAACGTTCACTGATTGGATTGACGTCAGTAGCGCTCCCGAAGCTCCGCCTCTCACTGACACTAATTGAAAACTCATTAATGCAAGATGTTACGCACCGTCGCTTGTGTTATATCTGTCACACATTACAACGATTTTTGAAAATGAAACCAGGTCGCCAAAAAACCGACAGGCACAATCTACCTCATGTACATCATGCAGAAATGGTGTGGCATTTTCTTGCTAAAAATCCGAATTTTACCGGTGTCAAAGTAGGGAGAAAATTTTTTGAATCTTATCGCCTGCATTAGTACATGAGCATTATTGCACTCGTAACGCTATGACAATCTTAGAAATTTAGGTTTTCGCGTGTAAATAATGCAATTAATATGTCTTCCAAATAAATACGTTATCTACTAAAGAGTCTCTCTCAAAAACCACACCCGCAACCTTTTTTTCTCAGCGCATTTCAAATGTTCGTTTAAGTGGCATTGTTGCATGTGCTAGGGAACGTAAACAATACTCTGGGCTACTTCTAATTACAAGGAAGAAACGGAAGAATTTGGAAAATGTATTTAGGTTATTTATTTACTCATATGATTGGAAGTTTTAATTTTTAAAGGTCTGGTAGAGAATCTTGCGGAGATACGGCTGTAGGCTACGTGCAAGTCGCAGGAGAAGATACATGCATATCCGTGGAAGGATTTGCCTAGAACACAGAGTTCGAACAAAGCCTTACTGTGTGGTGTGCAAAATTAATGAAAAAAGGCAAGAAATTGTCGAAATTAAATGTCTTGATTGTTCGGCATTTCTAATGTGGATCCACCGAAGATCCGAGGAACCTGCACCAACTACAGTGAATGCTACTGTAAGAAACCGATTTTGGCTCGGATTGGAAGCACAATTAAATTTATAAAATCTGTGGAAATCGGAAAACAAACGAAACCATTTCGCAGTACTTCCGTAAAATTAGAGTTTCCTCGAAGAAGTAGTCGAGTTCACAAAAAAACATAATTCGTATATCTGCCCATTATTAGTACACAACCAAGAACCAAATGAGTCGCAACCGTTTTCTGGGGGATTCTTTGGCTCGTCTGGAGACTGCAAATTTTATTGGAGACGTTGTAGCATAGCATGTCTTTTACTCGGTGTAAAATTTGACTTGTACTGTTTTAATTCGAAAATGGGAAACGTGGGCTTCGCAAGCGACGTCCACTTTTTCGCAGTGCTGCAAATTGTTCGATCTGTAGTTTTCTCCATGTCTATTGCCGTTGACTCTTCAACATCTTCTTCTAATAAACTAGGGTGCCCATGTAACAATTCAGTTAGGTATTTCTTTTCTCCTAAATCTTTTTTCGATATACGAGCGGGTAGATGACTGTGGTCTAACATGTGAAAAAGTGCGGCACCACGTCTGACTTCATTCGCGCTCTGACATGACTTAATTTAAACGTCTTGCAGCCGCAAAACACTGTTTTTTGTCTTGTTGTCCTTTGGCACTGTCACAAATATTTTATTGGGAGTTCTATAAGTTGTACTTTCGTAGAAAGCCGAATTCCGCAAAGAGTACTCGACGATTTACAGACTCCGTCCGTATCCACGCTTCGACGAGCAGTGCGGAGAGCACCTGTGACGTCACAGCGCTAACCTTGCTACTAGGTACCGTTTTATAGCCTCGCTACTTCGGCGAATAGTAAAATGCTTATAATTTGGTAATTATTATTTTTTTTAAATTTTTAGTAAAGTCACGCTGTTTTGCATCATCAGAACTTTGATTTTTTTATGAAACTGAAAAATGTGAAATCTTCCCATTCTCGAACACGTCAGCTAACAGTAGGACATCGGTTTTCAAGTAGAGGTCAGAATATTCTCCGAGAGTGGAGCAGTTAAAGGTTTTCCAAACGGTGGCAGCTCTTTCATAATCTTCATCGGAAATGGGTAGAGATGTTAGTTTATCGAAAAAATCGTGTTTGAGAGGGAACGTTGATTGGTCAAGTTTAGTAATATCGTCGACGTAGGAGTAAGGGAAAACCCCTTTCCGTCGCACAAGTTGAAATTGTGTAGGATCAGAAAAATACTTCTTCAGTTGGAAACATTGAGAAGGGTCGAGTTCTTCAGACAGTTTATCGAGGGAGGAAGCCATAAAACGAAAGGAATCGAGAAATCGAATCTTAACAAATACGTTTTGAGTAGAGTTATCTGAAACACCGGGAACAGTATCAACTCGCAATAATTTGGTAAAGGAAACGTATTTTTCTTTATTTTGAGCAATTACGCTAAATTTAACATCGTTGACAGCCATTTCTTTTAAAAATAAATGACAATCGTAACCGGAGAGGTTGTGGAAGAATACAGGCACAATGTTGGGTAGTTTGTAGTTTAAGCTACATCTGGAATGAGCGGCCCCTAATCGAACTTTACCAGTCAAATGACAATGATCGCGAACCTTAACATCATCGATTAGGAAGGGTTCTTCGCAAATATTACAAGACGACGTTTCAGAGAAAAGTCGCATTTCTTCATCAGTCAGGGGTATCATACGAGCCGGGATCTTTAAAAATCGGTGATAAACATCAGAAACGTCTTGATCAAGAGTTTTAACAAATTGATTAGCACAATCAGGTCCTCTATAAGTTCTGAATATTGAAAGGGAATCGTCAAAAGAGCACTTAATCAAGTAAGCAAACGAGTGCGGTTGATGTTCGTGGGTAGGTGTAGTGGAGGTCTTGTTAGGATCGAAAAAGCATGTATGAATGGGTCGCAATATGGTTTCGAAGTCTACATAAACAACAAAAGGTACTGTGATACGTTTGTGGCAGTTTTGAAATTTTAAAGCGTTATTAGGGATGAGCCTACCCATCTTATCCAATTTGAGATCAGCAGTTGGCAGCGTCGTGTAAACGTGGTTGCAATCATTCCGCTGATGACGGTGCAGGCGAGCCACACAGCTGAAGTATTGCAAGCAGCCGTCACATAGGAATTTGCGATGTTCTGTTTTGGTGAGTTGTTGAGAGAGCAAACGAGACATATCCTTAATCCAACAGTAATTATCACTTCCTCGATCATCGTGTAGCAAGAGTAAATTGATGTGCAGCCTTCGTTTGACGGACGAGTAGTAGAGGTGACCAACAATTTCCCAGATCCATTTTCCATCTTTCAAAGCGTATTCAGTCCAGTAAACATTCACAGAGCAATGGTTCTTCGTTTCAAACGTGGGAACGTCGTTTAATATAATAGGAAAATCGATACCGTCGTAGTCCATCGTGCGGGAGTAATGCGGATAGGAAGTCGTTCTGTGCGGGTTGGCTTGGGCGAGACACAAAGCTGAGGTTATTGCCCACGCAAAGCAGGCTTGGTCATCGTTTCGTACGTTCACAACTGCTCTCTTAAGTACAATTTGTTTAGGTAGAGGAATGTAAGATGAAGCTCTAAGGGGATTGCACTTGTTGCAATTGAGTTCTAGGAAAAGGACTCTTTCCAAAGCCCATCCTGTAAGAATGAAATAATAGTAAGCACAAGTGAAATATATATATTAGATAAAGAGAATGATAAATTACCTGACTCTCGTTCTTGAAACTCAGAAGCTTTACCCTCAAGAACGTCGAAGAAGCTTTGGAGAATATTGGAAAGATTCGTTGACTGAGTGACAACTTTGTTATTGGTGTTGAAGGATTGCACGTCAACCAATTGTTTAGCATCGTGCACATACCGCCCGAAAAGTTCAAGATTTAGTTTAAGCGTGTCATGCAGTTGTATCTGATTACGAATAACACGCAAGCATTTGTCAAAAACTTCGGTGAAAAAGTCGGTATACGACAGGAAGAACTTGGCGGATGAAATACGAAAGGACACAATTCTGTTAGCGAACGCGGACGAAAGGAAAGTAATTCCCTTCTCAAGAGGAGAGCAGCAAGTTTGTTTATGCTTGAGGCTACGAAGGTGACCGTTGTAGGAATGTTGTGGAACGTAAATGTTACAAGTATCACACCAGCGGTCAGAAGAACCAGCAGGTGTAGCAATTTTAAGTTTTTCCTTCGGCAGAGGCGATGTACGTTGGAGCTGTGCTTGTTTCCGACAAGAAGCTAATCGATGTCTTTTTAAATTATCAGATCGCGTAAAGGAAGCATTACAGTCCGGACAAGAGATCATAGCGGCCAGCGGTAAGAGGTACATCTCGACAACGACTGAGGAATACTGAAGGCGAGGGACAGTAAATAGCGATAGGAAAAGGGGAGGGATGTGTAAGGTGGAGAGGGCATAAGGAGAGGGACGAAAGGAATATATACTGAAACTGTAGTGGGTACGGTGTGGTAAGATGAGTGCTGGACAAAATGGTAACGGTGTTGATTTAGCTGTCGAGCTAAATATGAACGAAACCGAGCTGGCAGATATATTGGAAAACTACCGTTGTGGTGTTTTTATTTCCTGGATTATGGATTTTCATCAAGCAAAGGTCGAAAATATTCAATTATTGGAAAACTTCTTTCCAAACGATTCCTTCACATCACCCGCTAAAGGTGAGGGGTGTGTTGGAGGTGCTACCACGGTAACGATGGCAGAGCCTGTGGCTAGCACCTCTACGATGGTCCATCGCATAGACGACCAGTGTCCCCTGTGTCGCATATCACCCAATATATGGGAATCTTTATTCACCCGGTAGCGATGTCACCTACTTATTCCGACAAACAAATGTTTTGTAACCGCGGAATAAGCAGGTGACGGCCCCATAAAAGGGGTCACCAAGAACAGATCGCAAAGTCAGTGTCCGCACCGTCTGAAGACGGAATATTATTGTCTACTCTGGGTTCTGGGGTAAGTTGTATCATATTATTATTACTTTAAGGATAAATTATTATTCAATTGTCTTTAATAATTTTGTTACTATTGTTATTAATAAATTAGTTGTTAATTGTTCTTGTGCACTCTTGTTTTGCCAAGCGAATCTCAACCATCTACCAAAAGCTAACCCCCAGGCGATTAATAACCCCATATTTGGCGAAACCTCTCCAATCACCACCTCAATCGGCGGAATACGTCAAATTTGGTGGTTATCGCCACACATGGAAAGAGCTCCAGAACAGCTGTTCTTCGATGTGTTGGCAGAAGGCTCCAACTGGTCTTCTGAATATCATCGTGCCCACCCTGATGTTTATGTCAGTTGGCACGGAGCCATGAAAGAGTACAGTATTTTGTACCATTTTTTGTTGTAGAACGGTGGAACAGTCTTAGCGATCTGTGCTGAACGTTGTGAAAACTTGAGTATTTATACAATTCCGAGGAGGAGGATATGAGTGGGGGTAAAGTTAAGATCAATACAAGTGTTTGTGCGAAGAAGGACTGATACATGGCTCATCTAGCGTGTGAACCATTGCTTATTCAGCAAATAGAAATAGGTTACATGTTTTCATGTAAAACAAAGGTAGATCAGATATTGTTGGCTACTCCTACTGTACACTTCAATTTCTCAATAAAATTGTTATTCTCAAGTTTTAATTTTTTAAAAATTGACTTGGAGATAATAAAAACTTAAAAAATGAAAAACAGCAAAAAAGCAAGAAATCCTGCCGTACCGAAATGCCGGTATGGAAAATCGAGGACAAGTGGTGTAAGTATTAATTAATATTGTTGAAGTAATTGTGTAATTGTTAATTAATAATTTTGTTTTACAGTGCGAGTTTGTGGTCGCCGTCACTACAATGGCGGCGATAGCTGTAGTGTCGGCGCCACGAACAACATGTTCTGCTGGTGGAAAGAAGCGGAGTCTGGAGATGACGCAAAGGAGGCGTCCTTCGATGACGTCGCCCACCACCGCAACCACCACTCCAACGACCACAAGGAGGAACACCGCACCGACGCCGTTGTCCACGTCCACGGCGGCGGCAACGACATGTACCTGGACAACGGCGACGACGATGACAACTGCTGCTTCGATGTCAAGTGACTGCAGTTTTTCACTTCCGACGCTTACGCCGATTCCATCGCCTGTTTCTCCACTTCCGGAAAACCCAACGACGCCTTCTCAGACGACGCTATCACAGGACATAGATAGTCTGGAACGCGCTTTGCGATAATTCCGAAAGTGTGCGAAAAGATGGCGTATTTGACGTCCGCGTGGGAAGCAAGGCGCGCTGCGCAGCAAAAGGTGCGCGCTGAAATTGCCTAAGTCGACAAGGCTATCTTGGAACAGGACGACGACTGTAACACGGCAGCCTTATTGAATAAACGGGTCGAACTGGTGGAGGAGGACCACCAGCTCGATCAAGAAGTGGACGTCTTACAGCGCGCGAGGGAAGAAAAGCGTCCGAAGTTAGAACAACTGGAAACGTGGCTTGACACCGCGAATCAGCAGGTGACGTCGGTTACCAAGAAAGCTTTTGCGTGTCTGGGTGGAAGAAATAGAACGATGCTATATAAATCGGTTAGCAGACGTGGTCCCAATTTTGTATGCACGTTTTTTAAGCTCTGCACGGGATATGTTCGCTTCAGTTCCAATGATTTCAGAGAACGTATTTCATTTTCTGCATAACCCACCCGCAGACTATTAAACTTTTCAATAAGGGTTTCCATGTTCTACTAACTTAAACGCATCCAACTCTGCTACACATATACCGCTCCTTCGCATAACTTATTCAAAATCCGCTTCCACTAAACAGGTATCTGTTGAAGGGGCTGTGCAATAAGAATACGCTACCCGTGTTCATCATCTTAGTTGTAATGGAAACACTATTAATGATCACTGTATCGTCGTTACCGACTTTAACATATTTATATAACAATTCTCTTTGCATTTCGCGGCCGGATAATACAGTTGGTGATCGAGCCTATGTTTGTAAAAATTCTAATGTCAACGAGCCCTGTGCATGGATGACAAATAGGGAATCTATTATTTTAAAAAATCTAATGCAACAAATGTCTTTACTGTTGGAAACGTGCAGACCCTTCACTCTGTAAAATTTACGTTTGTTAAAATAGATAGATAATCCCGAAAATACATCGAAAGCCGGAGGATTCATCTTCGTGGCTATCAAAACAGAGAAGAAATTTTAAATAAACACAAATAAATACGAAAATAAAAACTGTTTCAACTATTTATTAAAAATACTCTAACAATTGTTTCGACCAATTGGTCATTATCAAAGAGACATGTAAGAAGATGTGATAAGATAAAAATAAGTTACAACGTATATATATACTTGGCTATGGTTATAGGTAACAACCTAATATGGAAATACCTTTAATTAGAGTGAGGACAATAACAAGGGTGTATTATAAGAATAAATTTCAGTTTGATTGTTTACCAAATATTCACTTTTGTTTATTAATGCTTTTTTGATTTCTAAACTTTCTAATAAGTTTAATAATTTACCTTTACTTTGAAAATGAAGAACCTTGGCATTGTCCTCATCTAATGTATGTTCCGCATTTACACAATGTTCCAAGAAACCTGTATTACATATTTCGTTTTTTATAGAATGGTTGTGTTCACAAATATGGCTTTTTATTGTCCTTCCCGACTGACCAATATACTTAGCTTTACAATTTTTACAACTTAATTTATAAATTCCATTTTTTGAATATGACGTCTTTATTGTTAACTATTAAACTATCTAAATTAACTTTATTTACCTCAATAACATTACCATTCGTGTTAAATTCAGTCAATTTATTTTTAATTTTGGAATTTGCCTTTTTTAATATAGTTCAAAGTACAAAAGATGGGTTCTTCATTTTCGTTTTTGGAATTTTTAAAAAGTAAATTTCTAGTTTTAGTTTTGATTTTCTTATTCAATATAGTATTAATGAGGGTCGGGTTATATCCGTTATTTTGCGCGATTTCGTTTATAATGGCTAATTCTGTATTAAAGTCCTCCTCCGACAGGGGGATACTGAATAGTCTATGAACAAAACAATAAATAAGTGAAAAGGAGTATATATTTCAATGGTTATTACTTTAAGAAGAAGTTGATCGATATAAACCATTCATTTAATAATTAATTTTATTGTATTTTACAAAAACTTCTTAAACGAAATCCTGATTGGTTTTTTAAATGATGATTTGGAAAACGTGTTCTTCATCCCCATGGTATGTTAACTTATTAATTATGTTATATCTAATTCATTATTTACAATTAAAAATTAAGATTATTTTACATTATTTACAATTAATGGTTTGAAGACTTCTGCAGGTAGCGGTCCGTCCATCACCCAGGACAAAAACGAGCTGTTATAAAAACATTAGTAAACCGTGCTACACGTATCTGCGAGCCATCGCAATTACAACAGGAGCTGCATCACCTAGACCAAGCACTCCAGGCAAATGGTTACACCAAACAGGAAATAAAGAGAGCTTTGCATCCAAGGCGACCAACTCAAGATAACACGGACTCAACCACTACGTCTACGGCCTTTTTACCGTATATACACAACGTCACGGATAGAATAGGGAGAATTCTACAACGCCACAAGGTCAAGACCATATTTAAGCCCATCAACAAGATCAGCAACCTTTTCTGCTCTGGTAAAGATCCAAGGGAAAGACTGGCTACTGCTGGCGTTTACAGGATTCCCTGCACCTGTGGTTCAGTCTATATTGGTACCACAAAACGTAGCATAAAAACTCGACTTAAAGAACATATGAGTCACTGCCGTTTAGGCCAGCCAGAGAGATCAGCGGTTGCAGAACATGCATATCTTGGGAATGAACATTGTATCAAGTATGAAGAAACAGACGTCCTTTCTACCTCTTCCCACTATTACCCCAGGATCCATCGTGAGGCAATTGAAATTCATAAGCATAACAACAACTTTAACAGAAAAGAGGAAACCATGAAAATAAACAGCAGTTGGTACCCGGTCCTACGCAGAACGACAACTAAACCGACCAATACCAAAATCAGCCAAGCGGAACCGAAGGTCAACCAATCAGCGCGCAGCAACGCCGATGTGCCAACGCCGGCCTCTATAAATACCGCTGCTACGGTCAGATTGAATTCAGACGCTCCTGAACCTCCGACCACGGCTCGTCAGCCCGAAAAATCCACATCATTTATGCGGTTTTTATGCCAGCATCCGAGATGTACCATCAATACCTTCTGCGGTATTAGGGTGAATACCTACTGCGGTATTGGAGAGGACAGAAGACGAGTCAGAGTTATACCAGACTAGTTTTATTAGATAAATTACAGCTAAAAAAAAGTAAAAATGAGAAACTCACCCCTAATTACCACACATTATTTAATTGCGGACACGTGTTTCGCCCACTTTTATGTGGGCATTATCATCGCGTTGATAATTTATTGTAATTTTACCACGTCTCCTTGTTCTGTTAAATTACAGCTATTTATACAAAAATTATTTACACAGGCCTAATGGCAAAATGCATGGTCAACCGTTTACACTAGTATGTGTATTTGCGGGTTGACCTAATTTGTGGTTCAAAAAGACAATATGCTTGTCAGCAGAGTTTAAATTCTGCTATACAGTGTGAACTACTTTGGAGAATTCTATGTATACAGAGTGTTCCCACAGGACCCCCTTCCCAGTGTTGAAGCTGGAACTGGGAGATCGAACTCGTCGTCCGGAGCGGTCTTTTGCCTGTGGGGCTTCCTCGTTGTCGCTTCAGCAGAATTGGTGCAGAAATAGCCTGGTTTGCTCCTGGAATGTAGCTTGAATGCAGCAATGCGGAGTCGTGTTGCGGGCTGTAGTTGCAAGGTTGTTCTTGCCGGAAAAATGCTGAATGCCTGTGGAAAATGGCGGGACTGTCTGGGGGAGCACTGGTTCTGAAGTTCAAAAATTCTCTGCCGAGAGTACCGTACTCCGCGTTGGGGAGTTTCGCAGGGAGAACGCGTGGCTCTGTAGTTCAGAGGTTCTCTGCAGAAGGTACTATATTGCCTCCGCGTTGGAGAGTTTCGCAAAGAGAATGCAAGTGGCTCCCAGACGTGGTGTCCCTTTGTTACCCAAGGTTGTCGCAATTGTTTTGCTTTGTGTGGCTTGGGTAATTGCTGCTTGGTGTCACTCGGTCAGGTAAAAGACGTATTACATTTGCTGTGACCGAGTGACCCAGAAAGGAGGCTTCCTTAATTCCACTTGTTGTGTTTTTCTTGGATCAGCAAGTTTCCGTAGGACTGCAACTGTGAAGGCGCTGGCGGTGCTGCTATGCTGAGTAGGCTAGTGCGTTATGTAGGTCTTCCACGTTGATCCAAAATATCGGACAGAATGCTTGTGCCAAAAATCGTGATGATGGTACCGTTTGCAACTTGATGCGTGCAGTTGGACATCTGACGTGGCCCATGTATTAGAGACTTGGGACGGTGTTGACCAGAAATCTTTGGCGTGTGATTCTGTCCGCTACGAAGTTCGTCGGCGTTAGAGATCTGCTAGTTGGTTCGGATCGGAAGAAACGCAGGGGGGAAGCTTGAAAGCAAGTTGGTCCAGTGACCATGAGGGGTTGGTGGTGAGTGTTGGCATGCATGTTGAGAAGCTGGCACCGGGCGGCAGCATGTTTACTGAGGAGCTGACGGCGCGTGGTGACATGCCTAACAAGGAGCAGGCTGCGGGAGGTAGATGGCGACGGCGTTGGTGGTGGCGGCGGTGGGGCGCTGACGGCGGCAAGGGCGCTGCACCATGTTGATCATGTTAATCACATCACCAATGTTGCGTGTGGGAGGGTCGCAGCATCACTTTGGGCGGCGACTGTGACGGCGGCGACTGTGACGGCGGCGACTGTGACGGCGGCAGCTGTGGCGGCGGCGGCAGCTGTGGCGGCGGCGGCTGTGGCGGTGGTGTCTGTGGCGGCGGTTGTGGCTGTGACGGTGGTGTCAGTGACGGCGGCAGCTGTGGCGGCGGTGGCTGTGGCGGCAGCAGATGTGGCGGCGGTGGCTGTGGCGGCGGCGGCGGCAGTGGCGGCAGGGCGCTGCATCACTATGAGGACTTCACTAATGTTGAGTGGTTGGCTGGCACGTTACCCATGCGGCGCACTTGCAGGGGCGCTGGATCCCGCCGGGACGTGCATCACGTCGGGGTCACCAATGTAGCGCACGGGTGTGCGTCGCTAACGTGTACAGGGTGCGTGCGCTGGTGGTTCTAAGAAGAACCGTTGTGATGCGGTTTTTATGCCAGCATCCGAAATGTACCATCAATATCTTCTGCGGTATTAGGGTGAAGTTAGACTAGACTAGTTTTATTAGATAAATTACAGCTATTTATACAAAAATTATTTACATAGGTCTTATGGCAAAATGCATGGTCAACCGTTTACACTAGTATGTGTATTTGCGGGTTGACCTAATTTGTGGTTCAAAATGACAATATGCTTGTCAGCAGAGTTTAAATTCTGCTATACAGTGTGAACTACTTTGGAGAATTCTATGTATACAGAGTGTTCCCACAACCGTATCGGTCGTGGTTTCTTTTCTGAAAATTTTGAAACTAAAATTATTTGCTAATTTTGAGACTGAAATATCTAAAAAGTTTGAAGTATTATTGTTTTCAAATTATGTGGTAAATCGGATCATAGCATCAATAGAGTTAATGTAATTAATAAATAAATCCAGTTGACGCTTTGTTTCTGTCCAAGCGCAGAAAACGTCGTCAACGTAACGGCACCATATTTTGACATGTTTTGTTAAGTTTTTATTGTTTTTAAAAAGGATCTCCTCGAAGTGAGACATAAAAATTTCTGATAATACTGGTGATAACGGTGACCCCATCGGAAGATCTTCTTTTTGTAAATAAAAGTTGTTATTGAACTTAAAGTAACTTTGTTTTAAACAAATTTCTACAATTTGGAATAGTTCAGACTTTTCAAGGTTGTTAAGATTACATTTTGAAATTTTGTTTTTAAGAATTGTTTTAAGTGTTTCTATCGGGATCGAAGTAAACAAACTGCAAACGTCAAAAGATACAAGAATCGTATAATTAGGTATTGAAACATGTTTGATGCGATTAACAAATTCTAATGAATTGTTTACACTGTATATGGATTTGTATGTTAAATTTGAAGTAATTAGTCTATTAGCTAGTTTACAAATATTGTATCAACTCGCGTTAATATATGAGACAACAGGTCTCAATGGAACATTATTTAAAGGATTCATTTTTTTAGTTTAAATAACATCTCCGGTTTTATTAAGTTCGGACATGATTTTAAAATATCTGACACTTCTTTTTGGAATTTTGCAGTAGGATCTAATTTTGAAACCGAATAAGAGGAGTTATCTGTTTTACACACGACCAAATCTAAATTTTTACATTTTTCTTTGATCTGTTTTATTACAGTAAATTTCTTATTTCTGTAGTTCAAGCGTTTTCGTTCGTCAAAACAATTTTTAATAATGTTGACACAATTCTATTTTATATTCATGGGAGGGTCTTCATTTAATTTACTTAGAGAAATTACCGTTTTTAAACCTAATTGTTCAAAATCTTCTTCCTTACAATTCTGGGGAGAATATTTCAAACCGTTGTTTAGGACATTTGTCTCTGCAGTGTCAAAGGTGACATCTGTTAGATTTACAACTCTAGGACTGAATTTGAATTTAGTAGTTCTTGTGGTTTTTATTTCTGCGTTATCATTTATAATAGGGTTGAGTTGTGATAATTTTATAGCTTCAATTTTCCGAAATTGTCTTTAGTATTGCTGGTGAGCCAGGGAACTTACTTCATTGTGGATGTTTGAGATAATGTTGTCCAAAATCAGGAAATCGAATCTGGTATTTAGTTCCATACGAATGAAATATAGATGTTCTCCTAGGTTTTGTCTGGCTGGCAAAACACAGCCAGCGCCTGCTTGAAGAGACCCAATAGGTCGAAACCGGTTGCAGGATTTAATGTATGGTTCGTTGTGTCTATTGTATAGAACGCGTTCCAAATGTGGGATTTGTAATCCTTAAATATTTAGACGTAACAGGAATTTATCTGTCTTTTTAGATTATTTTATCTGCGTCTAACATGTGTGTACCTTCAGATTCATTAGTGTAATTCAGTGCCGGTAGGGGTATTAGCCCTCGGAGTAGTTGTTTCTCTTGTTTCTAGTCAGTCTTGTTATAATGAATGTATTGGTGACTAAGTAAATAAATTTAGTACTTCCTAAACATTGATTAATTAATAACAGTCGGAGTATGTTGCATACAATATTAGATGCAAAATAATTTACGACACTTTCGGCAGCAACTACCATAATTAGTTTTGTCCCTAAACACCCAATGGAAAAAAATCAAGGGTCAATAATGTTCCAAAATTCCCAATATCTGCAATGTTAAACCATTTAATAATAATAATTCATTGACAAAAGGAAGAATAGACCAATTAAAGCAACAAATACGTTCAGAACATCTCAATAAAGAAGAGCTAACATCAATTTTAGACCTGATTTCGGAATTTCCAGAAATATTCTATCTCGAAGATTTTGACACTCTGTCGTCCACCAATATCCTTAAACATGAAATAATTACTACAGACGAACAACCAATCGTAGCTAAAAATTATCGGTATCCCCCACGCCATAAAGAAGAGGTGGATAGGCAAATTGATAAACTCTTAAAGGAAGGTGTTATTAGACCGTCATTCTCTCCCTGGTCCAACCCCATCTGGATAGTGCCCAAAAAGGGGGATGCTTCCGGGAAAGCCAAGTGGAGAATGGTGGTAGACTATCGAAAACTCAATGAGAAAACGGTTTCCGATAAATACCCCCTTCCCAATATAGATGAAATACTAGATTCCTTAGGTAAAGCCATCTATTTCACAGCACTCGACTTAACGTCTGGGTTTCATCAGATTAAGATGGACGAAAAATCAATCCAAAAAACATCCTTTTCAGCAAACGGCAAACTTTATTAATATACAAAAATGCCGTTTGGATTAAAAAACGCCCCTAGCACTTTCCAACGTGCAATGAATATGGTTTTAAACGGTTTGAGCCCTCATCAGTGTATGGTGTACATTGATGATATTATTGTATACGGTTCATCTCTGCAAGATCACAATTCTAAATTGCGAAACGTTTTCCAACGCTTAAAACTTCACAATTTAAAAATTCAGTTGGTTAAATCCGAATTTCTTCGCAGGGACACTAATTTCCTAGGTCACATTATATCTTCTGACGGAATTAAACCCAATCCGGACAAAATATCCACTGTTAATAACTTTCCTGTTCCTAAAACGCAAAAACAGGTACGCGGATTTCTCGGTTTGAGCGGCTATTACCGCAAATTCATTCATAATTACGCCAAAAAGGCAAAACCTTTGACACAATTATTACAAAAAGACACACAATTTGAATGGACTAATGAATGTCAAAAGTCGTTTGAGACCCTTAAATACGATTTAACTCATGCTCCGATTCTACAATATCCAAACTTTGATGAAGATTTCTTTTTAACCGTGGATGCTAGTAAATATGCCATAGGTGCGATATTGTCGCAAGGATCTCTTAAAAACCACCTTCACATAGCATACGCGAGCCGAACATTAAATCTTGCGGAAACACGTTATTCAACTACCGAACGTGAATGCCTGGCAGTTGTTTGGGGTGTCAAACACTTCCGCCCATACCTTTTCGGAAAAATATTCACGGTTATAACTGACCATGCAGCCTTAAAATGGCTATTTAATGTTTCGGACCCTACTTCTCGACTTGTAAGATGGAGATTAAAGTTATCTGAGTACGAGTACGAAATAGTTCATAAGCCGAGTAAACAGAATTCTAATGCGGATGCATTATCGAGAATTTATTTAACTGAAACCAATTCCTCAGGTTCAAGCCCATCTTCATATGAAGATCTCATTCAGGATCTAAATCTCGATGAAATTGACATGGAACCACTATCGCCACAAATCGAAAATAATTTAATTAAGGAATTAACTTCTGCCTATGATGGCGTACAAATTTTTAATAATATACCACCCGATACAGAAGTTATATGTATTCCTCTTGCTGGAAATGAATTAAAATGTAACGCTATTCTTCTTGATTCCCCTCTAGAAAAGATCTCCCATGAAATAGAAATCACTTCGTCTAAATCAAGCAATATACAGTATGTCTTCTTTGATGACTCAAAGATAAACGCAAACGAAACCATAAACGCCATTACCACTTTATTTCCTAATAATATAATTCTATTCCTTGCCAATTCTACCGGATGGTTTGAAGAATATAAAAACAGTGATCTATTACTTAATTATACCGGTACCGTTTATTTATCAAAGTGTTTTCTTTTCCCTAATTTAAAGGACACCTGGATCAATTATTGTCAAGCGTTTCATTCAAACCCTGTTAATGCTCATTAGGGTATAAATGAAACCTTACATAAACTCAAACAAAACGCTATATTTCCCAACATGAAAACTATATTAACTGATGTGATCAATGCTTGCACACACTGTAAAGAGAACAAGATTGATAGAGTTAATAGGAAAATACCCTTGAAAATATCACAAACTCCCACAAGATTGTTCGAACGGGTTGATATGGACACCTGTGTCATAAAGGCTGGCTCAAATAAACGATTTCTTCTATTAGTTCAGGACCAAATGTCAAAGTTTGTCCAAGTCTACATTAGCACTAATGAAATTAACGGTACTTTTGTAAAGAATTCCCTCTTTGCATTTTTCTCTGGTTTCTCTTTTCCGGCCAGATTACACACAGATCATGGCAAAGAATTTATTAACAATACCATTAAACGGTTAATAAACACCTTAAATATCAAACACACTCAAAGTGCTATTTATCACCCCCAAAGCAACGGTGCTATCGAAAGAGTTGTATGTAGTATAAAAGAAACCGGTAAGACATTATTTTCCCAATATAAAAATGATAATCTTATACACTTATCTGTTCATGCCTACAATACAGCAATTCAACAGTCCACGAAATTTACACCATACGAGTTAGTGTTCGGTACAAAACCACCAAACACCTTTCAAACCAAACATATTCCTGACGTAGAATTAGAGGGTGACAAAACCAACTACCTACAAGAAATACGTAGACAGGCTGTCGATAATCAAAATAAAAGCAAACAGAAATCAAAAGAACGTTATGATTTAAAAACAGGAACTATTAAAATTCTTAAGTTAGGCGATAAGGTTTATTTAAAGAAAAGATTAGGTCATAAGATTAATGTAGAAGGCCCCTATGAAATAGTTAAGGTAATTAATGAACGTAATTACCGAATTAAAACACCCAACAAAAGAGAACCTATTCAAACAATAAATATAGAACAAATAATACCTTTGGGCTCTCTCTTACAGGGTCACAATCTCAGCGACAGCGACCGACATACCGATAGCCCAATACCAACCACTTCAAAATAATGTCGGAATCTATTTACAACACCTCGGATCCCTTTTTGACATTCAGGATTACTAAAGGAAATAGATTCTTCGGTGATCAATTTTTGAAACATTTTTGAAATAATTATGGAGGAGAAAAACACTTTTTAATGTTTCACAATTTATTGAGATAAACTCTACAATTGTTTCGGGTTATTCGCCCTTTCTCAAGAGTACTTTATTACTAAAATTTATTGTTACAAACAGGTCTTATAAATACGTACATATTGTTAAGTGTGTGTGCGAACAATATTATTGGTTAAACCCAAATAGTGGTTAATTACAACAGTTTCCTTAAATTCTAAATGATCGTTGGTAATATTTTTGTTTTGTTTTAATGCTCTCTTTATTTCCAGTTGTTCTAACAACGTCAACTTTTTACCTTTATTTTCAATGTGTATTAATTTTGTTTTTTCCGTATCTATATTATGTTTATTGTCAATGCAATGAATGCTCATGCCTGTGCACTTTTTTCCGTCGTTGATGTTTTTTAGGTGTTCTTTTTCCCTGATTCCTAAATTTCTGCTCGTTTGTCCTATATAGAACGCATCACATTCTTTGCAGTTAATTTTATAGATGCCACTTTTTTTAGAATTACAAATTTGACCCTTATTATTAACTAAAAGTTTTCCAAGATTGCATTTGTTTACTGAAATAGTTTTAACATCTAATTTGTTCAAATAATTACATATCTCTTGACTGAAATTGCCGTAGTGGTTAATTAAATTATAATACGTTGTGTTTTTCATATTGCCAGCGTAAAGTTTCTTTATAGTCATTTTTGTCTTCAAAAAACATCAACGACGGAAAAAAGTGCACAGGCATGAGCATTCATTGCATTGGCAATAAACATAATATAGATACGGAAAAAACAAAATTAATACACATTGAAAATAAAGGTAAAAAGTTGACGTTGTTAGAACAATTGGAAATAAAGAGAACATTAAAACAAAACAAAAATATTACCAACGATCATTTAGAATTTAAGGAAACTGTTGTAATTAACCACTATTTGGGTTTAACCAATAATATTGTTCGCACACACACTTAACAATATGTACGTATTTATAAGACCTGTTTGTAACAATAAATTTTAGTAATAAAGTACTCTTGAGAAAGGGCGAATAACCCGAAACAATTGTAGAGTTTATCTCAATAAATTGTGAAACATTAAAAAGCGTTTTTCTCCTCCATAATTATTCAGGATTACTATAAGCTAATTTTAATTAAAGATATTTCCCCGTGTTTTCAAACAGCTAATGAAATAGAAAAATTAATATACAAACTGTTCACTCTTGAAAAAAATCACGCGAATCTTTTACAAAGCTACATCCATTCTTTTACACTTAAAACAGAATTTAGCTCAATTCAGAAAGAGTTAGGAGAAATTGAAACCATGTTCCCCACTTACAAAACTAAAAGAGGTTGGTTTGACATTTTCGGCTATGGATTACACACTCTTTTCGGTACCATGGATGCCAACGATGAAAAAAATATCAATCAGACAATCCAAATGTTACAGGAAAACAATAAACATACACTCACTTTAACTGAAGAAGCTACAAAGATTCTTTCATCCACCATGAGAAATTTCAACCAAACTCTCAATAACATGGCAATAAATGAAAAATTACTTAGCGATAACTTTCAAGAAATTCAAGATGCTTTGAATAAAAAAATAACAGTCACAAGCTTAAACGAAGTGAAACTAAAAATACTCAACCTTGCTATGATCATTAATGAACTCCTTAATGAATTAAGATACGATATCAATAAAGTAAAAACATATCATTAATTCGCATCTTTCGATATTACCTTTTGAATTTCTCTTCGAAGAAAAATTGATAGATGAAATTCAACTCATAAACACTAATGTCTACGGTACAAAAATACCATTTTCGGCCACGAAAAACGAATTATTAAAATACCAAAATTTATTAGTAACTAAGGTCAGATTCCAGAAAAAATATTTTTTATCATTTGTAATACAAACACCTCTAATAAGTAATGAACATTTTAATTTATACAAACTTATACCAATCCCGTTTAAGTCTAACGTGGAGGGACATTATAACATTTTGTTACCGCACTACCAGTTTGTTGCACTAGAACAATCAAAATCTACGTTTATCCCACTACACTGGATAAATGGATACCGCCGAGTAGACAACAATTACTACTCAAGGATTAGTAATAAAAACACTTGGTTTAAGTTTCACAATTTTATTTAATCTTGACGATATCGTTTCGGTTGTTACACCATTTTCAAAAGAGTATCTTGAGTACTAAATTTACATTCTTTTTGCAGTTCTTAAATACCTAATCTTGAAGTTCTAGAGGGTGGATGTAAGGAGGGGGGATAAAGTAAAATCTAATTGTTCATTTGTTACATTATAGTTATTCTTTTTGGCTTTTGTTATTTCTAAATTTTCCATTAGATTTAACTTTTTCCCCTTATTTATATTGTGTAACATTATAAAATTACTATTGTCTAAACTGTGATTGTTGGATATGCAAATACATGAAAATACATTGCAAACACCGATCAAAGGAAGCTCAAGAAACTGTGAAAAAAGCCTACACACTATGGTTGCAACTCGAAATCAAAAAATGGTACTCGATTAGGAACAACCTGGCGTTACATCTGAAACTTATCCACACCGAACTTCTACACCTTTACTCCAACATCGAATTCGACATCATAGATCAAGAAATTAGGAACCTAGCCCAAGAATCATCCCACCAACAATATACAAATCAGTTAAAGAAACTCAAGAGATTGCAGGTAGTCCAGGGAAAGAAAGAAGATTGTAAGTCAAAAACACAAACTACGTTAATAACCAACTTTAAATTTTACGAACGGGTAAAAAATCTAACGAATACAAACTTTGAAAAACATGAACTAGAACTACTCAGCAAAGGTTTGAAATACTGTCCTAATATTGAGAATAAAAAAGATTTAGAAGAATTAACAGTCAATACAGAATTATCACTTAACAGTTTAAAAAACGCCGAAACCATGCATTATGAAAAAGTCATTTGCGCTAAGTTAGTGAAAAATAATAAAAGTAAGTGCAGATCTTATAATAAATTAGAATCAATCGCAATTAAATCTATAAGAAACAAATTAACAGATAATAACCTAATAATATGTAAAGCGGACAAAGGAAACACCATAACCATTTTAGACAAAAAGAACTATATTGAAAAAACAGAACTATTATTTCAAAACGAAAAATTTAAACTAATAAAAACAGATCCTACAAACAAATACCAAAAAGATATTAAAAACCTAGTTACCTCATGCAAAACCTTGTTTTCACAAGCTAAAAATTATGAATTGATTATGATGAACCCTAATCCACCAATACTTTATTCCTTGCCTAAAATTCATAAAGACGGTTTCCCCATGAGACCGGTTGTGTCATACATAAATGCTCCGGCTTATAAAATGTGCAAAAACTTGAATTCTCTTTTTCCAAATTTAATTAATTTCAAATCCAAATACGGCATCAAAAATTCATTAAGTTTAGTCAATGATTTAATAGATTTATCTATACCTACTAACGCTAAATTAATATCGTTCGATGTGGTAAACTTGTTCACGTCTATCCCTATTGAAGAATTAAAAAACATATGTGAAACTCAAGTAGAAAATAGTAAATTAAATATTATTCAGAAAAATGAATTGTTACAGGCAATAAATATATGCATTCAGCAAAGCTACTTTAAATTTAATAATAAGATCTACCAACAAACGGATGGTCTCCCTATGGGGTCTCCTTTGTCGCCGCTACTAAGCGAAATATTTATGTCGAATTTTGAAACTATGCTATTCAATTCTCAGAACCCCCTAATTAGGAAAGTTTTATATTGGAAAAGATATGTAGACGACATCCTTTGTATTTGGACAGGCACGGACAGACAAATAGATCTATTTTTGAATTATATAAACACAATATACAATGATATTAAATTTACAGTAGAACTTGAAAAATCTGGTTCGTTAAACTTCCTAGACCTTACTCTTTCAAGAAACAATAATAAAATTACGTTTGATATTTATAGAAAACCAACCTTTACCGACATAATACCTCATGCTAACTCAAATCAGTCAATAAATATTAAATTAAGTACATTCCATTGCTTCATACATAGACTTTTAATATTACCTTTAAACAAAAACAATTTTCAGAAAGAAGTCAATTTTCTAAAAACCCTAGCATGCAATAATGGCTATAAAGAGAACATAATAGATATAATATTACACAAAAAAACAAAATAAACTATACCATTTTATTAATTTTATCCCTAACTTAACCAATAAGATTTGTAATAGATTAAGAAAACTAAACATAGACACAATAACAGTCAACAAATTAAATTTAGGTAAATTACTTGTTAATAATAAGGACAAAATTGATCTTTTAGATAAAAACGGGGTATACCAAATAAATTGTACAGATTGTGATGCCATCTACATTGGTCAAACGGGAAGGGCTTTTAAATTTAGACTAAACGAACACAAAAAATCAATTCTACAAAAAAACAACAACACAGGCTTCGCCGAACATTGCATATCCAACAATCACAGTTTAGACAATAGTAATTTTATAATGTTACACAATATAAATAAGGGGAAAAAGTTAAATCTAATGGAAAATTTAGAAATAACAAAAGCCAAAAAGAATAACTATAATGTAACAAATGAACAATTAGATTTTACTTTATCCCCCCTCCTTACATCCACCCTCTAGAACTTCAAGATTAGGTATTTAAGAACTGCAAAAAGAATGTAAATTTAGTACTCAAGATACTCTTTTGAAAATGGTGTAACAACCGAAACGATATCGTCAAGATTAAATAAAATTGTGAAACTTAAACCAAGTGTTTTTATTACTAATCCTTTATTCGACATGTTTCACCAAGTGACCAACAACCGCTTAATTTCCAATAATTACTACTCAAATTCACTGGAAATCAAGGCTGTCACTTCCAACAATATATGTGAATTGGACTTGATCTTTTGCAAAAACATCTCTTCATCGTCGTGCCAATCCATGACGCTTCCTCTGAGCGAAGAAACTGTCCAACCCTTGACCGTCAGCGAATGGATTCTTCTACTGACCGCCCCTACTACATTTACGTATAAATGCCTACACCAGGACATTCGATTCCTAGAGATCCCTTCCTCGGGAATACTACGACTTGGTCCAAATTGTAAAGGATACTGGGCCAACAACATTCATCTGTCCTCGTCGGCGAACCAATCGAAAGAAGTACATCTAAATTCTACCTTCATACCCATCAATGAAGATTGTTGCATAGAAAGCGAGCAAGTAGCTAAACAGATTAAATTACCCATTGTGAAAAATCTTCTCCTTCAACCAGGATGAACTAACATTAAATAAACACCGTCTGGAACGACTTCAGGAGCAAATCATGAATGAAAACCTTCGTCCTCTGGTTTCGCTTGGGCATCGAAGCTGGTTTTTATCTCTGCTGGTCTTGGTAGTCACCATGGTTGTGGGATGTTGCCTCGTGTACTGCTGCTGCCCTCAGTGCTTTAAATTATTCACGCCAAGATGTGGTTCATCTTGTATCAAAATCTTTAACATTAATAAGCCACAGACAGTCATAAGAAGACGAACACCATATGAGGATCGTAACTGGAACCTCCCAACCTTATATAGTACCTCCGCACCTGCCCTAAACATAACCGAGGAAACTACAATCGATCAATGAATGGAGATGACGCCATTGCGTAACTTACCACCTCTACAAAAAGAAAATTCGTGGAAAACGTCCGTTCTATTTCGAAAGTTTAGATGACATTTGTTAAAGTGGTGTTAAATTAAAATGAAACATCTTACTAATATTAAGACTGAAATATTCTATAAGACTGAAATATTCTGTTAATTATAAGATTTAAATATCCTATTAACATTAAGACTGAAATATTCAATTAGCATTAAGATTAAAACTTTATATTAGACTGAGATTTTATAGAAATAATTTGTTCTTCCTTTTTGCACATTATTATACTTTTCTTTTTTTAAATGTACAAAAACTTAAGTCAGGGAGAATGTTAGGTTCTGACAATCACTACTTTCATACTTTCGTTAACCTTCAGGAACTATATAAAAGCGTAGCATTTAGGTAAAATAGTTAGTCTTTAGTATAATTTGTCGTGACCTATAACTAGGCCATTTTTCTCAATAAAATACTTTAACTCATTTCTTTTGTAATTTTACTCGTATTGTTTGTTATAAACAATTAAGTTCAGGTTTAATTCAAAAGTAATCGTTCTACTATTCCGATAATCTCTTGTGCTTTACATAGAAAGACAACGTTCTGCTGTTTAAGTACATAAATTAACGAGAATAGTTAAGTGAACGCCCAGTTATTCGTTACTGGGTCAAAAACAACGATTATTACGCGGACCATCCGAAGAATTGAACCATCTTCAGCAGTCGCGACGAAACAGTACATTAAGACAATTAGACAACTTCTTATCATATCTTAACAACATTAATAATAACATTAAATTTACTAAAGAAGTCGAAATAAACAAACAGCTAAACTTTTTAAATCTAACCGTTTTTTCAAAAATTTTTAGAAAACCAACAACAACAGACTATTATTCCTGTATGCACCTATCAATCATTTCAAATAAAGTTAGCAGCTTTCCACAGTTTAATCCATAGGCTCATTCATATACCACTTTCTTAAGCAGATTACACAAAAGAATTGAATTTAATAAAACAAATTGCTGTGAATAATGGTTATGATGTTAGTCTGGTTCAAAAACTCCTTCATAATAAAATCCGCAAAAAATTTCAGAATTTCTTTACCACGCCCCTAAATCTAAACTTAATAACTTTTGTTCTATTCAATACTTTAAAAACAAAACAAAATGTTACCATTACATTCGCAACCAAAAGGCAGAAAACTCACTCTCCTAGAAAATTTAGAAATAAAAAATGCTCTTCAGGCAGGTAAAAATTTGGTAAACAATCAAAAAGAAATTTTAAATTAGAACACACCTTTAATCATTTCTGAATTCCAATTGTTATCATTTACAACCCTTACCTCCTAATTTTAAGTACCTAGTTAGACATTGTTGTTTCCATTTAAGATTAGTAACCATTTGTAGTACTCTTGAGAATGACCGTTTAGGTTCGAAACAATTGTCGAGTATTATAATAAAGTTTAACTGCAGAAATATTTTGTTTGTGTTTTTTTATAATTTCATTTAAGACGACCACCTAACGCTAATACAGTACAAAACACCTCCTAACCTAGATGAAACGGTAACCAACAGCAGTCTAACTGCCAAATTTCCAATTAGAGAATTTATCATAATTCAGAACTGTAATACTTGAACCTAAGAAATGTAGGCGATAGCTATCCTCTTGTAATGTAAACTGGATCTTATTATTTGTTGTGGTTAAATGAGTGAAAATTTGATTCAATTGGTGTTTTGTTTCTGTCGAAGTATGACGTCGATATAACGTGTTCAATACAGCATACTACTGGCAACTGTCAAATTGTTTTCAAAGTTGGACGAATAGGATTGGAAAGATGGAAGACCCTATAAGTAACACGTTGAATTGCTGGTAAAAGTTATAGTTGTAATAATAGTAATTTTGGCTCATTGTAAGTCAATGAGGCTTTCCATATGTACCTCGAGAAGAAATTAGGTTAGCACAGACCGTATGATTGTCAATTCACACGTAATCTGTAATAATAATACAATTTGGATGAAAATTGTTATTTGTCAGTATGTCCGTTTTGACAAATGCATTCGCACATCTTGATTTCCTCGATGAAGTATAGCATTTGTAAGACACATGTAAGAAAAACTTGTAAAACGACAGACTAGTAAAGGCAAATATTACCGCGTAATCGTCAAGTCCAGTATAAGTGTAAATAGTTTAAAATAAACAAAACACAACGGATTAACAGTCATTCACTATCGAAGTAGTAAAAAATAAAACAATTAACGATGGGTACCGCCAAAACCAACATTTTAGTCATTCGAGCTGAGGTACTTAGTGCTTCGAGCTAGGATATTTGTCCTTTCAATCAATACATTTTGTGCTTGAAGTGGAATATTTTAATCCATTCGTCAGGATGACAACCATTAAAAGACTCCAAGCCAAGCATTTCATTTACAGACTCGAGATGATTATGATACAACCAATCGCCTAACAGAAAAGTAAATAAAATTGATTCCCTAATATCCTATCTTAACTTCGTTAGTCAGTGTACAATTTTGCCAATTGTCTTTTCAAATTTCAGTATGGAAGAAAGCATTACATATTAAATCAAAAATAACCAGATTAAATTACGATTCTTGAGTCCTTTTATAAAGATAATCAATCGAAAAAAAAAAACAATTAATTGATAGTTGAAGATGATACATGTTGAAACGCCATGAACACAAAATAAAATAAAACACTGATGATCTTACATCACCTGATGAAGCCTATGTTAGGTGAAACATATGTTGTGTATTAAAAACCTATTATTTTGAAACCAGTGTTTTATTTTAAAAAAAAATTAGTTTATACATTTATAATCAATAGAAGCTAATATCGCCTATAACCAACAATTATTAAAAATTACTTTAATTATGCTATGTTTCCACCGTCTAATTCGGTTATCATCGGGCATACAACTAACATCAATAAATCACAATAAATTAAAAATTGACATTAGGTAAATGTATTAGTCAATATATGACAGTCCATAAGTTGATTTATAAATATGATGAAATTATTTCATTTGCCTTTAATAATCGGTGTACAGATTTCATTTAAGCTGTCCGTGCTCTTTGTGCATTAAAATAGTTTGGATTGCTTTTTATATACCGGGTGTCCCATTTAACCTGACAAGTCTTGATAACTCGAAAAATACGCATCGTACGAAAAAATTGCCTCAGACGAAAAGTTGATATCTCCAAGGGGGACATCAGCCTGTTCCATAGTCAGACCTCCCTCCACCTCCCGTGGGTGGAATAAGGGGCAACTTCAAAATCTAAAATGGGAAACCCCATTTCTTATTGCATATTCGGATTCTATGATAGAAAATACGTAGGTTTTGTATCAAACATTTTTTTTGATTCGCGACAGATGGCACTGTTGTCGATGAAAGTAGGTTAATTTCGGATTTTTTACTTCATACCCTCCTCGTTTCATTGCAAAATTAATTTGCTATCAATAGTATCTACCACTTTTTGACTTACTACTACTTACTTCCCCACCACGTGGTAGATGGCGCTGCATTCAACATGGATTCAAACAATTTGAAATGGTAGGTTAATGAACTACTTTTGGAGTGACCCAGGAACAACGACGTGGACGTAGTAGTTTTCTGTTCCCTTGAAGGGTGTTTTTTTTCGGTGAGTTCCTTCGCCTCTCACCATCGGGGTGCTTTTTTTCGGTGAGTCCCCTCGCCTCCCAACATCGGGGTATTTGTTTTCGGTGAGTCCCCTCGCCTCTCACCATTCAATTAAATTAAACTCTCAAACTGATGACCTGCAACTTTAATGCACTTGTTAATTCGTGCTTGAAATTCCCCAACACACCTCAAAAGCATTTCTGGTGTAATTGCGGCGCAAGCATCCCTTATTCGTTGCATCATGTTTTTGCGAGTTGTAGGCGTTTCTTTATGAACGACACCTTTTAGGTAACCCCACAAGAAAAAATCTGGCGGGGTAATGTCTGGTGATCTGGCTGGTCAGTTCACCGTACCTCCTCTCACGATCCAGCGATTACTATAAATCCGATCTAATACCTCGGATGCTACTATCGAATAATGTGCAGGACAACCGTCATGTTGAATTAAGATTAGGTGATACACCAATTATTTAAGAGCTGTTTTATTAAAGTTGTTTTCTCTTTTAGGGCTGCTTTTGAATATCCGCGATGTAATTAAAGACGGAATCCGAAGAAACGGGATTTCTCGAGAAATCTCGTTTTTTGCGGTTATAGCGCCATCTGTTGAGAATAAAAAAATTTTTGATACAAAACCTACGTATTTTGTGTCGCAGAATCCGAATCTGCAATAAGAAATGGGATTTCCCATATTGGATTTTAAAGTTGCCCTCATTCCACCCACGGAGGGTGGGGGGAGGGCTGACTATAGGACAGGCTGATGTCCCCCTTGGGGATATCAACTTTTCGTCTGAGGCAATTTTTTCCTACGATACGTATTTTTCGAGTTATCAAGATTTGTCAGGTTAAATGGGACACCCGGTGTATCATTTCCGAAATCAATTTTTTACGTAAATTGTTTTCTTTTTCTATAATTTTGGAATGTTCCCAATTGAATTCATGATCATACCTTAGTTTATGTTCACTTACTACATAGTAATATTTCGGATCTCTGTGTATTGGATTTATGTTCTTTTAGTCTGGCCTGTATAGGCAGATACTTTTACAATTTTTACCCATCCAATTTATTTGGTAAACTACATTGGTTTTATTTTCTTTTACGTTTTTGTCTTTACCTTTATCTATTATATTATTAAACTTATTGTGGACGGAATAGAATTTTGGTTATACTTGAAATTCTGTGATTAATGTATGGTACAGTAATTCTTGGATTTTTTTTAGTTTTATCAATTTTTGTAGTTATATTATCTGCCGAAGTGTTTCTTGTTATAAAACGTATCCGCTTGTTAATATTGACATTTATGAATTTTTTCGCTAAACAAATTTCTCTAACTTTTTGAATGTTAGATTCGTGCTATTTTTTGATGTACAGGGTGGAGAGAGTTAATATGTAATATACGAACCAAAAAAGTTGGTTTTTGATATCAATTGGTTTGCAATCTGTCATCAACTCTTTCGACCTTTACATACAAGAAACAATTTTTTGTTCAACTCATTCTTATGAGTGAACTTGAGACGTTGATCTTTCGAATTAACTGTTTGTAGAAACTTTTTCAAAATGGTTGAGTGGGTAAAACAATAATACTCTCATCAACATATCTAACATATGTCGAGGGTTTAAAACATATGGCTATAGAACTTTCTTCTTCTTAATCTCCCGTTACAATTTCTGAAAAAGTCGGCGAAGCTGGAGATCTTATTCGTGTGCTCAAACGAAAAGTAAGTTGATGATGTTAACACTAACTACAGCTTTTTTATTATTCAATCTATAGTATCTTGCATGCAGGTTCAAATTGAGGTGAACGTTTCTCTAAACTTTTTGAAACTGATTCATGCGATACATTTTGTGGGAATATTGTTGGGGTACTCAACCACTAATAATAATAACAATAATGTCACGTTGAACAATAGTAACACTTTATTGGTAATGAAACTTTATTGGTAAACAAACTAACTTTGGCAAATAATAAGTGGCCGCGTTGGCCACACTTGTCGTGTCCCGGAGATAATCATAACCTCTCTCTCTGTCCGAATTCTCTCACCACTTCCGTGCGAGGCACCAGCACCTGCTTCCGCTGGCGGCGCCTGGGCAAACTACTCGCGCCGGCGTTGGTCGGTCGATGACGTAGGGAATCCGAAACCCCCACAGGTACTCTCCCTCCAGTGTCCTGGACCAAAGGGGAAGGAAACGATACTTTCTTCTGGTTGGAGTAAGTGCGAAGAGGTCTATCTAAGTCAGTAGATGGACAGGGATCCGGATGAACCTGCATGTCGTCAGTTTGCTGATCGTCTACATCAGTTTTCACAGAAAAAACTGGCTTCAAACGGTCAATTGAGATCGCTCTCTCCACTCCATCAATGTCGATGATAAAGACACGGTTATCTACTCTCCTCACGATTTTATGAGGACCAGAATAAGGAGGATCTAGAGGTCGTTTGACAGCGTTGACTCGAACAAAAACATGAGAGCACACATATAAATCCTTGAGAATGAATGGTCTTTGTTTAGCATGATGTGCTGTAGGAGTAGGTCTAACTCTTCTAATGAATTCTCTGAACTTTTCCAGGAAAAAGTTAGGATCAGCTGGCATATCTTCATTAATGAAAAACTCGCCCGGAATACGGAGCTCTGTGCCAAACATGAGTTGTGCTGGGGATGTGTTGTGATCTTCTTTGAAACATGTACGAAGACCAAGAAGTACTGTTAGTAGTAACTGTGTCCAAGATGTAGGAGCACCGCACATTAAAGCGGCTTTGACGGTCCTGTGCCAACGTTCAATAAGTCCATTAGACTGTGGATGATATGGTGTAGTGTGAATACGTTGTGCACCAACCATGTGAGCAAGAGCAGTAAACAGTCTGGATTCAAATTGAACACCTTGGTCCGTGGTAATGGTGAGGGGAGTGCCAAACTGTGCAACCCAATGATTGAAGAAAGCAGTAGCAATTGTGTCAGCCTCGATGTTAGCTAAAGGCACCGCAACCGGCCAGCGAGAGAAACGGTCAATCATAGTCAGACAATAACGAAAACCATCAACTTCTGGAAGCTCTATGATGTCCAGGTGAACATGATCGAAACGATTGTCTGGAACGTCAATGTGTTGTGAGCCGATCCGATTGTGTCTTTGAACTTTAGAGCGTTGACAAGGAATGCATTCTCTGCTCCATAGGAGAGCATCCTTTTTAATGCGAGGCCAGACAAATTTTTCCCTTAGTTGACGAGCTGTAGAGCGACCACTAGGGTGAGCTGGACTGTGAATAATGTCGAAAGCTTGTTTACGAAGAGGTTCTGGAAGATATGGGCGAATCCAACCCGTAGAAGTATCACAATAGATCTGATGGCCTTCAGGAGTTGAAGCTTGAGAGATCGATTGTCTTTTAAGAAATCTTGAAACTCTTGGTCAGCTTGTTGAGCATCTTGAATAGTTTGAAGATCCAAAGCAGTAGGCATATTAATAACATTTACTCTGGACAGAGCATCAGCTACAACATTATGTTCACCCTTTACATACACAATCTCAGTGGTGAACTCAGAGATAAAACTAAGTTGATTGAGCTGTCGAGGAGAAGCTTTTTCCAACTTCTGAGCAAAGGCATGAATCAAGGGACGATGATCAGTCTTGACGATGAATGATCGGCCTTCCAGGATATGACGAAAAAATTTAAAGCTGGAAAAGACAGCAAGGAGCTCTCTATCGTAGGTACTGTAGCGAGTCTCCGTCGAGCTTAATTTTCTGGAGAAGAACCCAAGTGGTTTCCAGATACCATCCTCGAACTGCTCCAAGGAGGCACCAATAGCATGGTCAGAAGCGTCTGTGGATAAAGCAATGGATGCTGATGGTGATAAGAATTTTGTGATCACTGCAGAAGAAATACTGGACTTGCACTGTTCCAGGGCAGCTTTAAGTTCAGAAGTCCAATTAATTTTGGTTTTGTCTCGCTTTTTAGCATTTCTTAGAAGTTGATTAAGAGGTGCTTGAATAGTAGAAGCTCTTGGAATGCAGCGACGATAATAATTAAGCATGCCAAGGAAACTTCGAAGGTCAGAGATAGTTTCGGGAGTTGGGAAGTTGAGAATTGCTTCTATTTTTTCTGAAGGGGCTGTGAATCCGTCTTTGGTCAGACGATAGCCAAGATAAAGGACTTCCTTCTTGCCAAATGAACATTTGCTGGGATTAATAACCAGATTATTCTCCCGCAAAATCTTGAAGATAGCCTCGAGATGCTGCAAATGCTCTTCTGGAGATTTAGAGAAAACAAGTAAGTCATCTATGAAGCAAGAGGCGAATTCAACGTCACGAAGAAGATTGTCCATGTGTCGTTGAAAGGTCTGTGTGGCATTTCTAAGACCTGGAGGCATAACACAAAACTCAAACATGCCGAATGGTGTTGTGACAGCTGTTTTAGGAATGTCCCCGTCAGCTACAGGGATCTGATAATACGCCTTGACAAGGTCAATGGTCGAAAATATTGAGCAACCATGACAACGATGAAGTAAGTCGTCAATCAATGGGATTGGATAGCTATCCGGTACTGTTTGCTTGTTGAGGCGGCGATAATCACCCGTCGAGCGCCAGCCACCGAGCTTTTTGGTCACCATGTGAATAGGACTGGACCAGTCACTGCTTGAAACTCTGATGCTACCATGCTGAAGCAGAAGATCAAAGTCAGCTTTAGCTGCTGCGTATTTCTCACCTGTAAGACGTCGAGGACGTTCTGACACAGGAGGTCCAAAAGTAACCATATGATGACGAACTTTAGTTGATTCGCGAATAACTGGAAATGGTTTAGGCACCGTAAAAGTAAGGGCCTAATTTATTTTCCGGATTTAAAATACGGGCCTATTTAGGTTTGCCTATAAAGGCCCTTATCCGGAATGTAACGCCTCAAATAATTAGGCCCTAATTAGGCAATAATATTAGGCCCTAATTGGGCAATGTCATGAGGCCCTAATCAGGCAATATTTTTAGACACTAATTCGGCCCCTATTAGGCAGTATTATTAGTTTATATTTAGTTTTTTGGTTGTTGTTGTTCCCCTAGAATTAAATCCAATGGTTTGCTTCGATTACTCCAAATCCATTTCGCTCCATTTATGAACATCTTTTGATATCCTACTTTAACTTTGTTCCCTTTTTCCTTTTCAGCTTTCCCTTTCATTCTTATTTGTGGTTGTATCTCTCTTTCATTTTTCGTCAAATCGTTGTTTATGTAAATCTGATGCTCTTTCAGATATGTTATTTTACCCTTAGTCTCCATTATCTTTCTTTTTGTTTCGAAATTTCCAGCCTCCAGGATCCACATTTTCTCGTTTATTTTAGAGGCGGACTTTATCACGTTTTCTAAGTTTATTAAATATTACTTTTGCCTCTCCTTCGGTTTTATTTTTGCATAGTTCCTGTATTTTCCCTCCTGTTATTACCATGTTATTTTTCCTCTTTTCCTTTTCTATCTTATCCATTTTCTGGCCTATTTCTGTTTCGCATGCTAGCCATTTCCGCTCGTAGTTGCTGATTTTCTTCTTTAATGCTTTTTATTTCCTCTTTGTATTGCCTGTTTTCTTTTCTTAATTCCCTTATTTCCTTCAAAATGCTCTTCATCATTTCCATCATTTCCTCTTCTTCCCCATACTTTCCCTGGTCTCTTTCCTTTCTTGGTGATCGTGTTGACTTTTTACTTTTCTTGAACAAGTCTCCCTCCAATATATCCGTTCTTTTTCTTTTATTTGCTTCATCAGTTGAGAATTCTGAACCACTATCGCACATATTGAACTCCCTAGGTATTATACTTGTATATCTATCTATACAATGTACATATATTACCGTACGGTGTGTTGCCTATGGCGCCAGGCGTTCTATTTCGGATCTACTCCTCGGATAATATATCGCCTACCTCAGCTGTTTGGGTTATTGTTCTGGTATCTTATTACACTTACTGCCCACTTTTATTTCTCGATGTAATAATAGTCACTTAACTATAGACCCTTTAACACTTCCTGGATCACACTTGAAACTTTATTCTTCACTCGAAAAACGACCTTTGCTCCTTTGCACCCGTATTATATTAACTTAATTTAATCTTAGTGATAAATTGATATATACATAATCAATAGAAGCCAGTAACCCACAATTATTAAAAAATCACTTTGATTATGCGACGTTTAGGCCGTTTAATTCGGTCATCATCGGGCAAGGCCGACAAGCTTAGGAAAACAATTCTTATTAGTAAAGTTGGCAAAAGAAATGGCTGGAAAATATTGGTCCCTAGATGGCGCGTTAGCCGGATCTAACTTGTTTAGATTTCTACTTGTGGTACAGATTGAAAGACTTGATTTATCAACAGAAACCAACTAGCAAAGATAATATGAAGGAGAGGATTCGAAATGCTATTAGAACCTTGTCCAAGGCTGAAATTGAAGTAGCAATTTCTTCCACAGAAATAAGACTAAATAAATGCGTCGAAAATGATGGAAGACAATGAAATATTGAGAAACATTAGTAGTAGTCCTCGCCGGTGGCACCAAGAGTTTTCTCCTCATTAATTTGAGGTAATTTCTAGTTGGTTCTTGAATTTAATTCACATTAATGATGGATGACATTTTGAAAATTAGTGAAGTATTTTTAGCTCTTTTTTTAGGTTTTTTTTTGTTTTATTGTTGGTGTTGATTTTGATGTTCCGTTAGCCTGTTGGCTTTAAAAAGGCGCTTCCGAGTCAATTGGCGCTTTGAACAGTTGATGGTTGGGATGTATTATTAATTTATTTGATCAACAGTAAATTAGATGTCATAAGCAGAAAGGAATCGAAATCATCAATGAATCAGAAGTCATTAAATTAGGAGACATAATAAATTTTCTCATAAAACGGTGTCAAAAAATCAAAAGAAGTAACGGAAAGAGACCGCCGTAAATAACAATAGGGTTTCTGGCCGAGATTTATCGAAGCGAGAATTCCTGGGAAATCTGGTCTCACTCGAGACGAGAAAAAAGTGTCTAGAAATCGAGATATTTGGAAATCGAGTCTGAAGGTGAAGCGAAAGGTAAAATATTTTGTTGTGTGGTACTTGTTGATGCAACTTCTTTCAGCACTATATGAATTTGAGTCAAATCTCACTCGGCCACGAACTGGCAATGAACTGCAAGTGAAGAAGAAATTACTACGACTTGTAACTGTAGATTAAAACTACTCAAAGTTTTCAGTCGATAAGCTACAATGTGTTACTTTTCCTTACAGTCCTTTTTACTTCAATCCGATTATGTAAAAAGAAGTATTTGAACAAGGTATGGGTATCAATTCGGCATACAAAAATGTAATCTGGTTGCTATTATATTTGGTTTATTTAAATTTTCGTAGATAATAGTAATCTTTTGCGTTACTAATGATAAGGTAATTATTAAGTCGTATGGGGAAACATGAAGCTATCCCTCGTAAGTATCGAGTTCAGTGACTTTTTCTCATGCCTTTAAAAATACAGTTACGGGTCACAACTGACAGTTCCGTGGTTATTCCTTGCCAATGATCGTCATAACAATGCCCGGCACCATTCTCGACGCCCTCTCTGCTTAAGTAAATGGCAATTTGAAAAAGGCAAGGACTTGATTTGTTAGTTCTAAGAGTTTACCATCACTCCAAAACACCTATAGTGTCCCACAGAAAGTTTTACTTCAAAAACAATAATGAATTGTAACGACTTTTCTAGTAGAACTTATTTATTTAACGGATATTTATTTTACAACTATTTATTTAACACTTAAACACTAATAGAATACTTAAACACTAATAATAATTCAACGACTTATTTATATCACAAGGAAAATGCGTATTTATATCACTCGGTATATCGTAGTTCGCTATTTATATTACTTGTTCGGAAGCTCACTGTGAACTGACTCTTACTGGCCACGTCAACAGGTATTTATACTGATTAGGAACAATCCAGAAAGTTCCAGAATTACATACTAGACTTTACTGGAGTGCTTATTGTGTTCGTCTAATTTATGGCCTCGTTTATCGTCATCAAAGCGCCGACCGACGCCGACGTTCTTTGAGCTCCGCTTATCTGCTGTCGGTTCTCGTCGCCGCTATCGCACACACACACGCTCGCCGCACTGCTCGCTCTCGCACACATACGCGCATTACAGAATTTTTTTTTGTTAAACTTAACATTTTTCCGGTAGAGTTCACAAGTGCTTTTGTACCAATCTCCTATACATATTGTACTCGATTTTCTTAAAAATGCAGCATGTTGTAGTGTTCGTTACGCTTATGAAGATTAAATATATTGTTATGGTGGAAGGAAGTTACAATACAGTTTTAAAAAATTAAGAACAAAAGCATTTTCTAAGGCGCAATTATAGTACTACTCTTAAAAGAAGGAGTGGTAAGTGCAAACTGGAGTGGTTTTATAATTTGCGAGAAGTTTTGTTAAAGATGGACACCCCAAATCCTCCAAATTGAGAATGTTCTCCAAATTTTGAAATTATTTCGAAATCCACACCCGTTTCTCCAATCCTTTAACGTACACAGCAGTCGAATTACTTAAAATGTTACCATCAGTGACAGTCTCTTGATAATCGTGATGCCCACTATTCCATCCTAACCCGTGATAGTTTCTAGTAAGCCACACATTCTGACTCGGGCTGTAAGTTGCGACCAAGGAAATGGTGGAGATAGTAAATTAAGTATTCTTAAGGACAGCGATCCTAAAAGCGGACGCTATCGTAAAGGATTCGATCGATATATGCTGTCATGATCACTTTTCTTAATAAAGGAAATAGTCAAAAATAAACATACATAAACACATACAAACTTTTATGACACCCATTTTTAATACAATTTGTAGAATTTTCTTAAATTTTGAGATTTAACTTATTTAAATTACTAGTAAACTTAATATTCCTTATTTAATTGTTTATTATTGAATTCAAGCTAATTTTATGTCTTAGAAAGATTAATTTCTCTTGATACTTGAAGATTTTATGTAACACTTTACGTTCACTACTCACTTTTCTAAATTTGTTTAATTTTTAGATTTTATGTAATAATTTTGAAAAGGGATATGTTTACTTCAAAATTTATCATCTGGCATTAGAGTTGGTCGTTTTATATTCATTGCAGGAAATATTTTCTGGTCATGTCGAGAAGTTCTATATTTAGTCTTCCGATAAATGGAATTCCTCTGTAAAAGAGTTTGAATTTACTAAATTAGTTCAGGAATTGCTTATTGAACATTCTTATTCAATTTAATCAAGATAAAAAGTTCAAGAAGTTAATTTATATTGAAATCTAATTCAAATTTACATCAACATTTTGTGTCATTTATATATTTGTAATTTCTGTTAAGAGAAAAACTAGGTAGTATGTGTAATACATGTAAATAGTTGCATTTTATTGTAATAAGGGGATTTAATAAGTTACAGTACGAAATTAAGCAAAATTTTGAAGAAAAAAAAATAAATTTAAAGATAGTTTTGACATTAGAATTTTCAATTAAAATTTTCAAAAGAAGGAAGTAATTTCAAGGAAAATAGTAATTCATAGTTAATATTTTTATTTTAAAAAGAGCTTTCTTTTCATGTAAACAGATCCTAGTCTTGTTAAAATTTTGAAAAAAATTCAGAATTTTGTATTTAATTTCGACATTTGGATCCAGGTAGTCTTTGAAATTTTGCTTCGTATCCATGTGAAAAAATTGAATTTCACGTGGTATCCAAGGATATTTCCTTAAAACAGTAGGTGTTTTGGTGTCGTCTAGATAAGACGTATTTAATTGTGCTCCAAATTAATCAAAATATCAAAGTTAACATTGAAAAATAAATATTAATTTAATTTAAAAGTGAAATATTTGAACGTCGATACTTACCAGTAAAAACACTGAAGTCAAGATTATTAAAGGTTATGTTTTAACCAACTTTTATACTTTAACGAATCAATCTAAAATAAAAATATAAATTACTTCAATTAAAAATAAATCTGAAATAATTTATGAAATAATAATAAAGTGTTTCATAAGAAAGAAAAACTTATCTCGATTAAACATTTAAATATTGTTAGATTCAAAGAGTGTCTTTGTTTAGAAATAAAATAAGTGAAAGTTCTTTTATTTCAACATAACCAAGTGAACTAATTGAGTAATTTAAAGTGTGTGCATTTATGTCTTGAACTTAACTGGCTGGTTCATCTACAGCAAAGATCAGGTGACTGTAGTCGTCATTCTCTACTAAGGCCAAAGAAATTCAATAAATTCAAGGAATCAACAAGGGAGTCTTTTAGGACGTCAAAGTGAGTTAAAAATTTAAAAACTTTTGTAAATATTTGAGATATATTGTTGTTTTCTTTTTATATTTAAAACTTAAGTAGATAGTTTTTGCTAGTTAGGGAAGATTAGGGTTATTTAATCTAATTGTAATAACATTTTATTGTTAATATTTCTAAAAATTTATTTAATTGAACTCCATATCTGAGTTAAGAAATTTCATGCTTTCTTGTATAAAATTTTGTAAATATTTAAACAACTTTGACAATTTTTAATATGATTTTTCGTTCTCTATAAAAATAGAAACTTATTATTTTTTTTAATTTATTCTTTTGATATACATGAAATGAATGTCTGGCGCCCAACTTACTTACCTTCCATCTCTTCCTCTCTAACACACCACTCACCACACATGAGACATAATAATATATATATATTAATATGAATTTTGGGTGTAAGCAATGTCTAAAGATGAGATGTTCTGCTTAGTGTTTTAAATGAAATGACCCCACGTTGGACGCCAAATAATATGTATTCGGGGTGTGAGCAGTGGAATGTATGAGGGAGAGAATGTAATGTTATTGTATGAATGTAAAGTAAATTAATCAATTTATAGAATTTCCAATAATTTAGAAATACAAAATAATATATTATTTCAAACACCTTTTAAAAAATATTGTTTACTTCACTCACAATTAATAAAATTAAAACTTGAGAATAATTAATTTTGAAAGTATTATGAATCAAAGTTGGGCGCCAGATATTCACATAAGTAAACATCAAATGAGAAATAAAAGAAGTATTAAATTTTTTATTGAATAGTAAATTGGTCTGAAGAATATTGATACAAAATTTTAACACTGAAAATCTTAAATCAGTTAGTGAGTTCTAATACTTTAAATTTATAAGAATGAAACAATGTTAAATACTTTTAAGAAAACTATTAAAATTAAAAAATACCCTACAAACACCCTATCTAGCTAAATCTCTTATTAAATTTAAGTTTTTTCTTAAAAATTAACAAAGTAACAAATACAATATTTACAAATAAATTTTATAAAAAAAAAACTCACTTTGACGAAGCCAAATTTTATTATTTTTAAAGTATCCTCCGTAATTGGTTCAATGTGTATTCCTTGGTGAACGGTAAATCAACCTCTAGATGCTGGTAAAATCAGTGTGATCCACTTGTAGTTTGATGTTTGACAGTAAGTTATGAATACACAGCTTCAGCTTCCCACACCAATTATGTTCAAAGTTCTTTTAATTTCATTTTGAAACACTTAATTATTTATTACTGAATAGTAATAATAGTTTTGTTATTATTTAGCTGTTCTCTAAATTCAGTTTTATTTTGAAATAAGTGGTAAGTACCTATATTTCAAATGTTTTTACTTAATGAAATATTTTCTTTTCTTTTGTAAATTATTTATTGTAATGGTTTAGTTTATTTTTAATCCTAGAAATAAATATTATTAAAGAATAACTTTATTTTGAACGTTACAATGGTTATGGTTAATAACGTAACCTTAAATTGTCACTTCGTTTATTTTGTTTTCAGGTAATTTTATTTTCATCGGTGACTGATAAGTTTCTTTTAATTATTTTAATTCGGAGCACTAAAAATACGTCTTCATAGAGCAAGTTTAAAACACCTACTGTTTTAAGGAAATATCCTTGCATACCACGTAAAATTCAATTTTTTCTCAAGGATACGAAGCAAAACTTCAAAGACTACCTGGATCTAAATGTAGAAACTAAATACAAAATTTTGAATATTTTTCTTAATTCAAATATTCGCATAAATAATTTACACATTGACGCAATCTTCAATAATCAAACATTCTTCTTCGAGAGCATCACCTACCACACCCATCCCAACAACAATCACCCTTACTACAACTGGCAATTTATGATGGTGAAAATGAGAAAAACTAAGAAAATTGCGATCACTATGAAGGAAGAAGTAGAAGGTAGCTAAATTGCACAAACCTGGTCGAAAAAATTTTACTAGGCGAAGAACAATTATTAAACACTTGAATGATCTGTTTCAAGCTGATCTAGTTGAAATGATACCCTACGCAAAAGAAAATAAAAGGTATCGATATATTCTTGTGGTAATAGACGCATTTTCTGTATATGTATGGGCGTTGCCGGTATTACGGAAAAATAGGGAGAATGTTTCGAAAGCGTTTGAAGAAAAGAAATGGCATACCGGTAAATCTGCAAAGCGATATGAGGAAAGAGTTTTGTAATAAATGGTTTTAAAATTTAATGAAAAGGTATAGTATTAATCATTATTTGTAAGAAGGCTTCTATAATAGAACGAGCCAACAGAACATTAAAAGGTATGATGTGGAAAAAATTTAGTTTGCAAGGAACGTATAAGTTGTAAGACTTACTACCTCAATTGGTTCATGTTTATTATAATATGATGCATTCAACTATTGGCATGAAGCCAAGTGCTGCAAAAAGAGCCAGTGAGGAGCATTTACTAAATACAGTTTATTCCGATATTAAAATGGTTGGTCTAAAAAAAAAATTTTCTATTGGATATTTTGTAAGAATTTTTTTTTTGCAAAAGACTGAATACTTTTCTCCAATGTTTAACGATTTTATTGAAAGCGTTTTCTTTTCCTCAAAACCGATACCGATTTGGTTGAGTGTTTCTACAAAACCATCCAAACCAATATTAACGATAGCACTATTATTCAGGATAGGTGATGCTACTACTGCCAAAGGATGCTTGCTCCGTGCTTTTATGTTAAGGCTTCTCTCCTCCCGTAAGCTGTGGAGAGGGAAGCTCTTCGATAATGTAACAGCGCAAGCTCTTTCATTGCAGCTATAAATGAAACATTTTACTACTTGAATATATTACTGAATTATTGCATCGTGGTGAAAATTTACAAGAATGATACCCTTGTAAAGTACAAAACAATCGAAGCTAAAGAGTTTAAACAAATCTGTGAAAAGCTTAACGTATTTGAGTGCGAACGTATTGAAATCTGCGGCTATTATTTCAATCCGGATATTGACTGTTCTGATAGCAGTGATAGAAGTGATTCTGAAGCCGAAGTATTGATTTAACTAAATGAATCCTATCTCATACGAGTGTTACAAAAGTGAAACTAATACCTTGAAAAAAGCCTCTCAGAAATGTGCTCCACAACGGAAACAAAGAGGATACAAAAGATGTATTTATACGTTTGGGATTTCAAGTACCGTTCGAAGCATTTACTTGGATAACTGAAGGAGTAGACTCACCTCTGCCTTTGCTCAGTTTGCTTTCTCACGGACAGCTATTATGTGATGACTTTATATCAAAATTTCTGGAACAAGCAGCTAAGAAACAGTATTAAACTGTTTTTGATGTTATGGTTATTATTATAGGTACAAAAGAGCTTGTCTGCCGAAGCGAAATATTCTTTGTTCAAGAGCTTCTCAAAAACAACAACGTAACAAGTTGTGATCAATTTTTGTTTTCAGAAAAAACTACAAGAATATGAAATTGTGCTTAGAAGATACCATATTGGAAACATCGTATTACGCTCAACCCCATATTTTATCAGATGTTATACATCTAATGAAAGTATAAAGCTTAGACTATAACTACAACCCGCTTCAAGCTGGAAAACAAAAAGCAGTTTTTCAGTGGATTCTTGGAAATTTATTCAAAGCACGAAGGGAAGAGTGAGCAGGATGGCAAAAGGGACCTGATTCCGCAAAGTGGCCATCCATCAAAGTTGAGGACTACACGCATACTTTGAAATTACTACACTCTTTAATGTAATATTGTATTTATTAATAAATAAAACAGATCGACAAAAAATGATAAAGAGCTTTATTTAAATTTTATTAGCAACACCAGCGTCTACTTATATACATCAAATAAACCAAAATTGGTAAAAATATGCATAGAAATACAACCAACATTGTACACGATACAACTTGAAGGAATAGTAATGAATCCCACACGTATGTATCATGGAGTCTTCTCTTACAATATTTCAGTTGGCTGTCAATATATTCTAAATTTCTATCCTTTGTTATGGAATATTTTACTTTCACCGAACTCATTTGGCTTGTCATGTTTAAAACAAATACGTTGCTGTTGTTGACTGGCATTAAAATTAAACGAACCCACTCTTTCGGCCACACATAAATCCTTAAACTCATTTTCAAACTTAACACAAGCGTAGGCTATACCACCACTACCATTTTCCGGTCGTAAAATCTATAATGTGTTATTGAAAGAAATAAGATAAAACTATTATAGCAGTTTTGATATGAAATCCTCAAGTACACTGATTATTAAACATGTGAGCTCCATTTTATATTCAATGTAACCTTTTCTACATCACCCCTCTCTCTCCAGAAGTAAAAGACGCTTTCAGTGTAGTACCCATTTAATAATTCATATTCCTTCTGTTAAGCAGTTTTTACATTTTTTAATTTTCTTTTCATTTTACAATCTGTTTACAGCGGTAAAAAGTAAATATCAACATATTTATAGTAATAAAACATTATTATTAACAATAATGAAAAAGGTAAAATAAAAAATGTAAGAAATATGTACCGCTTAAAATATTTTATAAGTCGACATCAGTTACCTTAAAATAAACTTCATCTAAATATTCTTCAGAAACATTACTACTTTCAAAAAGATTGTTTAATTACGAAACCAATAATTGTTCCTTTTCTTCTTTGTTAATTAGTTTATTGCCATATTTAATAGCTTTATGTAATGAAATTATCTTAGGGATGTCGTCATGACCCCAAGCTAATGTTTTAGCAGTGCTTGGAACTATGAAACGCTTATCGTCGTTAGGGCTTAAAGCTACCTTATATTTTAATTGGCTAAACATTTGATGCAAACGAGAAGTAAAAGCTGACATTTGCTCCATATCCGCTTTTGCTCATTTATACCGGAAGTATAGTGTTTTTCATCTAGCCGGTTTTGATTCATCCTTTGCTTTTTTTATAATTGTTGAATCGTCCAATTTAACACAGTTGTTTTTTTTTTATTTCACCGTAGAAATCATCATGGTAGATTTTTAAAACTAAATAATCAGTATCCATGTATATAATAGATACATAATTTTTGTATTCTCTTTTCAGAGAATCATAATAAAATCCATATAGAACAGCTTTTGATAATTCTAAAATGGAAAAACCGATTTAAATCGGCTTATTATAAACAACTTCAACTTTTTCCATTTGAATTGCACTAAATTTTCTGAGAAAATAAAAATAATGTTTCGTTTATATGTTTTTTGTCGTTGGTAGTGAACTTTCAGCAAGTTATTACCAGTGATCATTCACTACGGCACAACCTTAAGTAAAGGGTTATGCAACTTATTAAAACGCATGTATCGAATTAAACTGACAGTGAAACCTTTAATTGTTTATTTTTAACTTAACACACCAATCAACAATTCTTACTCTACTTGGTTACTGACTAAAATGCGATTCTGCTGGTCTCATCTTAAAAAACTAACCACCACCCTCAATATAACAACAAACACGAGATATTTTGGGAACAACCCCCGCTGGCAAACCATTGCCATCGGTACTTAAATTATAGGGACGCCGGCACTACAACCATTTACAAGAACTGTATGGTCACGTACAGTTTATAACGGTTAGAGTGCTGTAAATTCCCACAATCATGCAGAACTAAATGAAATAAATATTCGATTTTAAATATGATCACAAAAAAAAATAATTCAAATTTACACTTTTAAATCATTTTTAAATGTTGACCTAAATTGCATTAAACTAATACTAATCTTAACAATAGTTTTTGAAATTCGATTAACGTTTAAGGTTGAAATTTGTTTGATTTGTTTGGTTTTGCTACTAGGAGGTATAATACTTTCAGAAAAAAATGGAAAGTCTGAATGAAACTCATGTGATGAATTCGGATAATGAATATCAACTTTTAAAATTTAGCCAAAAGGTGAATACGTTCCTATATTATCTAAATGAAATACGCTTATTTCGGATTCTGCCACTCGAATTCAGAAATTGGAAGTTTCTTACGCATAGCATATCCGTATAAATTTGTAGCGTCAAAATACATTACAAAGGCAATCTTTCATTGGGATTATAATCAGATATTTATTATTAGCAATATGCTTTCTTTCCATACATTGGCATATACCACCCCTTCTCCCTTTTTTTAAAATAATGAAGCATTGAAATATCGGTTAGAAGCTCAAGTGGCGCATTTGTGTAACGTAAACAACTGTCCCATGATAAAGATTGCGCTGTTATATATTGACAGGGCTCTAGCGAAAATTTTCAAAAATATCTGCTAGTAATAATACACCTGTTTTCAAACATAGATCCGAATATTCTACCAATATTTGACATTTACATTTCTCCCATACCGTTTGTGGATGCTTATATTGTGTTGAGTTAATATTAGTTTTTATTAAATCATCAAGAAACATTTATTTATTTGGGAGTTTTGTTTCTAATAATTTTTCAAACGAATCCAAGTAAGAATAAGGAAATACCCCTTTTCATCTCATCAATTGAAATTCATCTTGTTTGGGAAAAAATCGTCATACAGATAAACGTCGAAACTTTTTGTCGAAATGCTGATCTTATAGTTTGAATTCCATCGCATACGTTGACAGTGCATTTACTTTTATGCTGCAGAGATCGGGAATTCCCCTGCTGGGCATGCTTTGATACAAAAACATTAGACTCGTTACAAAACTTAGCGTCCGACGTACTTGCTTGTACATCACTTTTAAAGGCTGCACCATCTGCTTTACGTATTTTTCTATTAGGCTCAATAACTGCGTTTGGGGTATTTGAAATTCTGCAGGAATTCTTTTGATGGATTCGATGATTATCTATCCTAGTGAAACTCTTCTGACACTGATTACATTGGTAGACCATGATAATAAACAGTTCAGTTACTGCTAAGTAAATGGGTAAATGTTGCACTCCATGCATCTTAACATAGTGAACTAACTTAAAATTCTCAATTTAATGTAGAATTTATTACAAATTAGACGAATTGATACCAAAAAATGAAGCAGAGTTGCCGTTTTAATTGCAAAGTTTAAAAATATTAAATCGTCTAGCGCATTATCAGTGATACTCGGCGCGAAGGTTGATTATTAGTCGAGCAAAATAAATTGAGAATGAAAAATTTTAGTTTATATTCGGGAATCATCAACCATTTCTACTCGTATAGCGCTAGCTTCAAATTTTTCAATCATGATAAACTGACACTTGACATAATGTAAGTATTTAATAGGCACATTCTTGTGAATTGCTTGCAAGACATTAAGTTACAAGATGCCTCTTCTCAAGTATGTTACGTTCTTGCAATGCGCTGCAGTTTTAGCTGTGGTGGACCTATTAAAACTCAGGGGTGTGCAAAACACCCCTGAAAAATTGGTGGTGCGGGTGCCGCCAACAAACACAACAGCCGTGCCGTGGTTTCAAAGTGTATTCAAAATTGCATATATTTCAGAGAATTTAAAAAGTGAAGTTTTCTGTGTAGGGCTGACGAACCACTACAATAACCCACACAGCTGCATCAACAACAACAACAACAACAACAACAACAACAACAGCAGCAGGAACAACCACACGAGGAAGAGCCTCTTATAATAATAGATCTTACAAAGTGAGTAGTATAGCCAATTTAGATAAGCATAACTTTATTTACGTCATTAATTTTCAATGCTTCAGTTACTATATTAAATTTTCTTTTTTCTCTCTGAATTTGTCTATTAGCTCATATGTTTACAGGCCAACACAAGCATTACCCCAACCCCCACCATCTCTTACACCGAGCCCGTCAGGACTAAACCGCCGCCGGTAAAGATCTTCATCTGGGGATGAAGATTTTGTGCCAATTAGGCGCCGGCGCCGGTCGTCGAAGATGCTAAATGAACCGAGGGAGCCTCGTCATCCTCGACGTCCTCGACGGTCACGTATAGTGCGACGAAATAGAGCGCCGTCAGTGCAACAGTAAGTTTATAAATTTTTGTAAAGCCCCAACTAAAATTTTAATAAAATCCTAGAGATCAGCAACAGCGGCGCCAATGGTGGGATTATCTTCCCCAAAGAAATTTGCAGGCAAGGAATAGAGTTGTGTAAGTGTTATCTTTATAGGGGATTCTGCAAGTTACATATTTTACTCTTTTGTAGCCACACGCGTAGTGAAGCCGTGGGCAACCCTATTGCATCACCACTGCCTGCACGGCCGACCTCCCCTGACCTGTTCGATGACAGCGAAGGCGGAACGTTGGTAAGTATTACTTTTGAAAAACATGGGAAGAATTTTCAATTTATTTCTGTTTCAGATACTTCGAATTTAATTTAGGTTTGTTAGGTTATGTGTAGTAGGTAAGTTTAAATCTATTTGTATATTTTGTGTAGTTGTAGTTTCTTAGATATATAATAAAGAATTTAATTCAATGAAACTCGTTTTAGTTGATCAACAAGAAATCTAAATATTTTTATTTATTTAACATGATTGTTTTAGTTTCTGTATAAACCTATTTCATTCTAAAATAAATTTGCTGCACTTTATATACACCCTAGTTTAAATATTTATAAATATTTATACAGGGTGTTACTGATATAACTGCGGATATTTAAGGAGGTGATAGGGCAGTAGAAAATAAGAAAATTAAGCAAAACTTCGCAGGTCCTAAAGTTTACCGTTTTCGAGAAAAAAGTATGTGAAAATACAGGCAAAACCGAGTACGGTCCTGTGTAAAACGTGTCCTCGATTGACCTGGTCGTGTGTAGTGGCAACGCTGTCTTCAATCAGCTGACGGTGAATGAGGTTACTCGGTTACTGTAACCACTGTAACGTAAACAAGTGTGTTCGAGAATGGCGTTTAGTTCATCAGAATTTTGTAACATGATACTTATGTACGGTGAATGTCGATACAGCATCGATGCAACAATCGCTTTGTACCGTGATCGATATCCCCAACGACGACTTCCGAGCCCGCGAACCGTGTTAAATGCAGTTCAGAGATTGCGAGACACCGGCAACGTAAACCCTACATTTGAGGGCCGTGGTCGTCGACGTCCAAACCGTATCGCCGCTGTGGAAGAAGAAATCCTGGATATCATAGACGAAAATCCCCAAAGTAGTACACGGGAAATAGGACAAACCGTTGGTGCCTCTCATGTGACAGTGTGGCGAATTTTAAACGAACAGTTGCTGCATCCTTACCATGTGCAACGTGTGCAAGCCTTGCTGGAAACTGATTTCCAGCCACGAGTTAATTTGTGTCGGTGGTTTCGAGAAAACAGTGTAGCAGATCCAAATTTTTTCCACAGGGTGTTGTTCACGGACGAATGTTGTTTCACACGCGATGGTATTTTAAATTTTCATAACAGTCATTATTGGTCTGACGCAAATCCTCATGTGGTACATCCTTCGCGGTTTCAACAACGGTTTTCGCTAAATGTGTGGTGTGGAATTTTTGGGGATTCGCTATTCGGGCCGTTCGTTCTACCTGCGCGTTTAAATGGGGAAACTTATTTGGCCTTCTTACAAGAAATTCTGCCAAATGTTCTAGAGGACATCACTTTGGAAGTGCGTGGACGTATGGTATTTCAACATGATGGTGCACCCCCTCACTTTGCAAGACCAGTGCGTGAGTTTCTTGATGAGCAGTTTCCTCGACGCTGGATTGGACGTGGGGGTGCAAAACCTTGGCCGGCGCGTAGTCCCGATTTAAATCCCCTGGACTTTTTTGTTTGGGGCTGTATGAAACAGCGAGTGTACAAAACAGTAGTACAAAATGTTGACGATTTACAGGACCGTGTAATGCTTGCTGCACATGCAATTCGCCAGATGCCTGACGTTTTTGCGCGAGTAAGACAGAATTTTGGTAGACGGCTGGAAGCTTGTATCTTAGCAGACGGTGCCAATTTCGAACAATTTTTGTAGTGTACTTCCCTACGTAAGTGTGTGCGTGTGTGTGGTTGTGTACTGCTGTTATTTACGGAGTCAATAACTTCTCGGTAATTGTTTGTTTACATTAGCCTTTACACAGTTGCCAAATGTGTTGCTTAAGTCAAAGCGAAAACGCACAGGACCGTATTCAAATTAATTCATGTTAAGATGTTTTTCAAAAATTTTGAAATTTTTTTTGTTTCTTCACCGCGCTGCTGTAGTGACCATTCGATTACATATTGCATCTAGTTAACACCCTCCAAAAATCCGTATTTATATCAGAACCACCCTGTATATATACGTATATGTATGTACTTAGAATTACCGTTGGTCGATAAATATCTTTAATTTTTCACAGGGTTTTGTTTATGCAATTGATTCAGTAAGATAAAATTGTAAAACAGTTAGATTGAATTTTGGTAAATCGTTCAAACTACCGAAATAATACAGTATTCTCCATCGCAAAAATAGTACATACAATGCAAGGTCTTCAACTAACGATTGTTTAAAATTATGCTATTAAAAACATCATCATCGCCATCCAGCATAATTACTTCATTTAATCTAAAAAGACGGGTAAAATTCCTGTAACGTCTAAACAATTAAGGATTACAAATCCCTCATTTGGAACGCGTCCTATACAATAGGCACAACGAACCATAAGCCATATCCTACAACCGGTTTCGATCTATTGGGTCTCATCAGGTAGGCGCTGGCAAACATAAACCGCAAGGTTCACTTGAATAACAAGACTGACTAGAAACAAAAGAAACAACTACTCCGAGGGCTAATACCCCTACCGGCATTGAATTACACTATTGAATCTGAAGGCACATGTTAGACGCAGATGAAATAATCTAAAAAGACAGGCAAAATTCCTGTAACGTCTAAACAAACCTTAATTGTTACCACCCCACTCTCAGCAGGAGCTGCTTGCTTTTTACCCTTCTTATCGTTTAATGCCAACGTTAAATGCTTATTAACTTCTTCTTTCTGAAGCATTATTGACAAACGACATTCTACGCAGTTTTGTTTTATAGATGATTCGTTCTTTTGAAGTATTTTCTGTTTCGTCTTTTCTTTTTGAATTTTTTTGGGTAACCGATGACACTCCTCTTCTTCCAAGCAATGTGACAGAAATTCTGTCATGGGTGCAGCAGGCAAACTAATAAGATCCATATCAAACAAATCAGTTGCTCGCATCCAATAGGACTCCAAAATATGTAGCGATTCTTCCACATTCTGTGTTTGCTTAAGCACAACCCCCAACTGAATTATTTCGTAAACACTTAATACTTTAAGTTTATTTCCCGGCGGAACGATTACAGCAACCATGTCTACTTACAATGAACACCTTTCCTCAGCTGACAACACAGGCTTTAATAAGAAGGTAAAGGTTCTCGCCTCTGAATTCTCTACCCCCACCTCACATTACTGTCATTACCCTCCTCACAACCATTCGACGAAATGAAAATTTAATAATCAAATTTCCGGTCATGAACCTGCTAATCGGTCAACAACGTTCTCGCCTCTTTTCTAAATAACTTTGTTGTTAACATAAGCACATGGTGTATGACCTAATATCCGACTAATGCCTCACATGAACCTAAAACGCTTATCGGGGCAGCCTCACGCTCGTTCAATGAAAAAGTTCAGTACCCCAATTAAGTTCATTGGCAAAAAACCCACCAAGTTTGAACTCGTTTAAGTTGAACGACTTCTCTTCTCCTCAGTGCGAATCTATACTACTAATGATATATCTCATTGTTGATGGTAATAAAGGACCATGACGATTTATTTTCGAAGTGATGTTGAAGTCACGATTGGTTATCGGTAGAGAAAATGGATGTTATACTATCCGCAAGTTTACTCATTATGAGACGATTTCGCTGTGTGTTCAGGGATATATAAATTTAGAGTTAACGTTGTTTATATATTCAGTTGGTTAACAATTGTGAAAGCACTCGCACCAGACTTGTTACATGAAACGTGGCGTTCTGAATAGTGTTCTAAATAGTGTAGCGAGCGTATATGTGTGCGAGAGCGGGCAGTGTAACGAGCGCATATGTGTGCGAGAGCGGCGACGAGATCCGACAGCAGATAAGCGGAGTTCAAAGGATGTCGGCGTCGGTCGGCGTTTTGATGACAATAAACAAGGCCATAAATTAAACAAACACAATAGGCTATCCAGTAAAGTCTAGTACGTCATTCTGGCACCTTCTGGATTGTTCCTAGTCTGTATAAATACTTGTTGACGTGGTCAGTGACAGTAGTTTACAGTGAGCTTCCGAATGAGTAATATAAATACCGAACTACGATATATAGTGATATAAATACGCATTTTCCTGGTCATATAAATAAGTTGTTGAATTGTTATTAGTGTTTAAGTATTCTATTAGTGTTTAAGTGTTAAATAAATAGTTCTAAATAAATATCTGTTAAATAAATAAGTTAAACTAGAAAAGTCGTTACATTGGTGTCAGGTGTGGGGTGCTCAGCCAATCGATTCCCCAAAGAAGAGAATTTTCTAGTAGAAGAAAAAAATAGTTAAATAAATCAAAATGCCGAAAAAGTTGTTGGTGTTGAAAGTTGCCGAACTGAAAAGTTAACTCGAGGAGCGAGACGAAGATACGTCTGGTAACAAGCTCACCTTACAAGGGCGACTCGAGAAAGCTCTGATACGAGAAGGTTTCGATCCGAATACCTACGAATTTCAGGATGAACTAGAAAAGAAATTTACCGGAAATTCAAAGGAACTAAAGGAAAATCTAGAAAATAAATTAAAGGAAAATTCAATGGAATTGGAAGGGAAACTGAAAGAAAATTTGAGGGAAGAACTGAAGGAAAATTTAGAGAAATTTGATGCAAAATTGGCCGAAACAGAACAGAATTTTGCAGGAAAATTTCAAGAAATGGATTCACGAATTAAAGAAATAGAAGAAAGGTTTCTATGTACGACAATGTCCGAACCGATCGATAATGAAGCTAGAAGTGTGAAGCAGGAGAATGGGCACGGTGTTTCATCGAAAGCATATACGAAGCCACCTAAGTTCGACGGAAAAACATCATGGACCACTTTCCTTAAGAAATTTGAAACGGCCGCGAAGTCGAACGCATGGACGTTAGAAAATAAAGCCTCCGAGCTGATCTACGCGCTGCATGGTAATTCCGAGGAGATTTTGGATGCCATACCACCCGAGAAGTTGAACGACTATGAACACCTACTGAAGAAGTTAGAGGTGCGGTATGGTCAGGCACATATGACGAGCGTCAGTCACGTGCAGCTAAGAAACCGACGTCAGAAGGCAGGGGAAAACTTGCAAGAATACGAAGCCGATATCGCTCGTCTGGTCCGCCTTGCGTATCCAGGTACTCCCGACGACACGCTAGAAAAGTTGGCTGTCGACTCTTTCATCGATGGGTTGAGGGATGACGACATACAACAGCAGTAGTAATAGGAGAGGGCTACTGAGATCATGTCCCGTTAGATTGTTGTTGTTTCTGTCTAACGTTAGTTTGCCGTATAAGTCCATCCTTCTCGCACCTATGGAAAAAAGGTGTATGTGTTCTGAGATCATGTACCGTTACTTTAATGATGTGACGTAGCAAGGAAGGAGCGTTTTTTTCCCGTCGGTCGCGACCGACCGACGTACGTACCTATCAAGGAATATGTGTTAATTGTTTTTCCGGTTCGGCTGGACGTTCGACTCTAATGAATGAATTTATTAAAGTACCTAATTGCTTCGTTATGAATAGGTAGGTAACAATGGTAAATAAAAAGTATTGTTATTCAGAAATAGTTTTATTCTTTAAAAAAAAAATGTTAAATTAAAACATTATTAGATGGAATCCAACTGTTTTGAGATTTATCGAATCCAAGCCATTTTACGTAGACTTGATCACCTTTTCTTCGCAAAATTTTTTCCACCAGGTACACGTCGGGATGTTTCGCCTTTTGCAGTTCCTTATCGTAAAATCCTCCCTTTATATCGTTACCTGTTAAATCTTGCAAATAATAGACGATTGGATTAGAAAATTTTATGTTAACCACTTTAAAAATTTCATTGGACCAGTTTGGAGTGTGACCTTTTGCAAAAACTTCGCGATGTTTGCTAATGCGTACGTAATCTCCAATGGAAAATTTCTTTCTCTTCTGATCTACTGTTTTAATGCGAGAATATACGGTATACAATAGTAGCTTTTCGTTTTCCTTTTTTATAGCATTTATCGGTTTCATTCTGATAGTTCTGTGTTTTTTATTATTATAAACTTGAACTAGTTTAGGTAACAAATCTAACCATTTGTAATTTCCTTGCAATGTAAATTTTTTCCACATTATACCTTTTAAGATTCTGTTGGCTCGTTCGACTATAGAAGCCTTTTTACTGCTGAAAGTTGAATAGTGATTAATTCTGTATTTTCTCATTCGATTCTGAAACCATTTATTGTAAAACTCTTTTCCCATATCAGTTTGCAGTTTATTTTGACAGCTTCGGAAATTTGCGACCACCTTCGGAAGTTGTGAAATACTTAAATTCTTCTCAACCGAGCAAAATCTTTTATAATTATGATCGCAAACAGATGTACAACTCATTCAACTGTGGTCATCTAGTATTACAATTTCTATATAATATCACACCACCCTTTCACTTTTAAAACGTTAGCGCAGACGATAATAGTTCCATTTAATCTAACATTAACAGACTATCAACATGTACACGTTTAATTTAACCGGAGACAAGTCAATATTGCAAGCTAATATTAGCCCACCAATTGTTTTGGATGACAATTTTGAGTATTCTTTAGGACTCGTTAATTTTGAAACGTACAATTCTATTCCAAATATAGATCAAAGTAACAACAAATTTTATGTTGGGAATAGAGTAATAACCATACCGGAAGGATCGTATGAGCTTGACGACATAAATCGTTATCTACGCCTTCAATTAGGCGATCCGAGAGCAAAAGGTAAATATATTATATTTCTTAATATAACTGGCAACAACAACACTTTACTTTCGGAAATTAAGTGTACAGAGCAAGTTGATTTCACAAAAACGGATTCAATCGGACGACTGCTAGGATTTAAACCGAGAATTATTAAAGCTAATAGTCATGAAGTGTCTGATTATCCTGTAAATATTTTTAAAGTAAACCTTTATGCATCCATTGCAACCTTGTTTCCGGTTCATATAGAAATAACGAAGAAGCTCATTTTATTCATCAACTTTTCCCAAACGTTCCGCCAGGCTACAAAATAGTGGAAAATCCAACCAACGTTATTTATTTGCCTATAAATTCGAGAATTATTGATTCAATAGTCATTAAAATAGTTGATCAAGACGGTGAGTTGGTTAATTTTCGTGGAGAGACCGTTACAGTAAGACTTCATTGGAAACGTCTCTCTCTGTCTAATAGGTATTAAACCATAATGGTTTGCCGTTATAAAAATTTTAACAAACGTAAGGAGATTTATAGGAAACCAACATTATCACAATCGTTCAGTGCAAAAGAAGAAGTGAAGCGATTAACACCTTCAAACGCACGCTTTTTAAAAAGTTTAGGATATCAAGTTAAGAAGCTAAAACCATCATGCATTCTGAAATCTTGAATGTTACCGAACGTGCATTATTTGATTTATCTATAACCAATGCGGAAAAACATACTCATCAACCGTATACAAATACAACGTTTAAAAATAATGATGAAATCCGCATTCCAATTGAAAACGAAGATGTCTACACTTTACCATGGGATAGTGTATTATATGTTGAAGGAAAATTGCTTAAAACTGATGGTACACCTTCAGCAACTGCCAAATTTATAAATAATGGAATTGCACACCTTTTCGACGAAATTCGCTACGAAATCGGTGGTAAAACTGTTGATCGTGTTCGAAATACTGGAATAACTAGCACCATAAAAGGTTATGTTTCTTACAACGTAAACGAGAGCTTGCGTCTTCAGAATGCTGGTTGGGCTCCCAATGATGATACATTTTCGGCAATAGATCAAAATGGAAATTTTAACGTATGCATCCCACTACGTATGCTTTTAGGTTTTGCAGAAGATTTTCGAAAAATTCTTCTCAACATAAAACAAGAACTTATTTTAATAAGAAGTAGTATCGATACAAACGCTATAATAAATACAACTGCAGGTGAAACTTTAAAAGTAGATATAAATAAAATTTCTTGGAAAATTCCACACATATCTGTAGCAGATGTAGAACGTCTTAAACTTTTAAAATATTTGCAAAGAAATCAACAAATGGAAATTAATTTCCGTAGTTGGGAGTTGCATGAGTATCCTTTATTGCCTCAAACAAATAATCACACATGGGCTGTGAAAACTACGTCACAACTTGAAAAACCTCGTTTCGTGATAGTTGCATTTCAAACAGATAGAAATAATAAACCTGAAAAAAATAAAGCCCACTTTGATCATTGCGAACTTAATAATATTAAATTACATTTGGGCTCTTCTATGTATCCTTACGATAACCTTCATCTTGATTTTAAGAATAATAAATTTTCTATATTATATGAAATGTATGCTCAATTTCAACAGTCTTATTACGGAACGGTTAGCGAGCCAGTAATGAAACCATCAGATTTTAAGAAAATTGCTCCCTTATTTGTAATCGATTGTACACATCAAAGCGAAATTGTGAAGGCGGGCGCTATAGATGTACGTCTAGATTTTGAAACTAATGAAGCAATTCCAGCAAATACAGCTGCATATTGCTTAATTCTACATGATCGAATGGTTCGCTACAATCCATCCAACAACATTGTTCAAGTATTGTAACTTGTACATATATATATATTATAAAAATGAAATTCATAGTGGATGTGCAAGCATTTAAGGCAGCGGGTAATACCTTCATATTGTAACGACTTTTCTAGTAGAACTTATTTATTTAAGGAATATTCATTTTACAACTATTTATTTAACACTTAAACACTAATAGAATACTTAAACACTAATAATAATTCAACGACTTATTTATATCACAAGGAAAATGCGTATTTATATCACTCGGTATATCGTAGTTCGCTATTTATATTACTTGTTCGGAAGCTCACTGTGAACTGACTCTTACTGGCCACGTCAACAGGTATTTATACTGATTAGGAACAATCCAGAAAGTTCCAGAATAACATACTAGACTTTACTGGAGTGCTTATTGTGTTCGTCTAATTTATGGCCTCGTTTATCGTCATCAAAGCGCCGACCGACGCCGACGTTCTTTGAGCTCCGCTTATCTGCTGTCGGTTCTCGTCGCCGCTATCGCACACACACACGCTCGCCGCACTGCTCGCTCTCGAACACGTATACGCTCGCTACACTGCCCGCTCTCGCACACATACGCTCATTACACTGCCCCCTCCTTAAGGGTGATCCGTCCCGGATCACATCTTCTGTTCCTTCGAAGGATCATGCCGGTACTTGCAATTCTGTCCCCTAAGGCACCCAGTCGTCATATGGAAGTAGCAATCCACCGTCCTTGGCTGTGCGGGATCTCGTTGGGGATTATTGGTTTTTTACCGTTATTTCGACGCCGCTCCACCGGAACATGACCTCCAACATGCTCCGCACCACTCTCCAGTTCAGTCCATCCAACCCACATCCTATCCTTGGCATGGCTAACCTTGTGGTACCTGTGGATAGCAGTTGGTCTCTTAGTTCCACCAACGAATTCCATAACGAGCGGTAGGTGGGCTTCTCAGACGACGCCTTCTTAGAAACCAGGTAGTAAATGGATCGGTTCCCGTCCACCAGACTTAGCACTTTCTTTCCATCTCCGAGTTGGTCACGCAGCTCTGACAAGCGGCCAAACTTCTTCTTGAATACGGTGGCAATACCGCGATCCATCCTCAAGTCTTTGGCCACACAATGAACCAGCGAGTCCGAAGCAGAAAACAAATCTTCGGATCTCTCGGAGGTGACACCGAATCTGGAATTGGCATATAAGCTCGGCGTGGCCATAAACTCGTCATACTGGGGATCCGGAGAACGAGCTTGCATAAGCCTGATCCGTGCTTCTTCGTGATTGTCACCGGCATATGGGGCCAAACGGTTAAAATGGACAACCTTCGGTTTTCCATTTGGTGTGCGTCGAATCCGGTAAATAACGTCATTTATTCTCTTGACGATTGTATATGGACCTTCCCAGTGCTGCTGTAGCTTCGGCGAAAGACCTTTACGGGGCTGTGGATTGTATAACCACACCATGTCTCCCTCCTGGAAACCTCCATCAGTGGCCCGTATATCGTATGTGTCCTTCATGCGATCGCTAGATATCTGCATCCGGGAACGCACTTCTTCATGGATATCGTTAAGTCTTCTGCGAAGATCACTAACGTAGTCTTCTCCGGCAACGTCCTCACCAGGTTTGCAGCCAAACTTCAGGTCACATGGTAACCGTAGCTCCCGACCAAACAGTACTTTTGCTGGTGTTTGTCCAGTAGTTTCGTGAATCGATGATCGATATACCATAAGAAACAGTGGCAGATGGCGATCCCAGTCTCTTTGGTGTTTGGAGACCACTTTAGACAAGTACTTGTTAATGGTCCTGTTCATTCGCTCTACCATGCCGTCTGATTGAGGATGCAGAGGTGTTGTCCGGGTTTTGTGAATGCCTAAAGTCTTGCAGATTTCTTGGAACACGGCGGACTCAAAATTCCGTCCCTGATCAGAATGAAGCTCCATTGGCACGCCGAACCGGCTGATCAGGTGGTTTACGAGCTCCTCCGCTACTGCCGTGGCTGTCTGATTTGGGAGTGCGTACGCTTCAACCCATTTCGTGAAGTAGTCCATTGCCACCAGGATGTATTTATTGCCACCATCGGTCTCTGGAAACGGTCCTGCGATGTCAATGGCAATCCGTTCGAATGGACTGCCGAAATTGTACTGGCGCATAGGAGCACGCCGTCGTTTTTGCGGTCCTTTGCTGGCTGCGCAAGTTGTGCACTTTTTGCACCAGTCTTCAACGTCCTTTTTGCAATTGACCCAGTCAAACCGCTTACGGACTCTTCCAAGGGTCTTGTTAACACCAAAATGTCCCCCCGAAGCATCGTCATGGAGGCATTTCAAGACTTCTCTTACCAGGCTCTTCGGTACAAGCAATTGACGTTTGCTCTCAGTACCATCCTGGTTTTCCACTATTCGCTTCAGGAGTCCATCTTCCTCAATAATGGAGTCCCATTGGGCCCACAACGATTTTACCTCCCCAGATTTAGCGGCGATCTCTTGCCAGATCGGTCGGCTGCCTTCATTCTTCCATTTCCGAAACAAGCTCAGGACCGGATCAGAACCCTGTTCCGTCTTGATGTTATCAGGATGCCATTGTTCATCCGTGACGGTTATCCTCCGGACTTCTTCATGTTCCTCCAGGCACTTGCAGTGCTTGCAGTTTTCGGAACATGGTCTTCTGCATAAGGCATCAGCGTTCGTATGGCTATTTCCAGCTCGATGTTCTATGTCGAAGTCGTATTCCTGGAGCTTTTCTATCCAACGCGCGACTTGACCCTCTGGATTCTTGAAACTCAGTAACCACCGTAAAGCAGCATGATCTGTTCGGAGCAGGAACTTCCTTCCAGACAAGTACTTATAAAAGTGCTCCACGCTCTTTATTACTGCCAGTAGTTCTCGACCCAGCAAGCGTGTCCAAGGTATCATCGATGCGTGGCAAGGGGTAGCTGTCTTTCTTGGTGACATTATTTAGCTGGCGGTAGTCAACACAGAAGCGTGTAGATCCGTCCTTCTTCTTGACCAAAACTACCGGCGACGTCCATGGACTGGTTGATGGTTCTATTATTCCGTCCTTCCGCATGTCGCTTATAATCTTTTCGGCCTCTTCCTTTTTGGCCAGTGGTAGTCTCATCGGTTTCTGACGGATGGGCTGCGCTTCGCCAGTGTTGATTTTATTTTATTCTTGCCGTTGTCCAATGCGAACACGTCCTGGTACTTTACAAGGAGTTCCCCTATTCGACGTAGTTCAGGTTGATTACGGTTTTCACCCGCCTCCTTGTACAGTTTTAACAACGCCTCCGGAATACCTTGAACTTTGCGCATCCCTGAACTCAATCTTTTAACTTGTGGCATGGCAGTGTCCTGGGCGTGTAACTGGAACGTTTCGCCGTTCAGTGTCACATTCTTTCTCCGGAAATTCAAGCAGAAGTCATATTTTCGGAGGACGTCCAAACCCAGTATTACATTGTCCTCTATTTCTGCCACTAACACGCAGTGTTTAAAGACGTTCTTCCCATTTGGATGTTCACGTAACTTTCACCCCTGACTACCACTTGTTCTCCAGTGGCGGTACGGAGCTTCCATTGCGTTGGCAGAAGTTTACTGGGCTCGGTCAATATTCCGGGCCTTATGATTGTTCTGTTAGCTCCAGTATCCAGCAGAAATGAACACTGCTTCCTGTTTATGAGTCCAGTGAGAAAAAGGCTGTCAGTTCGATCTTTCATTGTCTTAGTCAGTGCTACTAAACCTGGGGCCTCGTGTCCCGGGACCGACGTTTGCACCGCCGCGTCGTCCCTGATTAGTTTTCCGGAACTCGGGGCACGCGCTCTTGAGTAACCTCTTCGTTCTTGCAAGCGGTTCTTACGTGTCCCAATTTCCCGCAGTTCCAACATCGTATTGGTCTCGGTTTCATGTTTAATTTTCCCACTATCCTGTTAACTATTTCTTCTAGTCTGTCTTTGTATCGACCGCCGGGCTCCTCCCTTAGCTCACGCACTCTACCCTGCCGTTGCGATGCCTGTTTAACGACGTCATACTCCAGTGCCCGAGCCAACGTGTCAGCGAGTGTTTTTGGCCAATCTAATCGGAGTCGCTGTTGTATGTCGTCATCCCTCAACCCATCGATGAAAGAGTCGACAGCTAACTTTTCTAGCGTGTCGTCGGGAGTACCTAGATACGCGAGGCGGACCAGACGAGCGATATCGGCTTCGTATTCTTGCAGGTTTTCCCCTGCCTTCTGACGTCGGTTTCTTAGCTGCACGTGACTGACGCTTGTCATATGTGCCTGACAATACCGCATCTCTACATTCTTCACTAGGTGTTCGTAGTCGTTCAACTTCTCGGGTGGTATGGTATCCAAAATCTCCTCGGCATTACCATGCAGACCAGCTCGGAGGCTTTATTTTCCAACGTCCATGCGTTCGACTTCGCGGCCGTTTCAAATTTCTTAAGGAAAGTGGTCCATGATGTTTTCCCGTCGAATTTAGGTGGCTTCGTATATGCTTTCGATGAAACTCCGTGTCCATTCTCCTGATTCACACTTCTGGCTTCATTATCGATCTGTTCGGACATTGTCGTACATAGAAACCTTTCTTCTATTTCTTTAATTCGTGAATCTATTTCTTGAAATTTTCCTGCAAAATTCTGTTCTGTTTCGGCAAATTTTGCGTCGAATTTCTCTAAATTTTCTTTAAATTCTTCTCTCAAATTTTCTTTTAGTTCTTGCAGATTTCCTTTTAGTTCCTTTGAATTTTCGGTTAATTTCTCTTCCAGGTTTTCTTTCAGTTCTTCCAGATTTCCTTTTAGTTCCTTTGAATTTTCAGTTAATTTCTTTTCCAGATTTTCTTTCAGTTTCCCTTCCAATTCCATTGAATTTTCCTTTAATTTCTTTTCTAGTTCATCCTCAAATTCGTAGGTATTCGGATCGAAACCCTCTCGTATCAGAACTTCCTCTAGTCGCCCTTGTAAGGTGAGCTTGTTACCAGACGTATCTTCGTCTCGCTCCTCGAGTTCACTTTTCAGTTCGGCAACTTTCAACTCCAACAACTTTTTCGGCATTTTGATTTATATAACTATTTTCCTTCTACTAGAAAATTCTCTTCTTTGGGGGATTGATTGGCTGAGCACCCCACACCTGACACCAATGTAACGACTTTTCTAGTAGAACTTATTTATTTAACGAATATTTATTTTACAACTATTTATTTAACACTTAAAAACACTAATAGAATACATAAACACTAATAATAATTCAACGACTTATTTATATCACAAGTAAAATGCGTATTTATATCACTCGGTATATCGTAGTTCGCTATTTATATTACTTGTTCGGAAGCTCACTGTGAACTGACTCTTACTGGCCACGTCAACAGGTATTTATACTGATTAGGAACAATCCAGAAAGTTCCAGAATAACATACTAGACTTTACTGGAGTGCTTATTGTGTTCGTCTAATTTATGGCCTCGTTTATCGTCATCAAAGCGCCGACCGACGCCGACGTTCTTTGAGCTCCGCTTATCTGCTGTCGGTTCTCGTCGCCGCTATCGCACACACACACGCTCGCCGCACTGCTCGCTCTCGAACACGTATACGCTCGCTACACTGCCCGCTCTCGCACACATACGCTCATTACAATATTTAAGGAAGTTGCTTTCGGTAAAATAGATTCTGCAAAATTACCATCAATTTATTCTAAAGACTATAAAAGTGTTTTCAATATTTTGCAAGAATTAATGTAAGACTTTTTTGTATGCTTAACACTAATTGAAATAAAATACTCATATTAATAAGATTTTTTTTATTTTAAAAATCCTACAAATCTTTAATTCCCAATTCTTTATAAATATTATCAAATAGGTAGCAACATTGTTCGTTTTTAGCTGTAGTGGGCGGCGGCGGCGGCGGCGAGGAATGTAGTGGTGGTGATATCAATGCATAAGATTCTTTCTCGTTTCTTTTCCTTTGTCTTTTTTTCCCTTTTTCCGTTACTATTCTTCTTTTCTTCGGTTCTTTAAAAATATCTCTTCTTTTCTGCACTTCTAACGCTAACGTTTTCCCTGTATGGTAAATTTCTTCATTATTACCATTATTAGGATCGATGGTTTTTGGATAATTTAAAATTTCAGATAGCGGACAAGCTACAATATTGAACAAATCACTATCAAACACGCCAGTGCTTGATGTTCTCCATTTTTCTTCTAAATTTGCAATACTGCTATGCCAATCCTCAGTCGCTTGCACAACATTTGCCAGTTGGATTAACTCAAATGCTGAAAGAACTTTGATTTTATTTCCCGGTTTTAACTGTACAACTGCCATTTTGCTTTCTAAAGTTAAAACTAACGCATTTGTTTCGAGAACTACTCTTTAAATTGGTTATTACCACTACTATTATCCATTCCTCCTCCTCTTCCTCCTCCTCCTGCTCCTTCTCTTTCTAGATGTTAAGGTCATTAACGTATGTACAAATAAAACACAAGTGTCTAATGGTTTCAAGTTAGTTTATTGAACATCATTTTTTCATAATAGTAATTAACTAACTTTATATAATAATTAAAACATTAAGAAATCATTAAAATAACCTTACTTAAATTATTGTTAGTATTATCAGTAATTTTGTAGTGTCCCCATGCTAAAGTCTTATATGTTTCTGGTATATGGAAACATTTATCATCATCCGCAGACAAAGCAATTTTATTAATGCATTGAGAATAAATTATATGCTTTAAAGACCTAAATACATTTTGTCGCTTCAGTACTATCTCGTTTTCATTTAATACATATTTAAAATCTTTTTCCGTTAATGACTTTATAACATTCTTTTTAACACCTTTAGCCTTTTTCATTATCAAACTTCCTTCTATATTCACTTCATTCATTTTAGCTTTAAGACCGACAAATTCCCAAATAATCTTACCACAAACTTCATCTTTCATAAGTGCTGGGATGGCTTTGTTTACCAAAGGCATTTCAAAAATATTATCAATAGAATAATTTGAGGTATCAAATCTATGTAAATTATTCTTCATATCATTATAAACATTATCCGTTTCTATGAAATACAACATACTATCAGTATCTGTATACAAAAGTGATGCTTTGGAACCATATTTTTTTTTATAAAGTTATAGTGAAATTCATACATTACAAATTTGGCAATTTCCAATACTGCAAACCCGGCGTAAATTGGTTTGTCATAATAGATTTGAGACTTTAACAATTGTACTGCTGCAAAATTTTCATCAAAAATGGATATACTATGAAAATTGGGTTGTGAAACTAATTTCTCAACTCCTTTTTATGACCCAAATCTTTCCATGAATTGACTAAATTAACGTTAACCCTTTTTTCTATATTTTCGATACATTTTCCATAGTTTGCATTATTTATTAATTTGTACATGTCTTTTTCAAATGCGTTTGCGGCACTTTGTCTTAGACGAGTATTAAAATCGATAAACGGTTTCATCCAAGCAGATTGCTTGAACGTGAGAATTCTATGAATCTTCGACAACTCTAAACCATCTTCAATACATTGCTTAAGAGTATTTATATGAATAACGTAATTTTGCTTATCGAAAAAGGTTTGCAATAATTTTTTACATTTTGAATTTGGAGGTTTCATTTTTTCAATACACATTGGAAAATCATTGTGCGAATCATGCAAATGTTTTGGATAATGAATATCGACTTCCAAAACATATCCACGATCATCAGAATCTGTATAGTTATTTATATTAAATGAATCAATTTCATTTTGTGAGAGCCATCGAAAGTTCGATATAGGCAGTTTTTCCGAAAGCGCATATCCATATAAATTATTTGCATCCCAATATGATATGTAAGATGTTGCTTGTGAATTGTTGTAATTAGAGGGAATATATTTATTGTTGGCCTGTGCGAAACGTTGAACCACTCCAGCATAACCACCTCGGATATTTCGTTGAAAAAAGAGTACCATTGAACAGTTAGTTAACAACTCCAATTGTACATTGGTAAATTTTAGCATTGCCTGCCATGACAAGCCGGGTAAACTATAAAAATGAGTCGGATCTAATTTGTATGTATTCAAACATAAACTTCTGAAATTTTCGAAAACGTCGCATAATAAAATTACGTCTACTTTTAAATAGAGGTCGCTGTATTCACCTAAATTTTTACATGAAAATTTATGCCAAATATCGTTTGCTCTTTGATAGTCTGTATCAGAAATTGAAGTATCTTGCATTAAATCGTAAAAATCCATTTTTGAAGGTAAACATTCGTTATTTAATTTTTCCAACGTATCTAAATAATTGTATGGGAAAACACCCTTTTGACGCATTAATCTAAATTCTTCATCATTTGGAAAAAAGTTTTTCAATTCTATAATTTGATCATCTGATAAATTTGCAGCGAGTGTCTCCAATTTTCGATTCATAAATCGATAAGAATCTACAAAACGTAAATCTATGTAACTGTTTTCATTATTTTTTTCTATCAACTAAAATTTTCTTTGTAAATGAAATATACTTTTCTTTATTCACCGGAATGACATTCATTGGTTCGTCATCTTCGGCGGCAAATTCACGTATAAAAAGATGACAATCATAATTGCTAAAATTGTGAAAGAAAACCGGGATAAAGTTAACGGTTTTTACTTTCAAATTACAGGAATTATGACAACAGCCTCTATATTTGCCGGTGAGGTGACAGTGATCTTTAATTTTATCTGAACCTAAATCTCCGTTACATAAATAACAGTTTGTTGCCGATGCGAAATTTTCTAAATCCTCTTCAGTTAATTCTTTCATAGGAATAATATTTTTTAAGTATGTATGGGATATATGAGAAGCCTCATTTTTAATCATATTACAGAAAACTTTTGCAAAATTTTCTCCCCGAAACGAATAAAATTTCGAAAGTGAATCGTCATAACAACACTTAACGTAATAGGCAAAACTAAATGGCTTATGAATGTGAGTTGATACTGTTTTAGTATCTATCGACGATTCTGAAGATTGTTGAATTGGAACTAGCAAAGATTCAAAATCGGCATATATAACAAAAGGAACTTTAATTTGCTTTTCTATTTGTTTAAATTTTAAAAAATTATTTCCAGCTGAAGGTAAAACGGTTACACATTTCGCACAGTCCTGTTGCATATGATTAGCTAAAAGATTTTCACTACCAAAATATTGCAAGCAACCATCACAAATATATTTAACAGTTTTTCTCCGACTTAACTAGACGAAATAAGACGACTTAAATTTTTAATATAACAGTAATGTTGTTTATTTTCTTCTTCGATGTATAGTAAGTTAACATGGTTTAATTTTCTACATTGAGAGAAATAATATGGTCCTACAATTATTGATTTTTCTTTTTGTTTTTCGAGACCAAAAACATTTACACTTACATGAGGATTCAATTTTTCAAACAATTTAATGTTACAAAAGGTCATTGGAAAGGCCATACCTGTTAAATTTAGCTTTGAAAGATATTTCCTATAACTTGATACATGATTTTTACGACATCTGACGGGATATAGTGCGGAAAGAATTGCCCAGATGAAACACTTGTTATCATGGTTTTTAACGTTAATAACAGCCTTTTTGCGCTCAATGTCCAATGGAAGTTTTACATAGGTGGAACCATTCAGTGGATTGTATTTCACCAAATTGACTTCCAAAAATAAAAGTTCCTGAAGTGCATATCCACTATCGCGTTCCTTAAAACAAGTATAAGCGTTTTATTAGTATTACTATTAGACTAGACTAGTTCTAACTTACCTGGAATTCCTCAAGCTTTTTTTTTAGATTTGCAAGTAAATCTTCAATTACTTCATTTACATTGCCAGATTTATCTACGACTTGGTAGGGAACCAGAAAAGATTTTACTTCCAAGTTGTATTTTCCATCATTATCATCTGAGACTGCTGCAGGCTTCATAAAACTTCCATAAAGTTCGAAATTTACTTTCAGTACGTTAAAATCCTTAAGTTTTTTATTTATGATGGTCACGATTTCATTCCGTATATTATGAATGAAGTTTTCTATTAATAAATTGCTATAGTCGTTTATAGGTAGATTGGCAAATTTTGTATTATTATTAGGTATCAAACGATAGGAAACCACTTTTCGATTGAACGCTGATAATATTTCATGAACATTAGAACCAAGAGTGACATCACGTTCCAAACATTTATTCTTATGGTTAATAGATTTAAGATGCGCAGAATAATTTACGGATTCAAGTGTACACTTGCAAATATCACATGTTGTAAGCTTAACTCTTTTAGCTGGAGGCTACTCCATGATGTTACTATTAGTACTCGGAAGCGAATGTAATTGTTCATTCAAATGTTGATCCCTATATATTTATAGCACGTTAATTTTTTTAATAACACTTCTTGCATATATTTATACGTAAGAATAATTTTTATTGAAAAAATGAATAAAATTGTTCACTTAAATATTGATATCCGCGTATAGTTTGTTGATTAATTTTACTAACACACTCACGCGTATACTGGAGTGAAAAAATGTCTTACTTTAGTTTTTCGAAATTAATTTCAGACGTTTCTGCTCCATTTGGTAGTTTTTTGACACCTTTTAAAACAAGGCCCGTGTCCACGAATTCTGAAAACTTTTCATCAGGAATAATTTTGGCCCATCTTTGTGGTAAAAAACATTCAAAGTCTCCTAGATCAACCTTCACCTGTCGACCATATCGCGTTTGTACGGCGAAAACTCGTTCAATGGGATACAGTTTCCCAATTTCTAACGATTTTAACGATACCGTTGTTTTGAACTCTACCGAACCGGCCGCATTTAATTGTTTTAGATAATCCATAGTTACAATACTTTTTAAAGGCTAAACTTTAGTTAAAGTATAGGTAGATACTTTGATTAGGAAATAACCGACTTAAAAATGTTAAGGCTTAGGATCAACACAGTAAAAACAAGCGACTATTTAGAACCAAATGTTTATTAAAAGTAAAAGCAAAAGTTGTTGGTTAATACAAAATGATCGATATCGACGCAAGTCACGAATGACACACACAGAATGACACTAAGGAGTCGACGGAAGTGAGGGCGCGACAATCGTCGGGTACAAAAATAGAACAAAAGGGGACGCGCAAAGCGCTCACAAATAGGCGGGAAATTGAACGATTCTCAACACCCTCCCTCAATCGATGGACTATTTGTGGTCCAGAACCCGATGAAGTCCCATGGCGTTGGAGCAAAACTGGAGCTTGGGTCCTGGCAGTGCCTTAGTCAAGGCGTCGGCTGGCATCCTCTCCGTAGAAAGATATTGTAAGTCGATGGGATTGTTCTTGAGTGCCTGGCGAGTGAAATGGTAGCGAATGTCGATGTGTTTGGATCGACTGTGAAAAATCGGGTTTCGGGCGAGTTTGGCTGCTCCCTGGTTGTCGTTGCAAAGGCGAACTCTGGCGAGGTTTTCAAAACCCAACTCGGACAGGAATCTGATCAAGTAGATCGATTCCTTCATGGCGTCGGAGAGTCCCATGTACTCGGCCTCGGTGGAGGACAGTGCCACCGTCCTTTGCTTCCTGCTCTCCCAGGAGATACTGCTCCCGGCCAGAGTGAACAGGTAGCCGGTGTATGAGCGGCGGTCTAGCGGGCATCCTCCCCAGTCGGAGTCGACGAAACCTTGAAGGGTATTTCCGGTTTTCCGGAACGTGAGGGCGAGGTTTGACGTGCCCTTCAGGTATCGCAGTACCCTTTTCGCCGAACTCCAGTGGGCCTTGGTGTACTTAGAGTTGAATTGGCTCAAGTAGCTCACTGCGTGAGCAATGTCGGGACGAGTCCCAACAGACAAGTACATCAGGGCGCCCACGAGGTCACGATAGGGATAGGTGGCGCCGTCGTCGACTTCTTGGTCCAGGTCGTCGTTTTGGTGTCCCATTGCCAATGGAGTGCTGACAGGCCTGCAGTCTTGCATGTTGAACCGCTGCAAAATATCCCTGACATATCCGGCCTGAGACAGGCTGATGACCTTTCCGTTCTCGTCCTCCGATTGCGTCACCTCGATCCCGAGACAAAATCTCGCGTCGCCCAAATCACGGATGGCAAATTCTTGGCTGAGGTTTTGTTTGAGTAACTGCAACTTGACGGGACAGTTGTAAGCCACCAACAGATCGTCGACGTAAACCAGCACAAACAAGTCCTTCGCTTTGTTGAAGTAGACACACGGGTCCGCAATCGAAGGTGCGAATCCGTATTTGCGAAGTGGGCTGTCCAGCTTGATGTGCCATAGTCTGCCCGACTGCTTCAGTCCATAAATGGACTTGTTCAGCTTGCAGACGTGATCGCCTTCGCCAAGTTGCGACAACATGTGTCTGGCTTTACGGGCTACGTCGGTAGATCCTTCCTTGTCGACAATCCTCTGCAGTGTTTCCTGAAAAAGCTTCGGCGGTTCCATATGCACCTCGGTGTCCATGGTCCCGTTAAGATATGCTGTGGTGACGTCAAGTTGGGCCAGCCTCATCGACGATTCGACGCATAATGCGGCAAGGGTTCGCATGGAGTTGAGTCTCGCCACTGGGGCGAAAGTCTCCAGGTAGTCAATCCCGGGACGTTGTGAAAAGCCTTGGGCGACAACTCGTGCTTTTCGCCGCTCGAGTGATCCGTCTGCGTGGTACTTGTTTCGCAGCACGGTACGACAGTTGACCACCTTGCTGTGGGGCCGAGAGACCAGTTCCCACGTGTCGTTTGAGACAAGGCTCTTGATCTCAGAGTAGATAGCATCCTTCCACTGCTCTCCGTCGGGGCCGTTCACGGCGCGGTCGAACGGGATCTCGGACACCAACAGTGCAAAGTTGACTCCGCCGACATACATGGCCTCGTGGAAAACGGCGCCCTCTGAATGGTCCTCCTCTGCGGCCTCGTCCCCGGGATCACTATCCTCTGGTGCAGCATTCCCCGAGCGATTGTCGGGTGTGCCGGCGGATCGGCGGTGATATTCCTTCCTCGGTCGCCCGCGGTTTCCGGTTTTCACAATCCGAGGACGTCCCGGTCCATTTTCCCGAGCGGGTGCAGGTGCATGTCTTGCAGGGGGCGTCACTGGCTGGTTTTGAGCAGGTGCTTCCTCCGGTGCTAGCTCTGGCTTCGGATTGTCGGCAACCAGGTCGTAGGACTGATAGTAGTCATCAGATGTCTGCGGCTGGTTGTCGACGTTTAGAACGGGTGTGCGCTCGAAATTTTCGTTGAACTTTACGTCCCTAGAGACGTAAACTTTTCGTTTGTCGGACACCCAGATCCGGTACGCCTTCGCTTCGCTGGAGTATCCGATCATCACTCCGAGCTTTGCCTTAGGATCCAGCTTGCCTCTTCCTGGAGATTTGTCCAGGAAATGCACCTTACTGCCGAAAATCCGAAGGTGTGAGATGACTGGTTTATTGCCGGTCCAGACCTCGAAAGGGGTCTTGTTGCCGAGGGGACTCGAGATGCACCGGTTCCTGGTGTAGTTGGCGGTACTCACAGCTTCTGCCCAGAATCCTTGAGTCAACCCAGCTGCAGCTTCGACCATGTTGACGAAAGCGGTTTTGTCGTTGCACATGTGCGATGTACAACCGGAGTCGAGACACCAGTCCGAAGAGGCGTGCACTATGTTCGCATGGTCGCATGGCTCGTTGATGACCTCTTTCACGAGCCAGGCTTCTTCCTCCACGTTGTTGGCCTTGTCTTTGTCTTTTTCCTTCATCTTCGCCTTCTTCCAACAATCTGCTGCCTTGTGACCGGGCTTCTTGCAGTAGCCGCAATTGAACTTGGGGCGTTGCTTGGCCCCGCCTTGGTTTTTGTCCTTGTCGTCGACTTGATTCTTCGATTTGTTGTACCTGGGTTTCTGCTTCTGGTTGGCGTACATGGCTTCGTGTTGTTCCGGTTCCTCCTTGATCGCTTCGCCAGTCTCGAGGATTTTGTTCTTGAGTACCTCGAGGTCTGGAAGCGTATCTCAGGACTCGATGGCTCGCTTGAAGACGTCGTAGCTGCTGGGAAGGCTCTGCATGAGCATCAGCACGAGCAGTTTGGGGTTGATCTCCACCTCCATGGCTTCGAGTTTGTCGACAGTTTCGAAAAACTGCGCCATGTGAATGCGAACGTCCTCACCTTCCGCCATCTTCTTCTGGAGGAGTTGTCGTAGCAACGTGGCCATTTGAGCCGGACCCTTGGGCGCATACGTTGCTTCGATTTTGTCCCATACCTCCTTGGACGTGGTGCACCCGCGCACGTGTTTCAGTTCGGACGAACTAATCGCCAGGATCAAATCGGATCTGGCCTTGAGGTCCTGCTTGACCCAATTTTTGTGTGCGGCGGTTTCCAAAGGGGTTGGTTGTTCTGGGAGAGGCGGTGCTGTTGTCTCACCAGAAACATAACCCCACATGTCGTTCCGGATCAGCATGGCTTGAGCGTGGATTTTCCACGTGTCGAAATTGTCTTTGTTGAGGGTAGTTAACCTCACTGATCCCACCACGTTTTGCTCGGCCATTTTTTTTGTTCGTAAATTCCGCGACGATATCGTGTTTCTAACGCTAGAAAAGTCTTACGCGTTTCCGAGACACTACGTTGCTGTTTACGGGCGCGAGACGGGTTCGTTCACGTTTGGTCAAGACGGCCGCCCTTTGTTCGCGGCGAGTCTGATGTCCGACGCGTGCTTTTTTTTTTTTTTTGCGTTTTCCGGTGAACAACACTTGCGATATCACTAAACTGTGTTTACACGGTCTGGGCCCATAACCTGTTAAGGCTTAGGATCAACACAGTAAAAACAAGCGACTATTTAGAACCAAATGTTTATTAAAAGTAAAAGCAAAAGTTGTTGGTTAATACAAAATGATCGATATCGACGCAAGTCACGAATGACACACACAGAATGACACTAAGGAGTCGACGGAAGTGAGGGCGCGACAATCGTCGGGTACAAAAATAGAACAAAAGGGGACGCTCACAAATAGGCGGGAAATTGAACGATTCTCAACAAAAAATAGTAACGTTTGCACCATTATTTATAACTATTATCCCTCTTCAACAGACAGTTATATTTAATTAAGGAATACTTTTATGCTATTGGTTAAAATTAATTCGAATCGTTGTTATAACCATGATGATGGTGGTGGTAGCAGTGAGTGAGTGTTGGTAATAATTTCCGGCTTATAATGATGTTAGTGGAAAATATTCTCAATTAATAAGTCTGTACACTTATACCTATCAGTTATTAATCGCTTCTGTCACTAACTCATCCTTATTTTAAAAATGGCTTTAATTCCAAAATTAGATAATTATTTTTTTGTAAAAGATAGACAATTAATGAACTGTAAAACTTTTTTTTCCAAATTTAAATTTAATCATCATTCTATTAAATGGGTTTTACGTGAACTGCAGCATTCGAAGATTTATAGTTTAAACAATATTACTATCGAAAATTCATACAGAATTATTTTAACTTCAGATCAAAAACCTGTTTATTTGTGCAACCTACTTAACATTAGGGTAACGTCGACTGAACAAAATTTTACAATTATAACTGTTAGTGACAATGCCATTTGTTTGTCATCTGCATTATACATCTACTATATATAAAATATTGTTGGTGAAGAGAGGATTGTCTGTAGGTAACCAAACACATATTATACTTACAAATCTTTGCAAATAAATTCACACTCATTATAAGTCCGCAGTTAAGATTATTAATTATTGGACATCCGTTGCAGGTGCATTTGTACGATTACATTTTTACTATAATTGTAACATTTTGCCATATACGCAGCTATTTAAAATTGTAGTTTCCCACAATAATATCCTGCTTTTTATCTGTTTAAGTATTCAACTCAAATCAGTAAAAGATATTTATTTCAAACTTCATGGACAAAGCAAAGGCTGAAAAATATTACTTCTGACATCCTGTCATGCAGGTGTTAAATCAACATACCCGTTTGAGCATTGAAAAAAGTATCAGCTCACATAATTACAGCATATTGTTTTTCAAGTTTCACATATTCCCATTATCAGTCATGAATAAATCAACGTACCAGTTTGAACATTTTAAAAAATTATCAACTCACATAAATACAGCATGTTCTTCTTCAAGTTTCATTATTCCCATTAGCTAACATGAATGCGAATGGTAAGTTTTGTGAGCAAGAGACTTTCTTATCCTATATTACATACTATTAATTTAATTTATTTTTCAGAGAAACATGATCATTGACTGCATAGTCAATTTGAATCTTCCGGAGTTGGAGGTAAACTATTTTGATATTTAAATTTCTTAATTTATTTTTATTTTTTCAGGATATAGACCGTTTTATGGTCATTTGTCATAGTACTCCGGAAGAGGCTATGTATTGAGGGTTGATAAGTATGCCCACGGCTTGTCCGAGGGCATACTTAACGGTCGAAAGACCTGAGCGGTGTGATCCCTGGGCAACCATTTGGTTAGGTATGTATGTAGAAAATTTTAAATGTATATATATATATATATATTTATATTCTTTAATTCTTTTTAGAATAATGGATTGCCCATTAAAAAAAATTATATTTTATTTTTATTTTTATTTCAAAGGATAAAATTTTGTTAAAGCTCATAAACATTTGTGTTTTATTTCTTACATGATAATAGAGTTTAAACATATAAGTGTCTCCTCAATTAAATGATCAATTTTACATGGATTCCATGTAATAATGGAAAGGAATTTAACATTTTTCTTTTTAAAGAATAAAACTATTTCTGAATAACAATACTTTTTATTTACCATTGTTACCTACCTACCTACCTACCTACCTACCTATCTACCTATTCATAACGAAGCAATTCAATGCACGCAATTAGGTACTTTAATAAATTCATTCATTAGAGTCGAACGCGTAAGAAAAATAATAATTATTTCTTGCACTGCGGCAGCGGCATGCATGCATGTCCAGCCGAACCGGAAAAACAATTAACACATATTCCTTGATAGGTACGTACGTCGGTCGGTCGCGACCGACGGGAAAAAAACGCTCCTTCCTTGCTACGTCACATCATTAAAGTAACGGTACATGATCTCAGAACACATACACCTTTTTTCCATAGGTGCGAGAAGGATGGACTTATACGGCAAACTAACGTTAGACAGAAACAACAACAATCTAACGGGACATGATCTCAGTAGCCCTCTCCTATTACTACTAACAGCGACTTCGACTAGACAGGCCCAAAACACTCGCTGACACATTGGCTCGGGCACTGGAGTATGACGTCGTTAAACAGGCATCGCAAGGGAAGGTAGAGTGCGCGAGCTAAGGGAGGAGCCCGACGGTCGATACGAAGACAGACTAGAGGAAGTAGTTAGCAGGATAGTGGGAAGACTCAATAAGAAACCGAGACCAATAAGATGCAGGAACTGCGGGAAATTGGGACACGTAAGAAGCGCTTGCAAGAACGAAGAGGTTACTCAAGAGCGCGTGCCCCGCGTTCCGGAAAACTAATCAGGGACGACGCGCCGGGCCAAACGTCGGTCCCGGGACACAAGGCCCCAGGTTTAGTAGATTAGAGTTGGACGTTTTGTATTCATTGCAGGGAATATTTTCTGGTCATGTCGAGAAGTTCTATATTTTAGTCTTCCGATAAATGGAATTCCTCTGTAAAAGAGTTTGAATTTGCTAAATTAGTTCAGGAATTGCTTATTGAACATTCTTATTCAATTTAATCAAGATAAAAAGTTCAAGAAGTTAAGTTATATTGAAATTTAATTCAAATTTACATCAACATTTTGTGTCATTTATATTTTTGTAATTTCTGTTAAGAGAAAAACTAGGTACTATGTGTAATACATGTAAATAGTTGCATTTTATTGTAATAAGGAGATTTAATATGTTTTGAAAAATATTCAAAATTTTGTATTTAATTTCGATATTTGGATACAGGTAGTCTTTGAAATTTTGCTACGTATCTATGTGAAAAAATTGAATTTTACGTGGTATCTAAGGATATTTCCTTAAAACAGTAGGTGTTTTGGTGTCGTCTAGATAAGAGGTATTTAATTGTGCTCCAAATTAATTAACATATCAAAGTTAACATTGAAAAATATATATTAATTTAAAAGTGAAATAATTGAACGTCGATACTTACCAGTAAAAACACTGAAGTCAAGATTATTAAAGTTTGTTTTAACCAACAATAATCATAATTAACCTTCGAATTATTCTAATTGAATAATAATTGGAAAACAAAATTAAAAGACATTTTATACTTCAAAGAACAATCTAAAATAAAAATATAAATTACTTCGATTAAAAATAAATCTGGAATAATTATGAAATAATAATAAAGTGTTTCATAAGAAAGAAAAACGTACGTCGATTAAACATTTAAATATTAATGGAATCTAAGCTCGGTTTTTCATGAAACATTTCTAATAATAGTAAAAAATACTTAAATGTGTAATCACCCGCATCCGGGTACAGATATATTTTAATAAATTCCCTATTTGTTTGTTTGTTTTAACAGGTAATTGTATAACTGCTCTATTTCAAATTTATTATAGACTTTGACTCGGACAACCAGCAAAATATCATTAAGATTCCTCGCTTTGATTTGTACTTATTTTTCTAATCAATTAATTACCTATAATTATATATATATATATATATATAATATTGAATTCAGATATTGCAGTTCAGATTAATAAAATTTCTCTAATTATTGTCCATTGAGCAAGGCGATATTTTAATAAATAAAATAGGTTAATACCTAATGATAAATAATACATAATTTTTCGAATAAAATAATAAGTGTAAGAAAGATAGAATTCGCCCTAAAGGTCCGCATTTTGCGTCAACTTCGTGCCTCGGAGTATGGGTGGCCAGCCATCTGTTTATCGTTAGATAACGAGTGAGAGAACAGTATAGGGAATCCGGTTGAAAGAGTAAGAAGGAAAATTGAAGAGCTGCACGTCTATGTCGTAGGTATGTGATATTCTAGGGAGGAAAGAGGGTGACGTTGTAGACCACGAGAAATCACGTTTGTATATAACCAAGAGAGATAAAGATATAGAGAAGTCGAGATAGAAAGATCCTTGTCCTAGTTTCGAATGATAGGTATGTTAGGGATGAAGGAAAGCAAGGGGAAGCTCGCGAGGTGCAGTAATCACGTGGTGGTGAAGGTAAAATTTAGGTATAAATAGCTGCGAGTTTCGATAGGATTTCATAGAGTTGAAATATTGTTGGCTCTTTATCTTCCCTAGCTTGATTGGATGCGGTAGTTATCTAGCGTTCGGAGAGAGCATTTTTGCTTGATTGGATGCGGCAATTATCTAGCGTTCAGAGAGAGCGAACCTAACCCTAGCTTAATTGGATGCGGTAGTTTTCTAGCGTTCGGAGAGAGCATTTTATGCTCGATTGGATGCGGCAATTATCTAGCGTTCGGAGAGAGCGAACCCTAACTCTTGCTTAATTGGATACGGCAACTTGTCTAGCGTTCGGAGAGAGCGTTTTTCGTTTGATTGGATGCGGCAGTTGTCTAGCGTTCGGAGAGAACCTCCTTACCTGGGTTTGATTGGCTGCGGCAATTGTCTAGCGTTCGGAGAGAGCCTTTTTAACGCTTGATTGGATGCGGCATTTGTCTAGCGATCGGAGAAAACCTTTTGCCCATCAATTCCTCATTAACGAACGTTATTGATTCCAAGTAACGTACAAAGTTTGTACGTGTGGATAGTAGTTGCCTGGCCACCTCGAGTCCATCCAGTACGTCCGCCCTGGTTTCACCAACCTACCTATAGGAGCCCGAGTTTGTTTCGACTGACCCTGGTGGCTCATCCCACATCTTGGCTGACCGTCGAAGTACACCCCCTGGCCGTCAGCTGCCCCTCAACAGTCCTTATTTGCTCGCTCCACCGCCCACGACGAGTCTAAGGGTAATTGGTCCCCGTTATACACTGATTTGGTGAAATCCCCGTCCTTACCTGTTTGTCTACCACCTGGTGTACCAACCCCCGTCTATGGTGGTTTGGAATTACCTATTGCCGTCCCGACACCCCGAGGAAGCCGTGCCCGTTTCCCGCACACCCCGCCACTGGTCGTGTGAGGTCGTCATCCCTGAGATCTACCCAGAACCGTAACCGCCCCATAGACGATACCATGTCCGACAACCCCGAGCCAGATGCCGTCGATGCCGACGACACACAAAGTCAAGGTGCGTTATAACCGGTGACCGATATTTGGGTCGTAAATTGTATTCTCTGTCACTATTTAAAATTTACGGTTTTCGGTATTTTGTGCCGCTTTCTTTATTTGCATTGCTACCCGTGTTTACAACTTGTGGTTTTTGACCGTTCCTTGAACTTTACCACCCTTAGGATTCAATTTCAGTATAGTTAACGTTTAGGTTTTATTTTCTTTCGATCCTTTATATTTACATAATCCTTTTTTTTTAGTATGTTTGTTCTTTAATTGTAATTAGCTTATTATATTATCGTTCTTCTAATTATTATTACTTCGGTTTAATTCCTATTGAATTGTTCATTATGTTTACAACTCATTTTACTTTATATGTATATATGGCTCTATTTTGGTATTTTTGATATCTCTTACAGTTGTGCCTGTGTGATGACCCTGGGTACTAGGAAGGTGTATGACAAGCACTTTAATTTGGTTTATTAAATCAGTATAACCTGGGAAGTTCGATCAGTTGTTTTAGAATGGGTTCATTTTAACTTTTGGTATATTTACCACAAAATTACGTAAACGTAGATGTTGACTAAATCGGCCTGAGGGAGTAAAACTACTAGCAGGGATTTAGAAGGATCTCCCTACGGTTTACGGTTCTATGATTAATTCAAGTGAACGTATAGCTACCGTATTAAATCAATTTGGCGGTATCTATTCTTTCAGTTGAAGGTATCCGTTTTGGTTTGATTTTGAACCACTAACACTTGATAACGAACACTATAGTCCCAATTAAAAAAAGTTTATTTACCCCGAAAACACTAACCTAATCACAAATATGTACAATTAAACATACGAACAAGAAAAACAAAACACATAAAAATAAATGACGTTCAATAAAAGAGTGAAACACTAATTAAATATATACAAAAAAATACAATGACTCGTGTGAAGAAAACAACAATTTTGGCAACTAATTTGGTCAGAGCTCCTTCTCCCTTGCCACTGGTGGGTGGAATATTGGAGATGACCAAAATCGTAAGTAAGAGAACAGGAAACGGTAGGTTAGGATGGATCTCTCTCTTCCTTGCCGCGGGTGGGTGGAATGTCAGAGATGCCTGGTACTGAGTTTGCATCGGGTATTTATACAAAACTCAGTACCAAGCAAGGGTTGGAAAAAAGAGGGGTTGGGAGTGGGATGGTTATGGAAGGGTGAACAATTGAAGTTAAAACGAATTGTTAAAAAAAATTAACCTTGCGGCGAAAAAAGTTAGAAATAGACATTAGGAAACGATAGGGCATGCTAAAGAACATATAGAACAAAAAAAGAATGATGATTTTACGATAGGAATAAGTAGAAGAAAAAAAAACAAAAAAAAAATAGGGAAAAAAAAGGAGACTAGAAGTTAATTGATTAATAATAATAGAGGAAAGATAAAAGGGAACTACAATCAAGAGGAAATGAGAAAAAAAAGTAAAGAAATAGAAAAAAAGTAAAATTGAATTAAATTAAAAATAAAGATAAATAAAGCGGTTATGTACAAATTGTTGTTGTAGCAAGGGTGGTTCAGGTAGGAAACAAGGTAATTAGGGCCCTGACGTCACGCGGCAATTCTTCTAATTGAGGGGCCCGTTGAAGGGGTAGTGAAAGGAATAAATTTTGTAGAGAAGTGTATCCATAACACACTGTTTGAGCATTTCAATGTTTTGCTTTGGTAACAGATGTGTTTAAAAAGATATCAGATTTGCAGTTGTCTAAATTTAGGCGAAACTCTTAATTGAAGAACTCTTAATCAAAGAGAGGGAAGTCGAGTAAGTTGACATACTCTGTTGTTGTGAACTGTCATAAAATAGAGACGACGTCCACTAAGAGTGGCGTGTTTCGAACCACCTTATAAATAGAGGCTACGTTCACCAAGGTGACGTGTCTCGCCATAACACACTGTTTGAGCATTTCAATGTTTTGCTTTGGTAACAGATGTGTTTAAAAAGATATCAGATTTGCAGTTGTCTAAATTTAGGCGAAACTCTTAATTGAAGAACTCTTAATCAAAGAGAGGGAAGTCGAGTAAGTTGACATACTCTGTTGTTGTGAACTGTCATAAAATAGAGACGACGTCCACTAAGAGTGGCGTATTTCGAACCACCTTATAAATAGAGGCTACGTTCACCAAGGTGACGTGTCTCGCCAAACACAAAAGGGCTATGTTCACCATGTGTGACGTGTCCGACAAAAAAATATAAAAGGTTTCGTGGTTACCAAGTGTGTCCGATTCCTCACACCAAACAAATTATATATACAAACTCCCGTGACATGGCATTTTAAGACAACAGGTATTTTAACATCGCCTACCAAGGTAGCCCATGGGCTTACAGCGGTTGTGGCTTTATCGAGGGTTATAATTTCACGATTAGCACGACTTTCCTTCTCCCAGCTCAAGACGAACATGCGAGGGTTTTTCCTACACAATTCGTTGTTGCACTGTTTGACGATGTTCGAACTTTGTACCAACACATAAATTTAGCCATTAAATGTCTTTGATGGCACGTCTGTCCCAACCCTAAATTCTATGGTAAAATAAAAAGGTGCTTGTCTTTCCGAACCGATACCAAGGGCAATTGTAAATATGTATATTTATAAATAAATCATGTGGTTCAAATTTCTTGTGTTTTCTTTGTAAGCACATACAACTTGTACGGAACTCATAAAAGAATATATCTTACTACATTCTATTAACACAACGTAATTAAAAGGTCCTAACACTAGACGATTCACATTCACAGCCAAATTCTTCGAGTTAATTAATTAAATAAAGATTTTTGAAAAGTTAAATTTTTGTTTGTTTTCTTTTCTCGAATTTTAACTAGAAAGTGAGGGTACCCCCCTGCTTCGAGTTACAAATGCGAATAATGTTTCAACAAGTTTTATTTAAACTCTACATATGTTTCGGCTTGTTAGGCCTTGTTCACGAGTATACAGATGAATACTAATCTAACAAATGACCAACTGGAATTTAAGAAAAACACGGTTATAGATTATTACTTGGATTTTCCCACAAATAATGGTTGAACAACCCTGTTCCAGGTATAAATAGTATTTATTATTGTCAGAATAACTTAGTATTAGTATTCATCTGTATACTCGTGAACAAGGCCTAACAAGCCGAAACATATGTAGAGTTTAAATAAAACTTGTTGAAACATTATTCGCATTTAAGTATTTTTTACTATTATTATTTAAATATTGTTAGATTTAAAGAGTGACTTTGCTTGGAAATAAAATAAGTGAAAGTTATTTTATTTAAACATAACCAAGTGAACTAATTGAGTAAATTAAAGTGTGAGCATCTATGTTTTGAACTTAACTGGCTGATTTATCAACAACAAACATCAGGTGACTGTGTAGTCATTCACTACCAAGGCCAAAGAAATTCAATAAATTTAAGGTATCATGGGAAAGACTTTTAGGACGTCAAAGTGAGTTGGAAAATTTAAAAACTTTTGTAACTATTGAGATATATTGTTTTCTTTTTTTTATTTAAAACTTTAGTAGATAATTGAGCTAGTTAGGGAAGATTAGAGGTATTTAATCTAATTTTAATAACATGTCATTGTATGTAGGGAAGATTAGGGGTATTTAATCTAATTTTAATAACATGTCATTGTAAATATTTCTAAAAATTTATTTAATTGAACTCACTACCTGAGTTAAGAAATTGCATGCTTTCTTGTATAAAATTTTGTAAATATTTAAACAACTGACAATTTTAAATATAATTTTTGTTTTTAAAATAAAAAAAAACTTAATTTTTTATTATTTATTCTTTTGAAATTCATGAAATGAATGTCTGGCGCCCAACTTACCTTTCATCTCTCCCCCTCTCTAACCCACCACACAATAATATACATCTACCTATAAGCAAATACATCATGTAATTTTCTTAATCACTAGGGGTGAATGACCTCACTCTTCTTTGTGCTAGAATCGTTTATCTTACCCTACTTATAGGAACTCTTCTTACAGGTTGTTGAACAGGGGCAAAGTGTAATTTCACAATAATATTTTTGGTTTTGGTTAAAGGTGTGGTCATTTCAACTCTTTTTATTTTTAACTCTCATTTTAGGATTCCTCATTGTTTAGCAGTATCTTTTCTAATTAGTGTAAAGTCGCCATTCATTATTAAGTAAAAGCACGTAGTGATTTCATTTCCCCCAGGAAGTCGTAAACTGACTTTTATTGATTTTTTATTTTAGATAAACTACATTCTGCCAGAAACATGGATACATACAGAATTTATAAAGATATTAAGAAGATGGTTCGTGACATCAATCGATCACGTACTGTACATTCGAATTCTTTGGTATGCCATCGTTATAACGTCCGGTCATGTCTACTTAATATCCCTTGCCTGGACAACTACTCCGGTACATAACTCCATTTCCTTTAGTTCAACGATCTCCTCATCATTTTATCCCAATGTTGACAAATTACTGACTTTTGGATTTCAAGTTTTATATTTCACATACAAATATCTCTTAAATATAAGATAGAACACAAAGTTTACAATAATTATAAAAACAAAGATAAGTGTGGTATAAGATGTATGTATAATCTTTTTTTGTATTGATCAGTAAATCGTCAAGATCGATTTACAACCTGGAGACATGCTGGTCAGTTTCAATGTAGTATCCCTCTTTACCATGGTCGCTATGAAGGATACTCTTGATTATATTCAGCAGATATTTCCTGAGAATATCACTGCTTCCAGTAGAATAATACCTTCTACGAATAAGTAGATGGGGTAGCTATGGGTAATCCTCTCAGCTCGGTGGTCTCCAACTTTTACATGGAGCACTCTATATCAGCACCTCTCAGGAACAAAAGCTGGTTTTGTTACGTGGATGAAACGTTCGTTGTATGGAGTCGTGGTGATGAAGCCCTTGAGAATTTTCTTCACCACATCAATGCTGTGTATCGTATTCTATTCTTTATCGTCTAGGTTGCACTGTTTAAATTCCCATACAAAATAATCTTCACGTATACGCGCGCTTTTGTGAGGCGAATTAAACAAAACTCGCACTAGGCACTCAGCGCAGCTTGCCGCGCACAATGAAACACATTAACGATGTGCGGGAACTCCCCGGTGTGGTTAATAGTACACATTGCCGTGCTTCATTCATTTGTCTTATCTCTTTCGAAATCGTCGTTCGTCCGTCATATCACGCGCTCACGTATATTCGTTTTTGGTGTTTGATATTTATTGTCCTTTCCTTAGTGTTTCCGTATTTTTTTAAAACTATGAGTGGTAATGAGAGTAGTTCGACAGTAAAAAAGCTAAGTGGAGCAGAATACAGAAAAAAGGCAAAAGAAAAGGAAAAGAAAATAGAAAACATTTTAAAACATACTCGTAAACTAGAAACATTTTTTACGAACTCTGCAGAAAGGAACGAAACGGTGACGAATGTTGCACTATCGCCAGCGATTTCTTGCCCTGGTTCCTCTACCGTGGACTGTTACGTTTCTCCGTCCAAACTAGCCCTATAGTAGCGACGACGCCGACGATCTACAATGAAGACGAAATTCTAATAGAAGAAAAGTCGTATATTCCGTCAAGTGACCCTGCACTGTGGCAAGTAAATGATGAATTTCGAGATTATATTGTTAAAAATGGACTTCAACAAAACGAAGAATTAGATTTTTCCAGATCAGAAAGGCAGTATAAAAATAAAAAAAGATTTCTATCTAAAAATATGTTTGAAAAAAAGCTTGTTAATGGCGAAAATGTGAAGAGAAGCTGGTTAGTATACTCAGAATCCACAGGTCACGTGTTTTGTGGTCCTTGCAAGTTATATGTTTATAAATTACATCTATTTTATCATTTCGTATATTTCATAAACGTTCTTTGATAAACGTCAAAATAAACGCCAAACTTCCATGATTAGGATCTACACGTCCAAGTAATAACAATACAAGCCCCACCTCTGAGCAGTTGGTCCTTAACTTAGACGTTTTAATTGTCGACAAATTCCAGATTATCCTATCTTCGGACGAGATAGATCTGAAAATTATGACCTTTAACCAAGAACGCGTTTTTTCCAATTTTCATTTGATAATATCTTTTAAACCGCTTAATAAATCGATATGAAATTTTGCGCTAATTTTTCAGTTTTTCGACAATCGTTAATCGAAAAGTGCAATTTTCGCTACTTTTTCCATGGCTAACTGAGTGTTTGACAGACAAACATTTATACATTAGAACATTATTATATAGTATAGATAGATGAGAAAAGTATTTTGCATTATTCAATTTGTCTCAAAAGTTGGTAATGGATAATCTTCTCGCAATATCGCTTCATTAGCCCTGCGTATATCGACACATATTCGGCTATCACCTGATGACTTGAATGTTACTACAATCGGAGGTATCCCTGCGATAGGTTCGACCACTCTCTCAATTATATCTTGTCGTAAGACGTCATTAAAGTTTGCTTCAAATTGTGCTTTAACGGATATAGGAGTATGGTGAGATAACCGATTCTAGCACAAGGGAGGAGTGAGGTCATTGACCCCTAGTGTTTGAGCAAATTACATGATGTATTTATGATTCTTTACGTTGATATGAAGTATGAGATAGATCGTTAAATTGAGCGAGGGAAGTGGGTCAAGGCCATTGACGGTATAATGGATTGGAGCGAGGAGGCGGGAAGGGGACAGGAAGGTGATGATACAGCGACTAAACGTAAGGATGGTAGCCTATTGACAACGTCGATGTCTTTGCTTTGCTGTACTACACAGTACACAAGAGAGCGTGTGAGTATCCCCGATGTCATAGACTAGACCCGACTTTTCGCAGAGATATGAATTAGTCCCCTGACGACATGATCAGCAACACCAGTTTATAATATCCTAGTGAGAGACTTTACATCTGCGAAAAAATATAGAGGTACATTCCAATAAATTCTAGACAATAGAATCGTGTCTCAGCGGTACAGCTTGCACGAAAACGTCGACAAAATGCACATTGGAACCGGGTAATGTAAAGTGTAAGAGAAAATGTTTGAGAATAAGGTTGTTGAAAATATAACGAGTAAAATAAAATACGTCATAATTGAAACAATAAGGCGATGGATGAATATGAATCATGACCAAAAAATATATAGTAGAAGAACCTAAATACGAATATGCAGTAAAAAGCCGCAAAAAAATAAGAACTTTTATTTTCACCCCTAACACTATATGTTGGATAACTCGTATAAAATGGAAGCTTATTGAATGAGTAGCACATGGAAATTTCGGTAATGAGGTGTTACATACAAAGACAGGACAAATGTTAGCGAAATTCCACAGCGTAAGATATGGAAAAGTAAAAGTGTAAAAAAGAACTTTAAAATTTTTTTTAAGTATAAAAAGATCGTGTAATAACATATGCGGTTAAAAGATGCTCCCCAAAGGGTAGTACCTGAATCTGAAACATATTTAAACAAAAGAAAAATAGTTGACACCTTGAAGCTTAAAAAAATAAATAAAACCTGCTATTAATTCCACAACCTGTAATTTTACATTCGTCGGTGAGGATCTAGTAAAGCCGGGCTTCATTACATTTGAATCGCATATACCTACTGTAAATGACCGTCCGCATTCGTTATAATGGTGATGATGTCTACCGTGAACATATAAAACGAAAACTAACACTTCATCGTCACATTTACAAACATCATCCCCTATACCATCTTCACTATATTAACTATTACACAATATCAGCGTCGTATCTTTATGTATGTTTAACAACACCTTTCAGCAGCTAACTTGAATAGGGTGCGTGTTCTGGTGGTTCTAAGAAGAACCGTTTGTGATGTGGTGGTTTATGCCAGCATCCGAGATGAACCATCAATACGTTCTGCGGTATTAGGGAAGATATTTTCTTCGGTATTGGCGATGATGGAGAGACGAGTCAGTGTTAGACTAATTTTATTGAATAAATTACAGCTATTTATACAAATACCATTTTCATTGTTCATATGGAGAATACATGGTCAGCGGTTTGCAGTATTGTGTGTATTTGTTCTGACGCAGTTAGTGGCGATGTTATCTGTAAGCAGAATTCAGATTCCGCTGTACAGAGTGTGCTAGTTTTTGTATTTTGATAGGTACTGAGTGTTCCCACAGGACCCCCTTCCCAGTGTTGAAGCTTGAAGGTACTGAGAAAATCGAACTCGTCGTCCGGAGCGGGTGGTTTTCTTCTGTGGAGCTTCCTCATTGATCATTGCACCCAAGAATTGTCGCAATTGTTTTGCTGTGTTTGGCTTTGGGTAATTGCTGACTGATGTCACTCGGTCAGGTAAATGACGTATTCCATTGCTGTGACCGAGTTACCCAGAAAGGAGACTTCCTTCATGCCAAGTTGCATTTTGCTTGGTTCAGCAGGATTCCGTAAGACTGCAATCGTGATGTCGCTGGCGCTGCTGTTCTGTTGACTCGGATGCTTCGTCCATGTAGAATTACTTTGTAGACCCAAATTGTGGGACAGAATGATTGTGCCAAAAATAGGGATGGTGGTACCGTTTGCAGCTTGAAGTGTGCAATCGGACTTCTGACGTGGACCATGTATTGGAGACTTGGGATACACGCAGATGTCAGCAACGGGTAGACCAAAAATTTCTGGCGTGTGGTTCTGTCTGTTACCAAAAGGCGACGTTGTGTCTGGCGGATCTCACTGGTCGGTTCGGGTCGGTAGGAACTAAGGAGGGAAGCTTGACAAGTTGGTCCACTGACGATGAGGGGTTGGCGGCGGGTGTTGACGGCGACGGCGTTGGTGGTGGCGGCGGTGGCGCTGACGACGGCAGGGGTGCTGCACCACGTTTATCATGTTAATCCCGTCGGAACGTAGGTCACGTCACCAATGTTGCGTATGTCAGGGGCGCTGCATCACGTCGGAACGTTGATCACGTCGGGGTCACCACGCAGATAAGCAGCTAACGTGAATAGGGTGCGTGTTCTGGTAGTTCTAAGAAGAATCGTTTGAGATTTGGTGGTTTATTCCAGCATCCGAGATGAATCATCAATACCTTCTGGGGTATTAGGGAAGATATTTTCTTCGGTATTGGCGATGATGGAGAGACGAGTCAGTGTTAGACTAATTTTATTGAATAACTTACAGCTATTTATACAAATACTATTTACATTGTTCATATGGTGCATACATGGTCAGCGGTTTGCACTGGTTTGTGTATTTGTTCGGACCCAGTTAGTGGCCAGAACTGTCGATGTTCTCTGTAAGCAGAATTTAGATTCCGCTGTACAGAGTGTGCTAGTTTTTGTATTTTGATAGGTACTGAGTGTTCCGACAACGTGTATTCGTTAATATTCTTACACATACTACGTATGTCTCACTATGTGCTCCAACGAGCAATTACTTTCCAAATTATAATTGTGTTGCACATAACCCATCACTGTTCTTCTCTCGCTGTTTCCGCATCTCTCGCCGTTAACTGGTAAGTAATGTCGGTAATCTTCGTCAATATTTGCACCTGATCGCCAAGATTGTGGCCACTCATTCACGCACACGTCTATCCCGAAGTCTGTCCGACTCCTCCATCACTAAACAACCTCAATAACGAACGGTTCTCGAACCACCATGTTCTACAAATGAATCCCATGCTGCCTGCGTACGTACTGATGCAACTGTCCATCTTCCGTATTATATTACCAACTCCGCAGCACCTTCTATCGCACCACGCTCGTCTTCCTCCGAATCTTTTCACCCAATTCACAACCCCACTCCTCCGAATTATATAAATACCATCAGACTTCAACATGCTCTACTTCGTCGTATTCACCGGGAGACTTCTTCAATTTATCCCCAATAAGTTCTATATGTTACACCACCAACAGTGGGAGACATCGGGAGGGACGGTCACCAGTGTGATTATTAAGGACAGGATGCCTCCCGCAGAATTTCGCATGGCACTGAAAAAGCATCTCCGATTGTTGGAGGTAGGGGGTTCCGGAATTATACTATATGCCAAGTATGGAATATGTGTTGCAGCACAGTTTTATATTTAAAATGTAAAAAATAAATGTTTACTTTTTCAGTTAATAAATTTTATTTTCTTCCCTCAGTTGGTCCACTAGCTTTGAATAATCGGATCGGGCCGCTCGAAACTCTCCTATTGAACGTTCGTTTCTTCGGTTTCATTGTTATAGATTTAACGCTCCCTGCTACCGTTCGCGAAGTACTGGCGACAGGCTCTTCCGTGACCACATCTCCTACACTCGTCTCTCCTCCACCGGACGATGATGTCTTACTGATCAACTCACCATTGGGAGGAAGAACTTCTACTGTATCGCCAACAGCTGAGACTCATCTAAGGTAATGATGGGCACTTCGGCGCCACCACACTCTCCCACTTAAGTCATTTTACCTAATTTCAACCTCTAAATTGTTCTCTTAAATATCTTCTGCCCCCTTTCTTTAAATCCTCAACCTTTTTTATCTCCATCCCTCATTTTCCAACACTGTTAAATGTACCTCGCACAACGGTTGTCCTTAGTCATTCTTACGAATCCTTTTACTTTTCAATTAATAACATGGTTACCTACAACGTTCCTACCTTTTCTCTCTTCTAGAGGATGGATTTTAGAAGGGGTTTTTTTCCTCGAAATCAACTTCAACAATTAAAATCCATTGAGAGCCTCATCTTACATTTCTTTACCGGAACAAAATCTACTGAAGAAAGCCGTTGTAAACTTGCGAAACGATGATCAAGCCTGCTTTGCCTGGGCAATAGCGTCAGCTTTATACGCCGCGCAAAAAAAACCCACGAAGAACAACCTTCCCGCATTACTCTCGAATAATTGGACTATGACGGCATCAAATTTCCTACGAAATAACCGATATTCCGATGTTAAATCCAAGAACCAGTGTTCTGTGAATCTCTACGGCACTAAATCCGCTTTGAAAGATGGAAAGTGGATCTGGGAAATAGTTGGTCCCCTCTACTCACCCATCAAACGAAGCCTGCACTTCAATCTACTGCTGCTCAACGATGATCATGGCAATAATCATCACTGTTGGATCTAGGACATGTCTTGTTTACTTTCTCAACAGCTTTCCAAAACAGGACACCGCAAATCCTTGTGACGGTTGCTTACAATGCTTCTCAACATTAGTCCACCTGTATCGTCATCAACTGCATGACTGCAACCTTGACAGCAACCACGTCTACACCACCCCTTCTAACGGAGATTTCAAGATGGATAAGATGGGCAGGTTCGTCCCCAACCACATTTTAAAATTTGAAAACCATCAGAAAATCATCATAGAGCAACAAATTCATACATGCTTACTTGATCCTAACAAGCACTCTACCACATCTACCCACAAACATCAACCTCATTCGTTCGCTTACTTAATGAAGTGCTCCTTTGATGATTCCCTCTCCAAATTTACATCATATCGGGCATCGATTTGTTTAAACACTCAATCGATACGTTTATGATATTTGTCGCCGAAATTTGAAGATCATAGCGCCCATACTAATCCTGACAGACCAATAAATACATCTCTACTCCGAGGCCACCTCTTGTAATATCTGCGAAGAACCCTATCTAGACGATGACGTATGGGTGGTCCGGGATCATTTCGTTTGTCCGGTAACGTTCGTATAGGTGCCGCTTACTCCAGATGTAATTTAAATTACAAACTACCCAACTTTGTACCTGTCTTTTTCCATAACCTCTCCGGATACGATTGTCACCTATTTATAAAGGACATGGCTGTGAACGATGTTATTAGGAGTTGATGCTGTGCAAACCGATACAGACGACTCAGCTCAAAATGTGTTTGTTAATATTAGATTTTTCGATACTTTTCGTTTCATGGGTTCTTCCCTCGACAAGCTATCGGAAGAACTAGATTCTTCTCAATGTTTGCAAGTGAAAAAGTACTATTCAGATCCTCAACAATTTCAGCTTGTGCGACGGAAGGGTGTTTTTTCCTACGTTGATGATATTTCAAAACTTAATGAGACAATGCTTCCGCAAAAAGACAATTTCATCAATAAATTGACTTCCCTTCCCATTTCTGATGAGGATTATAAACAAGCAAAAACGGTTTGAAATACTTTCTCATGTTCAACTCTTGGAGAATATTCAGACCTATATTTAAAAACAGGTGTTCTTTTATTAGCTGACGTATTCGAGAAATTCCGAGAAATATGAGCTGTTACATATGATTTAGACCCTGCTCAATATTACACCGCTCCAGGGCTTGCGTGGTATAGCATGATAAAGTTCACTCGTGTTAATTTACAACTTCTTACTGATATCGATATGTTAAATTTTTTTCAAAAAGGGGTAGAGGAATAAGAATGCATTTCGCTAACAACCCTCATCTCCCAGATTACAACGCCTTCGTTTCCACCTCCTACATCATGTATTTTGATGCTATTAGTTTGTATGGACATTGTATGAGTCAACCGCTTCCTTTTTCACACTTTCGTTAGCTTACCGAAGCCGAAATTGATGAATTAAATGTTCTCTCGTTGGATGCTTCTTCAGAATATGGCTATGTCTTAGAAGTTGATGTTGAATATCACCAAAATCTCCATGACTTGCACTTTTTAGTTGAAATACTATTTCTCCTGCTAATGTTAATGGTAAAGTTAGAGAGTTCATTCCGAACCTTATGAATAAGACAAGATATGTTGTTCATTACCTAGCATTGCAACAAGCCCTACATAATGGATTAAAAGTAACCAAAGTTCATAGAATTATTCAGTTTAAACTGTCTCACTGGCTTAAGCTTTTCATTCATTTAAATTCATTGATTTAAATACCCGAAAATCTATTTTATCCGAAATTGTTCTTCAAATTATTGAATAACAGCACCTTCGGAAACACGATGGAGAACGTTGATAAACTAGTTGATGTGAATTTAGTTACTCATTAGCAAAATTCAGGATGCTTCCTGGGTGCTGAGAATTTAATAGCTAAACCCAATTTCAAATATTCTAAAATATTCACGACAAATTTCGTTGCCATTCAGATGAATAAGTTTATAAGTGTTCATAAAAAACATTTACCGAGATATTATCAAAAATATTCAACACATTGATACTTCCAATAATCCGCGCGAAAATAGTTTCGATATTCCCATTGCCTCATCTGTGGTCATGGCAGCTATAAATGAAACATTTTACTACTTGAATATATTACTGAATTATTGCATCGTGGTGAAAATTTACAAAAATTATACCCTTGTAAAGTATAAAACAATCGAAGCTAAAGAGTTTAAACAAATCTGTGAAAATCTTAACGTGTTTGAGTGCAACCGTATTGAAATCTGTGGCAATTATTTCAACCCGGAAATTGGCTGTTCCCATAACAGTGATATAAGTGTTTCTGAAGCCGAAGTATTGATTTAACTAATTGGATCCAATCTCATACGAGTGTTACAAAAGTGAAACTAATATCTTGAAAAAGCTTCTGAGAAATGTGCTCCACAACAGCAACAAAGAGGATGCAAAAGATGTATTTATACGTTTGGGATTTCAAGTACCGTTCGAAGCATTTACTTGGATAACTGAAGGAGTTGACTCACCTTTGCCTTTGCTCAGTTTGCTTGTTCACAGACAGCTATTATGTGACGGCTTTATATCAAAATATCTGTAACAAGCAGCTAAAAAACAGTATTTAACTGATTTTGATGTTATGATTATTATTATTGGTACAAAAGAGCTTGTCTTCCGCAGCGATATTCTTTGTTCAAGAGCTTCTCAAAAACAACAACGTAACAAGTTGTGATCAATTTTTTTTTCAGAAATATTGTAAAAAAAACTACAAGAATATGAAATACTGCTTAGAAGATATCATATTGGAAACATCTTATTACGCTCAACCCAATATTTTATCAGATGTTATACATCTAATGAAAGTATACACTTAGTCTATAACTACAACCCACTTCAAGCTGGAAAACAAAAAGCAGTATATCAGTGTATTCTTGGAAATTTATTGAAAGCGCGAAGGGGAGAGCGAGCAGGATGGCAAACAGGGCCTGATTCCGCAAAGTGGCCATCCATCAAAATTGAAGACTACACGCATACTTTGAAATTACTACACTCTTTAATGTAATATTGTATTTATTAAAAAATGAAACATCTCAACAAAAAATGATAAAGTGCTTTATTTAAATTTTATTAGCAACACCAGCGTCTACTTATATTCATCAAATAAGCCATAATTGATATAAATATGCATAGAAATACAACCAAACATGCACAATACAACTTGAAGGAACAGCAGTGAATACCATACGTTTCCTGGAATACTCTTTTCCAATATTTCAGTTGCCGACATCCATTGGCTGTCAATACATTCCAAATTCCTATCCTTTGTTAAAGAATATCTTACTTTCACCGAACTCAATTGGCGTGTAATGTTTAAAACAGGCGCTTTTAGTTTAGTACGTACCCGTTTAATAATCATATTCCTTCTGTTATGCAGCTTTTACATTTTTTAATTTTCTAACCTGTTTACAATGGTAACGAGTAAATATCAACATAGTAATGGTAGTTCTTCTTCTCCATTCTCCTTATGCCTTTTCAGGCGTCGGAGTTTGGGTTGATTTCAACCCATTTCTTCCATATTTCTTCCATGCTTTCCTGTCTTGCGCTGTTCTTTTCATTTGTTCTAGTGTTTTTCCTCGATGCTTTCCCAGTTCCACTATTTGTTCTATCCATGTTCGTCTTGGTCTTCCTTTCTTCCTCTTCCTACTGGTTTTTATTTCTAGTATTTTTCTAGTTATTCTTTCTGTGTCCACTCTCTCGATATGCCCATACTATTTCAATTGTTTCTTTTCTATTTTCTTAATTATTGATTCTTGTTTTACCATTTCTCTTATTTCGTCATTTCGTACTCTATCCCATTTAGTTTTGCCTGCTATTTTTCTTAGGTGCTTCATTTCAATTGGTTCTATTTTCTTTTGGTGTTCTTTTTGTATCGTCCAGTTTTTGCTTGCATATGTTATGGTTGGTACCGTTATTGTGTTGTGTATTCGTATTTTAGTTTCTTTCTCTATTTCTTTATTACTTAATATGGTTTTATTTATTGTATAGTATATTTTTGTTCCCTTTCTTGCTCTGTTTGTTATTTCCGCGTCAGTAGTGTAAGATGACCGGTTCTAATTCAGAGGAGAAGAGGTTACTTAAGGTCAAATTGACGGAAGGTCATTGACTTTAAACTTGTGTGTTTGTAGTGGTCGAATGCTTCACAATGAATTGAAAGATATTTACATGTATCGGTAATGGAAAATTGAATACGTCTGCAGTCGTCTGAAGTTTACGAATCTTAAATACGTTTACATGATAATGTAGAGGAAGTGGAGAAAAGTGTAGGGTATAGACATATGAAATAAAAGTGAAGTCGTTATAGTTATCGATTCTTTATTTTGATATAAATGAAGTATGTAAGTGATACAATCAAAATATTGAACAATAAGATTACATTAATAGTACTAACAACTTGTAGAAATACGAAAGAGTCGGTGATATAGCCCTGGAGAAAAGTGTAGGGTATAGACATATGAAATAAAAGTGAAGTCGTTATAGTTATCGATTCTTTATTTTGATATAAATGAAGTATGTAAGTGATACAATCAAAATATTGAACAATAAGATTAAGTTTAGGGTATAGACATATGAAATAAAAGTGTTATAGTTATCGGATAATAAGAAGTTATATGGAAAGTGTGTCAAGGTCACAAGTCTTTAAAAAGGAAAAGGAAGGTGTAGGAGAGGGTGGAAAGTGTGTCAAGGTCACAAGTCTTTAAATAGGAAAAGGAAGGTGTAGGAGAGGGAGCTATTGAAAGGTAGGTTTATGAAAACATAATGGATTGGAAGAGTTGACGCCTTTGCTCATAAGTATTGCAAAGAATACAGTACAGCGTGTGCGTATCATCGATCTCGTAAACAAAGCCCGACTTTTCGCAGAGGTACGATTGAGTCCCCTGACGACAAGGTCGGCCAGAAATATTTTTTTAACGTGTTTCACCCTCATACTTTGACCCCCGAAAAGTGTATGAAGGGTAGATGATAGGGAGAAAATGTCTGAGTAAAAAATGTTTAGTGTTCCATGAAGAACAATTTGCTTCCAACGAAACTTGAAGAACGTTTGTAATGGGAGAAGTAATTTCAACCCTAAATTTCAAGAATTAATTAAAGGTATAAGGAGCGGTGCTAAAAAAAAAGGTACCTCTCTCACTATTGATGTCGAAGACTGAAGGTACCACTTGGCAATGTCAGAAGTATCAAATTCAGACAACTACCCCTCTCGGACTTAATGCCTCCCGACCTCCCCCCACCAGCCCAACGCGGCGCCCTGCCCCCCCCCCCACAACTTCTCCTAGGAGAGATAAATTCACCAAATTTCACATATATGTCTTATTCACAATTTAGAACAACAATGGTCTCTTTGCCATTTCCTGTATGGGGCCGACTTACACCACCTAACCTAACCTGTTTTTTTTTTTTTTTTTTTTTTTTTTTTTCCCAAAATATTTTAGGACCATTTTGGTTGGTGGTTTTTTTTTTTTTGTTTTTTTTTAGTTTTTTTTTTTTTTTTCAAAACAACTTACAAACTAACTAACAAACTATTTACTTAACTTATTTACACACTAACATACTAACCCTTATTTACTACTTAACTTATTTACAACACTTACATACTAACCCTTATTTACTAAGACTACATATATACAATTGCACTATTTACAATTTACCTTATATACTACTATACAATATCTACCTATTGGTAACCGACGTCAACTGCTGCTTCGCGGTGTCAAGCAACGTTTTCAGTCGTTCCAACTTCGGACGCTTTGCTTCCTTTGCGCGCTCTAAGACGTCCACTTCCTGATCGATCTGGTGGTCCTCCTCAACCAGTTCGACCCGTTTCTTTAACAAGGCTTCCTTGTTACAGGCAGACTTCGCCACTTTTGCTTCAAGCTGAGCGATCTCAGCTTTCCGCTTAGCGATCTCAGCTTTCCACATAGCGACGTCGTCGTCCTGTTGCAAGATAGCCTTGTCGAGTTGGGAAATGTCAGCGCGCACCTTCTGCTGCGCAGCGCGCCTTCCTTCCCAAGCGGACGTCAAATACGCCATCTTTTCCAACACTTTCGGAATTATCCCAAAGGCGCTTTCCAGACTATCTATGTCTTGCGATAGAGTCGTCTGAGAAGGCGTCGTTGGGGTTTCTGGAAGTGGAGAAACAGGCGATGGAATCGGCGTGAGCGTTGGAAGTGGAGAACCGCAGTCACTTGACACCGAAGCAGCACTTGTCATCGTCGTCGCCGTTGTCCAGGTACACGTCGTTGCCGCCGCCGTGGACGTGGACAATGGCGTCGGTACCGTGTTCCTCCTCCTGGTCGATGGCGTAGTGGTTGCGCTGGTGGATGACGTCGTCGAAGGACGCATCCTTTGCGTCATCCCCAAACTCCTCTTCTTTCCACCAGCAGCAGCAGAACATGTTGGTGGCGCCGACACCGCAGCTATCGCAGCCATCGTTGTGACGGCGACCACAAACTCGCACTGTAAAACAAAATTATTAATTAACAATTACACAATTACTTCAACAATATTAATTAATACTTACACCACTTGTTCTTGATTTTCCGTACCGGCATTTCGGTACTGCAGGTTTTCGTTGTTGTTTATTTTCATTTTCCATTTTTAATTTGTTATTAATTTTTATATATTGATTGAAACGTCTTCGCACTACGAGAGTGGAGAGAAGAATGAGACGACGCTCCGCTTGCTACCTTCCCTCCACACTTCTTGCATATTTCTATTTGCTGAATAAGCAATGGTTCACACGCTCGATGAACCATGTATCACAACTTTTATGTGTGTGTGAGATGATACCAAACACCATGTCTGTCCGTAGGTTTATGACATTACTATACATGTAACCTATTTCTATTTGCTGAATAAGCAATGGTCACACACTAAATGAGCCATGTATCAGAACTTTTATGTATGTGCTGCTGGTATACAGGTGTTAATCAGAAAGTATCCACACCTCACTCTAACTTACATTATCATTTATAGCTCAAACAACTTCTCTTTCTAGTTTTTCCTTCTTCGCACAAACACTTGTACTAATCTTAACTTTTTTTGGTTCAAATTATTTTAGGACCTTTTCTACTTTATCCTCAGAAGCTGTTTTTTAAAAATAATTTATTTATTTTTTTTTGCTATATTTTGTAATTAAAGAAAATAAAAGAGAGTATAAATTATATATATATATTTATTTATTAAATATATGTTTTAAAAAGGGATCAAGTAAAAAACAACATTCAAAATAATTATTTATTTAATTTTCTATTATTATTACAACAAAGCTGTAAAAACTAAAATTAAAAACTATTTTCACAATAATAATTATATTAAAAATTTTCTATGAAAACGTTTTCATATAAATCAATGCCCCGTGGTCCTCGGCAAAAACGACGACAGTCCCGTTGAAGGAGCTCCATGAGAGCTGGACCTCGAGGTGCTGGCACAACTCCTCGAAGGGCCTACCATCACTAACCTTCCAAATAGTGAAGTTTTCTGTGGTGGTGCCAGTGAAGTTCATCTTCTCCACCCTGATGTTAATTTCGGTTGGCACGGAGCCATGGAAAATTACGGTATATTCAACCATTTTTATATTGTTAACTAATTGTTGTATTGCTTTACGACAGTGTTAGCGATCTGTGCTGAACGTTGTGAAAACTTCAGTATTTATTCAATTAAGAGGAGGAGGGATATGAGTGGGGTAAAGTTAAGTTCAATACAAGTGTTTGTGCGAAGAAGGACTGATACATGGCTCATGTAACGTGTAAACCATTGCTTATTCAGCAAATACAAATACTTTTACTTCTATGTATGTATGAGATAATACCAAACACCCTTCGCACAAACACTTGTATTGATCTTAACTTTACCCCACTCATATCCCTCCTCCTCCAAATTGTATAAATACTGAAGTTTTCACAACGTTCAGCATAGATCGCTAACACTGTCGTAAGGTTGTACAACAATAAGTAAATAAATAAAGATGGTTGAATATACGGCAATATTCCATGGCTCCGTGCCAACGGAGATGAATGTAAGGGTGGAGAAAATGAAGTTCACTGGCACCACACAAGGCAACTTCACAATTTGGAAGGTTACTGACGGTAGGCCCTTCGCAGAGTTGTGCCAGCACCTGGAGATCCAGCTCTCGTGGAGCTCCTACCAGGGGACACTCGTCGTGTTTGCTGAGGACCACGGGCCAACCGTTTATATTAAAACATTTAATTGAATTTGTTTTTAATACTATAGCTGTATTGTTTTTTTTTAATATAACTGTATTGTATAAAAATAAATAAAATCTTTATATTTATAATTTATTTTCTCTTTTATTTCTTTAATTAAAAAAAATATATAAAATGATACAATATAACAGAAGTTTATTTAATATAATACAATATAATTTAAAACATCATTCAATTTTAATCATTAAATTTACTCAGTAAAGCATACTTAAGGTTAGCCAGCTTATTTTCGATTTCTTTTACCTCCTTTCTCGTTTCAACTACCGATCTGTTCAACTCCTCGAGCTCCTTCTCTTTCCGCTTCATGTACTCAGTCAATGAAGCAGCCTTTGTCTCTCTTTCATGCAGTACCACTTCTCGTCGCCGCTTTTCCTCCTTAGCACTATTTATGGCTTCTCCTACTTGGTCGACTATCTTGGAATAATCGAATGGAACAGCCGACAACCTTCGTGTGTACGATCGCTTCTTCGGCTTCATCGATATCGACTTCGTTCCCGCCACCGCCATCGTAGAGGTGCTAGCCACAGGCTCTACCATCGTTACCGTGGTGGCACCTCCAACACACCCCTCACCTTTAGCGGATGATGAGAAGGAATCGTTTGGAAAGAAGTTTTCCAATATATCAGCCAGCTCGATTTCGTTCATATTTAGCTCAGCAGCTAAATTACCACCGTTACCCTTTTGTTCAACACTCATCTTACCACACCGTACCCACTACAGTTTCAGTTTATATTCTTTTAACCCCTCTCCTTATGCCCTCTCTACCTTACACATCCCTCCCCTTTTCCTATCGCTATTTATTGTCCCTCGCGTTCAGCATTCCTCAGTCGTTGTCGAGGTATGATCCCTTGTCCGGACTGCGATGCTTCCTTTACGCGATCTGATAATTTAAAAAGACATCGATTAGCTTCTTGTCGGAAACAAGCACAGCTCCAACGTACATCGCCTCTGCCGAAGGAAAAACTTAAAATTGCTACACCTGCTGGTTCTTCTGACCGCTGGTGTGATACTTGTAACATTTACGTTCCACAACATTCCTACAACGGTCACCTTCGTAGCCTCAAGCATAAACAAACTTGCTGCTCTCCTCTTGAGAAGGGAATTACTTTCCTTTCGTCCGCGTTCGCTAACAGAATTGTGTCCTTTCGTATTTCATCCGCCAAGTTCTTCCTGTCGTATACCGACTTTTTCACCGAAGTTTTTGACAAATGCTTGCGTGTTATTCGTAATCAGATACAACTGCATGACACGCTTAAACTAAATCTTGAACTTTTCGGGCGGTATGTGCACGATGCTAAACAATTGGTTGACGTGCAATCCTTCAACACCAATAACAAAGTTGTCACTCAGTCGACGAATCTTTCCAATATTCTCCAAAGCTTCTTCGACGTTCTTGAGGGTAAAGCTTCTGAGTTTCAAGAACGAGAGTCAGGTAATTTATCATTCTCTTTATCTAATATATATATTTCACTTGTGCTTACTATTATTTCATTCTTACAGGATGGGCTTTGGAAAGAGTCCTTTTCCTAGAACTCAATTGCAACAAGTACAATCCTCTTAGAGCTTCATCTTACATTCCTCTACCTAAACAAATTGTACTTAAGAGAGCTGTTGTGAACGTACGAAACGATGACCAAGCCTGCTTTGCGTGGGCAATAACCTCAGCTTTGTATCCCGCCCAAGCCAACCCGCACAGAACGACTTCCTATCCGCATTACTCCCGCACGATGGACTATGACGGTATCGATTTTCCTATTAAATTAAACGACATTCCCAAGTTTGAAACGAAGAACCATTGCTCTGTGAATGTTTACGGGACTGAATACGTTTTGAAGGATGGAAAATGGATCTGGGAAATTGTTGGTCCCCTCTACTACTCGTCCGTCAAACGAAGGCTGCACATCAATTTACTCTTGCTACACGATGATCGAGGAAGTGATAATTACTGTTGGATTAAGGATATGTCTCGTTTGCTCTCTCAACAACTCACCAAAACAGAACATCGCAAATTCCTATGTGACGGCTGCTTGCAATACTTCAGCTCTGTGGCTCACCTGCACCGTCATCAGCGGAATGATTGCAACCACGTTTACACGACGCTGCCAACTGCTGATCTCAAATTGGATAAGATGGGTAGGCTCATCCCTAATAACGTTTTAAAATTTCAAAACTACCACAAATGTATCAAAGTACCTTTTGTTGCTTATGCAGACTTCGAAACCATATTGCGACCCATTCATACATGCTTTTCCGATCCTAACAAGACCTCCACCACACCTACCCACGAGCATCAACCGCACTCGTTTGCTTACTTGATTAAGTGCTCTTTTGACGATTCCCTTTCAATATTCAGAACTTATAGAGGACCTGATTGTGCTAATCAATTTGTTACAACTCTTGATCAAGACGTTTCTGATATTTATCACCGATTTTTAAAGACCCCCGTTCCTATGATACCCTTGACTGATGAAGGAATGCGACTTTTCTCTGAAACGACGTCTTGTAATATTTGCGAAGAGCCCTTCCTAATCGATGATGTAAAGGTTCGCGATCATTGTCATTTGACTGGTAAATTTCGATTAGGAGCCGCTAATTCCAGACGTAACTTAAACAACAAACTACCCAACTTTGTGCCTGTATTCTTCCACAACCTATTCGGTTACGATTGTCATTTATTTTTAAAAGAAATGGCTGTCAACGATGTTAAATTTAGCGTAATTGCTCAAAATAAAGAAAAATACGTTTCCTTTACCAAATTATTGCGAGTTGATACTGTTCCTGGTGTTTCAGATAACTCCACTCAAAACGTATTTGTTAAAATTCGATTTCTCGATTCCTTTCGTTTTATGGCTTCCTCCCTCGATAAACTGTCTGAAGAACTCGACCCTTCTCAATGCTTCCAAGTGAAGAAGTATTTTTCTGATCCTACACACTTTCAACTTATGCGACGGAAAGGGGTTTTCCCTTACTCCTACGTCGATGATATTACTAAACTTGACCAATCAACGTTCCCTCTCAAAGACGATTTTTTCGATATAATTAACATCTCTACCCATTTCTGATGAAGATTATGAAAGAGCTGCCACCGTTTGGAAAACCTTTAACTGCTCCACTCTCGGAGAATATTCTGACCTCTACTTGAAAACCGATGTCCTACTGTTAGCTGACGTGTTCGAGAATTTTCGTGAAATATGTATTTCCACTTACGCCTTGGACCCCGCTCAGTATTACACCGCTCCCGGGCTAGCGTGGGATAGCATGTTAAAATTCACTCGCGTTAGTTTAGAACTTCTAACTGACATCGATATGTTAAAGTTTTTCCAAAAAGGGGTACGCGGAGGAATAAGTCAGTGTGTTCAAAGAATGCATTTCGCCAATAACCCACACCTTCCTGATTATGACGCATCTGCTCCCACTTCCTACATTATGTATTTGGATGCTACCAATTTGTATGGACACAGCATGAGTCAATACCTTCCCATATCCCATTTTCGTTGGCTCACCGATGCTGAAATTGATGAATTAAATGTTCTCGATTTACATGCTTCTTCTGAATACGGTTATGTACTTGAAGTTGACGTTCAATATCCCCAAAACCTACACGATTTACATGCTGATCTTCCCTTTTTAGTTGAAAATATTATTTCTCCTGGTAATGCTAATGGTAGAGTCAAAAAATTGATTCCGAACCTTATGACTAAGACAAAGTATATTGTTCATTACCTAACGCTTAAACAAGCTCTCCAGAGCGGATTAAAATTACTTAAAGTGCATAGAGCTATTCAGTTTAAACAGTCACAATGGTTGAAACCTTTTATAGATTTGAATACTAGAAAACGCAATATGTGTAATAATAAGTTTGGGAAATCTTTCTTTAAATTGATGAACAACAGTACTTTCGGAAAAACGATGGAGAACGTTGATAAACGAGTTGACGTCAAGTTAGTTACTCATTGGCAAAACGTTGGACGGTACCTTGGTGCTGAAAGTTTAATAGCTAAACCCAATTTCAGAAATTCAAAAATTTTCACCCCCAATTTCGTAGCTATTCAGATGAATAAATCACACATTGTTTACGATAAACCGCTCTATGTAGGTTTCACTATTTTGGATTTATCAAAAGTTGTTATTGATGACTTCTACTACGGCTTTATTAAGCAAAAATATCAAGAAAATATTTCTTTGATGTATATGGATACTGATTCCTTCATTCTTAAAGTTTTCACCGAAAATTTCTACAGAGATATGATTGAAAATATTCATCACTTCGACACTTCCAATTATCCCCATAATAATAGTTTCAACATCCCTATTACCTCTTCTGTTATTGACAAATTTAAAGACGAATTCCCTAATAATCCCATTAAAGCATTCTATGGAACCGGAGCAAAAGCTTACTGCGTTGAAGCCGTTGATCAAATTGTTAAAAAAGCAAAAGGTGTCAAGAAAAATGTCATTACATTACATCTTCAAATCGATGATTACCTACGCGTCATTAGAGATGACGCCACCATTCTTAAATGTATGAATGTTTTCGTTTCCGATCTGCATACTATGTTTACCCATATGAAAACGAAAGTAGCCCTCTCTCCCAGAGATGAAAAACGTTTCTTAATTCCGAAAACAACGAATACTCTTCCTTGGGGACATTACAACATAAAAAACTCAAACAGTTCCCTTTCAAAGTTCGACGGTGCCGTTGATCGATTTATACAAAATTTTCATCAACCGTATACCGACGACTTAACGGTTGGAGAATACTTTATTAAAAGACTTTTCGAAGCTTCGTCACTTACACAGGAAGCTATTGATAATATTTATGAACACCTACTGTAATACCTACTTAGAGTTCTGTTTAAGTATAGCTTACGCTGAAATGTCACTCAATGTAAATATTTTATCCTTAATATTGGTTGTATTGTATAAATAATAATAATAAAACGTTACTACACAACTTGTTTGTTTACTATTTTTATTCTACGAAATATATTCCTCAACTTCACAAATAACATGTGTACCATTTCTACTATTACAATTTATTGTTTCAATAATATTAACAATGAATAAATTTTCTTACAATCTTCGATATTACTTGATGGCCATTTGCCTGAGTCAGGACCGCTCTGCCAGCCTGCAGCTTTCTCCGTTCCTTCTCTTAAAATATTTTCTTCTATCCATTGCAGCACTGTTTGATGACGACCATTGATGTTTGGACTTAATGTATACGGAAGCCGAAATAAATTGATCAGTTTAATACACTTTTCCAAATTTTTCAGTTGTGCGTAGTATGCTACATCCAGTATTAAGTCATCCACACACTTTAACAATGTAACATACTTTTTCTTGATATTTATTACGGAGAACTTCTTATCCCGCATTAGAACTGATCCGTTTGTTAACATTTCCTTTAAAAAATATACGTCGTGTCGCATGAAATTATACTTTGTTTTATTTAAAATCATTTCGACATCATCAACCGTTATTTCCACTGTTTCACAGCAACCTTTTAGAAATTCATCCACCAATTCGTCACACCTTTGCTTTCTTTCGAATATGAAGTATAAAATATCGAACGATGTCTCTTGTGTTACAGTTAACCATTTGAATGCTTCTTTTGGTACTGCATCTCCCAACTTCGACAACACAACTTTAACTCTATCTAAATCGTTTGATAGTATTGCTCTTCGAAGGTTGAGAATGAGGACTCGTACGATAATGAATCCATTTTTATAAAAATTATACTTAAAAATCGTCAGGATCGCTCTCATCGACCACTAAGTAGCCTCCTATTACGATTTTATCGTATTCACCTTTTAATTCGAATTCTTCTGTCACACTATCCAACTCTGACGCTACCAAATATCTTTTCAAAGATAATGAATCCTCTTTGTAAAATTTAACTTCAATTACGTAACTTTCAACCATTACTACGTCTTAAACGTTCAATGCAGCAGCTAACGATTACAACTGATTAAACTCGTCACGTTTTATCTTATTTATAATCATACTTTGGGGAAGGGGTAAAGAAAAACATTATTAACATTGCAGACTTTATTATCAGAAAAAAAAAACCAGGGGATACATTACAAAACGTTCGTTTTATGAATCCAGCTGTTATGAGATTGGTTAAGCCCCAACCATTTGACGAAAACCATGTCACCTTTTCGTCTTAGCACACGTTCCACCAAATAAACATCTGGATATTTCGCTTTCTGTAGTTCCATACCATAAAATCCTCCTTTTATGTCTTCCCCTTTATCATCCTTTAAGTAATACATAATTGGATGTGACAATTTTATGTAGCTAATCGTAAATAATTCGTTAGACCAATTCGGGGTATAACCTTTGCTAAACAATTCACGATGTTTACTTATTCGTACCCGGTCTCCAACTTTAAACTTAATTTCTCGTAAATCCACCTTCTTTGGATTGTTGTAAATACTTTCCAAAAGTGTCTCTTCGTTTCGTTTATTAACTTTGCTTGGTCTCATTCCGATAGTTCTGTGAACCGAATTGTTATATTCCTGTACTATATCTGGTAATAACTTCAACCATTTGTAGGATCCTTGCAAACTAAAGCGTTGCCACATTTTTGATTTAAGTGTTCGATTTACCCGCTCCACAACTGACGCTTTCTTGGTGCTATACGTTGAGTAATGGTTAATTTTATATTTTCGCATAACTCGTTTCACTTGTTCGTTGTAAAATTCTTTTCCCAAGTCAGTTTGCATATTCTTAGGAATACGTTTACTTCTTTTGAAAATTAACTGTAAAGCCCTTCCAACATATTCACCTGTTTTGCGTTTTACTGCTTGAGCCCACACAAATTTTGAAAAAACGTCTATTACAACCAAAATGTATCTAACACCTTTATTTTCTCTCGCATACGGAATCATTTCCACTAAATCGGCTTGATGAAGATCATCTAATCCTTTCACTATCACTTTACGACGTGTAAAATTAATTCTCGCAGGTTTATGCAGTTCTTTCACTAGTTCTTCTTTCACATTTAACATTTTCCTTATAATGAAGAACTACATGGACGGAGCTGTTGTTGTTGGTTTAGAACTGCTCGATTTTGCACTACCTGTTCCTCTTTGTTGTTGCAGAGTATCTAGCCTTTCAGCTCCTTTGCTTCCTTCTTTAGTGATTCCACCATTTCCACTAATTCCTTTTTCAGATCATCTTTCTTTTTATTGGTTCCTTGAATTTTTTTCTCTGTAAATTCCTTAACTTTTTTACACTCATCCTGAATCGCGATTTTAATTAATTCAAAACTCGCGTCTATATCATTTTTCATATCTTGCTCAATTTCCACCTTCAATTTCTTCGATACTTCTTCATCCTCTTTTCTAACAAACGCTTCTACATCTTTACGCTCTAGTTTTACTTTTGTTGAAAAGACGTCCATAATTCTGACAGCATTCTTTTCTATTATATCGTTCACCTTGTTTGTTATTTCTTTATTCCTGTCAGTATTATATTTTTCAAGTTCTCTTTCCAAATTTTTAATCGCTAACTCTATTTATCACTAAAAGTTTTCATCATCATTTCACCACTTTTGGAGACAGCTGTTTTCAATTCTTCTCGTAAATCCTTCATCCTTCTGACACCTTCACTGACAGCACGATCCTTTACCTTTTCACACTCGATTCTGATATGCTCTTTTGTTAACCTATCTTTCTCATCTACATACATTTTAGTAGCTGCATGAAACCCAGCGGTAGGCTCGTTCAAATGTGTAATACGCTTATTAGCCACATCAACGAAATACAACACTTTATCGAATGCTTGTCTAATATCGGTTACATCATCTTGCGAAAACAGACGTTGCACCTTCTTCTCCAAAAATCGCACATTCACAGCATCATGCTCCTGCTGAGGATCACCGATTCTTGTTAAGCGGTTATGATTGAAATCATGAACATTGCTGAATGCTTGCGAAAACAATCGTTTTTTTTCTAACGGACGTCCGAACTTATCAACCGTCATTGTCTAACTAATAAGCTTAATAATTTGTTTATACGATTATATTTCACTCACGCAACTCTTCTAAAATTGATAGAATTTCGTTTTCATGATTTGTGTTGCCTGCTTGTTGAGAAGCAACCAATAACCTTAAACGATCACACAACTCATTAACGTCATCAAAATATTTGTATTCGATCGGTTTTTCGTTGTATGTCAACAACGACAATCCTCCACCTTTAGAAAGTTTCGATGTTTGCTGTCTTAACTTGTAAACTGCTCCCGTGCGTTTTAATATATCGGCGTAGTCTTTCCTTTCTTTAATCGATGTCCGATATTCAGAACGTAATTTGAAGAGTAGCTCGTGTAATCCCACAGTACCTATGTATTTAAATTTTCCATCGATTACAACGTTTGGTCCATCAAAATCCAGTTCAGAATCACCAATAAAAAATTTATTTGTGTTCCATTCGTATCGAACTTTATCAAGACGAGGATTCAGAACGTCAGCGTTAAATGTGTCACCATCATAGTCTTTAATAATTCCTTCTATATAGTCTCGAGGTAGAGGATCGAATTCTTCCAAATATTGAGCAAATCGAGAGCTATTAATATAGTCTATGTACGCTTTCTTCAATTGTTCAAAGTCATCATTATCCTGGTCTGTGTTTTCATGACCCGTTGTTGGGTCTCTTTCATAAACACTTTCTTCCCTTAAGAATGAAGGAGCACCTGGTAGTAAGGTACCTGGAGCATTCGAAGGGTCAAGCTTTCTAATTTTTATTGGTGTTGACGAAGCTGGAACGTCATCTTTCGACCAATTACTCACTTCTGGCTTTAATTCTTTTTTGATCTCTTCACCCAACTCTGATTTCAAGTTAAGAAGCGATTTTGTAAGTGGTTGATATGCTTGCTGCAACAGGAGATTCTGTCCTGCTGTCGATTCCTTTAACATTTGTAATTTCCTCTTTACCGCTTTCCTAACTTTGATTAGTTCTTTCTTTGCTTTCTCATCCATGCTCTTGTCAAGGTTGTCTTTTCACAACTGATTGACTTTATATCACTTACATTAATATATATTTATCGAATCCTAAGCGATATCTTCCCTCATTAATACCATAATCCTTGTTTATCACTAGAAATCCAAACTTCTCTTTCCAACACTCTGCACAAATATTTTTAAATTGGTCAAAAGTCATGTCTGTAGTGACATGGTCTGCGAAGACGTGTTTGAGATTTAATTCATCCTGTTTAAACAGTATTATTAAATTTGCATTATCTCTAATTAAATGTTTGGGAATCTGTGCATATGTTTGATTTAATTAAAAAGTGTCGATTGAGTTATGTCTTCCCATACTAAAGTATTCCCTTATCTTATTTTGATTTTCATTCGCAACATCATCAAAGATGAATACAGAATTAGGTCTTGCCTGTGATGGGGCAATTACATCGTCAGAGTCTCTATAGGGAAAATAACCAATTCCAGCAATTGGTTTCAATAATTCGGCTAAATACTGATATTTTGGTTGATACAATGACTTGGAATAAACGTATACGTTTGCGAACCGTAAACCGTTCGGTTGCTCCAAAAGTCCTATAATCACATTTGTTTTTCCACAATTTGAAGGTCCGGCGATAATGGCTCTTATTGTGGATGGTAGTAATGGACCCAGTCGATTTATTTTCCTGGCAATATCGAAGTCACGATTGGTTATGGGTAGAACAGATGGATGTTGTACTATCCGCATGTTTCGTGATGATTAAACGGTTTGCGCATGTGCTCTCGGATATATAAATTTAGAGTTAACAGTGTTTATGTAGTCAGTTCGTTCAGTATAGTGAGAGAGCTAACACTACACATGTTCCATGACACGAGGTTTTCTGAATAGGTTTATAGATAAATTACCTATTGAATGACACCTCCCGGGGTATAACTTTTGCGGTCCAGGGACTCGACTAAACAAACGATTAGCTCGAGGTGATATCGGTATAAATCCCCTTGACGAATCTTGTAAATTACACGATATTGCTTACGAAACTTTTCCAGACATTTCCCATCGTCGAATTGCTGATAAGGTTTTGGCGCAACAATCATTACAAAGACTAAAGTCGCCGGACGCGTCTTTTGGTGAACGCTTGGCAGCTCTCACAATTGCTTCAGCTATGAAGGGTAAAGAGAAACTTGGAATGGGACACAAAAAGCGACGTCGTAAAGTTGGTGGTTCAATTCCGTTGCGGAAAATAAAGAAGAGAAGGCGAACAAGAAAAGGAGGAGCTCTACCGTTTCGTAAGCTAGTGACATCTGCGAAAATTGCTCTTAAGAAAACGAAACCTCTCCAGCTGATACATCCTGCTAAAATAGCACTAAATACAATTCGTAAATTTGGAAAGCGATCTAAATCTCCCAGAATCATTCCTATTCCAAAGACAGGTGGTTTTCTACCGTTAATTCCGATTTTCGCTGGACTATCAGCGCTTGGAGCTCTCTCTGGCGGTGCTGCTGGGATAGCTAAAGCTGTACGTGATGCGAAAACAGCACAACAACAGCTAGAAGAAGATAAACGTCATAACGCTTCAATGGAAGCTATTGCTCTTGGAAAAAATATTTCAGTACAACCTTTCCGTAAAGGTTTCGGTTTATACCTTAGACCTTATCAACAAAAAAAAAAAACGTAAAATTTTTCGTAAAGTTACCTAACCGTCCTTTGACAGATTTGGATTTAGTCAATTACATTAACTATTTACAAATTCCACATTTTCGGGGAATCTTTATGCGTAACGAATTACCCAGAAAAGTTAAAAGGCGTGAAAGTGGAATTGTTAATTTAGATTTAGACACAGGAACTGGTACACATTGGACAGCGTATGTAAAACGAAATGACAAAGCTATGTACTTTGACAGTTTTGGAGATCTCCGTCCACCTAAAGAATTGGTTCAATATTTACAATCTTCCGGACCTTGTGCTATCACTTATAACTACAATCGTGTTCAGAACCCCTCAGATTTTAACTGCGGCCATTTAGTTGTCCAATTCCTTAATGAAACTACGCAAACCTTTTCTTAAAAACAAACCATCAAACTAACTTCGTTATAGTAGACAGAACGTCAAACCGAAAACATGTCTTACACATTTACCTTGACTAATACAAAGTCGGAGCTGCAAATGATAATAAGTCCACCAATTTTTTTAAGCGATGATGATGAATATCAAATTGCTTTGTTAAATTTTGAAGCATATAACAGTATTCCGAATATCGATGAAACTAACAACAAATTCTATTTTGAAGGTTCTACACCACCAGTCGTTGTTCTTCCGGAAGGATCCTATGAAATCGATGATATTAATCATTATCTTCGCGAGAAATTGCGACATACTGATGATGCTATTGAATTGTTTGGAGACAATACTACCTTAAAAAGCCATATAAAAAGCACCAAAAAAGTCAACTTCGCTCCTACAGATTCTCCCGCAAAGATATTGGGTTTTGAAAATAAGCTTCTACCATCACTTAAAGAGGTGTCTGATCATGTAGCTGACATTTTCAAAGTAAACACGATTTCAGTGATGTGTAACCTCGTAACTAACTCCTACATACATACCAGTGATGGTGTTAAAGGACTAGATGGACATATACTACATCAATTCTTTCCCAATGTACCCCCCGGATTTAAAATTGTTGAGAATCCTACGAATCTTATTTATTTATCAATCAACACTCGTGTCATCGACTACATTTCCCTTAAAATAGTTGATCAAGACGGTAATCTAGTTAATTTCCGTGGAGAGCGTGTCACAATAAGACTGCACTTACGAAAAGCATAACATGGTGGTGCAATATAGCTGTCCCCAACGATATTCAAAGAAGAATAGTACTATAAAACAACTACCACAATCCCGAATGCTTATTTCGCCTACAACCATTAAGCGATTAACACCGCTCAATAAACAGTTCCTTAAATCTTTGGGGTTGCGATTGAAAAAGAGGAAACGGTAAAATGGTAGCAGAAATACTGAATGTTACCGAAAAAGCAGTCTTCGATAACGCTATAGTTAACGCTGATAAACATACTCATCAACCTTATACGAACTCAACTTTCAAAAATAATGATACGATACGTATTCCAATAGAAAATGAAGATGTTTACACTTTGCCATCTAGTAGTTTCCTATACATAGAAGGTCGTTTGCTTCTTAAAAAGGATGGAAAGGCAACTGCGAACACTTCTTTTATCCACAATGGAATTTTACACCTGTTTGATGAAATTCGTTATGAATTAGGCGGAAAAGTTATTGATTGAGTCCGTAATCCTGGCATGAAAGGTTACGCATCTTACAACGAGAATGAAAGTAAACGTCTCAGCAACAGTGGATGGTTGCCTCCTGCTTTAAGCGATCTACAAGGAATTAAGCTTAATTCTGTAAAACTAGTAGATTCCAACGGTTACTTCAACGTTTGTATTCCACTACGTATGATTTTTGGATTTGCAGAAGACTTCCGAAAAATAATATTAAACGTTCGACAAGAATTAGTTCTAGTTCGCAGCAGCACTGACAATAATGCTTTATATTGTTCAGCAACGCCACTTGAAGATGTACTTGTACATTTGGATCAGATTTCTTGGAAAATTCCTCATGTATCTGTAGCAGATGCTGAACGTTTGAAATTGTTGCGTTATGTTGATCGAAATTTAAATATGGAACTTTCATTTCAGAGTTGGGAACTACATGAATATCCGCTACTTCCCAAATCGTATTCTCACAACTGGAATGTGAAAACAACGTCACAATTGGAAAAGCCTCGCTTCATTATTTTCGGATTTCAAACAGATAAAAGTAATAATCTTGCAAAAAATATGAGTGCCTTCGATCACTGCAAACTAACCAATTTTAAAGTTCACTTAGGATCTACTATGTACCCGTATGATAATTTGAATTTAGATTTTGATACTTCTAGATTTGCCGTTTTATATGAAATGTATGCCAACTTTCAACAATCGTATTATGGTAATGTAAGTGAACCCTTATTCGATACTAAACAATTTCTAGTCATTGCTCCTCTTGTAATAGTAGACTGTTCTTATCAGAATGAAACTGTTAAATCTGGTAGTATAGATATCCGTCTAGAGTTTCAAACTAAAGAAAATATACCAGACAAAACGGCAGCTTTCTGTTTAATAATACATGATCGTCTGATACGTTACAATCCGTCCACAAACTTAGTTCAAGAAGTATAAAACACAACGATTACTTCCACAATTTAGTTTTCTTACCGGTACTGAACAGTGAGCACGATGACTTTCTTATTGGACGTACAAGGTTTTCAGTGTAGTGAGAATCGATTTGTTTTTAAAGAAGTAGCTGTTGTTGCTCTAAAAGAAGAACCAGTTTATCATTTCACATTTGAACCACCATTTCCATGGGACGCTCTCCCCGTTCGTTACAGAAGTCAAAATCGTTGGTTAACAAGAAATTTTCATGGGTTATATTGGGATAACGGCGATCTTCCGTACTCTACACTTAATGATAGAATTTACTCCATATTGATGGAGTCAACAATTGTATATGTTAAAGGATTACAAAAGATGATGTGGTTGCAGAAATCCTTTCCTACTGTTAACTTTGTTAACATTGAAGATATCGGATGTCCAGCTCTCTCCAAACTCCCAACTCATTTTAAAGTTAAAGTGTGTTCTTATCATTTACTTACAACCGCTGTTGAACAGAATTGTGCTTATAAAAATGTTCTTTTATTAAAATATTGGTTGTCTCTACATTCATAAATTGACTGTATTTTTTCCTTTAAACAAATAAAACAAGTTCATAATATAAATTAGATTTTTATTTTTTTATATTCTTATACAATGTTATACATTTTACATATGTATTTCTAAATCAGCCGCTTTTCCAACAAATCCTTTAAGGCGAATTGACGGATGACCCACTTTATTCACAATTTTTTCGTTTATGTCCTCGATTTCTGCATCCGTAAAAGCTTCTGCATGTCTGCACGGAAGAAATATGATAAAGCTGTATAAATCAGCTAATAGACGAGGTCCCCATTTTGTATTCACCTTTTTGAAGCGTTGCACGGGATACGTTTGATTTACTTCCAGTGATTTCAGAGCACGTATTTCTTTCTCTTCATAACCCACCCGCACATTATTAAACTTTTCGATAAAGGTTTCCATGTTAAACTGACTTAAACACACTCAACTCTGTTATACATCTACTGCTCCTTCACTCATTCCCGTAACTTATGTAAAATCCCCTTCCACTACATAAGCTTCAGTGGAGGGGAACTTATTATACAAACCACGTTGCTCGTTTTAAATGTCTCAGTTGTTATGGAAAAAAGCGATTATGATCAGTGTGTCATCGTTACTGATTTTAACATATTTGTATAACAATACCCTCTACATTTCCCGACCTGATAATACTATTGGAGATGAAGCCTATGTTTGTAAAAATTTTAATAAGGATATTGATGTGTCTTGTACATGGAAGAAAAATTGGGATACTATTATTTTAAGAAATGTTAATGGAACAAATGTCTTTACAGTTGAAAACGTGCAGAACCTTCACTCTGTAAAGCTAGCATTTATTGATAAACATGGACAGTTTCGAAGATATATTGAAAGTCGATGGATTCAGCTTAAGGATAATGAAAACAGAGACGTTACAACTAAGGGCTATATCACCGACTCTTTCTTATTTCTACAAGTTGTTAGTACTATTAATATAATCTTATTGTTCAATATTTTGATTGTATCACTTACATACTTCATTTATATCAAAATAAAGAATCGATAACTATAACGACTTCACTTTTATTTCATATGTCTATACCCTACACTTTTCTCCACTTCCTCTACATTATCATGTAAACGTATTTAAGATTCGTAAACTTCAGACGACTGCAGACGTATTTAATTTTCCATTACCGATACATGTAAATATCTTTCAATTCATTGTGAAGCTTTCGACCACTACAAACACACAAGTTTAAAGTCAATGACCTTCCGTCAATTTGACCTTAAGTAACCTCTCCTCCTCTGAATTAGAACCGGTCATCTTACACTACTCGCGTCTATCTTTCCATCTTCTGTTATTATAGTTCCTAGGTATTCATATAATTTTACTCTCTCTAGTTTATTTCCCTTACATTTTATCACTCTTTCTGTTTTGATATTTTTGTTCTCGTTTACTATCATCATTTTACTTTTATCTATGTTTATTTCCATTTCCATTTTCTCTATTTCTTCTATCCATATGTTTACTAGTTTTTGTAGTTTAGTTTCTGTATCTGCTATTATAACTATATCATCTGCGTATGGTAGACAATTGATTTTAACTGGTGTTAGGTTTTTGTATCCTATTGTTGTTTCTAGGCCCTTTATTCTTTTATTGATGTTTTTCAGTATTTTGTCCATTACTATTATAAATAGTAAAGGGCTCAGACTGTCACCCTGTTTTAGTCCCTTTTCCATTTCAATAACTTCCGATCTCCTGCCTGCTATTTGTATTTTTCCTTTTACTTTTCTATATATATGCTTTCTATTGATTTTATGATCTGTTTTGGTACTTCTAATTGCTCTAGGCTCTCCCAAATGCTTTGTCTATTTACTGTGTCAAAAGCTGCTCTTAAATCTATGAATGTTAGAAATAGTTCTTCTCCTTCATTTATTTTTCTTTCCATAATATTTCTTAGTACGAATATATTGTCGTTTGCTTGTCTTTCTGTTCTAAAAGCTGCTTGTTCTTGTTCTAATTTCTCTTCTATTATTCTTCGGAGTTTTCCTTCCACCACTCTTGTATATACTTTAAAGCACACGCTTGATATACATATCGCTCTGTAGTTTTCGCATTTGGTGGAGTCTCCTTTTTTATATATTGGTATTATTAGGTTATTCTCCCATTCTTCTGGTATCTTTTGATTTTCCCATGATTCTTTACATATTTTCCATAACCACTCTACCCTTTTATTCCCCATCCATTTAATCATTTCTGGTTCTATATTATCTTCTCCACATGCTTTTCCTATTTTTATTTTGCTTATTGCTTCTTCTATTTCTTCTCTCTCAATTTTGTATTCTTGCGTATCTTCTATGTTTATTATTATTTCCTTTTTCTTGTTTGTTCCAAACTTTTTGTTGTAGTACTCCCACCATACTTTCATTATTTCATTTGGTTCTGTTTTAATCTGGTTGTTCTCGTTTTTCATTTCTTTTATTTCTTTTTTCTGAGTTGTTTTCATTTTTCTTAATTTATTCCAGAATAGTCTATTGTTTGTTTTGAAGTTTGTTTCCAGTTCTTTGCTAAATTTCTCCCAACTCTTTTTCTTTTCTAGTTTTATCAGATTTTTTACATTATTTCTGTTGTTTATGTATTCTTGTCTTAAAAAAATACCGCTTAAAACATTTTATAATTCGGCATCATTTAATAGAAAATATACTTCATTTAAATATTCCTCAGAAACTTTATTGCTTTTAAAAAGATAATTTAATTGCAAAACCAATAATAATTCTTTTTCTTCTTCTTCTTCTTTGTTAATTAGTTCATTGCTATATTCAATGAAATTAGTTTAGGGATGTTGTCATGACCCCAAGTTAAAGTTTACGAAACGCTTATCACCGCTAGGGCTTAAAGCTACCTTATATTTTAATTGGCTCAACATTGGATGTAATGGAGAAGTAAAAGCCGACATTTGCTCCATTAGCTGCTTTTGCTCATATACAACGGGAACGTAGTGTTTTTCATCTAGCCGCTCTTGAATCACTGAACGTGTCACACCTTTTGCTTTTCTTATGATTGTTGAATCGTCTAAATTAACACAGTTGTTTTTTTTTATTTCACCGTAGAAATCATTATGATAGATTTTTACAACTAAAGAATCAGTATCCATGTATATAATAGTAACATTATTTTTGTATTCTCTTTTGAAAAAATCATAATTAAATCCATATGGAACAGCTTTTGATAATTCTAAAATGGAAAAAACGATGTAAATCGGCTTATTATAAACAACTTGAACTTCTTCCATTTGAATTGCATAAAATTTTCTGAGAAAATACTATAGTTTTTGAAATTCGGTCGCGCGATTAACGTTTCAGCTCCCAAAATTTTACTAGCATTTTCCCACCGCGTAGAAATTCGTATATCGCTTCTTTTGTCAACGTTTTCCAGGGTTGTTCCAAAAATTGAATTAGCCATTTTTTTGAAGAAATCTTTATCCGATTTTATTGATAATTTATTTCTCATAAAGACCAAAGATATCACTAGAGCGCCATCTATGGTAAACGCTGTTTAATAACAGGTACTGTAGTGTTCAACAAGATATCTTTTTCATTAAGGCAATGCTTGTTGAACCAGCCCTTTCGCATAGCTACGACTGCGTGAAAGGTCGGTCGGTATTCTGTCGGAACCATCTGCGGCACGCTGATGAGAGCCAACCAGCTCGAAATCGCGATCCGTGTCTGGTGGTTTCGACAGAATACTGACCGAGAACATATTTTGTTAGATTTATTTCTCAGTTTGGTATTTAGCTAAATATAAGGCTTTATGAACGCTTCTTGATTAAAAAATGCTAGCATCCTGTGGATTTTGGCTATTTTTAAACAACGCCTCATACCTTGTTTCAAATTAAGATAGTGGTTTACATACTTTTCTTTATGATTTATGGTTGTAATTGGTTTGGTTTGTTCGGTTTTACTGCTAGGAGGTATAATATTTTCAGACAAAAATTGAAAATCTGAATGAAACTCATGTAATGAATTCGGATAATGAATATCAACTTATAAAATATAGCCAATAGGTTATCCGTTCCTATATTATCTAAATGAAATATGCTTCTTTCGGATTCTCTAAGCCACTCGAACTCAGAAATTGGAAGTTTCTTACTCATAGCATACCCGTAAAAATTTGTAGCGTCAAAATACATTATAAAAGACGATCTTTCATTGGGATAATAATCATATGAGTATTTATTATCAGCAATATGCCTTCTTTCTATACCCTGATATATACCACCCCTTATCCCTTTCTTAAAATAATGAAGCATTGAAATATCGGTATGAAGCCCAAGTTGCTCATCTGTGTAACGTAAAAAACTGTCCCATGATAAAGATGGCGCTGTTATATATTGAAAGGGATCTAGCTGGTAGGTTTTAAGAAAGATTTTGTGGAAATTCTTAAAAAATACCAGCTAGTAATAATACATTTGTTTTCAAATATAGATCCGAATACTCTCTCAATGTTTGACACTTAAATTTCTCCCATACCGTTTGCGCATGCTTATATTGTATTGAATTAGTATTAGTTTTTAATAAGTCATCAAAAAACATTTCTTTATCTAACAGTTTTGTTTCTAAAAATTTTTCAAACGAATCCAAGTAAGAATAAGAAAATACCCATCTTCTTCTCATCAATTGCAATTCATCTTGTTTGGGAATGGGACGCTAATGATTCCAAAGAGCGCTCCAAAAATCTAAAGGACTCAATAAATCGCAATTTTAAGATTTTTTTTTTTTATATTACCGTTTTCAGTTTTGTTTTCAACATGTATGCTTTTAGAAGAAGTGATGAACTTTTCTTTATTTAGGGCTATCACATCTAGTTTACTTCCCAATGTGCAAAGCGTCTAAAAGGAAACATGCGCATCGTACCCATTTAGATTATGAAAAATTGCTGGTATAAAATTCGGGAGCTGGGAATTTAAATTACAAACAGAATGGCCAGCACCCCTAAAATGACCTGTTAAATGACAATGATCTCTCACTTTCTCTTCACTTTCCGAAATTTCCTTACAACAAATATGGCATTGCCTGCAATTTTGGAACTGAATTTCTTGTTCTTTACTTAGTCGTTCGATAGGTAGAGTTAACTTTAAATAATGGTGATATATATCTATGGTGAACACTTCTAAATCGTTCACAAATTTCTGTACACAATTTTCACCTCTGTAAATGTTTAATTTCGATAAGGAATCATCAAACTTGCATTTCAAGTAATAACCGAAAGAATAGGGTATATGATAACGCGTATCAACAGTGAAAGGTTTATCTCGGCTCTCAAGAAGACATGTTAGAATTGGTTTCAAAATACACTCAAAGTCTGTCTTTGAATCTAACTATCTTCGAATTTTACAATCTCTAGCTTGATGTTTTAAAAGACTTGAGCAGTTTGAAAAATATTGAAGTCATCCGTCACAAAACTATCTTTTATGATCGGTTTTATTAATATGGGATGAAATCAAACGGGAGTAATTTTATATCCAGGCGTAATGCTGATTACCAGCAAGATCACTTATGATTAATAAATTAATATGCACCTGTTTCCTATTTTTTGTATAATACAAAGGTCCAACAATCTCTATTGAGGATTTACCGTCAGAAAAAGAGTTTTTCGACCCGTACCTTCACAGAAACGTTATTCAGTTCTTCAAATGAATAAATTTGTTTCAGTTTAACCGGAAAATCGATACCTTGCAGTTTAAGCACTGTTGAATAATGCGGATAAGATGATGTTCTAGCAGGGTATCCTGAAGGCGGGTAGAGAGCTGACACTATGGACCACGCAAAACAGTGGTCTTCGCTGTTCTTTATATTGACGACAGCTTTCTTCAATGCGATAAATTTAACTTCTCGTTTTATTTTAAGAAACTCAATACTTACAAGGGCCCATTCTGCAAGATAAATAATAACTGCTATTAATTTGATAAAATTAAGAAAAATAATTTTTTGCTATTTTAGCTTAAAAAATGTGCGTATATGATCCGAGGTATTTAATATAATATAATATAATATAATCTTACCGGAATCACTCTCTTGGAATGCCACTGCTTTAGTTTTCAAAATATCGATGAAATTCTCGTAGTCGTCCAAAAGAACGGATGGCTCCGACAGAACGGCATTTGGAATATTAAACGATTTTAAATCAATTTCTTCAGTTCGGGCATGAATAAAAAGAGCAAACAGTTCCATGCAGATTTTGATACTTTTAAGTTTTTGAATTTGGAGATTCAGAAGGTTGAACACTTTTTCTTTAATCTCCATAAAAAAATCATCATAGTCGATATAATTTTCAGCCATATTCTAAACGTCGAAACTTTTTGTCGAAATGCTGATCTTATAGTTTGAATTCCATCGCATTCGTTGACAGCCCATTTACTTTTATGCTGCAGAGATCGGGAATTCCCCTGCTGTGCACGCTTTGGTACAAAAACATTACACTCGTTACAGAACTTAGCGTCCGACGTACTTGCTTGCGCATCACTTTTAATGGCTGCACCGTCTGCTTTATGTATTTTTCTATTAGGCTCGCTAACCGCGTTCAGGGTATTTAAAATTCTGCAGGAATTCTTTTAATGACTTCGATGATTTCTAGTGAAACTCTTCTGACACTGATTACATTGGTAGACCATGATAACAAACAGTTCAGTTACTGCTAAGTAAATGGGTAAAAGTTGCACTGCATGCATCTTAACATGGTGAACTAACACAAAATTCTCAATTTAATGTAGAATTTATTACAAATTAAAAAAAAAAGTTTAAAAATATTAAATCGTCTAGCGCATTACCAATGATACTCGGCGCGAAGGTTAGTTATTAGTCGAGCAAAATAAATTGAGAATGAAAATTTTTAGTATATTCGGGAATCATCAACCATTTCTACTCGTATAGCGTTAGCATCAAACATGCCAATCATGATGAACTGTCACTTAACATAATGTAAGCATTCAATAGGCATATTTTTGTTAATACCGGTCATAAAATCGAGAAGATATTATACATTATTCTCGCGGTGTTTGGTGTAAATAGCCCAGTAAAATGGATTGATGGATACAGGTTACTACTCATGGTGCAAACGTGTTGCAGTTGGTTAATTTATGTGAAACGTAGAAACGAACGTATTGACGCTGATAGCTGCGTTAACTTATCTAATATACAAAAGTAGTGTGTCCCCTCTCAATAACCTCCAGTCTCACTCCTCCTTCTCCACCCCTTTCCCCGCATTCACGCTTGAATTCAATTAGAAGGTTAATAGGTTCATAACCTTAACTTGACCTTTCACCACATCCTCTGCCAAATAATCGCCGTCTACTGCTTTCGCTACTCATTCCCCCTTCCCCCATTCCGCAAATCCCCATTTGCAGATCACTAGATTACGTTAGGGTAGGTTAGGTTGGGTTAGGTAATTAAGTTTAAATTTATTTGTATATTTTGTATAGTTGCAGTATTTAATAAAAAAATTAATTCAATGAAACACGTTTTAGTTTATCAACAAGAAATCTATATATTTTTATTCAATTTGACATGATTGTTTAAGTTTCTGTATAAACCCATTTCATTCTAAAATAAAACTGCTGCACTTTATACAGACCAGAGTTTAAATATTTAAATATATATATTGAGAATTACCGTTGATCGATAAATATCCTTAATTTTTCACAGGGTTTTGTTTACGCAATTCATTCAGTAAGATTAAATTGTAAAATAATTGGATTGCATTTTGGTAAATTGTTTAAACTACAGAAATGATACAGTTTTCGCCATCACACTATGCGTATATTACAAGGTCTTCAACGAACAATTGTTTAAAACTATTCTATTAAAAACGTCATCATCGCCATCCAGCATAATTATTTCATTTAGAAGAATTAAAATCTATGTCTAAATACCAAAACATGGCCTCCTAAGAAAAACAAATTTTATTAGGAAAAGTATGTGGGAACGCTCTGTATTCATCAAATATCCAAAGCAGAACTTAAATTCTGCTGACGGAGAACATTGGCAGTTCTGGCTACAAAACTATGTCAGAACAATTACGCACACTAGCGTAAATCGCTGACGGCACATTAGCCATAAGTTCAATGTAAATACAATTTGTATATATAGCTGTAATTTATTCAATAAAGTTAGTCAAGTCTAATCCTGACTCGTTCATAATTTGAACATGAAATACGCTTCCAACCCAACGGTTCTTATTAGAACCAACCTCGCAACACGCACCTTCACATGTTAGCTGCAACGACGCTACAAATACTTACCAAAGTAATAATTTCAAAAAAAAACATTCTTCTCTATTCACCTTAAACTTTGCCATACATTGGCCGAAATCAAATCCATTTCGCATATGTATATTAAAAGCCTAAAAAAGATTTTGGAAATGATTGAATATTTTTCCCAAAAAAAAAAAAATTTGAGGAGGCCATTTTTTGGTATTTAGACATATTTTTTAGTTCTCAACAAATTTTCTTTATAAAATATCGCCGAATACATTGAAATAAAGGTATTTTACACTTATGCAATTTTTATATTTTAAGTCCTGCTCTGTATGCTCGTTGACTTGCAACCATTCTAAGTGCACCTGATATGATCATCGAACATGCACCAAGTTTCAAAAATATTTATATTTTTGTTGTGCAGTTAATCAAAAAATTTCCGTATGTTGCACGCAAAAATGGCCACACTGTAAATTAATAGTAAAAAAAGTTAAATATTTTCATCATTTCTTTAAATCAAGTGAGTTTAAAATGTAATGCCATAATTTATTTTACACTTGTTGACGTTATTATATGTAAGTCTGACAATGACAGAAATTGACGGACGAAACGTTACTTAATTACTCGTCATCAACAGTCGCTGGATATTTGCAAGATTAGCTTTTATTGGTCTCACTATATTAAATAAAATTATAACGCAAGATTCGAAATTGCGTAATAAAAATTGCGAATTAAGAAAAAGAGGTCCATTAAAGCCAATCTATCCTACGTAGATTAACTGTCGGCAAGCTCGAAGAATTACATTTTCCAAGAATATCTACAAAAATTACTTTCGTTGATAAAACCCCATGAGTTTCAATTAAATAAAGCAATATGCATATGCGTCTATCAAGCTATGAAAGCTATTAGGAATATTCTTTCTATTTTTAGAGTATTGTATATACTTCTATAAAACCAGTATTTAAATCATAGATTCGTATTAATGCCTGCTCATCCTGACTCCTAATTTTTTTCATACGGGAGTCACATGACCTATGCTGCATTGGCGTGTTTTATAGATAGTCGTGCATACATATGTACATTGTCAGGTATTATTTTAACATTGTATATGAGCAGGTAACAGAAATAGTAATTATGTACGCAAGGAATCCCTTTTCGTTGCTGTTTCGTATATAAATTCGTGTGCATTCCACCGCTCACAGAAGAAAATGTAACTTTGAATGAGCACTTGGTCAACTTGCGATCGATGCAGCCCTCCCAGGTAACACAGTTGATTCAGATTCGTTCGTATTTTTTCCTAAACTGGTGTTATAGAGAAAACTGGGAATATCTACAGTTGGACGAGCATCGCTCTGTTATAGTGCATCAAGCAAATGAGGCTGTTTGTTTCTGTGTAAATACGTACAATACAGTCGTATTAATCCGTGTCAAGAGACGGGTTGGTCATTTTATTTATATATTTCATCGCTACATTATTCATAACAGTTTTGTAAACCATTTTAACTCAAGCATTATTTCATGATAAAAAAAAGGCAGACGAGCGTTTTCTTCTAATCTTCTGGCAACTTTGCCCCGATTATTCATGTAGAGTGCAGCTTTTTTAAATTAACTTAATTGCTTTAAATAAAATTGTTTCACATTTCTAGGGTATCATAATATAGCATAAAACTCAGGGGTTTTCATGTACCTAACCGTTCGTTAAAGGTTTTTAAACTTATAATAGCGAAGAGTTTTGAAAATGTAGGAAATAACTAAATAGCTGGTGCTTTATCGAATTAAAATATTTTCAATCATTTGTCACTTTCGGTTATAGTCGACACACCTTTGTAATTTCAAATGGATTGGTATATTTTTAACGCCGAATTCGAACAGAACGTTAAATTTTATGGTGAGTTTGAAAACCAACTTGTGCACTTACGACGAGCGGTTTCTGAGATAATTTAATTTATAGGAAAAAAAATCGATACCGCTACCCAAACTACAAAAAATCACAACCTCCACAAAATATGACCTAGAGTGTTGAAAATTTTACCAGTGATAGCTGAATGTAAACACGAATAACTTTGGTTTCTTAAATGGCATCTGCCATATTTGTTTTTAATTCATTCCTTTTTTATCCCTTTACACATGGTATTGTAGATAATCACAGTATAGATTCAGAGAAAATCAAATAATCACAATATGAAAACAAACATGGAAGACCAACAATTTTAGAACGATTGGAAATAAAATAAGCTTTGTCAAAGCAATGTAATTTTACAAATAATCATCTAGAATTTAAGGAAACAATTTTAATTAGTAGGTAGTTGAGAATAACCAATAATATTCATGCGTATCAGCATCTACATATATAAGACCTTTATGTACATTGTGAATGCAATATTGCATTACTCTTGAAAAAGGGCTTACAAATCGAATCGTACGTACAGTTTCTTTCAATAAATCTGAAACATTAAAAGGCATTTTCTTTTATCCTTAATTATTCCGAAATGTTTCAAAATTGTGGCACCGAAAAATCAATTGCGCTTATTAAATTCATTAGTTTAGTTGAAAGACCCGAAGGACGATAATGTTTTTAAAATCCCTTAAAATATAAACCTTCTTTAAAATAGGAAAAGTATGATAGAACTACGTCAAGCAAATGTTCTAAAACAACCCTGCTCTGAAATAAATTTTTTAAAAATATCATTCACAACGTAAAATCCCTGTTCTCCTTTTGTCTCCCTTTTCGAAGTTGGAGATAGCAGTAGCATGTATAGTATGATCATGTTTGTAAAAAAGTGACGTTAGGCTTATTTCGTGTCATTGTCACTAGGTTGACCACTACAGAAATAATAGTGAGCTACTGGGAGGAAATTTATGCTTACCAAACGGTAGACAGACAGTCCCGTATTTAAAAATTTTGTATACAATTGTAGCTACAATAACAAGCCAATTTTGGAATTAATTAAAACTAAATGGAGAAATGCAAATTTTTGACTCTAAGAATAATACTCTTCATTGCAGTATAAATGAACTAACCAAATTCCGTATATGCTTTCATCAGAACGCAATTAAGTCAACTGCTTAGTTACTTATCTATATGCATTGGTATTATTATTATCTTTCAATTAAGAGCTCAGTAAGTGAATATATTATGTATAATTTAAACATGATTTAAATATTTTCAATTAAAACCGATAACTGTTAACACATACGATACTGCAAATGCTAACATGTGAAAATATAAAAATAAGAGAATTTGTGGTGTATTCGTTGTGAAACATTTTTCAACACAATAAAATACAATTTCATGTATCTTTTGATAATGACGTAGCTGTCGAAACAAATTTGTTAAGAAATTTAAATATTATTGTGTGAAACTTATCCAATTGTGTTTTTGTATTCATCTCTAATTTTTATTATGTGAAAATATGTTTGTCACTGTAATCATATAAATTAATACATACATTGATGAAGTTATATTATAAAGTTAATTATAATAGGCGCAAGCTGAGGGGAAAGTTTTTCCTATATATCAAACTTCTGTAACTGAATGCTCATCTAATGCATTTCTTTTAAATATGGCCCTAACAGATGGTAAATTTTCACAAACGTATTGTTTCTACGAGTAAAAGAAATGACGCTGCTATTCTAATTTCTATAATTAATGCACAATCATTGTGTAAGTGTTCATCACATTTCTCTGTCTCGATTAGAAAATATGTACACACTGTTTTTAACGCATGTGTAAGTTATAAGGGAGGAACGAGAAGCAGTTGTAGTAGTACTCTCGATAGAGAAACTTTTTTCTAGCCCCAGCACGGCAGCTATGGTGCCAGACCAAGGAAAAGTTTTTAAATTGATAGTTAGTAATTTCAATAATAGGGAACACTGAACTGGAGTTTAAAAGGTTTATATTTTTCGTCAAATATTCCGCTTCGTATCAGAAATAGGAATATACAGTAAAATGCCAGCAACGTGTAGGAAAGTAGTGTCGAACGTTGAAGGAATCGAGGCCGAAAATATTAAACAAGACTTATATTACTAACAAGGGATACCAATACATGTTTGATTACGACGTTTTTATTCTATCGACTTGTATGTACGTAAATACTTATGTGATGAAATCTACAAAAAAAAACGAATTCGTGAAATTTAATTAATCATATCTTGGTTTACTTGATGAAAATTAATTAACACTTTAGAAGGAAAACACATTTTTAATTTTCACTGATTTATTGTTTACTTAACATATGTTACGCTAATACTTTAGCTTCATCAGAAGTAGACTTATACTTAATTAACAAACGAAAATATGTCTAATTTATACTTAAGGTATGGTTCGAACAACTACTGGGGAGGGGAAATAGGTTTAGTAACGGAGAATTGTTTAGATCTAACTGATCATTTAAAAGCAAATCTGTTTTTTTAAATTTATTTATTTCCATTGTTTCAAGTAAAGTCAGTTTGTAATTATTGGATTCTCTATGCAAATTAGTGTATTCATAATGGAATTAATGATTTTCTAACCACAAATGTTTCGCGTAATTAGAATCGATTTTTTTGTATTTAAATGACGTATAGTGCTCACTTATTCTTTTTTTAAAATTTCTTTTAGTTTTACCTATATAAATTTTGTTACAAGTGCCACAATTTAATTTATAGATTCCTGATTGGTTTTGATAGCTACCTTACTATTGTTTTTGATTAAAATCTTTTTAATAACTTCTGAAGGTTGTCCTATATATATTATTTCATTTCGTCATTAATTTTTGGAAAAACTGATTGTATTGCCTGTTTAAATTTGATTTTTGTTAAAATTTTATCTATAACACTGATACTGTAACTATTGTTAATAATAATAATAATTACAGTGAAAAAATATGCTTTAATAACATTTATAGGACAACCTTCAGAAGTTATTAAAAAGAGAGAATCAAAAGGATTTCTTTGATCAAAGAATAATACAGTTTTGATACATTATTTGCAATTTTGAATAAAATACTTTCCATTTAAGAGACAAAACTAACAATTAAAACGTCAATGTTTTCGTTAGAGAATATATCTATTTTCATCCAATATCACGTCAAACGATTAATGTATTATTATAATTTCTTCGATTGAAACAAATCACATTGTTCAATAGTTAAAAAATTAGATAATTTTGAATTTCGTATATTTATTCATTTATTTATGTTTATTGAAAGAGCCCAAGGCTCTTTTACAACAGGATAAACATAACAAAGAGACAAAAATAAATATAAATACAAACAGAGCTAGCAATATGCTCGGTGCAAAACATACGGTATATAAACAGATCAGGTTCAGCGAACGAAAAAGAATCCTTTACTGAAAAAGAGGTTAAAATTAAAATAAAATGCTCAAAATATGTTACAAAGCTTACAAAATAGTACAACCTAAATTACAAAATGAAAATACATATAAAATTAATTAAGAGAAAGCGAGTGGGAAGTCCACTAAAGAGGTGAGAGCAAACAAAAAGAAAAGAAGCATTGATAAATTATATTGTCACGTGTAAGCAGAGGGTAGCATAGAATATAGACAACCCACTATAAACGAACAACTGAAGATCGAACTGTGACGTATTACCAATCGAGAAAAACGTAGAACGATCTAAAACGTAGAACATTCTCGAAGCATCGAGTGTTTCTATTCAGTCTATATAAGCCGCCGTCGTAATTGTGGAGCAGTAGTATACGTGGCGAGTGATAATAAAGTGGAGAAAAAGGCAATCAGAAAGTGATAAGTAGTGAGCAAGCAAAGAGTTAAAGTTATTGTTCTATAATGTAAATTGTTGGAAGTTATAGTGGCGTGTATAAAGTGATAAACAGGGTATATTAAATAAAGATCAGACTAGTAAATACGCTACAATTGGTGCCAGAGGTGGGATGGAAGAGCACAGGAGGAGGAAAGTTTGGAGAATTACATCGAACATTCTAAAACACTCCATTTGACTGTGAATAACGCCAACAAGTGATACATCGTCGGAAATCTCTTGAAGAGAAGATGAAGACTCCGTTCTATAACAAGTCCTAAGATTAGCACTTTCTAAGACTCCAAGTGAAGCACTGTCACATGCTTTAGAATTCGAAGCGGCGAAACAAGCTTCCAAGGGCCAATTAATTTACGGGTACGACAAGCAGAAATCGACGAAGGTGCAGTTAAAAAGGATAGTATCGTGTCACTTATCAAAGAATGTTTAATTAATGCAAACAAAGCCACTGCTCTAAATATGGAAGAGCGATTTTCAAAATATTGGGAATGCGGAAGGATTGGTTATTTTTCCAGAGACTGCAAAAACTACAATGGTCGACCGAAGTGCTGGAAATGCGGAAGGGCTGGTCATTTTACTAGAGATGGCAACAGCTGCAGTGGTCGGCCGAAGGGTTGGAATTGGGGAAGGATAGGTCAACAAATGAATAAGAGTTCGATGTTGAGAAACGCTCAAGAAAACAACATGGGCAAATAGAAGAACTGGGATCACCCTGCGGTAACCTCACCACCATCCAGCCTGAGAGAACCTGGAAAGATCGCAAGCTAATCGAAATTCTCATTATAGAAATAAATTGGGAAAGTCCGTATGGTACGAGAAACAAGCTTCAAGTGACGCTTCCGAAGAAAAGAGTTCCAGAAATTCTAGAAGTAATCCACGGGGACGGGTATTTCGACGTTATTGACTCTGGAGAAGGTACGCGAGCGATTTTATTGTTAGCGAAGTTGAAAGCTGTTGCATGACAGGTCCTTCACTCTATTAGTTTCATCCTTAAGAACCACTATTTCAGCTCTTAAAGATGAAATGTCATCCACAAGGGAATAGATTTTATCAACTTTGGCTAAGGCAAATAAGGCGATAAATAAGAAGAGGCTTAACATTCTTTAGGATGAAGACTTTTTTCTCGGAAGCAGTTACCCCAGTACAGCCAACCGTACCGTGGAAAAGATCACCACAGTATGTCCAGGGTACAATTATCGTATAGAAGTAGAATCCAGCGTTACACGATGCACACATTAAATGTAGGTTAGGAGCACGAAGTCGATCAAACAAAATAAGTACTACCATAAACGGATAACAGGGGATGTTTCAAAGCATATCTTATTTATGCAGATTTCTTTGATTTTAGCATATCATATCGATCTTTAAATAAGGAGGGTACAGCCAGTTAGACAAAAATTCGCGTCGGCGTTTCATTTAGATAATCATTGTTTGATTTTTTCACAGTATAAATTAGTGTGGAGATATTGAATAATACAAAAATTAGCTTCGGAGAATAATTGTTGGACGTACTTATTTCAGGAAAAAAAGTTGATTTTTCGATTCATTATTTTCCTTAGTAACATACTCAATAATAGAATTAAACAATTTGTTCCAAAAGAATCCCTCATAAAATTGTTTCACGAGTTATTTACATGGATTGGATGTGGTTCCATGGGTGAAGGTGATATTTGAGTTTCTGGCGGTATTTGGGTGGGTTAATCATTGTGAATGAGGTAAAAGATTTGCGTTGGATCCGAGGTGTGGGTGGAGATGATGTTTGAAGTGACGTCAACGCCCCCTTCAATGGTGATTTGGAGATGGTGGTGACCCCATTCTATATATTTATCCTACCCCTAATACCACCACCAACTTCAACCTCACCCTCAAAACCACCTCAAAAGCACATAAAAAACTCGTGAAGCAATTTTAGAAAGGATTCCTTAGGAGTAAATTCTTTAGTTCTATTATTCAGTATATTATCAATGATAGTCAACCGAAAAATCTTTTTTTTTTTTTTAATTTGTTCGTTTTTTCTGGGTTCTGGGGGTAAGTTGTGTATTATTATTATTACTTTAACAATAATTTATTATTTAATTGTTATTCATTATATTATTATTGTTGATAGCAAATTAGTCGTTGATTGTTCTTGTGCATTCTTGCATTACCAATTGAGTCTCAACCATCTGCAAAAGGTAAACCCTCAGGCGAATAGTAACCCCGTATTTGACGAAACCTCTTAAAGCACCGCCACATTTGGTGAAGTAAGTCAAATTTGGTGGTTATCGCCACAACAAAAATTCAAAACTTCAAAACTGCAAACATGAATAATATGGCAATTATATCATCTAATTCCGCATTTTATTCTATTTTGATCCATGTGTTAAGAACTTTAATGTTTTTGTATATATTTATTTTAAATTTTTAGTTTTTGTTTTGGTGTTGGTGTATATATATTATCTAAATATTACGTCTTGGAAGCTAGAAAGACCAAATCAGCAGAATCGAATGGCATATATCAAACTTTTTAGTACTAATTTAGTACTAATTTGTACCATTAAAAAAAAATTTGTACCACGTGCCATTACAAAGAAAACAGTGGCGCTGCTAAGTTCATAGGGAGCTAGCAGGACCATAAAAAAAATAATAAAAAAAACCAAACAAGTACATAAATAGCAATAATAGAATTTGTACTAATTTGTACTAGCTATTAGGAAGCAATATTTACATTTATTCGTTTGAAAACATCCCTTAATAAATTTATGAACACTATAACCACCAAAAATGTACCACTTTTTATCAGCAGAATCGAATCGCGTTTTTTGCAATGAAAACGGGATAATTTGTGCCGCAAAGATATGCAATGGCAGATTTTGTACCCTTTTCCGTTCACCGAAAACTACCCCGAAGGGACATTACGTATAAGAGTAAAGTACCATTTTTTACCAGCTGAATCGAATCGCGTTTTTTGCAATGAATACGGGATAAGTTGTGCCGCAAAGATATGCAATGGCATATTTTGTACCCTTTGCCGTTCACCGAAAACTACCCCGAAGGGACATTACGTATAAGAGTAAAGTACCATTTTTTATCAGCAGAATCGAATCGCGTTTTTTGCAATGAATACGGGATAATTTGTGCCGCAAAGATATGCAATGGCAGATTTTCTACCCTTTGCCGTTCACCGAAAACTACCCCGAAGGGACATTACGTATAAGGGTAAAGTACCATTTTTTATCAGCAGAATCGAATCGCGTTTTTTGCAATGAATACGGGATAATTTGTGCAGCAACGATATGCAATGGCAGATTTTGTACCTTTTGCCGTTCACCGAAAACTACCCCGAACGGACGTTACGTATAAGAGTAAAGTACCATTTTTTACCAGCAGAATCGAATCGCGTTTTTTGCAATGAAAACGGGATAATTTGTGCCGCAAAGATATGCAATGGCAGATTTTGTACCCTTTTCCGTTCACCGAAAACTACCCCGATGGGACATTACGTATAAGAGTAAAGTACCATTTTTTACCAGCTGAATCGAATCGCGTTTTTTGCAATGAATACGGGATAATTTGTGCCGCAAAGATATGCAATGGCAGATTTTGTACCCTTTGCCGTTCACCGAAAACTACCCCGAAGGAACATTACGTATTAGAGTAAAGTACCATTTTTTACCAGCTGAATCGAATCGCGTTTTTTGCAATGAATACGGGATAATTTGTGCCGCAAAGATATGCAATGGCAGATTTTGTACCCTTTGCCGTTCACCGAAAACTACCCCGAAGGGACATTACGTATAAGAGTAAAGTACCATTTTTTACCAGCTGAATCGAATCGCGTTTTTTGCAATGAAAACGGGATAATTTGTGCCGCAAAGATATGCAATGGCAGATTTTGTACCCTTTGCCGTTCACCGAAAACTACCCCGAAGGAACATTACGTATAACAGTAAAGTACCATTTTTTACCAGCTGAATCGAATCGCGTTTTTTGCAATGAATACGGGATAATTTGTGCCGCAAAGATATGCAATGGCAGATTTTGTACCTTTTGCCGTTCACCAAAAACTACCCCGAAGGGACATTACGTATAAGAGTAAAGTACCATTTTTTACCAGCTGAATCGAATCGCGTTTTTTGCAATGAATACGGGATAATTTGTGCCGCAAAGATATGCAATGGCATATTTTGTACCCTTTGCCGTTCACCGAAAACTACCCCGAAGGGACATTACGTATAAGAGTAAAGTACCATTTTTTATCAGCAGAATCGAATCGCGTTTTTTGCAATGAATACGGGATAATTTGTGCCGCAATGATATGCAATGGCAGATTTTCTACCCTTTGCCGTTCACCGAAAACTACCCCGAAGGGACATTACGTATAAGGGTAAAGTACCATTTTTTATCAGCAGAATCGAATCGCGTTTTTTGCAATGAATACGGGATAATTTGTGCCGCAACGATATGCAATGGCAGATTTTGTACCTTTTGCCGTTCACCGAAAACTACCCCGAACGGACGTTACGTATAATAGTAAAGTACCATTTTTTACCAGCAGAATCGAATCGCGTTTTTTGCAATGAAAACGGGATAATTTGTGCCGCAAAGATATGCAATGGCAGATTTTGTACCCTTTTCCGTTCACCGAAAACTACCCCGATGGGACATTACGTATTAGAGTAAAGTACCATTTTTTACCAGCTGAATCGAATCGCGTTTTTTGCAATGAATACGGGATAATTTGTGCCGCAAAGATATGCAATGGCAGATTTTGTACCTTTTGCCGTTCACTGAAAACTACCCCGAACGGACGTTGCGTATAATAGTAAAGTACCATTTTTTACCAGCTGAATCGAATCGCGTTTTTTGCAATGAAAACGGGATAATTTGTGCCGCAAAGATATGCAATGGCAGATTTTGTACCTTTTGCCGTTCACCGAAAACTACCCCGAAGGGACATTACGTATAAGAGTAAAGTACCATTTTTTATCAGCAGAATCGAATTACGTTTTTTGCAATGAATACGGGATAATTTGTGCCGCAAAGATATGCAATGGCAGATTTTGTACCTTTTGCCGTTCACCAAAAACTACCCCGAAGGGACATTACGTATAAGAGTAAAGTACCATTTTTTACCAGCTGAATCGAATCGCGTTTTTTGCAATGAATACGGGATAATTTGTGCCGCAAAGATATGCAATGGCATATTTTGTACCCTTTGCCGTTCACCGAAAACTACCCCGAAGGGACATTACGTATAACAGTAAAGTACCATTTTTTATCAGCAGAATCGAATCGCGTTTTTTGCAATGAATACGGGATAATTTGTGCCGCAAAGATATGCAATGGCAGATTTTCTACCTTTTGCCGTTCACCGAAAACTACCCCGAAGGGACATTACGTATAAGGGTAAAGTACCATTTTTTATCAGCAGAATCGAATCGCGTTTTTTGCAATGAATACGGGATAATTTGTGCCGCAACGATATGCAATGGCAGATTTTGTACCTTTTGCCGTTCACCGAAAACTACCCCGAACGGACGTTACGTATAATAGTAAAGTACCATTTTTTACCAGCTGAATCGAATCGCGTTTTTTGCAATGAAAACGGGATAATTTGTGCCGCAAAGATATGCAATGGCAGATTTTGTACCTTTTGCCGTTCACCGAAAACTACCCCGAAGGGACATTACGTATAAGAGTAAAGTACCATTTTTTATCAGCAGAATCGAATTACGTTTTTTGCAATGAATACGGGATAATTTGTGCCGCAAAGATATGCAATGGCAGATTTTGTACCTTTTGCCGTTCACCGAAAACTACCCCGAAGGGACATTACGTATAAGAGTAAAGTACCATTTTTTACCAGCAGAATCGAACATCGACTTTATAACCACAATTAGCTTTGATCTTTCAACTCTTTGCAAATATGATGTTAAATTATGGCATTTAATAAATTATTAAACAAAATAGGTAAATATGAAAGTAACACAACAAGATGCACAGCAATGTAAAGAAAAATTATATATTTCGGCCATTTTTGAAGATAAATGTGAACAACTTGTATCATCGAAAATTGCTTAATACGAGAAATTTCATAAGCCAAATTGACGTGTGGTTTTTGTTAAAGAAAATGTTTTGCTTTTTTCTTATGAAATTGACGGTGATAGAAAAAGTCTGAGAATGCCATTGGATTGTTATTAAAAAAGTGGTTAGAATATGTTTGCAGATATAATATTTTCCGAAGAAGAAAAAGCACTGAAGACACATCTAAAGTTGGCGCCCGAATTTGCAATAATAAATACAATATGATAAAACACGAATGGTTGCAAAATATTCTCAGAAGGAAGGATGAAATCTTCTTCCACCTGAAGTAGTCCCTGTGGGGTGAAATAATTATTGTGGATTTTCAATAAACAATTCTTTGTAACCTTTCGTGTTTTAATGTATTGTGATCATAGTTACAAAAAATAGAAGCCTCATCAATTTTATTTTCAAAAATAAATAGGTATTTTTTATAAGTTTTTGTACAAAATTTACAATAGTTCTGCAAAACGTAATAAACATTTTTTAGAGGTAACGCCGTCATTCGTGCATTGAATTCGGATGTTTTTTTTTTTGATTTACAAGTATTAGGAATTAATTGTTACTTTCGTAAGAAGTTCATTCAATTTGAAAAAATATTTGAATAATTTTCCCCAAAGTCAACAGCATCTCGAATAATTCTTTTGATTTAAATCCAATTGAAAAATGAAACCGGAACAATTGATAGAATTCCTTCAGCGCTATCAAGAGCTAATCCATAATTATTATTGGGTTCTTTCGGTGGACTATTGAGAATTTATGCAAGAACCCCATTACTACACATATCTGACTCAGAATGCCCAAAATTAGCATGATTTTTGAAAATTCGGGCGCCAACATCAAACGAGTAAAGTAAAGAATATCATATATTTGTTTATCAAATAATTGCATAAAGTAGTACTTTTTTAATTAAGAATCACTTGCAAGCAAGACAATTTTTCTGTTATTGAAAATATATAATTATCGGGGTAGCTTTTGTTGTGTAAGCGTAGAGTATTAAAAATAAAGTTATTGTAGCCTTCATTTTGCTTTTATATTATTGTTTCTAGCCGACGTTTGTCATCTGTATTCCATTGTTATTTCAAAATGCGATTTATTAATTTGCATCTTCGTAATTACATCAAATTCAATAAAACATTTTCAAAAATTTCGAAAAGAGTGCATGTTAGAATGTGTTATTTTCAGTGAAAATAGTTCTATATCAGAAACAACTGAATAACTTGTTATTTAGAAAAGAGACAATCTAATATTATAAATGTATGTACTGTTGCAATCGAATAAAGAAAACCGCCAACTTAAAGGATACACTATTGTGCGCGCGTAATTTTTCTATTTAGAAAAATACTGGCAAAGATTTATTATTTATTAAAAAATATTTCGATACAAACAGTCCAACTCCGACGGTAGTTGGATTACAAGTCTTCGAATCGAACGGTTGGTTCGATTGCTTCCGATATTTTTTACCAATGGAAAAAAATCCCGTTCATACAGACATGGCAATAATAATACAACATTTTGCGATAAACTCATCGCCAAACTACAACATGCGTACAACAGCGTGCACGTTTCCTCCCCCCTTTTGACAGACAATGTCAAACAAATCATAATTTACAATACAAATAAAGCTAAAGGAAAAGTCTGAAGGTGGTCACAACCCCTTACGATAAATTTTCACTTCCGCACTTATTGAACGAGCTTTCTTAGCACGAATTTTCACATACACACTACACCCCCGCCGCTGGAAGAACAGCCAGCTTGCGGACAGAGCGAGTGTAAGACCCATGACTGGTTCGGACAGTTGCCACCCTCACATGTCCATCCGGTCCTGGAAACACCTTTTCGACGCGTCCCATTTTCCAGACCATCGGTGGAGCATTATCGTCTGCTATTAATACTAAATCACCCCTCGTTATTGATGGACTTGATTGCTTCCATTTTGGCCTAGAGTGAAGCTGCGCCAGGACTTCGCGGCTCCATCGATTCCAAAAGTGCTGCTTTATTTTGTGTATCCTGTCCCATCGACTTAGTCGATTTTCCGGTACATTGATGATATTGTACTCCCCAATCAAGAAGTGGGCTGGGGTGAGGACTTGGAGATCCGACGGATCGTTGGACAGAGGGGATAGGGGTCGAGAATTTATGACAGCTTCGATCTGGGTCATAAGGATTGTGGCCTCTTCCAAGGTTAAGTTGGCGTTCATTGTTACCCTTTTCATATGAAATTTTGCCGATTTTACCAAACGCTCCCACAAACCGCCAAAATTAGGAGACCTTGGACACAATATTTTCGTTAGCTAGATAGGATTGTATATTATTTTGGGTTTCATTTTTTTTTAAGAAATCGTAGATTTCATCGATTTGACGTTTAGCCCCGATAAAGGTGGTCGCATTGTCGCAATAGATATGCGAGACCTTACCCCTTCTCGACATAAATCGCTTGAGTGCGTTCAAAAAACATTCTGTGGTCAGGTCGCCTACCACCTCCAAATGTATTGCTTTAGTTACTAAGCACACAAATAGAGCCACCCACGTCTTAACTACCTTTCGGCTGCGCGCATTTCCCTGTTTTATATAAACTGGGCCGAAATAATCGAGACCGACTTTCAGAAACGGTCTACAGGGCGTAAGCCTATCTTTGGGCAAATCCCCTATTTTTTGCTCCAACATCCGTGGAGATACACGAAAGCAGACGATACATGAGTGTATTATTTTCCGAAATTCATCTCTAGCCCTAAAAGGCCAATATTTAATTCTAAGTGAGGCCAGAGTTTGAGATGCTCCCGCATGAAATAAAGCAACATGTTCCCGTTTTATGAGTAATCGCGTAACGTGGTGTTTAGTCGGTAATAAAATAGGAAATTTTCGGTCGAAATTCAAAGTTGAATTTCGCAATCTCCCACCCACTCTAATTAGGCCGTTTTCATCGATAAAGGGATCTAATGTATATAATTTGCTATTTTTGTTAAGAGATTTGTTATTCTTAAGTGATAGATAATCATCAGCAAACTCTTGCATTTGTATTAATCGAATAATGACGTTATGACTCATTAAGTTCTTCCGTTGTTAGAGCGCCACCATTTCTTGGGCGTTCCCCCTTTGCCTTATGGATGAATCTAAGACAAAATGCAAAGACGCGCTGAAGTATAATAAATGAAGAATATTTATCCAGTAAGGGAAGCCTCGGTATAATTGTGGCTGTTAGCACCACCCTGCGTTTTTCCGGTAATGAATTTATTTCTAATGAAGGTCTAAAGCGATTATCGGGCCAATCCGATTCGTTTTTTGACAAAAAACCAGGACCCTTCCAATACAATCCGACGTCCATTTGCCTTGGGAAAGCCCCACGCGAAATGATATCGGCCGGGTTATCTTTGCTATCGACATGGTACCAGTCGTTAATGTTACTAACCCTCTGAATCCACGATACGCGATTGGCAACAAATACCTGCCACGTATTAGCGTTTGCATTTAAATAATGCAGGACGATCATAGAGTCGGTAAAAAAATATTTTTTACGAATTTTAATGTTTAATTTTTGGGATACGTAATCCATAAGTTTTGCTCCTAGCAAGGCCGCGCACAGTTCCAACCGCGGTAAAGTCAGGACCTTGATAGGGCTAACCCGCGACTTACTGCAAAGTAAACTCACCGCATAATTGTCATTGCCCAGTTTACTTCGTACATATATCGCGGCTCCGTACGCCTGAAGAGAAGCATCGCAGAAGACCACAAGGTCCGTTACCGTGACAACTTTAGGAACCACCAAACGATGAATTCCCATTGTATTTAGGTAATCTAGTTCGTTTATAAATCTAACCCATTCATTGTTTAATTCCGATGGGACTGGATCGTCCCAGTCCAATTTAAGAGACCACAACTTTTGCATCAAAATCTTGGCCTTGATTAAAATGGGTGAAATTATGCCGATCGGGTCGTAGATTTTTGCGATCGAGCTTAGTATTATTCGTTTCGTTAATTTATCCGCAGTTATTTGAGAATTTTTAATACGATAATTTAGGATATCATTTGAAGGATCCCACCACAATCCGAGCACCTTCGACGTTTCTACAGCGCTTAAATCTAGACACTTAACGGAATCGTCCTGCAACGAGAGCGGTATGATTTCGGAAGTATTGCTATTCCACTTCGATAGTTTAAAACAACCCTGATTTAAAATTTCTATTAGTTGATCGCGTAATTCCAAACCGTCTTGAACGCTTTGCGTACCGGTCAAAATGTTATCCATAAATCGATCTTGTTGTAGCACTCGGCTAGCTTCCGGAAACTCATTTCCGACTTCTCGTGCCAGTTGTTCAACACACCTTATAGCGGTGTATGGAGAATTCGTAAGACCAAAAACAAGTCTCGTGAGTCGAAATGTTCTAATGGGTTCCTTCTCATTGAATCGCCATAATATCAACTGATATTTTTATTTGCAAAAACATTTTTTGCATGTCGCAAGATATTACAACTTGATAAGTCCGAAATCTTATCAAAATCGCGAATAAATCATTTTGCAAGTTAGGACCCGTTAGTAGATTATCGTTGAGGCTGAGTCCATTACTCGACTTTGCCGATCCGTCGTAGACAATTCGCATTTTCGGATTATCAGGGTCCCATTTAAATACACCCGAATGCGGTAAAAAGAACGCGTTATCGTTTTCAATTTCCTGAGGCGATACTTCCTCCAAAAAATTGTTTTCGAGTAATTCATTTATTGCTTTACAATACGTTTTCTTATAGTCTGGGAATTTTCTAAATTTTCTTTCCAATGCAAGAAATCGCCGCATCGCATTACTTTTCGATTCCCCAAGTCGCACTTCGTCATTCATAAATGGTAATTTAACAATAAACCTCCCATCATTAGGGTCGCGTTGGTAAGTGTCAACAAAGTGATCTTCGCATTCTATTTCGCTCGCGGTCCAGTTGTTGTTTTTCCTTACCTCGATTTCTTCTTGTTCCCAGAACCGTTCTAAGAGATCGTTTAAGTCATAATTTGGGCTACGTTTAGCCGCTACATTACATGACGCAATAATTTTTTGTTTTTCAACGTATGCGCCACCGACTACCCATCCCAGAAGTGTTTCCGATAAGTACAAATCCAGACTGGATAGCTTGACTCTTCCGCAACGTAGAAGAGCCCAAAATTTTTCTGCTCCCAATAATAGATCAATGGGGCCGTTTTCGTTAAAACCGGGATCCGCTAATTCCACGTTTTCCGGAATTCCTAAATTCGTTTTATTAAAAGACTCGGTAGGAAGATTCGTTGTTACACTTTTTAAAACACAACAGTCGATTGTTTGTTCAAAAGGACGATATAACGATTTAACGATAATTTTCGTTATTTTCATAGTATCGCTACACGAGTCGTTTATACCTTTTATAGATATATTTTGTTTTTGCGTTTTTAATTTTTGCTTTTTGCACATCGATTCAGAGATTATGTTTATTTGAGAACCTACATCCAGTAACGAGCGGCATTTCCGATACTGGCCCGTAGAATCCTTGATTAATATGATAGCCGTAGACAGAACCACGCGAGTCCCTGACGATGACACGCAATGATTAGCGCTTGACGATTGTTGCTTCGATGAAGGCTTTTCGTTGGATTCGTGTATCAGTGTATGATGGAGACGTGCGTTACACATTCGACATCCCGATGCTTTACAGTCCGATAAGTTATGGTTTGACCTGAGACAATTTCTACAAAGGCCTCGTTTTGTTATTTCGTTAATTCGTTCGCTGACGCTTAATTTAAGAAATTTTTCGCACTGTCCAATAAAATGACGTCCCTTGCAATAATAACATGCATAATTCGCTGTTGCAGCAGCATTAGATGAACGATTGATTACTCCCGGTGAGGTTTTTTTAATTACCTGGTATGGGGATTGTTTTTCGATTGATTTTAATTTAACATTTTGATTAAGAGATTCTATAACAATTCGTTTCTTTTCCAAAAAATCGATTAATTTTGATAATTGCACAGGATCTGAATCCAGTGTATTTTCAAATTCTCGTCTTGTTTGATAATCTAGTTTATTCATTACAATGGTGATTACAATCGAGTCCCACGAGTCTACGTTTATTTTTAGAACTCTGAGCGCTTCTAAATTATTATTGACATCATCGATAAGTTTTTGTAACGCGTCCGGTGAGCATTTGTTTTTTTCTGGGGAATTCAGGATTGCTTGTACGTGACTTTGAACAATTAAGCGAGTGTTCTTATATCACTTTTGTAACACCGACCAGGCTGCTTCATAGTTTTCGCTGGAAATTGATAAGGACTCGATAGCGCGAATGGCCTCCCCTCGTAGGCATGATTTTAAATAATGGAATCTTTGACAATTGTCAAGCGATTTATTCTTATGAATTAAATTTTGAAATGCATCGTAAAATGGTAACCATTCTGTATATTTTCCAGAAAACGACGGTAAATCTATTATTGGTAATTTAATATTGAATTGAGAGGTGGATGGAATTTGGGCGTTCGGTTCAGACTTTGGGGGGTTAATACATTCTATAGGAGTATTATTTTCGAGAAGAGTTTGTAGCTGACTCAAATTATCATGCCAAGAAACCCCAAACGCACTCGTTTCTGAAAGATCGGCCCTAGATACATTCGATGAACCCTGTTCCTCTGAAGTGTCCTCACAACACATTATATCGATTGTAACGCTATCAAAATCATCCCTAATTTTGTAGATCTCATCGATACGATTTTTTATTTTGTTAACGTTGACGCCTGCCTTGAATTGTTTTATGAACGCCCCGACATCTTCCAATTTTGATTCAATCTGTTTTCTAATCATTAAAAGTCGTTTAAGGTCGGCTAAAGAAGTCATCTTCGTGGGAATAAAGCGTTTCGATAAAAGCAATGATAACAAATCGATTAGTTGTTTAAGAAAAAATTCGAATATTTAACCTTGGAAATGACGCTTCAAGGAACGGTAATAAATAAAGGAAAATGAGCCCACTTACCCAACGATTAGGGGGTGCGGTGTGGCCACTAGACGTTCTTCGGTTACGGGGTGACCCACGATGTCGGGAACCCAATTTATGATTTCGATATCACAAAGTTGCACAACGTTTCGTTTTGAATAATTTTCGATTTCGATATCACAAAGTTGCACAACGTTTCGTTTTGAATAATTTTCGATTTCGATTATCGTAACTATCCGGTTCGAAGGACCAAATGTGCGCGCGTAATTTTTCTATTTAGAAAAATACTGGCAAAGATTTATTATTTACTAAAAAATATTTCGATACAAACAGTCCAACTCCGACGGTAGTTGGATTACAAGTCTTCGAATCGAACGGTTGGTTCGATTGCTTCCGATAATTTTTACCAATGGAAAAAAATCCCGTTCATACAGACATGGCAATAATAATACAACATTTTGCGATAAACTCATCGCCAAACTACAACATGCGTACAACAGCGTGCACAACTATATATTCGAATTGGCTGGCGATCCGAAAACCAGGTCACTCAGAACCACATGAAATTTTTATCAGAGACTACTCTACACTAGATAACAGTACCTAAAAAGATTTTTGGCGATTCGAAAAAAGTTTTTTTGATGATTTTTTTTACAGCTTGGACATCCTAATACTATCGAACGGAAATCCACTGATTGACTTTAAAATTTTACCAGACACTGTACTGTACAGTAATGTCCCTTCGGGGTAGTTTTCGGTGAACGGCAAAAGGTACAAAATCTGCCATTGCATATCGTTGCGGCACAAATTATCCCGTATTCATTGCAAAAAACGCGATTCGATTCTGCTGATAAAAAATGGTACTTTACCCTTATACGTAATGTCCCTTCGGGGTAGTTTTCGGTGAACGGCAAAAGGTACAAAATCTGCCATTGCATATCTTTGCTGCACAAATTATCCCGTATTCATTGCAAAAAACGCGATTCGATTCTGCTGATAAAAAATGGTACTTTACTGTTATACGTAATGTCCCTTCGGGGTAGTTTTCGGTGAACGGCAAAGGGTACAAAATATGCCATTGCATATCTTTGCGGCACAAATTATCTCGTATTCATTGCAAAAAACGCGATTCGATTCTGCTGATAAAAAGTGGTACATTTTTGGTGGTTATAGTGTTCATAAATTTATTAAGGGATGTTTTCAAACGAATAAATGTAAATATTGCTTCCTAATAGCTAGTACAAATTAGTACAAATTCTATTATTGCTATTTATGTACTTGTTTGGTTTTTTTTATTATTTTTTTTATGGTCCTGCTAGCTCCCTATGAACTTAGCAGCGCCACTGTTTTCTTTGTAATGGCACGTGGTACAAATTTTTTTTTAATAGTCCAAATTAGTACTAAATTAGTACTAAAAAGTTTGATATATGCCATTCGATTCTGCTGATTTGGTCTTTCCAGCTTCCAAGACGTCTAAATATTTCAAAGTATTGTTAAAATTGTATTTTTTTTCAAAATTACAATTTAATACCAATTGTCATATTATCATTTACTTAGAACAAGTAAACAGGTAAAACCCTTAATCATAATTCTGCGTAGTAACTAACCAGGTTTATCTGTTAGTCTTGTAAAATGCTAGTAAATTTCATATACTGTATATATGTATGAATTCAATTTTTACACTATTTTCTTATTAAACAACATGTACGGTGGTTGGGATGTTTTGGGTGAAGTTCTTGTGGGGTGGAGCGCACGTTTAACATCTTGTGGGGTATGACCGTTGCATTGGAGAGCTTGATCTAGATGCCAGAGCTCTTGTTGTAAAAGAGATGGTTCATAGATGCGTTTAGCCCGATGAATAAAGGTCTTTATCATGATTCGCTTTTGTACAGGATGATCAGCGACTGATCAAGAGTTCTGACCGCCCTAGGGTAATTATGAGAACGCGCCCCCGCCAGGTGTGTTACGGACGGCCTAAAAACTAGTAAGTGAGTAGAGTAGTAGTGTGAAAATTTTAACATGGTTCATACTACCTATAAAAGTTTTCAGATCGATCTGCAAACGAAACTAACGTCCTTTAATCTGCATGACATTCAACCTTAGGGTGGCAAACCATTTTTTAAGCTGACCGTACATAAAGGCAAAGTACCTCACGCATTATAAGACCAAAATCATGACAAGTGACTGCAGGCTACCAAGTAGAAAACCAAATCCATGTCGTGTTTGGCCGCATGACCTGTATTGGCTTAGTTTCTATAGACAACTTAGTTGCCATTGCCATTGACCATGAGCGTGGTCATCTAGTGTGTGAAGTTGCTTCGACCTGAGTATTTTTTAAATATTTACACTTCTGTTATTGTTAAAAAAATGAGGAGAGGCATCGTACAAGTGAAACATTTTTGCAACTGATTAATGATTTATTTGAAAATTAAAGTAATCAAGTAATTATTATTAGATTATACAAAAGTCCTTTTTCGTGCTTTAGCGTTTGCAAATATTTCCACAATTTTTTCAAATTTAATAGTTTGTAAAAAATCACTTTCTATGTACATTATCGAGAGCGCTGCAAGTTTTTTCTGGCGGAATGTGGAGCGCAAGTAATTTTTTACTCTTGTGCTGAAAAAAACCTTCCACCGCTGCAGTTGGTAACACTCATTGTCAAAAAAATTCTTAATATTATCTCCACATTCGAGAACATGCATGAAATATTAAAACTTTTTATTAACTGCAACAAACCCTTTGGGGTTCTGGCAGAAAAAGAATGCTCGGCCTCGGTGTCATATTTTAAAAACTGCTCCAAATGGACGCATTCTTCTGCAAAGGTTTCTTCTAAATCAATGGCATATAGTTGTTCTAACATTTTTGCTTTACTTCTAATAAATTCACTGTGGTCTAGTTCATGCAGTTTCCATAAGAAACCAAACTTTGTGTTTACAGTATTATAAATAATTTTCCGGTTTTTTAAGTGCACTTTAAGACAATCAATAGCTGCATAATAATTATCAACGATGAAAGATCGTCTCCCTTCTAACTGAATGTGCCCCGTTTTAACTTCATCAAAATGAAATTTTGGTTTCTTTTTACTTACATCTTTTTTGTATGTGGTCACTTCGCATCTCTTGATTTTTCGTCACGCAACGTATCAAGATAAGCATGTAATGTCTCAGAAAGAGTAACAACGTTAGATAAATCAACAGAACTTGCTGGTAGCTGTGCACTAACGATTTGAAGCTTTATGAGCACAGATGCACAGAGTTCCAAAAGCACAACATTATTGTAATTTCTAGTTTTAATTTTTTCTAATTTTCATTTTGGTTCTCTTTTAGTCTCTTTACTTTAATTTCCGTCTTCGCAAATAAAGTTAAAGTTTCTAGAACTTGTTTGTATGAACTGTATAAGGCTTTGCTTGCATCTGCTCGCGCACTCCATCGATTTTTCGATAGATTTTTTAGTACCGTCGATTTTTTATCCAATTTGGATAACAAAATTTGCCATCTGCTTGTATATCCAGAAACAAAATTGTATAGTTGTTGTTCCAGTGTAAAAAAAGCAGCTGACTCGTCACTACTTTCCGCGGCAGCCGAACCCACTAATTGGGTATCCAGTAGTTGTAAAAGTTTACTTCTACATACATATTGTCTCAAACATTTACGATTATCCGTAGAATTGTCATGATCAGTTATTAAGTTAGAATTTTTCCAGTCATTAAATCCACTTTTGGCAAATAAAATTCATTGCAGTTTTCACGGTTAACATAAAAGCAAATAAATATAAACATGCAAGTCAAATCAATTCGTAGCGTATTGTGAATTGCACCGATCTCGCTACCGCTTTATCTCCAGCAGTAGTTTGTTCAAATCCCATGCGACAATTTTTTTTTTAATTCTACGCCTTTAACCAACTTAGATTACTTTGAGCTTGTAGTATTTGTAGAGCATGTAAGTTGAACAAGAATATACAAATATACTGTAATGATATCTGAGATAGAATACATTTTTTTTTAATATAAATTATTTTATTTAATTTAAATATTAAATTTATTAATTCAAGCATGAATATTTTTCTTAAAGTGAGTTCCAAAAAATTAAATTAACATAACCATTTGTAGGTTATTCGAAATGAAAAAACATCTGAATTTTGCCATGAACCGGCAATAGGTTACGGTAAGTTCATTGAAGGCTATGCACCACCTTCCAAGTTTTGACGGGTAGTACTATTACAGTAAAATATGGGGTGTGTTATGAAGGTTAGCAATCATGTTAGAAAACATGGTAATTGTACGCTTTTACTTCCACCTCCCTGTTTCGATTCAAATATATTAGTATGTTATAGTATTTATCGCCCCTAGCAAGATTATACATGTATGCTGGGCGCAGAAACCACCCCTTCACATGGTTTTTCCACTTTGAGAATTCAAAATCCAAACACTGAGAACTTCTTGCAGGAAAAAGAGGATGAAGGTGGTGTCAGAGGGGGGCTGCTGTAGGAGGTAGTGTGATGGGGGGTTGGGGATTGTGTAGAGGTTGGTAAGGGAAGGGGGTGGTAAATATTGTGGATAAAATTAAAGTTTGGGATGGGTTCGAGGGTGTGGTAGAGGGAGAGTTCTTGATCCTCTTAATACCCCCAACCCCTACAACCGTTACCCTTTGTAACTACCATCTAGAACGCACTCACTACTACCCCCACCACCCACAACAACAGAATTCTTAAACTTTTTCAAGATGACAAGGGAGAAAGGGTGTGTATGTGTGTGTGTGTGTCTCCGAGCATGCATGTTATTGTCAAGGATGGGAATTAAATTATGTAAGGGTTGATGGAAGTTACGGAAGCGGGTGGGTGTACGCGTAAAAATACATAGTATTCATTATAGCTTTCATGCTAGACACAAAAACATAAATATGTAAATCAAATAATATACACACAGTAAAATGCCAAATATTATTAACTTTTGCGCAAATAATTGAATAATAATAAATATTTGAAGCAATAGAATGGTAAATGCATTATGTACAATACGTTTTGGTATTTAAGGGCCTCTTTGAAATAATAAGATGTGCTCTACGTCATAAATACTAAAAGTTAGGTTGAAGTGTTTTCCGATTTTTAGACAAACCAAAATTAAAAAAATACATATGATTTTCGCCATGAACCGCCGAAAGGTGCTATGCACTAATAGGAAAAGTGCTATGCACCATCGTCCAAGCTTTGACGGATAGTATTCATAACAGTAAAAAATGGGATGTGTGGTGAAGGAAAGCATTCAGTTTAAAAATGAATTTTCAGAGATATGTAACTTTTCTCAAAACAGCATAATTATTATATAGACGATTCAGAAAAAAGTTTGCGAAAAGCAACTGAGGTCATGATACTAAATTGTCAACCTGATTATGATTTCTTAAATGCTATCCACCACCGTCCAGTTCGGATGCGTTCATCTAGTTTAGGTATAATGAGCGAAAACTAGTTTCCATAAACTTCATAGTTTTTAAAAAGTACATGCGCAAAATATTTGTGAATAATAGCTGATTTCCTTCTGAATGGAAACGTGAAAACCGCATCCATCTATGTCTTTCTTTATCGAGATTCTCAACGTAGTGTGAGACGCTGCAGACGTAAATCTTTTTATAGAATGTGAAATAACTCCAAAACGGTGCAACCTAGGTCCCATGTATTATTAATAAAGTGACATTTATTTTTGATGTGTAATTCAAATAGGCAATAATATGCTAGGGTTTCTATTTACAATAACACAGTAAGGGTGCATATAATATAACGTAGGGTCCATTTCCGGTATAACTGGAAGTTTGCCATATTTGAAAATACTTTTACGCCATTCGACTCTCAATTCTGTGCAACTTTTATTTGAAAATTTTCAGTAGGGTATGATAGCCGATTCTAAAACCTCCCCTGTCCTTGCCTTGTTCAGAACTGGGTAGGAGGTTTTAGAATCGGCTACCTACTATATGTATGTAGGATATTGTATTATCTGTATTTACCTCTCGAGACGTTAGAATTGAATGGAAACGTTGTTAAATTTAACGATTCTTTATTTTGATATAAATAAAAGGTTGGTAACCTCACGATGTAAAGTTGACATCTTTGCTCAGTTGTAGTACATAGTAAGCAGAAGAGCGTGTGTGTATCCTCGATCTCATAAACTAGACCCAACTTTTCGCAGAGGTATGAATCAGTCACCACACCAGTTTATGACATCATAGTGATACTCTGACAAAAAACAGGTGCACGTTAGTAATATATTCAAGGCAACAGTATCGTGTCTTAGCCGTACAGCTTTCACGAAGACTTCAACCATATCCACTTTACAACCGGTTAAAGTTTAAGGAACTTGTCTGCCTGAAAGGATTAACGACAAGTAAAACATGAGAAAGGTTCATGTTGAACGAGTGAACCGTACTCATGCAGTGATGTGTGCTACACAGTTGCAACAGCTTAAATAGGAAGAAGGAAGAGAGGGGATGAGTGGGGATGACCTAAGGAGTGGGGTAAGAGTGGTTTAAGATTGGAGAAAGTAGACTATACAAGCCGATTTTCCGAATGTGTGACAGTCGAAACAGGTCGGAAAGGATGAGAAAGAAATAAGACAACTACGAGAGTGTGAACTCTTCGGTAGAATAACTTTCTAGGTCGTTGCGAACTTGTTCCCTATCATACCATGAAGCGCAAATGTAGCACTGCAAGGTCTGATACTGTAAGGACTCATAAAACAAACCGGTCTTATCGCAGAGGTATCCTGATCTGCAATTAGGACAAGTTCGGTTTACAACAACCTCCGAGTAATTTTTGCAGCTAGTACAAAAATCAGAGGGTTCCATAAACCGACATGAAAGGCAAACGAAGCCTTTCGTGCTAGGACATAACTGAAGACATTGCTGACACTGCAACTTAGTGGTAACCTTGAAGGTGATAGAGGATTTAACCACCTGTCGGAACGGTTGTACAGCAATGATAGCATGTCCAAGTAATGAGTAATTGTTTGGGAGGAGAGTACCTTGTACTTGGTTCATAGACATGATGTTGCTATGAGGAAGGTTGGAGAAGGAATAGTGTTGCGAACAGAGAGTGAATGATTTAAATAGGGAGAAAGAGGGTTGGGAAAATGGTGGGGATTCAGGTGGGGTTATGTAGTGTATATGAAAGAGGAAGATAATGTTGGTTCAATATAAAAAGTGTAAGAGAAAAAAAATTATTTATAAATTTACCCCAGTTTTCAACCCCGCCTTACCTAAACACAACCTGTCCCAGGAAAAATAAATTCAACAAAAGTAAAATGCGATCATTATGATTTATTTAGAACAATTTTCTCGTACAGTTTTCTGAGGCGTTGCAACTTATACTACCCATGTTCAACAGTCTGATTAATTTATCAAGTATAAAATTTATTCTTTTTGCAGTTAAACACCTATTCTAATTATCGATAACTGCTGAATTTTAATACCCATAGTGCTAGTTTGATATTTTTACCAGGCTTAAATGTCTTATTTCCGTTAGATCAGTTTAGAAATAACACTGTAAATAGATTCAGTATAAATGAACGTACCCAAACATATGAGTGGTAGTTATAACATATTCTATGGTTTATATATGTCAGGAAATTAAATTTATCGTTTATTGCATGACCTGACCGTCAAGATTATGACCGACCAGTCCTCTACACACACGTCTGCTCCGATACTACTCACTCCTCCATCACTAAACAATCTCGGTAACGAACGGTTATCGAACCACGATATTCTACAACAGCTCGATTCAAACTTGCATCGTTATTATTCGAAGATAGCGCTTTACGGGTCCGTCTTAACCGAATTCTTTTATCTTTCATTGCGATCTTCACGTTCCTGGACAGTACGAGTAAATTGATGATTAATTTGATTCGTTGCATTTCGAGTCGTTGTCTGCTTACATACTGATGGATCGCACTTGGTGATTGGGAGAGGGGAGGGAGGAGTATACTGTTATATTTTTATAATAGCATGTATTCATACATGTACATTTACCTATAGAACGCTGTGAGAAGGTAGCCGGTTGTAAAACCTCCTGATAAAAATAATGTAACCAATAATTACACCTGATCGTTATTATCGAACCACGATAGGTATTCTACAACAGCTCGATTCAAACTTGCATCGTTATTATTCGAATGTCGCGCTTTACATGTCCGTCTTAATCGAATTCTTTTATCTTTCATTGCGATCTTCACGTTCCTGGACAGTACGAGTAAATTGATAATTAATTTGATTCATTGCATTTCGAGTTGTTGTCTGCTTAATGGAATCGCACATTTTTTCATATTTTTAATTACCAATATTTTGTCGCTGTTTTCGCATGTCTCGTCGTTAACTGATAAAAATAATGTAACCAATAATTACACCTGATCGTCAAGATTGCGACCGACCAGTCCTCTGCACACACGTCTGCTCCCATACTACCCACTCCTCTATCACTAAACAATCTCGATAATGAATGGTTATCGAACCATGATATTCTACAAACGAACCCCATTTTATAGCTAATATTTTTTCGCTGTTTTCGCATGTCTCATCGTTAACTGATAAAAGTAATGCTACCATAATTACACCTGATCGTCAAGATTATGACCGACCCTCCTCTGCTTCGAAGTCTGCAATACAAAACAAATAACCTACCCACTCCTCTATCACTAAATAATCTCGATAAGGAACGGTAATCGAACCACGATATTCTACAAACGAATCCAATGTTGTCTGCTTATGTCCTCCTCCGAATCATATAAATACCCTCAGATTTCGTTCGTTCGACAGAAGATTTCCTCTCGTTGACGAAACAAGTGCAACTTTGTAAGGTGTCGATATTCTTTTACCATTCTGTATGTGATTATTGTAGTGAACAAAAGGTGAATCGCGAGTTCATTGAAAATCAAGGAACTGTTGAAATTAGGTGAGTTATTCACTGAACACCTTGTATGTTTGCATGTTTTAGTATATTTTTGTCTTTATGATGATATTGAGTAAATGAGTAATAATTTAATTATGACAATGGTATTAAATCGAACTCTGAGCAAATTACGATAGGGACGCTACCTAGACTGTTAAGCTGCGGTGACACAGTCAATATTGGGGGCTGAGGTTTTTTAAAGCGCTGCGGTGCAATGGGGACTGTGGGCTGCGGTCGTACAGTTATCTAACCCATTGATAGCCTCAGTTCAGTCTTGGACAGAGAAGTCTGTCTTGCAGAGGTAGTCGTCGTTTGTATAATAAAATTACGATAGAAAATGATGCTTAATGAATATATGTACATACATATAGGTTTGATAATTAAATTTCGCAAGTATTTTTGGTGATGCATGGGCAGGTGTTTACTCTATTTATTTTCTTCTTTCTTTCTGTTGGTGCTACCCAAATGAGTGTTTAGTTTATTGTTTTTTTAATCTCTGACAGTTTGACTATCTCCTGCACCGCTCGATTACCCCTTCCATCCTACAACTTCAACATTATCTACAACATGCATTATTTTATTGTATTCACTGGGACACCTGTAGAAATAAACCCCAATAAGTTTTTTGTGTTGCTACACCGACAGTGGGAGACATCGGAAGGGACGGCCACCTCTTTCACTATCAAGGACAAGATGCCTCCCGTGGATTTCATTTTCGAACTGGAGAAACATCTTCGGTTGTTGGAGGTTTAGGGTTCCGGTGTAGCACAATATGAGACATATAGTATATGTGTAGCGTCACATTTTAATATTTAAAAATATTATATAATATAATTTTATGCGTATTAATTAGCAATTTAAAATAAAATTTACACTACATTACATACATTTATTTCATGTTTCTTTTACAAAATTTCATTCAAATATATCAAATCAAATACATTCACGACTTTTCTTCAGGTCCTCCAACTCCTTCTCTTTTCGATGTATCTGCTCCAACAGTAGAGCATCCTTCGTGTGGTGCTCCTTTATTTCTCCTTCACGTTTACGTTTTTCACGTTGAAGAGTCTTCACTGCTTCCCTAACTTGGTCCACAAGCTTTGAATAATCCAACGGACCGCTCGAAATTCTTCTGTTCTACGTTCGTTTCTTCGGTTTCATAGCTATGGATTTAACGCCCCATGCCACCGTTCGCAGATGTACTAGCGATAGGCTATTCCGAGACCACATCTCCTACACTCGTCTCTCCTTCACCGGATGATGACGTCTTACCAATCAACTCATCGTTGGGGAAGAACTGCTCCAACACCGCCGACAGCTCTGACTCGTCTAGGGTAATGACGGGCACTTCGGCAACACCACACTCTACCTTTTCAGTCATTTTACCTAATCTCAACTTCTACATTTCTCTCTTAAATATCTTCTATCCCTTCTCTTAAGATCCTCACCCTTTTTCAAATTCCCTTTCTCCTTCCCATTTTCTTATACTATTAAATTTATCTCTCCCAATGGTTACCCTCAGTCTTTGTTGATTTTGTGCTACACCTGGGATGTCCACCGACCGGTGGTGTGACACCTGTAAAGTTTATGTTCCGCAAAATTCATATAACGGTCATGTGCGCACCTTACGACATAAACAAACTTGCTGCTCACCTCTGGAGGAAGGAATCTGTTTTCTCTCCTCTGCTTTCGCTAACAGGATATCTTCGTTTCGTATTACGACAGCGAAGTACTTCCTGTCTTATACTGACTCTTTTAATGATGTCCTCGACAAATGCTTGTGTGTTGTACGTAATCAGATCCATCTCCACGATGTGGTTAAAATAAATCTTGAAGTTTTTGGACGTTATGTGCACGAAACTAAGCAAATGTTAGAAATGAAATCGTTTAACACAAATAACAAAGTTGTGACTCAATCGACCAATGTTTCCAATATCTTCCAAAACTTTTTTGAGATACTCGACACCAAAGCTTCCTAGTTTCAAGAACGAGAGTCAGGTGATTATTCTTTTTTACATCTATTACCGTTCTATTAATAACACGGTTACAAACAATCTACCTAATTTTTCTCTTTTCTATAGGATGGATTTTAGAAAGGGTTCTTTTCCTCGAAATCAATTTAAACAAGTACAATCCGTTGAAAGTATATTCCTTTACCTAAACAAATTCTACTGAAGAAGGCTGTTGTAAATGTGCAAAACGATGATCAAGCCTGCTTTGCGTGGGCAATAACGTCAGCTTTATACCCCGCGCAAGCAAACCCACACAGAACAACTTCCTACCCACATTACTCTCGTACTTTGGACTATGACGGTATCGAATTTCCTATGAAATTAAGAGATATTCCCACATTTGAATCCAAGAGCCACTGTTCCGTGAATGTCTATGGTACTGAATCGGTTTTGAAAGACGGAAGGTGGATCTGGGAGATAGTTGGCCCCCTATACTACACACCCATCAAACGGAGGTTGCACTTCAATCTACTGTTACTCGATGATGATAAAGGCAAAACTCATTACTGTTGGATCAAGAACATGTCTCGTTTACTTTCGCAGCAGCTTTCCTAGACAGGACATCGCAAATTCTTATGTGACGGTTGCTTACAATACTTCTCCACTTTAGTCCAGCTACATCGTCATCAACAGTATGACTGCAACCACGTCTACAGCACCCTTCCTAACGGAGATTTCAAGATGGATAAGATAGATAGGTTCGTCCCCAACCACATTTTAAAATTTGAAAACTATCACAAACGTATCAAAGTACCCTTTGTTGTATATGCAGACTTTGAAACCGTATTGCAACCAATTCATACATGCTTACCTGATCCTAACAAGCACTCTACCACATCTACCCATAAACATCAACCTCATTTGTTCGCTTACTTGATCAAGTGCTCGTTTGATGATTCCCTCTCCAAATTTAGATCATATCGGGGACCCGATTGTGTTAATCGATTTGTTCAAACACTCACTCGATCAAGACGTTTATGATATTTATCACCGATATTTGAAGATCATAACACCCATGCTACCCCTTACAGATGAAGAAATGCATCTCTACTCGGAGGCTACTTCTTGTAATATCTGCGAAGAGCCATTTCTAGACGACGACGTGCGGGTCCGCGATCATTGTCATTTGACCGGTTAAATCCGCATAGGTGCCGCTTACTCCAGATGTAATTTAAATTACAAACTACCCAACTTTGTACCTGTCTTTTTCCATAACCTCTCCGGATACGATTGTCACCTATTTATAAAGGAAATGGCTGTGAACGATGTTAAATTTACCGTAATCGCTCAAAATAAAGAAAAATACATTTCTTTTTCTAAATTATTACGAGTTGATGTTGTACAAACCGATACAGATGACTCAGCTCAAAATGTGTTTGTTAAAATTAGATTTCTCGATTCTTTTCGTTTCATGGCTTCTTCCCTCGACAAGCTATCGGAAGAACTAGATTCTTCTCAATGTTTGCAAGTGAAAAAGTACTTTCCAGATCCTCAACAATTTGAGCTTATGCGACGGAAGGGTGTTTTTCCTTATTCCTACGTGGATGACATTTCTAAGCTTGATGAGACAATGCTTCCGCAGAAAGACGATTTCTTCGATAAATTAACTTCCCTTCCCGTTTCTGATGAGGATTATGAGCGAGCAAAAACGGTTTGGAATACGTTCTCATGTTCAACTCTTGGGGAATATTCAGACCTATATTTAAAAACAGATGTTCTTTTATTAGCCGATGTAATCGAGAATTTCCGGGAAATATGTGCTGCTACATATGATTTAGACCCAGCTCAATAATATACAGCTCCAGGGCTTGCCTGGGATAGCATGTTGAAGTTCACTCGCGTTAATTTACAACTTCTTACCTATATCGATATGCTAAAGTTTTTTCAAAAAAGGGTACGTGGAGGAATAAGTCAATGCGTTCAAAGAATGCATTTTGCTAACAGCCCTCACCTCCCCGCTTATAACGCCTCCATTCCCACCTCTTATTTAATGTATTTAGATGCTACTAATTTGTATGGGCATAGTATGAGTCAACCGCTTCCTCTTTCACACTTTCGTTGGCTAACCGAAACCGAAATTGATGAATTAAATGTTCTCTCGTTAGATGCTTCTTCAGAATATGGTTATGTCTTAGAAGTCGATGTTTAATATCTCCAACACCTCCATGATTTGCATGCTGATCTCCCCTTTTTAGTTGAAAATATTATTTCTCCTGCTAATGTTAACGGTAGAGTTAGGAAGCTCATTCCGAACCTTATGAGTAAGACAAAATATATTATTCATTACCTACCGTTGCAACAAGCCCTACATAATGGATTAAAATTAATTAAAGTTCATAGAGTTATTCAGTTTAAACAGTCTGACTGGCTTAAACCTTTCATTGATTTAAATACCCGAAAACGGAATTTGACTGAAAATAAATTTGGGAAATCGTTATTCAAATTAATGAATAACAGTGCGTTCGGAAAGACTATGGAGAACGTTGATAAACGAGTTGATGTGAAACTGGTTACTCATTGGCAAAATTCTGGACGTTTCCTGGGTGCTGAGAATTTAATAGCTAAACCCAATTTCAAAAATTCTAAAATATTCACAACAAATTTCGTCGCTATTCAGATGAATAAATTACGTATTGTTTACGATAAACCTCTTTATGTAGGTTTTACTATTTTGGATTTGTCTAAAGTTGTCATGTATGACTTCTACTACAGGTTTCTTAAACAGAAATGTCAACAAAACGTTTCTTTGATGTATATGGATACCGATTCCTTCATTCTTAAAGTAGTCACAGAAAACTTTTGTCGGGATATTATCGAAAATATTCAACACCCCGATACTTCAAATTATCCGCGCGATAATAGTTTCGATATTCCCATTACCTCATCTGTGGTTGGTAAATTTAAAGATGAGTTCCCAAATAATCCCATTAAAGCATTTTATGGAACCGGCGCTAAAGCTTACTGTGTCGAATCGGTTCATCAAGTCGTTAAAAAAGCTAAAGGTGTTAAGAAAAACGTTATAAAGTTGCATCTAGGTATTGACGATTATCTTCGCGTTATCAGGGACGATTCCACCATTCTAAAAAGTATGAATATTTTCGTCTCCGACCTCCACACTATATTCACAGAAATGAAAACTAGAGTAGCTCTTTGCCCTAATGATGATAAACGTTTCTTAATTGTGAAAACAACTAATACGCTCCCTTGGGGACATTATAATATAAAAAAATCGGAAAATTCGATTTCAAAGCAGGATAGTAAAATCGATCGATTAATCCAAAATTTTCATCAACAGTATACCGACAACTTAACCGTTGGGGAATATTTTATTCAAAAACTGTTTCAGGCTTCCTCACTTCCCGACGAATCTATTGATACTATTTATGAACATCTTATATAACATTAATCAGTTGGTGTATTTATTATATGTGTATATATAAATAATGTATCGATGTTATATTTTACAAGTTTATACTCAATAGTAGTTATACCCACATGTCTCTTTAAAAAATAAAATAAAAACTTTATATCGCAGCTTTGTAATTTTTTGGTTTTAGAAACTGCATTTTTCCTGAATATGGAAAGAAAACACTGTATGTTTTAGCTGTTACAATTTATTGAGTCAATAACATTAACAATGAATAAGTTTTCTTGTAGTCTTCAAAATTAGTTGATGGCCATTTGCCAGAGTCAGGACCGCTTTGCCAACCAGGAGCCTTTTCCGTTCCTTCTCGTAAAAAATTTTCTTCTATCCACCTCATCACTGTCTGGTGACGACCGTTAATGTTTGGACTTAAGGAATATGCAAGCCGGAACAAGTTGATGAGCTTAATACACTTTTCCAAAAATTTCGGTTGTGCATAGTACGCTATATCCATTATTAAATCATCTACAGACTTTAACAATATTGTATACGTTTTCCTTATGTTAACAATGGAGAATCTTTTGCTCCTAGCTAGAACTGATCCGTTTGTTAGAATTTCCCTTAGAAAATATACATCATTCCGCGTGTAATTGTAACTCGTTTTTTTAAAAATCCCTTGAACTTCATCGCCGGTTATTTCCACTTTTGCACCACAATCATCAACGAATGTGTCACACCGACGTTTTATTTTGAAAATGAAATACAAAACATCAAACGATGGGTCTTGCAACATTGTTAAACATTTAAACACCTCCTTCGGGACTTCTACTCCCAACTTCGAACACACCACTTTAACTCGATCTAAATCATTGGATAATATTGCTCTGCGGAAATTGATAACGAGGACTTGCCTTTCCGCTTGATACAACTCATATGATGAGGAATCCATTTTTTATAAAAATTCGATTTCTAAGTCGTCTGGGTCACTATCCTCATTTACTAAATAGCCTGATATTACAAGTTTATCGTATGCACCTTTCAACTCAAATTCTTGCACTACGTCTTCTAACTCTGAGGCTACCAAAAGTTTTCTCTCAGATAATAAACCCTCTTTGAAAAATTTCACTTCAATTACATAATTTTTTACCATTACTACGTCTTCAACTTTCAATGCGGCAACTAGCGGTTGCAACTGATAACACTCGCCATGTCTAATCTTATTTATAACCATTGCTTGAGGAAGGGGGTAAACAAATTCGTAAATGTCTCACAATTTATTTATTCAAAAATTTGTAACCAAATTACAAAACGTTTTTTTTTATGAATCCAGCTATTATGAGATTTGACCAGCCCTAACCATTTCACGTAAACCTTGTCACCTCTACGTCTTAATACTCGCTCCACTAAATAAATGTCAGCATGTGCAGCTGTAATTCCAAACCATAAAATCCTCCTTTTATGTCTTCCCCTTTATCATCCTTTAGGTAGTACATAATTGGATCAGACAATTTTATACGAGTTATTGTGAATAGTTCGTTGGACCAATTCGGTATATAAGCTTTGCTAAATAATTCGCGATATTTCCATATTCGTACTCGGTCTCCCACTTTAAATCGAATTCTTCGTAAATCCACCTTTTTCGGATTGTTGTAAACCTTCTCCAAAAGTATTTCTTCGTTTCGTCTATTGACTTTGCTTGGTTTCATTCCGATAGTTCTGTGAACATTATTGTTATAGTCGGTTACTATATGTTGTAATATATTCAACCATTTGAAGGATCCTTGTAAACTGAAGCGTTGCCACATTTTTGATTTTACTGTTCGATTTACCCATTTCACTACCGACGCTTTCTTGGTGCTATACGTTGAGTAATGGTTAATTTTATATTTTAGCATAACTTGTAACATATTCACCTGTTTTGCCTTTTACTGCTTGAGCCCACACAAATTTTGAAAAAACGTCTATTATAACCAAAATGTACCTGATACCTTTATTTTCTCTCGCATACGGAATCATTTCCACTAAATCGGCTTGATGAAGATCATCTTATCCTTTCACTATCACTTTACGACGTGTAAAATTAATTCTCGCAGGTTTATGCAGTTCTTTCACTAGTTCTTCTTTCACACTTAACATTTTCCTTATAATGAAGAACTACAAGGACGGAGCTGCTGTTGTTGGTTTAGAACTGCTCGATTTTGCACTACCTGTTCCTCTTTGTTGTTGCAGAGTATCTACCCTTACTTTCAGCTCCTTTGCTTCCCTTTTTAGTGATTCCACCATTTCCACTAATTCCTTTTTCAGATCATCTTTCTTTTTATTGGTTCTTTGAATTTCTTTCTCTGCAAATTCCTTAACTTTTTTACACTCATCCTAAATCACGATTTTAATTAATTCAAAACTCGTGTCTATATCATTTTTCATATCTTGCACAATTTCCGGCTTCAATTTCTTCGATACCTCTTCATCCCCTTTCCTGACAAACGTTTCTACATCTTTACGCTCTAGTTTTACTTTTGTTGAAAAGACGTCCATGATTCTGACAGCATTCTATTCTATTATATCGTTCACCGTGTTTGTTATTTCTTTATCCCTGTCAGTATTATATTTTTCAAACTAATCAGTTAGGAAAGCGGTAAAGGGGAAATTGCAAATGTTAAAGGAATCGACAGCAGGACAGAATCTCCTGTTGCAGCAAGCATATCAACTACTTACAAAATCGCTTCTTAACTTGAAATCAGAGCTGGGTGAAGAGATCAAAAAAGAATTAAAGCCAGAAGTGAGTAATTGGTCGAAAGGTGACGTTCCAGCTTCGTCGACACCAATAAAAATTAGAAAGCTTGACCCTTCGAATGCTCCAGGTACCTTACTACCAGGTGCTCCTTCATTCTTAAGGGAAGAAAGTGTTCATGAAAGTGACTCAACAACGGGTCATGAAAGTACAGACCAGGATAATGATGACTTTGAACAATCGAAGAAAGCGTACATAGACTATATTAATAGCTCTCGATTTGCTCAATATTTGGAAGAATTCGATCCTCTACCTCGAGACTATATAGAAGGAATTATTAAAGACTATGAAGGTGGCACATTTAACGCTGACGTTCTGAATCCTCGTCTTGATAAAGTTCGATACGAATGGAACACAAATAAATTTTTTATTGGTGATTCTGAACTGGATTTTGACGGACCAAACGTTGTAATCGATGGAAAATTTAAATACATAGGTACTGTGGGATTATACGAGCTACTCTTCAAATTACGTTCTGAATATCCGACATCGATGAAAGAAAGGAAAGACTACGCTGATATATTAAAACGTACGGGAGCAGTTTACAAGTTAAGACAGCAAACATCGAAATTTTCTAAAGGTGGAGGATTGTCGTTGTTGACATACAACGAAAAACCGATCGAATACAAATATTTTGATGACGTTAATGAGTTGTGTGATCGTTTAAGGTTATTGGTTGCTTCTCAACAAGCAGGCAACACAAATCATGAAAACGAAATTCTATCAACTTTAGAAGATTTGCGTGAGTGCAATATAATCGTATAAACAAATTACTAAGCTTATTAGTTAGACAATGACGGTTGATAAGTTCGGACGTCCGTTAGAAAGAAAACGATTGTTTTAGCAAGCATTCAGCAATGTTCATGATTTCAATCATAACCGCTTAACAAGAATCGGTGATCCTCAGCAGGAGCATGATGCTGTGAATGTGCGATTTTTGGAGAAGAAGGTGCAACGTCTGTTATCGCAAGATGGTGTAACCGATATTGGACAAGCATTCGATAAAGTGTTTTATTTCGTTGATGTGGCTAATAAGCGTATTACACATTTGAACGAGCCTACCGCTGGGTTTCATGCAGCTAATAAAATGTATGTAGATGAGAAGGATCGGTTAACAAAAGAGCATATCAGAATCGAGTGTGAAAAGGTAAAGGATCGTGCTGTCAGTGAAGGTGTCAGAAGGATGAAGGATTTACGAGAAGAATTGAAAACAGCTGTCTCCAAAAGTGGTGAAATGATGATGAAAACTTTTAGTGATAATACAGGGTGGTTCTGATATAAATACGGATTTTTGGAGGGTGTCAACTAGATGCAATATGTAATCGAATGGTCACTACAGCAGCGCGGTGAAGAAACAAAAAACATTTCAAAATTTTTGAAAAACATCTTAACATGAATTAATTTGAATACGGTCCTGTGCGTTTTCGCTTTGACTTAAGCAACACATTTGGCAACTGTCACAAAATTCTGATGAACTAAACGCCATTTTTGAACACACTTGTTTACGTTACAGTGGTTACAGTAACCGAGTAACCTCATTCACGGTCAGCTGATTGAAGACAGCGTTGCCACTACACACGACCAGGTCAATCGAGGACACGTCTTACACAGGACCGTACTCGGTTTTGCCTGTATTTTCACATATGTTTTTCTCGAAAATGGTAAACTTTAGGACCTGCGAAGTTTTGCTTAATTTTCTTATTTTCTACTGCCCTATCACCTCCTTAAATATCCGCAGTTATATCAGTAACACCCTGTATAGAGTTAGCGATTAAAAATTTGGAAAGAGAACTTGAAAGATATAATACTGACAGGGATAAAGAAATAACAGACAAGGTGAACGATATAATAGAAAAGAATGCTGTCGGAATCATGGACGTCTTTTCAACAAAAGTAAAACTAGAGCGTAAAGATGTAGAAGCGTTTGTTAGGAAAGGGGATGAAGAAGTATCGAAGAAATTGAAGACGGAAATTGTGCAAGATATGAAAAATGATATAGACGCGAGTTTTGAATTAATTAAAATCACGATTCAGGATGAGTGTAAAAAAGTTAAGGAATTTGCAGAGAAAGAAATTCAACGAACCAATAAAAAGAAAGATGATCTGAAAAACGAATTAGTGGTAATGGTGGAATCACTAAAAAAGGAAGCAAAGGAGCTGAAAGTAAGGCTAGATACTCTGTAACAACAAAGAGGAACAGGTAGTGCGAAATCGAGCAGTTCTAAACCAACAACAACAGTTCCGTCCATGTAGTTCTTCATTATAAGAAAAATGTTAAATGTGAAAGAGGAACTAGTGAAAGAACTGCATAAACCTGCGAGAATTAATTTTACACGTCGTAAAGTGATAGTAAAAGGATAAGATGATCTTCATCAGGCCGATTTAGTGGAAATTATTCCGTATGCGAGAGAAAATAAAGGTGTCAGATACATTTTGGTAGTAATAGACGTTTTTTCAAAATTTGTGTGGGCTCAAGCAGTAAAACGCAAAACAGGTGAATATGTTGGAAGGACTTTACAGTTAATTTTCAAAGAAGTAAACGTATTCCTAAGAATATGCAAACTGACTTGGGAAAAGAATTTTACAACGAACAAGTGAAACGAGTTATGCAAAAATATAAAATTAACCATTACTCAACGTATAGCACCAAGATAGCGTCAGTTGTGGAGCGGGTAAATCGAGCACTAAAATCGAAAATGTGGCAATGCTTTAGTTTACAAGGATCCTACAAATGGTTGAAGTTATTACCAGATATAGTACAGGAATATTACAATTCGGTTCACAGAACTGTCGGAATGAGACCAAGCAAAGTCAATAAACAAAACGAAGAAACACTTTTGGAAAGTATTTATAACAATCCAAAGAAGGTTGATTTACGAGGAATTAAGTTTAAAGTTGGAGACCGGGTACGAATAAGTAAACATCGTGAATTGTTTGGCAAAGGTTATACCCTGAATGGGTCTAACGAATTATTTACGATTAGCTACATAAAATTGTCACATCCAATTATGTATTACTTAAAGGATGATAAAGGGGAAGACATAAAAGGAGGATTTTATGGTATGGAAGTACAGAAAGCGAAATATCCAGATATTTATTTGGTGGAACGTGTACCAAGACGAAAAGGTGACATGGTTTACGTCAAATGGTTTGGGCTTAACCAAACTCATAGAGGGTTTACTATCTTTAAAAAGATATTTGGTAGCGTCAGAGTTGGATAGCGTGACAGAAGAATTCGAATTAAAAGGTGAATACGATAAAATCGTAATAGGAGGCTACTTAGTGGTCGATGAGAGCGACTCTGACGATTTTGAAGTATAATTTTTATAAAAATGGATTCATTATCGTACGAGTTGTATCAAGCAGAAAAGCAAGTCCTCATTCTCAACCTTCGAAAAGCAATACTATCAAACGATTTAGATAGAGTTAAAGTTGTGTTGTTGAAGTTGGAAATTGCAGTACCAAAGGAATCATTCAAATGGTTAACTGTAACACAAGAGACATCGTTCGATATTTTATACTTCATATTCCAAAGAACGCAAAGGTGTGATGAATTGGTGGATGAACTTTTAAAAGCTTGCTGTGAAACAGCGGAAATAACGGTTGATGATGTCGAAATGATTATAAATAAAACAAAGTATAATTTCATGCGACACGACGTATATTTTTTAAAGGAAATGTTAACAAACGGATCAGTTCTAACGCGGGATAAGAAGTTCTCCGTAATGAATGTCAAGAAAAAGTATGTTACATTGTTAAAGTGTGTGGATGACTTAATACTGGATGTAGCATACTACGCACAACCGAAAAATTTGGAAAAGTGTATTAAACTGATCAACTTGTTTCGGCTTCCGTATACATTAAGTCCAAATATCAACGGTCGTCATCAAACAGTGCTGCAATGGATAGAAGAAAATATTTTAAGAGAAGGAACGGAAAAAGTTGCAGGCTGGCAGAGCGGTCCTGACTCAGGCAAATGGCCATCAAGTAATATCGAAGATTATAAGAAAATTTATTCATTGTTAATGTTATTGAAATAATAAATTTTAACAGTAGAAATCGTACACATGTTATTTGTGAAGTTGAGGAATATATTTCGCAGAATAAAAATAGTAAACAAACAAGTTGTGTAGTAACGTTTCATTATTATTATTATTTATACAATACAGCCAATATTAACGATAAAATATTTAGATTGAGTGACATTTCAGCGTAAGCTATACTTAAACAGAACTCCAGGTAGGTATTACAGTAGGTGTTCATAAATATTATCAATGGCTTCCTGTGAAAGTGACATAGCTTCGAAAAATCTTTTAATAAAGTATTCTCCAACCGTTAAGTCGTCGGTATACGGTTGATGAAAATTTTGTATAAATCGATCAACGGCACCGTCGAACTTTGAAAGGGAACTGTTTGAGTTTTTTAGATTGTAATATCCCCAAGGAAGAGTATTCGTTGTTTTCGGAATTAAGAAACGTTTATCATCTTTGGGAGAGAGGGCTACTTTCGTTTTCATATGGGTAAACATAGTATGCAGATCGGAAACGAAAACATTTATATATTTAAGAATGGTGGCGTCATCTCTAATGACGCGTAGGTAATCATCGATTTGAATATGTAATTTAATGACATTTTTCTATACACCTTTTGCTTTTTTAACAATTTGATCAACGGCTTCAACGCAGTAAGCTTTTGCTCCGGTTCCATAGAATGCTTTAATGGGATTATTAGGGAATTCGTCTTTAAATTTGCCAATAACAGAAGAGGTAATAGGGATATTGAAACTATCATCATGAGGATAATTGGAAGTGTCGAAGTGATGAATATTTTCAATCATATCTCTGTAGAAATTTTCGGTGAAAACTTTAAGAATGAAGGAATCAGTATCCATATACATCAAAGAAATATTTTCTTGATATTTTTGCTTAAGAAAGTCGTAGTAGCAGTCATACATAACAACTTTTGATAAATCCAAAATAGTGAAACCTACATAGAGCGGTTTATCGTAAACAATGTGTAATTTATTCATCTGAATAGCTACGAAATGGGGGGGGGGTGAAAATTTTTGAATTTCTGAAATTGGGTTTAGCTATTAAACTTTCAGCACCAAGGTACCGTCCAACGTTTTGCCAATGAGTAACTAACTTGACGTCAACTCGTTTATCAACGTTCTCCATCGTTTTTCCGAAAGTACTGTTGTTCATCAATTTAAAGAAAGATTTCCCAAACTTATTATTACACATATTTCGTTTTCTAGTATTCAAATCTATGAAAGGTTTCAACCATTGTGACTGTTTAAACTGAATAGCTCTATGCACTTTAAGTAATTTTAATCCGCTCTGGAGAGTTTGTTTAAGCGTAAGGGAATGAACAATATAATTTGTCTTAGTCATAAGGTTCGGAATCAATTTTTTGACTCTACCATTAGCATTACCAGGAGAAATAATATTTTCAACTAAAAAGGGAAGATCAGCATGTAAATCGTGTAGATTTTGGGGATATTGAACGTCAACTTCAAGTACATAACCGTATTCAGAAGAAGCATGTAAATCGAGAACATTTAATTCATCAATTTCAGCATCGGTGAGCCAACGAAAATGGGATATGGGAAGGTATTGACTCATGCTGTGTCCATACAAATTGGTAGCATCCAAATACATAATGTAGGAAGTGGGAGCAGATGCGTCATAATCAGGAAGGTGTGGGTTATTGGCGAAATGCATTCTTTGAACACACTGACTTATTCCTCCGCGTACCCCTTTTTGGAAAAACTTTAACATATCGATGTCAGTTAGAAGTTCTAAATTAACGCGAGTGAACTTTAACATGCTATCCCACGCTAGCCCGGGAGCGGTGTAATACTGAGCGGGGTCTAAGGCGTAAGTGGAAATACATATTTCACGAAAATTCTCGAACACGTCAGCTAACAATAGGACATCGGTTTTCAAGTAGAGGTCAGAATATTCTCCGAGAGTGGAGCAGTTAAAGGTTTTCCAAACGGTGGCAGCTCTTTCTAAATCTTCATCGGAAATGGGTAGAGATGTTAATTTATCGAAAAAATCGTGTTTAAGAGGGAACGTTGATTGGTCAAGTTTAGTAATATCGTCGACGTAGGAGTAAGGGAAAACCCCTTTCCGTCGCACAAGTTGAAATTGTGTAGGATCAGAAAAATACTTCTTCACTTGGAAGCATTGAGAAGGGTCGAGTTCTTCAGACAGTTTATCGAGGGAGGAAGCCATAAAACGAAAGGAATCGAGAAATCGAATCTTAACAAATACGTTTTGAATAGAGTTATCTGAAACACCAGGAACAGTATCAACTCGCAATAATTTGGTAAAGGAAACGTATTTTTCTTTATTTTGAGCAATTACGCTAAATTTAACATCGTTGACAGCCATTTCTTTTAAAAATAAATGACAATCGTAACCGAATAGGTTGTGGAAGAATACAGGCACAAAGTTGGGTAGTTTGTTGTTTAAGTTACGTCTGGAATTAGCGGCTCCTAATCGAAATTTACCAGTCAAATGACAATGATCGCGAACCTTTACATCATCGATTAGGAAGGGCTCTTCGCAAATATTACAAGACGTCGTTTCAGAGAAAAGTCGCATTCCTTCATCAGTCAAGGGTATCATAGGAACGGGGGTCTTTAAAAATCGGTGATAAATATCAGAAACGTCTTGATCAAGAGTTGTAACAAATTGATTAGCACAATCAGGTCCTCTATAAGTTCTGAATATTGAAAAGGAATCGTCAAAAGAGCACTTAATCAAGTAAGCAAACGAGTGCGGTTGATGTTCGTGGGTAGGTGTGGTGGAGGTCTTGTTAGGATCGGAAAAGCATGTATGAATGGGTCGCAATATGGTTTCGAAGTCTGCATAAACAACAAAAGGTACTTTGATACATTTGTGGTAGTTTTGAAATTTTAAAACGTTATTAGGGATGAGCGTACCCATCTTATCCAATTGGAGATCAGCAGTTGGCAGCGTCGTGTAAACGTGGTTGCAATCATTCCGCTGATGACGGTGCAGGTGAGCCACAGAGCTGAAGTATTGCAAGCAGCCGTCACATAGGAATTTGCGATGTTCTGTTTTGGAGAGTTGTTGAGAGAGCAAACGGGACATATCCTTAATCCAACAGTAATGATTATTTCCTCGATCATCGTGTAGCAAGAGTAAATTGATGTGCAGCCTTCGTTTGACGGACGAGTAGTAGAGGGGGCCAACAATTTCCCAGATCCATTTTCCATCCTTCAAAACGTATTCAGTCCCGTAAACATTCACAGAACAATGGTTCTTCGTTTCAAACTTGGGAATGTCGTTTAATTTAATAGGAAAATCGATACCGTCATAGTCCATCGTGCGGGAGTAATGAGGATAGGAAGTCGTTCTGTGCGGGTTGGCTTGAGCAGGATACAAAGCCGAGGTCATTGCCCACGCAAAGCAGGCTTGGTCATCGTTTCGTACGTTCACAACAGCTCTCTTAAGTACAATTTGTTTAGGTAGAGGAATGTAAGACGAAGCTCTAAGGGGATTGTACTTGTTGCAATTGAGTTCTAGGAAAAGGACTCTTTCCAAAGCCCATCCTGTAAGAAGGAAATAATAGTAAATACAAGTGAAATACATATATAAAGAGAGGATGATAAATTACCTGACTCTCGTTCTTGAAACTCAGATGCTTTACCCTCAAGAACGTCGAAGAAGCTTTGGAGAATATTGGAAAGATCCGTCGACTGAGTGACAACTTTGTTATTGGTGTTGAAGGATTTCACGTCAACCAATTGTTTATCATCATGCACATACCGTCCGAAAAGTTCAAGATTTAGTTTAAGCGTGTCATGCAGTTGTATCTGATTACGAATAACACGCAAGCATTTGTCGAAAACTTCGGCGAAAAAGTCGGTATACGACAGGAAGAACTTGGCGGATGAAATACGAAAGGACACAATTCTGTTAGCGAACGCGGACGAAAGGAAAGTAATTCCCTTCTCAAGAGGAGAGCAGCAAGTTTGTTTATGCTTGAGGCTACGAAGGTGACCGTTGTAGGAATGTTGTGGAACGTAAATGTTACAAGTATCACACCAGCGGTCAGAAGAACCAGCAGGTGTAGCAATTTTAAGTTTTTCCTTCGGCAGAGGCGATGTACGTTGGAGCTGTGCTTGTTTCCGACAAGAAGCTAATCGATGTCTTTTTAAATTATCAGATCGCGTAAAGGAAGCATTACAGTCCGGACAACAGATCATAGCGGCCAGCGGTAAGAGGTACATCTCGACAACGACTGAGGAATACTGAAGGCGAGGGACAGTAAATAGCGATAGGAAAAGGGGAGGGATGTGTAAGGTGGAGAGAGCATAAGGAGAGGGGCTAAAGGAATATATACTGAAACTGTAGTGGGTACGGTGTGGTAAGATGAGTGCTGGACAAAAGGGTAACGGTGTTGATTTAGCTGTCGAGCTAAATATGAACGAAACCGAGCTGGCAGATATATTGGAAAACTTCTTTCCAAACGATTCCTTCACATCACCCGCTAAAGGTGAGGGGTGTGTTGGAGGTGCTACCACGGTAACGATGGCAGAGCCTGTGGCTAGCACCTCTACGATGGCGGTGGCGGGAACGAAGTCGATATCGATGAAGCCGAAGAAGCGATCGTACACACGAAGGTTGTCGGCTGCTCCGTTCGATTATTCCAAGACAGTCGAGTAAGTAGGAGAAGCCATAAATAGTGTTAAGGAGGAAAAGCGGCGACGAGAAGTGGTACTGAATGAAAGAGAGACAAAGGCCGCTTCATTGGCTGAGTACATGAAGCGGAAAGAGAAGGAGCTGGAGGAGTTGAACAAATCGGTATGTGAAACGAGAAAGGAGGTACAAGAAATCGAACATAAGCTAGCTAACCTTAAGTCTGCTTTACTGAGTAAATTTAATGACTAAAATTCAATGATGTTTTATATTATATTGTATTTTATTAAATAAAATTCTGTTATATTGTATCGTTTTATATTTTGTAATTAAAGAAATAAAAGAGAATATAAATTATAAATATACACATTTTATTTATTTTAGTACATAAAAAAAAAGCAATACAGCTACAGTAATAAAAAAAAACAAATTCAAGTGAACGTTTTGATGTAGATTGTTGCCCCGTGGTCCATCGCATACACGACCAGTGTCCCCTGGAAAGAGGTCCAGAACAGCTGGTCTTCGATGTGTTGGCAGAAGGCTCCAACCGGTCTTCTATCGGACACCTTCCATAAGGTGAACCCTCCAGGAGTGGTACCACTGACTATCATCGTGTCCACCTTTATATTGATCTCAGTTGGCACGGAGCCATGGAAGAGTACAGTATATTGTACCATTTTGGTTATAGAACGGTTGAATGGCTGTAGAACGGTGGAACACTTTTAGCGATCTGTGCTGAACGTTGTGAAAACTTGAGTATTTATACAATTTCGAGGAGGAGGATATGAGTGGGGGTAAAGTTTAGATCAATACAAGTGTTTGTGCGAAGAAGGACTGATACATGGTTCATCTAGCGTGTGAACCATTGCTTATTCAGCAAATAGAAATAGGTTACATGTTTCCATGTAAAACAAAGGTAGATCAGATATTGTTGGTGGGGGGAAGGAGTAATGTCATGATTGGTTATTCAGCAAATAGAAATAGGTTATATGTTTTCAAGTAAAACAAAGGTAGATCAGATATTGTTGGCTACTCGTAGTGTACACTTCAATTTCTCAATAAAATTGTTATTCTCAAGTTTTAATTTTTTAAAAATTGACTTTGAGATAATAAAAACTTAAAAAATGGAAAACAGCAAAAAAGCAGGAAAACCTGCCGTACCGAAATGCCGGTATGGAAAATCGAGAACAGGTGGTGTAAGTATTAATTAATATTGTTGAAGTAATTGTGTAATTGTTAATTAATAATTTTGTTTTGCAGTGCGAGTTTGTGGTCGCCATCACTACAATGGCGGTGATAGCTGTAGTGTCGGCGCAACGAACAACATGTTCTGCTGGTGTAAAGAAGCGAAGTCTGGAGATGACGCAAAGGAGGCGTCCTTCGATGACGTCGACCACCACCGCAACCACCACGCCAACGACCACCAGGAGGAACACGGTACCGACGCCGTTGTCCACGTCCACGGCGGCGGCAACGACGTGTACCTGGACAACGGCGACGACGATGACAACTGCTGCTTCGATGTCAAGTGACTGCGGTTTTTCACTTCCGGAAACCCCAACGACGCCTTCTCAGACGACACTATCACAGGACATAGATAGTCTGGAACGCGCCTTTGCGATAATTCCGAAAGTGTGCGAAAAGATGGCGTATTTGACGTCCGCTTGGGAAGCAAGGCGCGCTGCGCAGCAAAAGGTGCGCGCTGAAATTGCCCAAGTCGACAAGGCTATCTTGGAACAGGACGACGACGTCGCCAAGTGGGAAGCTGAGATTGCACAGCTTGAAGCAAAAGTGGCGAAGTCTGCCTGTAACAAGGCAGCCTTGTTGAATAAACGGGTCGAACTGGTGGAGGAGGACCACCAGCTCCATCAAGAAGTGGACGTCTTACAGCGCGCGAGGGAAGAAAAGCGTCCGAAGTTAGAACAACTGGAAACGTGGCTTGACACCGCGAAGCAGCAGGTGACGTCGGTTACCAAGAGGTAGATGTGTAGATATTGTATAGTAGTATATAAGGTTAATTGTAAATAGTGTGTATATATGTACTCTTAGTAAATAAGGGTTAGTATATAAGTGTTGTATAGAAAAAATAAGTTTTTGTAAATAAGTTAATAACAATTCCAAAAAATAAAAATTGAACAAAAAAAAATTTTTTAATAATACTTAGTAGTTACATAAAATTAAAAAAAAAACCGACGCTCTGGGGATAAACCAAAAAGGTCCCAAAATGGTTAGGTGGTGTTAGTCGGCCCGATACAGGAAAGTACAAAGAGACCATTGTTGTTCTAAATCGTGAATAAGACATATATGTGAAATTTGGTGAATTTATGTTTCCATGGAGAAGCTGTGTATAGATATGCAAGGGATGAAAAATGAGGTGGAAAAGGGGTTGAGAAGAAAATCCGCTGAAAAACATCATAGGGAAATGGGTAGAAGGGGGGGGGGAGTGGCGCCGGAGGTGGGTGGAGGCGGTCGGGAGGCCTAAGTCCGAGAGGGGTAGTTGTCTGAATTTGATACTTCTGACATTGCCAACTGGTACCTTCAGTCTTCGACATCAATGGTGAGAGAGGCACCTTTTTTTTGCACCGCTCCTTATACCTTTAATTAATTTTCGAAATTTAGGGTAGAAATTACTTTCCCCATTACACACGTCCTCCAAGTTTCGTTGGAGGCAAATTGTTCTTCATGGAAGACTAAACATTTTTTACTGAGACATTTTCTCCCTATCATCTACCCTTCATGCACTTTTCGGATTTCAAAGTATGAGGGTGAAACACGTTCAAAAAAATATTTCTCGGCTTTTCAGGGTGGCATCATTTAGCCCACTGTTCAACTTACATTTTCCAAGAGGAACACTTTTCTTTTTAACTGCTTCTATTTTTTTTAGGCTTAAAGGTGTCAACGTTTTGTCAACTTTATTATTTTTTTTTCAAAATTTTTTTCAGATTCGGGTACTTCCACTCGGGGACCTTCTTCCCACACCATAAGTTATTACCCGATTTCAACTCCTGCTTCAAAAAAATTTCTAAAGCCTCATTTTTACACTTTTACCCCCATCATTTTTTACGCTGAAGTATTTCATTAAATACTTCATTGTCTTCTTATACTACACCTCATTATCCATATATTCATTTAGGTACTAATTTTTCATACTACTCTTTTCCTGCCCTCAAAATATATTTTTTTTAATTTCTTTTTACCATTATTCTCACCTAAAAATTTTTCCTCCGACAACTGTCTATTAAAACTCATAAACGAATACAGCAGGTTCAATAACACATTTTAGGCCTTATACACTCTTTTAATTACTCCACTCCTTCATCAATTAAAAAATTACTACTACCTACCGATGCCACCTCATTATACAAATATTGCTACACCATCACCTTCGCTACCACACTACTCTATACCACTTTCTTTACATCCCCACTATTCCCCCACCACTCTCCCCACTCTTTCCCCACCACCTACCTTCCTATTTAAACCCTTGTCAACCTGAGAGAGCATCACTTCACCAGAAGGGTCTTGTGAATTAACATGGACCTTTCTCGTATATCTATTGTCCTTTCACCATTCAGGCGAACTGTTAACGAAACCGCCTTCCTCCAATGCGGATATTGTTGCCGCCTGCGTGAAACCTGTACGGCTGAAGCAGGATTCTGCTGTCAAGAATGTCTTGACAACAGACCTCTGCTTTTCTGCCACAGCTGCAGATTTTATCATTGCGATGTCGTAAACTTGTGGTGCCGACCTTGTCGTCAGGGGACTCAATCGTACCTCTGCGAAAAGTCGGGCTTTGTTTACGAGATCGATGATACGCACACGCTGTACTGTATTCTTTGCAATACTTACGAGCAAAGGCGTCAACTCTTCCGATCCATTATGTTTTCATAAACCTACCTTTTAATAGCTCCCTCTCCTACACCTTCCTTTTCCTTTTTAAAGACTTGTGACCTTGACACACTTTCCATATAACTTCTTATTATCCCCAAACTACCTTAATCTTATATCTCAAACGTCTACTACCTTTTGCTTCTTTATTTATTTCTTAACATAAATATATACATGAACACGTTCTACGCTCCTTCTACATAACCAAGATTATTACTTATTTCTATTACATATCCTTCTTCAAATACGGCCTTATTTGTGATACGGTGGTTCTCACTGCAAACAAACTCGTATCTGCACATCTCACCACACCATCCGCAATGAATGTGAACTTCGTCATGGATATACACTTCCAACATCCACAAATTCGGGACTCGTGTATATTATGACACAATTCCTCCATTACTTCCCCCAAATCGACAGCTCCAACACATTGGTAGGTATCGAAGATTATTCCTGTCACAGTACAGCACATACACAGAACATGCTGAGAAGTTCGTTTCACATTTGAAGAGTTTTCGAGCTACGTTCCACCCTTTCATTGAGCTAACATCACTTACATAGTTCTTTGCTTTATTTACAGTATACTCCTCTGTGTCTACGTAATGTTCTCTATGTAACACAGTGTTACGCTGCGCATCATTCAATCCTTCCATGTGGTCCGCATTATTCCAATACTCTACTTCTTTTGTACCACCACAAACTTCATCGATACCACCACCTCTACTACTGCTTCTTACATCCATTCTCAAACCAATCTTCTCAACTACTTCTGCCTTCTCTTCCTTTTCACTACTTTAACGATTGTCTACCTGCTTACAACTGCACTTCTTTCCCATCCTTCCCCATCACAATATCTACATGAATCCCGTACCATTGCAATTGCAATAATCAGTGTAAGTGTAACTAAATACCTAACATCATTCCTCGAATAACGTTGCAATGACACTTCAACGGCTGTAGACGTATTTAAAACCTTCCATCATAAAAATCGTAAACTTCAGACGACTGCAGACGTATTTAATTTTACATTACCCACACAAGTAGTGAAAGATGACCGGTTCTAATTCAGAGGAGGAGAGGTTACTTAAGGTCAAGGTCATTGACTTTAAACTTGTCTGTATGTAGTGGTCGAATGCTTCACAATGAGTTGAAACATATGTACATGTGAAATTAAATACGTCTGCAGTCGTCTGAAGTTTACGATTCTTAAATCCTTTTACATGATAATGTAGAGGAAGTGGAGAAAAGTGTAAGGCACAGGCATATGAAGCAAAAGTGAAGTCGTTATAGTTAACGATTCTTTATTTTGAAATAAATGAAGTATGTAAGTGATACAATCAAAATATTGAACAATAAGATTATATTAATAGTACTAACAACTTGTAGAAATAAGAAAGAGTCGGTGATATAGCCCTTAGTTGTAACGTCTCTGTTTTCATTATCCTTAAGCTGAATCCATCGACTTTCAATATATCTTCGAAACTGTCCATGTTTATCAATAAATGCTAGCTTTACAGAGTGAAGGTTCTGCACGTTTTCAACTGTAAAGACATTTGTTCCATTAACATTTCTTAAAATAATAGTATCCCAATTTTTCTTCCATGTACAAGACACATCAATATCCTTATTAAAATTTTTACAAACATAGGCTTCATCTCCAATAGTATTATCAGGTCGGGAAATGTAGAGGGTATTGTTATACAAATATGTTAAAATCAGTAACGATGACACACTGATCATAATCGCTTTTTTCCATAACAACTGAGACATTTAAAACGAGCAACGTGGTTTGTATAATAAGTTCCCCTCCACTGAAGCTTATGTAGTGGAAGGGGATTTTACATAAGTTACGGGAATGAGTGAAGGAGCAGTAGATGTATAACAGAGTTGAGTGTGTTTAAGTCAGTTTAACATGGAAACCTTTATCGAAAAGTTTAATAATGTGCGGGTGGGTTATGAAGAGAAAGAAATACGTGCTCTGAAATCACTGGAAGTAAATCAAACGTATCCCGTGCAACGCTTCAAAAAGGTGAATACAAAATGGGGACCTCGTCTATTAGCTGATTTATACAGCTTTATCATATTTCTTCCGTGCAGACATGCAGAAGCTTTTACGGATGCAGAAATCGAGGACATAAACGAAAAAATTGTGAATAAAGTGGGTCATCCGTCAATTCGCCTTAAAGGATTTGTTGGAAAAGCGGCTGATTTAGAAATACATATGTAAAATGTATAACATTGTATAAGAATATAAAAAAATAAAAATCTAATTTATATTATGAACTTGTTTTATTTGTTTAAAGGAAAAAATACAGTCAATTTATGAATGTAGAGACAACCAATATTTTAATAAAAGAACATTTTTATAAGCACAATTCTGTTCAACAGCGGTTGTAAGTAAATGATAAGAACACACTTTAACTTTAAAATGAGTTGGGAGTTTGGAGAGAGCTGGACATCCGATATTTTCAATGTTAACAAAGTTAACAGTAGGAAAGAATTCCTGCAACCACATCATCTTTTGTAATCCTTTAACATATACAACTGTTGACTCCATCAATATGGAGTAAATTCTATCATAAAGCGTAGAGTACGGAAGATCGCCGTTATCCCAATATAACCCATGAAAATTTCTTGTTAACCAACGATTTTGACTTCTGTAACGAACGGGGAGAGCGTCCCATGGAAATGGTGGTTCAAATGTGAAATGATAAACTGGTTCTTCTTTTAGAGCAACAACAGCTACTTCTTTAAAAACAAATCTATTCTCACTACACTGAAAACCTTGTACGTCCAATAAGAAAGTCATCGTGCTCACTGTTCAGTACCGGTAAGAAAACTAAATTGTGGAAGTAATCGTTGTGTTTTATACTTCTTGAACTAAGTTTGTGGACGGATTGTAACGTATCACACGATCATGTATTATTAAACAGAAAGCTGCCGTTTTGTCTGGTATATTTTCTTTAGTTTGAAACTCTAGACGGATATCTATACTACCAGATTTAACAGTTTCATTCTGATAAGAACAGTCTACTATTACAAGAGGAGCAATGACTAGAAATTGTTTAGGATCGAATAAGGGTTCACTTACATTACCATAATACGATTGTTGAAAGTTGGCATACATTTCATATAAAACGGCAAATCTGGAAGTATCAAAATCTAAATTCAAATTATCATACGGGTACATAGTAGATCCTAAGTGAACTTTAAAATTGGTTAGTTTGCAGTGATCGAAGGCACTCATATTTTTTGCAAGATTATTACTTTTATCTGTTTGAAATCCGAAAATAATGAAGCGAGGCTTTTCCAATTGTGACGTTGTTTTCACATTCCAGTTGTGAGAATACGATTTGGGAAGTAGCGGATATTCATGTAGTTCCCAACTCCGAAATGAAAGTTCCATATTTAAATTTCGATCAACATAACGCAACAATTTCAAACGTTCAGCATCTGCTACAGATACATGAGGAATTTTCCAAGAAATCTGATCCAAATGTACAAGTACATCTTCAAGTGGCGTTGCTGAGCAATATAAAGAATTATTGTCAGTGCTGCTGCGAACTAGAACTAATTCTTGTCGAACGTTTAATATTATTTTTCGGAAGTCTTCTGCAAATCCAAAAATCATACGTAGTGGAATACAAACGTTGAAGTAACCGTTGGAATCTACTAGTTTTACAGAATTAAGCTTAATTCCTTGTAGATCGCTTAAAGCAGGAGGCAACTTGGGATCATTTTGGTTGGTGGTTTTTTTGTTTTTTTTTCCAAGACAATTTACAAACTTACTAACATCAGAAAGTATCCACACCTCACTCTAACTTACATTGTCATTTATAGCTCAAACAACTTCTCTTTCTAGTTTTTCCTTCTTCGCACAAACACTTGTACTAATCTTAACTTTTTTTGGTTCAAATTATTTTTGGACCTTTTCTACTTTATCCTCAGAAGCTGTTTTTTTAAAAATAATTTATTTATTATTTTTTGCTATATTTTGTAATTAAAGAAAATAAAAGAGAGTATAAATTATATATATATATTTATTTATTAAATATACGTTTTAAAAAGGGATCAAGTAAAAAACAACATTCAAAATAATTATTTATTTAATTTTCTATTATTACAACAAAGATGTAAAAACTAAAATTAAAAACTATTTTCACAATAATAATTACATTAAAAATTTTCTATGAAAACGTTTTCATATAAATCGTTGCCCCGTGGTCCTCGGCAAAAACGACGACAGTCCCGTTGAAGGAGCTCCATGAGAGCTGGACCTCGAGGTGCTGGCACAACTCCCCGAAGGGCCTACCATCACCAACCTTCCAAATAGTGAAGTTTTCTGTGGTGGTGCCAGTGAAGTTCATCTTCTCCACCCTGATGTTAATTTCGGTTGGCACGGAGCCATGGAAAATTACGGTATATTCAACCATTTTTATATTGTTAACTAATTGTTGTATTGCTTTACGACAGTGTTAGCGATCTGTGCTGATCGTTGTGAAAACTTCAGTATTTATTCAATTTAGAGGAGGAGGGATATGAGTGGGGTAAAGTTAAGTTCAATACAAGTGTTTGTGCGAAGAAGGACTGATACATGGCTGATGTAACGTGTAAACCATTTCTTATTCAGCAAATACAAATCGGTCACATGTGTACTAATGTCATGAATCGACGGATAGACATGGTGGGTAGTAAACAATAACTGATCTACCTTTGTTTTACATGCTAGTGTGCGTTTTTACTTTTTATACAAAGTTTATTTGCATATGTCTTGTGGTAGAATGCGTCGTCAGCCATTTACGCTAGTTTGCGTATTTGCTTTTTATACAAAGTTTATTACCTATTTGCTGAATAAGCAATGGTTTACACGTTACATGAGCTATGTATCAGTCCTTCTTCGCACAAACACTTGTATTGAACTTAACTTTACCCCACTCATATCCCTCCTCCTCTAAATTGAATAAATACTGAAGTTTTCACAACGATCAGCACAGATCGCTAAAACTGTCGTAAAGCAATACAACAATTAGTTAACAATATAAAAATGGTTGAATATACCGTAATTTTCCATGGCTCCGTGCCAACCGAAATTAACATCAGGGTGGAGAAGATGAACTTCACTGGCACCACCACAGAAAACTTCACTATTTGGAAGGTTAGTGATGGTAGGCCCTTCGGGGAGTTGTGCCAGCACCTCGAGGTCCAGCTCTCATGGAGCTCCTTCAACGGGACTGTCGTCGTTTTTGCCGAGGACCACGGGGCAACGATTTATATGAAAACGTTTTCATAGAAAATTTTTAATGTAATTATTATTGTGAAAATAGTTTTTAATTTTAGTTTTTACATCTTTGTTGTAATAATAGAAAATTAAATAAATAATTATTTTGAATGTTGTTTTTTACTTGATCCCTTTTTAAAACGTATATTTAATAAATAAATATATATATATAATTTATACTCTCTTTTATTTTCTTTAATTACAAAATATAAAACGATACAATATAACAGAATTTTATTTAATATAATACAATATAATATAAAACATCATTGAATTTTAATCATTAAATTTACTCAGTAAAGCAGACTTAAGGTTAGCTAGCTTATTTTCGATTTCTTTTACCTCCTTTCTCGTTTCAAGTACCGATCTGTTCAACTCCTCGAGCTTCTTCTCTTTCCGCTTCATGTACTCAGTCAATGAAGCAGCCTTTGTCTCTCTTTCATGCAGTACCACTTCTCGTCGCCGCTTTTCCTCCTTAGCACTATTTATGGCTTCTCCTACTTGGTCGACTATCTTGGAATAATCGAATGGAGCAGCCGACAACCTTCGTGTGTACGATCGCTTCTTCGGCTTCATCGATATCGACTTCGTTCCCGCCACCGCCATCGTAGAGGTGCTAGCCACAGGCTCTACCATCGTTACCGTGGTAGCACCTCCAACACACCCCTCACCTTTAGCGGATGATGTGAAGGAATCGTTTGGAAAGAAGTTTTCCAATATATCAGCCAGCTCGCTTTCGTTCATATTTAGCTCAGCAGCTAAAGCAGCACCGTTACCCCTTTGTTCAGCACTCATCTTACTACACCGTACCCACTACAGTTTCAGTATATATTCCTTTTGCCCCTCTCCTTATGCCCTCTCTACCTTACACATCCCTCCCCTTTTCCTATAGCTATTTATTGTCCCTCGCGTTCTGTATTCCTCAGTCGATGTCGAGGTATACCTCTTACCGCTAGCCGCTATGATCCCTTGTCCGGACTGTGATGCTTCCTTTACGCGATCTGATAATTTAAAAAGACATCGATTAACTTCTTGTCGGAAACGAGCACAGCTCCAACGTACATCGCCTCTGCCGAAGAAAAAACTTAAAATTGCTACGCCTGCTGGTTCTTCTGACCGCTGGTGTGATACTTGTAACATTTACGTTCCACAACATTCCTACAACGGTCACCTTCGCAGCCTCAAGCATAAACAAACTTGCTGCTCTCCTCTTGAGGAAGGAATTACTTTCCTTTCGTCCGCGTTCGCTAACAGAATTGTGTCCTTTCGTATTTCATCCGCCAAGTTCTTCCTGTCGTATACCGACTTTTTCGCCGAAGTTTTCGACAAATGCTTGCGTGTTATTCGTAATCAGATACAACTGCATGACACGCTTAAACTAAATCTTGAACTTTTCGGACGGTATGTGCATGATGATAAACAATTGGTTGACGTGAAATCCTTCAACACCAATAACAAAGTTGTCACTCAGTCGACGGATCTTTCCAATATTCTCCAAAGCTTCTTCGACGTTCTTGAGGGTAAAGCATCTGAGTTTCAAGAACGAGAGTCAGGTAATTTATCATCCTCTCTTTATATATGTATTTCACTTGTATTTACTATTATTTCCTTCTTACAGGATGGGCTTTGGAAAGAGTCCTTTTCCTAGAACTCAATTGCAACAAGTACAATCCCCTTAGAGCTTCGTCTTACATTCCTCTACCTAAACAAATTGTACTTAAGAGAGCTGTTGTGAACGTACGAAACGATGACCAAGACTGCTTTGCGTGGGCAATGACCTCGGCTTTGTATCCTGCTCAAGCCAACCCGCACAGAACGACTTCCTATCCTCATTACTCCCGCACGATGGACTATGACGGTATCGATTTTCCTATTAAATTAAACGACATTCCCAAGTTTGAAACGAAGAACCATTGTTCTGTGAATGTTTACGGGACTGAATACGTTTTGAAGGATGGAAAATGGATCTGGGAAATTGTTGGCCCCCTCTACTACTCGTCCGTCAAACGAAGGCTGCACATCAATTTACTCTTGCTACACGATGATCGAGGAAATAATCATTACTGTTGGATTAAGGATATGTCCCGTTTGCTCTCTCAACAACTCTCCAAAACAGAACATCGCAAATTCCTATGTGACGGCTGCTTGCAATACTTCAGCTCTGTGGCTCACCTGCACCGTCATCAGCGGAATGATTGCAACCACGTTTACACGACGCTGCCAACTGCTGATCTCCAATTGGATAAGATGGGTACGCTCATCCCTAATAACGTTTTAAAATTTCAAAACTACCACAAATGTATTAAAGTACCTTTTGTTGTTTATGCAGACTTCGAAACCATATTGCGACCCATTCATACATGCTTTTCCGATCCTAACAAGACCTCCACCACACCTACCCACGAACATCAACCGCACTCGTTTGCTTACTTGATTAAGTGCTCTTTTGACGATTCCTTTTCAATATTCAGAACTTATAGAGGACCTGATTGTGCTAATCAATTTGTTAAAACTCTTGATCAAGACGTTTCTGATATTTATCATCGATTTTTAAAGACCCCCGTTCCTATGATACCCTTGACTGATGAAGAAATGCGACTTTTCTCTGAAACGACGTCCTGTAATATTTGCGAAGAGCCCTTCCTAATCGATGATGTAAAGGTTCGCGATCATTGTCATTTGACTGGTAAAGTTCGATTAGGGGCCGCTCATTCCAGATGTAACTTAAACTACAAACTACCCAACATTGTGCCTGTATTCTTCCACAACCTCTCCGGTTACGATTGTCATTTATTTTTAAAAGAAATGGCTGTCAACGATGTTAAATTTAGCGTAATTGCTCAAAATAAAGAAAAATACGTTTCCTTTACCAAATTATTGCGAGTTGATACTGTTCCCGGTGTTTCAGATAACTCTACTCAAAACGTATTTGTTAAAATTCGATTTCTCGATTCCTTTCGTTTTATGGCTTCCTCCCTCGATAAACTGTCTGAAGAACTCGATCCTTCTCAATGCTTCCATGTGAAGAAGTATTTTTCTGATCCTACACAATTTCAACTTGTGCGACGGAAAGGGATTTTCCCTTACTCCTACGTCGATGATATTACTAAACTTGACCAATCAACGTTCCCTCTCAAAGACGATTTTTTCGATAAATTAACATCTCTACCCATTTCTGATGAAGATTATGAAAGAGCTGCCACCGTTTGGAAAACCTTTAACTGCTCCACTCTTGGAGAATATTCTGACCTCTACTTGAAAACCGATGTCCTACTGTTAGCTGACGTGTTCGAGAATTTTCGTGAAATATGTATTTCCACTTACGCCTTGGACCCCGCTCAGTATTACACCGCTCCCGGGCTAGCGTGGGATAGCATGTTAAAATTCACTCGCGTTAATTTAGAACTTCTAACTGACATCGATATGTTAAAGTTTTTCCAAAAAGGGGTACGCGGAGGAATAAGTCAGTGTGTTCAAAGAATGCATTTCGCCAATAACCCACACCTTCCTGATTATGACGCATCTGCTCCCACTTCCTACATTATGTATTTGGATGCTACCAATTTGTATGGACACAGCATGAGTCAATACCTTCCCATATCCCATTTTCGTTGGCTCACCGATGCTGAAATTGATGAATTAAATGTTCTCGATTTACATGCTTCTTCTGAATACGGTTATGTACTTGAAGTTGACGTTCAATATCCCCAAAACCTACACGATTTACATGCTGATCTTCCCTTTTTAGTTGAAAATATTATTTCTCCTGGTAATGCTAATGGCAGAGTCAAAAAATTGATTCCGAACCTTATGACTAAGACAAAGTATATTGTTCATTACCTACCGCTTAAACAGGCTCTCCAGAGCGGATTAAAATTACTTAAAGTGCATAGAGCTATTCAGTTTAAACAGTCACAATGGTTGGAACCTTTCATAGATTTGAATACTAGAAAACGAAATATGTGTAATAATAAGTTTGGGAAATCATTCTTTAAATTGATGAACAACAGTACTTTCGGAAAAACGATGGAGAACGTTGACAAACGAGTTGACGTCAAGTTAGTTACTCATTGGCAAAACGTTGGACGATACCTTGGTGCTGAAAGTTTAATAGCTAAACCCAATTTCAGAAATTCAAAAATTTTCACCCCCCATTTCGCAGCTATTCAGATGAACAAATTACACATTGTTTACGATAAACCGCTCTATGTAGGTTTCACTATTTTGGATTTATCAAAAGTTGTTATGTATGACTTCTACTACAACTTTCTTAAGCAAAAATATCAAGAAAATATTTCTTTGATGTATATGGATACTGATTCCTTCATTCTTAAAGTATTCACCGAAAATTTCTACAGAGATATGATTGAAAATATTCATCACTTCGACACTTCTAATTATCCCCATAATAATAGTTTCAATATCCCTATTACCTCTTCTGTTATTGGTAAATTTAAAGACGAATTCCCTAATAATCCCATTAAAGCATTCTATGGAACCGGAGCAAAAGCTTACTGCGTTGAAGCCGTTGATCAAATTGTTAAAAAAGCAAAAGGTGTCAAGAAAAATGTCATTAAATTACATCTTCAAATCGATGATTACCTACGCGTCATTAGAGATGACGCCACCATTCTTAAATGTATGAATGTTTTCGTTTCCGATCTGCATACTATGTTTACCCATATGAAAACGAAAGTAGCCCTCTCTCCCAGAGATGAAAAACGTTTCTTAATTCCGAAAACAACGAATACTCTTCCTTGGGGACATTACAACATAAAAAACTCAAACAGTTCCCTTTCAAAGTTCGACGGTGCCGTTGATCGGTTTATACAAAATTTTCATCAACCGTATACCGACGACTTAACGGTTGGAGAATACTTTATTAAAAGACTTTTCGAAGCTTCGTCACTTTCACAGGACGCCATTGATAATATTTATGAACACCTACTGTAATACCTACTTGGAGTTCTGTTTAAGTATAGCTTACGCTGAAATGTCACTCAATGTAAATATTTTATCCTTAATATTGGTTGTATTGTATAAATAATAATAAAACGTTACCACACAACTTGTTTGTTTACTATTTTTATTCTACCAAATATGTTCCTCAACTTCACAAATAACATGTGTACCATTTCTACTATTACAACTTATTGTTTCAATAACTTTAACAATGAATAAATTTTCTTATAATCTTCGATATTACTTGATGGCCATTTGCCTGAGTCAGGAGCGCTCTGCCAGCCTGCAGCTTTCTCCGTTCCTTCTCTTAAAATGTTTTCTTCTATCCATTGCAGCACTGTTTGATGACGACCTTTGATATTTGGACTTAATGTATACGGAAGCCGAAACAAGTTGATCAGTTTAATACACTTTTCCAAATTTTTCGGTTGTGCATAGTATGCTACATCCAGTATTAAGTCATCCACACACTTTAACAATGTAACATACATTTTCTTCACATTCATTACGGAGAACTTCTTATCCCGCATTAGAACTGATCCGTTTGTTAACATTTCTTTTAAAAAATATACGTCGTGTCGCATGAAATTATACTTTGTTTTATTTAAAATCATTTCCACATCATCAACGGTTATTTCCACTGTTTCACAGCAACCTTTTAGAAATTCATCCACCAATTCGTCACACCTTTGCTTCCTTTCGAATATGAAGTATAAAATATCGAACGATGTCTCTTGCGTTACAGTTAACCATTTGAATGCTTCCTTTGGTACTGCAACTCCCAACTTCGACAACACAACTTTAACTCTATCTAAATCTTTGATAGTATTGCTCTTCGAAGGTTGAGAATGAGGAATTGCTTTTCTGCTTGATACAGCTCGTACGATAATGAATCCATTTTTATAAAAATTATACTTCAAAATCGTCAGGATCGCTCTCATCGACCACTAAGTAGCCTCCTATTACGATTTTATCGTATTCACCTTTTAATTCGAATTCTTCTGTCACGCTATCCAACTCTGACGCTACCAAATATCTTTTCAAAGATAATAAACCCTCTTTGAAAAATTTAACTTCAATTACGTAACTTTCAACCATTACTACGTCTTAAACGTTCAATGCAGCAACTAACGATACAACTGATTAAACTCATCACGTTTTATCTTATTTATAATCATACTTTGGGGAAGGGGTAAAGAAAATCAGTATTAACATTGCAGACTTTATTATCAGAAAAAAAACTGGGGATACATTACAAAACGTTCGTCTTATCAATCCAGCTGTTATGAGATTGGTTAAGCCCCAACCATTTGACGTAAACCATGTCACCTTTTCGTCTTAGTACACGTTCCACCAAATAAACATCTGGATATTTCGCTTTCTGTAGTTCCATACCATAAAATCCTCCTTTTATGTCTTCCCCTTTATCGTCCTTTAAGTAATACATAATTGGATGTGACAATTTTATGTAGCTAATCGTAAATAATTCGTTAGACCAATTCGGGGTATAACCTTTGCTAAACAATTCACGATGTTTACTTATTCGTACCCGGTCTCCAACTTTAAACTTAATTTCTCGTAAATCCACCTTCTTTGGATTGTTGTAAATACTTTTCAAAAGTGTTTCTTCGTTTCGTTTATTAACTTTGCTTGGTCTCATTCCGATAGTTCTGTGAACCGAATTGTTATATTCCTGTACTATATCTGGTAATAACTTCAACCATTTGTAGGATCCTTGTAAACTAAAGCGTTGCCACATTTTTGATTTTAGTGTTCGATTTACCCGCTCCACAACTGACGCTTTCTTGGTGCTATACGTTGAGTAATGGTTAATTTTATATTTTTGCATAACTCGTTTCACTTGTTCGTTGTAAAATTCTTTTCCCAAGTCAGTTTGCATATTCTTAGGAATACGTTTACTTCTTTTGAAAATTAACTGTAAAGCCCTTCCAACATATTCACCTGTTTTACGTTTTACTGCTTGAGCCCACACAAATTTTGAAAAAACGTCTATTACAACCAAAATGTATCTGACACCTTTATTTTCTCTCGCATACGGAATCATTTCCACTAAATCGGCTTGATGAAGATCATCTAATCCTTTCACTATCACTTTACGACGTGTAAAATTAATTCTCGCAGGTTTATGCAGTTCTTTCACTAGTTCTTCTTTCACATTTAACATTTTCCTTATAATAATGAAGAACTACATGGACGAAGCTGCTGTTGTTGGTTTAGAACTGCTCGGTTTTGCACTACCTGTTCCTCTTTGTTGTTGTAGAGTATCTAGCCTTAATTTCAGCTCCTTTGCTTCTTTTTTTAGTGATTCCACCATTACCACTAATTCGTTTTTCAGATCATCTTTCTTTTTATTGGTTCGTTGAATTTCTTTCTCTGAAAATTCCTTAACTTTTTTACACTCATCCTGAATCACGATTTTAATTAATTCAAAACTGGTGTCTATATCATTTTTCATATCTTGCACAATTTCCGTCTTCAATTTCTTCGATACTTCTTCATCCCCTTTCCTAACAAACGCTTCTACATCTTTACGATCTAGTTTTACTTTTGTTGCAAGGACGTCCATTATTCCGACAGCACTCTTTTCTATTATATCGTTCACCTTGTTTGTTATTTCTTTATCCCTGTCAGTATTATATTTTTCAAGTTCTTTTTCCAAATTTTTAATCGCTAACTCTATATTATCACTAAAAGTTTTCATCATCATTTCACCACTTTTGGAGACAGCTGTTTACAGTTCTTCTCGTAAATCCTTCATCCTTCTGACACCTTCACTGACAGCACGATCCTTTACCTTTCCACACTCGATTCTGATATGCTCTTTTGTTAACCGATCTTTCTCATCTACATACATTTTAGTAGCTGCATGATACCCAGCGCTAGGCTCGTTCAAATGTGTAATACGCTTATTAGCCACATCAACGAAATACAACACTTTATCGAATGCTTGTCTAATATCGGTTACATCATCTTGCGAAAACAGACGTTGCACCTTCTTCTCCAAATATCTCACATTCACAGCATCATGCTCCTGCTGAGGATCACCGATTCTTGTTAAGCGGTTATGATTGAAATCATGAACATTGCTGAATGCTTGCGAAAACAATCGTTTTGTTTCTAACGAACGTCCGAACTTATCAACCGTCATTGTCTAACTAATAAGCTTAATAATTTGTTTATACGATTATATTGCACTCACGCAACTCTTCTAAAATTGATAGAATTTCGTTTTCATGATTTGTGTTGCCTGCTTGTTGAGAAGCAACCAATAACCTTAAACGATCACACAATTCATTAACGTCATCAAAATATTTGTATTCGATCGGTTTTTCGTTGTATGTCAACAACGACAATCCTCCACCTTTAGAAAATTTCGATGGTTGCTGTCTTAACTTGTAAACTGCTCCCGTACGTTTTAATATATCAGCGTAGTCTTTTCTTTCTTTAATCGATGTCCGATATTCAGAACGTAATCTGAAGAGTTGCTCGTATAATCCCACAGTACCTATGTATTTAAATTTTCCATCAATTACAACGTTTGGTCCATCAAAATCCACTTCAGAATCACCAATAAAAAATTTATTTGTGTTCCATTCGTATCGAACTTTATTAAGACGAGGATTCAGAACGTCTGCGTTAAATGTGTCACCATCATAGTCTTTAATAATTCCTTCTATATAGTCTCGAGGTAGAGGATCGAATTCTTCCAAATATTGAGCAAATCGAGAGCTATTAATATAGTCTATGTACGCTTTCTTCGCTTGTTGAAAGTCATCATTATCCTGGTCTGTGTTTTCATGACCCGTTGTTGGATCACTTTCATAAACACTTTCTTCCCTTAAGAATGAAGGAGCACCTGGTAGTAAGGTACCTGGAGCATTCGAAGGGTCAAGCTTTCTAATTTTTATTGGTGTTGACGAAGCTGGAACGTCACCTTTCGACCAATTACTCACTTCTGGCTTTAATTCTTTTTTGATCTCTTCACCCAGCTCTGATTTCAAGTTAAGAAGCCATTTTGTAAGTGGTTGATATGCTTGCTGCAACAGGAGATTCTGTCCTGCTGTCGATTCCTTTAACATTTGCAATTTCCTCTTTACCGCTTTCCTAACTTTGATTAGTTCTTTCTTTGCTTTTACATCCATGCTCTTGTCAAGGTTGTCTTTTAACAACTGATTGACTTTATATCACTTACATTAATATATATTTATCGAATCCTAAGCGATATCTTCCCTCATTTATACCACAATCTTTGTTTATCACTAGAAATCCAAACTTCTCTTTCCAACACTCTGCACAAATATTTTTAAATTGGTCAAAAGTCATGTCTGTAGTGACATGGCCTGCGAAGACGTGTTTGAGATTTAAATCATCCTGTTTATACAGTATTATCAAATTTGCGTTATCTCTAATTAAATGTTTGGGAATCTGTGCATATGTTTGATTTAAATAAAAAGTGTCGATTGAGTTATGTCTTCCCATACTAAAGTATTCCCTTATCTTATTTTGATTTTTATTCGCAACATCGTCAAAGATGAATACAGAATTAGGTCTTGCCTGTGATGGGGCAATTACATCGTCAGAGTCTCTATAGGGAAACTAACCAATTCCAGCAATTGGTTTCAATAATTCGGCTAAATACTTATATTTTGGTTGATACAATGACTTGGAATAAACGTATACGTTTGCGAACCGTAAACCGTTCGGTTGCTCCAAAAGTCCTATAATCACATTTGTTTTTTCCCAATTTGAAGGTCCGGCGACAATGGCTCTTATTGTGGATGGTAGTAATGGATCCTGTCGATTTATTTTTCTGGCAATGTCGAAGTTACGATTGGTTATGGAAAGAAAAGATGGATGTTGTAATATCCGCATGTTTATTGATGATTAAACGGTTTGCGCATGTGCTCTAGGATATATAAATTTAGAGTTAACAGTGTTTATGTAGTCAGTTCGTTCAGTATAGTGAAAGAGCTAACACTACAAATTTTCCATGACACGAGGTTTTCTGAACAGGTTTATATATAAATTACCTATTGAATTACACCTCCCAGGGTATAACTTTTGCGGTCCAGGGACTCGACTAAATAAACGATTAGCTCGAGGTGATATCGCTATAAATCCCCTTGACGAATCTTGTAAATTACACGATATTGCTTACAAAACTTTTCCAGACATTTCCCATCGTCGAATTGCTGATAAAGTTTTGGTGCAACAATCATTAGAAAGACTAAAGTCGTCGAACGCGTCTTTTGGTGAACGCTTGGCAGCTCTCACAGTTGCTTCAGCTATGAAGGGTAAAGAGAAACTTGGAATGGGGCACAAAAAGCGACGTCGTAAAGTTGGTGGTTTAATTCCGTTGCGAAAAATAAAGAAGAGAAGACGAACAAGAAAAGGAGGAGCTCTACCGTTTCGTAAGCTAGTGACAACTGCGAAAATTGCTCTTAAGAAAACGAAACCTCTCCAGCTGATACATGCTGCTAAAATAGCACTAAATACAATTCGCAAATTTGGAAAGCGATCTAAATCTCCCAGAATCATTCCTATTCCAAAGACAGGTGGTTTTCTACCGTTAATTCCGATTTGCTGGACTATCAGCACTTGGAGCTCTCTCTGGCGGTGCTGCTGGGATAGCTAAAGCTGTACGCGATGCGAAAACAGCACAACAGCAGCTAGAAGAAGATAAACGTCATAATGCTTCAATGGAAGCTATTGCTCTTGGAAGAAATATTTCAGTACAACCTTTCCGTAAAGGCTTCGGTTTATACCTTAGACCTTATCAACAAAAAAAAAAAACGTAAAATTTTTCGTAAAGTTACCTAATCGTCCTTTGACAGATTTGGATTTAGTCAATTACATTAACTATTTACAAATTCCACATTTTCGGGGAATCTTTATGCGTAACGAATTACCCAGAAAAGTTAAAAGGTGTGAAAGTGGAATTGTTAATTTAGATTTAAACACAGGAACTGGTACACATTGGACAGCGTATGTAAAACGAAATAAAAAAGCTATGTACTTTGACAGTTTTGGAGATCTTCGTCCACCTAAAGAATTGGTTCAATATTTACAGTCTTCCGGACCTTGTGCTATTACTTATAACTACAATCGTGTTCAGAACCCCTCAGATTTTAACTGCGGCCATTTAGTTGTCCAATTCCTTAATGAGACTAGGCAAACCTTTTCTTAAAAACAAACCACCAAACTAACTTCCTTGTAGTAGACAGAACGTCAAACCGAAAACATGTCATACACATTTACCTTGACTAATACAAAGTCGGAGCTGCAAATGATAATAATTTTTTTAAGCGATGATGATGAATATCAAATTGCATTGTTAAATTTTGAAGCATATAACAGTATTCCGAATATCGATGAAACTAACAACAAATTCTACTTTGAAGGTTCTACACCACCAGTCGTTGTTCTTCCGGAAGGATCCTATGAAGTCGATGATATTAATCATTATCTTCGCTAGAAATTGCGAGATACTGATGATGCTATTGAATTGTTTGGAGACAATACTACCTTAAAAAGCCATATAAAAAGCACCAAAAAAGTCAACTTCGCTCCTACAGATTCTCCCGCAAAGATATTGGGTTTTGAAAATAAGCTTCTACCATCACTTAAAGAGGTGTCTGATCATGTAGCTGACATTTTCAAAGTAAACACGATTTCAGTGATGTGTAACCTCGTAACTAACTCCTACATACATACCAGTGATGGTGCTAAAGGACTAGATGGACATATACTACATCAATTCTTTCCCAATGTACCCCCCGGATTTAAAATTGTTGAGAATCCTACGAATCTTATTTATTTATCAATCAACACTCGTGTCATCGACTACATTTCCCTTAAAATAGTTGATCAAGACGGTAATCTAGTTAATTTCCGTGGAGAGCGTGTCACAATAAGATTGCACTTACGAAAAGCGTAACATGGTAGTGCAATATAGCTGTCCCCAACGATATTCAAAGAAGAATAGTACTATAAAACTACTACCACAATCCCGGATGCTTATTTCGCCTACAACCATTAAGCGATCAACACCGCTCAATAAACAGTTCCTTAAATCTTTGGGGTTGCGATTGAAAAAGAGGAAACGGTAAAATGGTAGCAGAAATACTGAATGTTACCGAAAAAGCAGTCTTCGATAACGCTATAGTTAACGCTGATAAACATACTCATCAACCTTATGCGAATTCAACTTTCAGAAATAATGATACGATACGTATTCCAATAGAAAATGAAGATGTTTACACTTTGCCTTCTAGTAGTTTCCTATACATAGAGGGTCGTTTGCTTCTTAAAAAGGATGGAAAGGCAACTGCGAACACTTCTTTTATCCATAATGGAATTTTACACCTGTTTGATGAAATTCGTTATGAATTAGGTGGAAAAGTTATTGATCGAGTCCGTAATCCTGGCATGGCTACAACAATGAAAGGTTACGCATCTTACAACGAGAATGAAAGTAAACGTCTCAGCAACAGTGGATGGTTGCCTCCTGCTTTAAGCGATCTAGAAGGAATTAAGTTTAATTCTGTAAAACTAGTAGATTCCAACGGTTACTTCAACGCTTGTATTCCACTACGTATGATTTTTGGATTTGCTGAAGACTTCCGAAAAATAATATTAAACGTTCGACAAGAATTAGTTCTAGTTCGCAGCAGCACTGACAATAATGCTTTATATTGCTCAGCAACGCCACTTGAAGATGTAGTTGTACATTTGGATCAGATTTCTTGGAAAATTCCTCATGTATCTGTAGCAGATGCTGAACGTTTGAAATTGTTGCGTTATGTTGATCGAAATTTAAATATGGAACTTTCATTTCGGAGTTGGGAACTACATGAATATCCGCTACTTCCCAAATCGTATTCTCACAACTGGAATGTGAAAACAACGTCACAATTGGAAAAGCCTCGCTTCATTATTTTCGGATTTCAAACAGATAAAAGTAATAATCTTGCAAAAAATATGAGTGCCTTCGATCACTGCAAACTAACCAATTTTAAAGTTCACTTAGGATCTACTATGTACCCGTATGATAATTTGAATTTAGATTTTGATACTTCCAGATTTGCCGTTTTATATGAAATGTATACCAACTTCCAACAATCGTATTATGGCAGTGTAAGTGAACCCTTATTCGATCCTAAGCAATTTCTAGTCATTGCTCCTCTTGTAATAGTAGACTGTTCATATCAGAATGAAACTGTTAAATCTGGTAGTATAGATATACGTCTAGAGTTTCAAACTAAAGAAAATATACCAGACAAAACAGCAGCTTTCTGTTTAATAATACATGATCGTGTGATACGTTACAATCCATCCACAAGCTTAGTTCAAGAAGTATAACACACAACGATCACTTCCACAATTTAGTTTTCTTACCGGTACTGAACAGTGAGCACGATGACTTTCTTATTGGACGTACAAGGTTTTCAGTGTAGTGAGAATAGATTTGTTTTTAAAGAAGTAGCTGTTGTTGCTCTAAAAGAAGAACCAGTTTATCATTTCACATTTGAACCACCATTTCCATGGGACGCTCTCCCCGTTCGTTACAGAAGTCAAAATCGTTGGTTAACAAGAAATTTTCATGGGTTATATTGGGATAACGGCGATCTTCCGTACTCTACGCTTTATGATAGAATTTACTCCATATTGATGGAGTCAACAGTTGTATATGTTAAAGGATTACAAAAGATGATGTGGTTGCAGGAATTCTTTCCTACTGTTAACTTTGTTAACATTGAAGATATCGGATGTCCAGCTCTCTCCAAACTCCCAACTCATTTTAAAGTTAAAGTGTGTTCTTATCATTTACTTACAACCGCTGTTGAACAGAATTGTGCTTATAAAAATGTTCTTTTATTAAAATATTGGTTGTCTCTACATTCATAAATTGACTGTATTTTTTCCTTTAAACAAATAAAACAAGTTCATAATATAAATTAGATTTTTATTTTTTTATATTCTTATACAATGTTATACATTTTACATATGTATTTCTAAATCAGCCGCTTTTCCAACAAATCCTTTAAGGCGAATTGACGGATGACCCACTTTATTCACAATTTTTTCGTTTATGTCCTCGATTTCTGCATCCGTAAAAGCTTCTGCATGTCTGCACGGAAGAAATATGATAAAGCTGTATAAATCAGCTAATAGACGAGGTCCCCATTTTGTATTCACCTTTTTGAAGCGTTGCACGGGATACGTTTGATTTACTTCCAGTGATTTCAGAGCACGTATTTCTTTCTCTTCATAACCCACCCGCACATTATTAAACTTTTCGATAAAGGTTTCCATGTTAAACTGACTTAAACACACTCAACTCTGTTATACATCTACTGCTCCTTCACTCATTCCCGTAACTTATGTAAAATCCCCTTCCACTACATAAGCTTCAGTGGAGGGGAACTTATTATACAAACCACGTTGCTCGTTTTAAATGTCTCAGTTGTTATGGAAAAAAGCGATCATGATCAGTGTGTCATCGTTACTGATTTTAACATATTTGTATAACAATACCCTCTACATTTCCCGACCTGATAATACTATTGGAGATGAAGCCTATGTTTGTAAAAATTTTAATAAGGATATTGATGTGTCTTGTACATGGAAGAAAAATTGGGATACTATTATTTTAAGAAATGTTAATGGAACAAATGTCTTTACAGTTGAAAACGTGCAGAACCTTCACTCTGTAAAGCTAGCATTTATTGATAAACATGGACAGTTTCGAAGATATATTGAAAGTCGATGGATTCAGCTTAAGGATAATGAAAACAGAGACGTTACAACTAAGGGCTATATCACCGACTCTTTCTTATTTCTACAAGTTGTTAGTACTATTAATATAATCTTATTGTTCAATATTTTGATTGTATCACTTACATACTTCATTTATTTCAAAATAAAGAATCGTTAACTACAACGACTTCACTTTTGCTTCATATGCCTGTACCTTACACTTTTCTCCACTTCCTCTACATTATCATGTAAAAGGATTTAAGAATCGTAAACTTCAGACGACTGCAGACGTATTTAATTTCACACATACATATGTTTCAACTCATTGTGAAGCATTCGACCACTACATACAGACAAGTTTAAAGTCAATGACCTTGACCTTAAGTAACCTCTCCTCCTCTGAATTAGAACCGGTCATCTTACACTACTCACACATGTACATATGTATTCATTGTGGAGCATTCAATCACTTCATACACACAACTTTAAAGTCAATGACCTTGTGTTAATTTGACCTTAAGTAACCTCTCCTCCTCTGAATAAGAACCGGTCATCTTATACTACTTATTGTTATACCTACTGTATATTATATATTATATATTATATAGTGTACATGTGTATGTGTGAGGGTGCGCATTAAATAATCATGCGAGCCAGTGGTTGCTCGGTACTGATGTAGAGCACATGTAGCACGCTTCTAACAACCATTTATATTTAGTAATAAATACTTTACTTGGACATATATCGTGTATCATTTATTTACACTCATTACACCGCTTATGGTAATATTGTGGTAAACGCATGCTTCTAACAACTTTGAAAGTATTTTTTGTTTCTTACACTATCAGTAAACCATTCCAACAAAGAAAATGTTACGCATTAGTGATTGTTGTATATAAATCGTAACATATTTTAAGTAGTATGTAAACAATAAACGAATTAAACGCGATCTACTTACTGCTTAACCTTACTACGTAACATTCATTTTTCCTGTGAAATGTGACTCCTAGTTCATTTCTATCACTGCGGCTTTCAGCTATTGTTTTAAACAAAAATCCACACTACCTAACTACACTATTTAATTATATTACCTGTTTTAATGACCGACACTAACACACTGTCTGCCACCGTTTAATGGGGGCAGTACAAAATAAAGTAAGAATGTTCGACATACAGTCAGCTTACGAGTTACGTGTCCCCTCTCTTTCCTAGTCTAAGGTCTCGACCATATTCGATCATTTTCAGTTTACATCAACCAGCAATAAAGGTGTTGGGACCATTTATAGGTACAATTTAGGAAGGTATAGATAAACCGTTCGGCGAATGACAGGCACCCTCTTTGCGGCCAGTAAAAAACAGCAGGTATACCCTAGATATTAAAAATAATATACATTAATTCGACGATTCAGTGCCTTAGTAGGTACGTTTCGTCGGTGTTGCTGTTATCATATCTCCGTAGCTTGGTGGTTAGAGCAATGGCAATGATTAGGTACTTTAATAAGTGTTCATTTTTGGTCATTTTTTCTTAAAAAGAAATAATTCGAACGAACGATTTCTGCTTTGATTTTAGATTGTTTGCCGTTAGTTTTCTATTGTCCAAGGCACACCTTTTTATGCAAAAAATATTGAATTTAGCTATTTTTAGTAAAAATTCAAAATTACTCAGTTTTTCACATAAAACAATAGGAAATATCCATATAGATCGAAGAAGGATAAAAAATGGAATAAAATGATAGAATAAAATATTGTAGGTGCCATTTGGTAAAAGAATATTATTCGTGTTTGAAGTTTTTAAACTTTAGATTTTTTTGATCGCTCAGTTTATATTACTATGTTACTATGTCAGGACGTTAGTTTTGAGTTTTAGCTATTACTGGTAAAAATTTCAACACTGTACACTGTATTTTGTAGAAGTTATAATTTGGGTTGTGGTACTGATTTTTGTCTGTACGTTTAATTATCTTAGAAACGGTTAATATTTTGTGGGCTGCACTTCAATTTATTATTTTCTTGACAATTTTCTTTAAAATAGTTAAAAGCGTTCCTAAACATCTAGAAGTACTAGTAAGCCACCGAGGGTAAATTCATCAAAAGGTGCATAACAAATTTCTAATGCAAGCGGATAACGAAGGAAGTAGAGAGGTCCTGGAGGATCATTGGAAAATAATTTGACTGAAACAGAAACGAGTTCGTTAGTATAAGCTTGCCTTTCGTAATCACCTTTACTCAGTTGCAGATAATTTTTTCAATAGCAGCACATTTAAGTGCCTCTCCTTAAGCTGATATGAGGTAATGAGAATTTCCCTTGTGTACTTATGCTTGCATTTTCAGAAATAGGTACGCCTAAGATTGGAAATAATTTATTTGCTCTTCATGCTTCTCTCTCTCTCTCTCTCTCGGGCATTAATGTGTTTTCTAATAAAATATTCAGTTAAATTAAAATTCCTCACCACCATCTGCAAAGTTTTTACGATACAAGAAAACTGTTGCTGAAGAAGACAACGTTGTTGCTGTGAACTGATAAAGTGCCAAATCGAAAAGTCATCTTGTAGTTCTTCGTGTACGGCAACTCATAACAACTAATTCCGGCACTGGTGTACGAAGGGTCACAGTCACACAGGGGTTCGATACTTCGGGTCTTTCAAAGCAAGTCAAATCATGGACAAGTGTGCAATATGTGAAAAGGTCTTCACGACAACTTCAAGACCGCAAACTTGTGAACCCTGTCTCAAAATTTATCACTCTTCGTGCACGAAACAGCACCGTACGTGATAAGGATAAAGAGAATGATAAGTTTTCTTTGAAGGTGTGCACGACTAGTATTGCTGAAGCTAATCCGCTGGCGAAGAGCAGGTATGCCTCAGCTAGCTCTAACAGCTCTTCCAGGGCCACTTCTCCCACCTCAAATAGGACAAATGAATTTTTTGAGCAACTTAATAAAAAAATTTCAAGAATGAAATCTAAATAGATGGCATTGTAACCAAAGTCAACTCTATGGACGCACGCTTGGAATCTGTCGAAAATCACGTCGAAGATATCGACAAAAACGCCAAAGATTTTGGTAACAGACTTGAAACTGCTGAACAGGACATTCAGTCTTCACAAGAAAAGTAGAGAGCTTTCACTGAATCGATTAGAGCTAAACTCAAGGAACTTGAAGCTAATCATTCAGCAACGCATGGAAGACTCCATATTGGCCGTTGAAGACATGGAGCGCATCCAGGTACTCGAGACAAACAACAAAACCTTGAAAGCTGAAGTACAACAGCTGAAAATGAAACATCAGCACCTTGCACACGCCACCGATGTTGTGATAGGTGGTATTCCTTGCCATAATGAGGTGGATCTTAAACTTGCAGCCCTCTCGATCTTGAGAACAATTCAACCTGAGTCCCCAGATGATAGAATTCAAGAAGTATGCCTACTTCGCCGGAGGGTATCTAATGATAACTTCAACTCTCGTGCCTCGCTAGTAAATCGCACCGCTGCAAATACTAGCTCATCGACCAGCTCCGGATACAACATTAATCTCTTATCAATCATAGTCCTGCTTCGTGACTCTCATACAGCTAAGGGCGTCATTGATGCCAAAATCAAGTGGAAAAAATTAACTACATCACAGCTTAATCAGGATCTGGCTGCATCCGCGGGTTTGACGCTACCCGATTGCCCGGCCACCATCAACATTAACCAGTATATATCCAAGGAGCACTACAACCTGAAACGACTCGCCTACAGGAAATCAAGAAATAAGGCCCTCAATATTGTGACTTTCGTTAAGGAGGGTTGTATTTATGTCAGGAAGAAGAACGAGGAAACTGCGATTGCAATCTGCTCAAGACAAGATTTTTTAGAGAAACTGTCATCGATCGCTTCAGCATAACACTCGGAACTCCTCAGCCATGTCAACCCTCCAGAGCCCATCCGATACCTTCGGCTCTGTTACATGAGGATGGGGAGGAACCTCCTGCTCCAACACAGCTTGAATTAACCTTCTTAGAGCGTGTCATTTTAACGCCAACTCACTCAGAGCACATATTCAAACCCTCGTCTCTTTCTGACAAAACATCAATTCTTCTTATCTGATAGCTGTATCTGAGACCAAACTTGGGCCCATCGTCGAAGACTGAATAGTTGCTCTAGAAAATTATACCTTACTGCGGCAAGATAGCAAGACAAATGGAGGTGGCGTTGCTCTCTACGTACATAATTCGTTGACTGTTTCCAAGATCTGCTTATCCACAGAAGCACGGACAGGAAAGCCAGGGCTTCCTGAATATCTATTTTGCGAAGTAACACCACCAAATCTTCCACCTATTTTTGCCGGAGTAGTTTACCGTCCCCCTCCCTAACCTAACCTAACCTCCCTTTTTGACTGGCGAAGAAAATCTCTTCATCACAGACCTCGTTGAATCCATGCACAACTACTCTACCAAGATCATCATGGGCGACTTCAATGCGGATCAGCTCTCCACCTCGGCTGATGCAATCTTTATACGCAACCTGATCGCAGACAATGCGTTGTACTCGATCCCTTTCGGAGCTACTTTTCATCGGGATGAGGCGGACACTGCACTTGACTTATGTCTCATTGACTCGGAGGACTTTGTGCTAGAACAGTGGAAAACCAATGTACCCTTCACCGACTCTGAAGACCTGTGACTGGACAGCCTTTAACACCGAGTCCTCTCTGGATGATCAACTCTTTTGTCTAAATATGAATCTGCAAGAAGCCACACATCTTAACACGCCACTTAACACGTTGAAACAGACTGGGAAATCTTACCCACCATGGTTTTTTAAAAAGACAGGTAAAATTCCTGTAACGTCTAAACAATTAAGTATTACAAATCACACATTTGGAACGCGTCCTATACAATAGGCACAACGAACCATAAGCCATATCCTACAACCGGTTTCGATCTATTGGGTCTCATCAGGTAGGCGCTGGCAAACACAAACCGCACGGTTCACTTGAATAACAAGACTAAATAGAAACAAAAGGAACAACTACTCCGAGGGCTAATACCGGCATTGAATTACACTATTGAATCTGAAGGCACATATTAGACGTAGATAAAACAATCTATTTCAATTCAGTTCAATGCCGGAAGGGGTATTAGCCCTCGGAGTAGTTGTTTCTTTTGTTTCTATTTAGTCCTCTCATATTATCATGATAGGCTGAATAACATAAGACAATCGAAGAAGATGTGGAGGGAATTGAAAATCTCGGTCTCTGTTCGAGCGACAATGATTGTCCCTCCATTTTCTCTGCGGAAGAATTTAACACTCACTTCACCTCAGTCTCTTACGACCTATCGACTGCATCGGTCACGGAGCTGATTAACGAGATGGATGAAGCAGCTGAGCAATTTCCACTTTTTTCTTTTAGTGAAGTTCCTTTGTCTGATGTAGCCTCAGCAATTAATCACTTTACGTCACCTGTAAGAGGTTGTGACGAAATACCTAAAAGCATTGTAACCGCTGCCTTCCCTCTCATCGCAAAATACATAGTGAGTATCTTTAACAGCTCCATTAACAGATCTATATTTCCGTCGATGTGGAAGAAGGCACTAGTCATAGCCATCAGTAAAGTCAAATCGCCCAAAACCATGAATGACGTAAGGCCTATTTCTGTACTCTGCTTCTTGTCCAAAGTTCTTAAGAGGCTGCTGCATCAACAGATCAGTGACTACGTTGAGACATGCATGCTCTTAAACAGACACCAAACTGGCTATAGAGCTGAACACAGTACGAAAACTACGCTGCTGAAACTCCCTGATGACGTCAGAAGTGCCATGGATCGCAAGCAGGTCTCCATGTTGCTACTACTCGATTTCAGCAAAGCTTTCGACTCCGTATGCCATCTCACATTACTTCGCAAAATGCGATCGATGGGTTTCTCTATCTCAAGTTTAAAATGGATAGCTTCTTATCTCTCAAATAGAGAACAGGCGGTATTCAATACTAATGGAGTACCCTCTACATTTTCCATGACAAACAAAGGTGTCCCTCAAGTTGTCATGAATGCAAGGATTGCTCTTCGCTGGTTGACAGTCAGGGGAAGACTTTTTTGATTATATTAACGGAAGAATTTCAAGCCGTAACAAGTAAAATAGTAAAATTATTTGGATTAATTTTTCAAAGTAACGGTTCACTTTTTTTTAAACCAAAGTGCTTATATTGATAGAAAACTTAGGAAGTTTAACATGCAAGATTGTAAACCAGTGTCAACGCCGATCGATGTTGGGTGGAATAAGGTTGGAAATAAAAAAAATGCCCAAAAAATGTTCCGATCAGAGAAGCTGTGGGGCGCCTCAAATAATCACGCGTCCAGATATTTCGTTTGCTGTAAATATATTTCCGAGGAATTTATAAAATGCATCTGAAGTACACTGGCACTTAGTGAAAAGAATTTTCCGATATTTGCAAGATAGATACTCAAGAATTTGGACTACTATAACAGAAAATTTAGTGGTGCACCTTAAGTCTGGAAAACTTGAAGACATCAGTGCATTTCCTTAATGACCACCAAAGCAGCACTTGTGAGCGCCGCTTGCGCTTCTAATGAAGGTGTTTGGCTATCGCGAGTGTTGAACAATCTTGGTGTTCGTTGTGAAAAGTATAATCTCAATATTGATAATCAGAGCACAATCAACATTATTAAAAATCTTGAGTTTCATGACAGATCAAAGCACATTGATATAAAATATAAGTATATACGTGATCTATATATAAAAAGGCAAAATTGATGTAATTAACGTACCGACCAAAAATCAGTATGCTGATATTTTTATGAAGCCATTGCCCTGTCAAAACTTCGTTATTATGAGAGAGAATGCTGGTATTTGTAACGTTTAAATATAAGTGTAAGTTTAGTTTTGAAAAAGTGTGAAAAATTAAATAAACTCACTAAACCTCATTAAGTGAAAAGTAAGCGGCTCCGGATGGTCCTATGTCCTATGAAATCTGAACTTTAATGTCAACATTCATATTTAATATTGTTTTGTAAACTTACTCTATTATTGTTCGGTGAAACAAAGTGCTTACGTTTTTTGTTTTGTTTTGGATATAGCACTGGTATGGTTTGTTGTTTTACTCTTTCAGTAGTACGAATGAAGTTCTTTAAGAATTCGAGTATTTTGTCTTTACGTGAAATAATCATAAAACAGTGTATTTTTAGGAGCCTAAGCAAAACCACATAAACAGCCGGTTGCATTCGAGGTAGAAAATTACCAGAGCCTGGCAGAATCGTACGTTGTAACGCATCGGCCGGATATTATTTGGATGGTATTAACGCTAGGGATGTAAAATAAAATTATTAATGCTAAATTAAAGCAATTTGTGGGTTGAGGGTCTCGCACGTCCGGCCAGGAAGTGACGGGCAGCATCACAGCAAGACGGGTCAGGGGTCAACCTCAGGTCGGCAATGGTAGTGGTAGCAGACACTCTGGCGTGGCAGTAGTGGCAGTGAAAAACACCCGGACGTGGCAGTGGTGGCGGTGTCAGGCACTCGGTTGTGGCAGTGATAAGTACAACGGCGTAGTCAGTAACAGGTACAGCAGCGTGGCCAGTAATGACAAGACAGGACAACCAAAATACAGGAGAGGACCAAAACCAGAGCTCGATGGACCTCACAATGGCACTATTTACACTCGTCCAACGAGTTCAATCACTGCGACTACACTTATTGACCTCATATACTGACATATACCAACAGCCGAATCAAAGTTTACAATATTACAGAATAAAAACTACCTGTCATTTAGTCATCAGAAGTGACGTCATCAAGTAAAATAACCTGCGAAATAAATAAACAAGGGTAATTTATTTTAATTGTATACCACCTAGGTAATGGTGGCCACATCGACTATAATTTTGTTAAACAAGTAATTTACGAAGCCAACACCGCAATAAATACGAAAAATGTATATGGCTTTTTTTGTAGATAATTGAATTTTCTGCAAAAAAGTTTGAGACGCCATTCTTTTAGGGTTAAAAAAATACAGCACCGCGAAGACGCGCTTAAACGTGTAATGTGCCGTCGAAGCGCACTTTTAGTGCTACAATTTTTTACCTGTAAAAGTTAAAAGGGAACTGTCCAAACTTTTTATAGCAAATTAAATTTTCTACAAAAAAGGTCTTTTAAGTTTTTTCATGTCTATCACGGTTTTCACTGCGTAAGCAATTTTGTAAAATCTTAATAGGTGCTCTTACACAGTGCACGTAATGAACTAACGAGTGAACATGCATCGGATGTCTTACTAATTGTTAGCCAACCTCTTACAAAGATGGGACGCTAATGTTGTTACTAAACGATTTGTCGCTTCTTATACATATGCATTAAAAATATCATCTAGCTGGATGATTATCACTGTTGTGTGTGTGTGTGTGTATTATAAGATAATTTAATTGTGTATTATGCTGTGTAAGTCTTGTTTCAATGGTTATATAGGCAGTTATAATCTGAAGAATCGTGTGCATGTCTACGCTTTCCTTGCGAAGTGGCTTAGGACGGTTCGGCGAAATGATTTTGTTGTTACAGAAAACAGCAGGGTTTGAGAACATCATTTTAAGAAGTAGTCTACAATTTGCCACAGCACATATTCAGATGAAAGTTGTGGGATAATATTACATGTAAAATCGAACTCCAAGCTTAATCACGGTACTATTCCAACAACTCCAGTCCATCTCATATGTTTAAACCTGATAATGTAAGTAGAAGAAGTAGACATGAAAATAATTTTTAACTGGACCAACAAAATTTATTAAAAGTAACAAAAGGAGGTAGGGAAGATTTGCAATTTTACGAGGATATTGCTGTTAGGTTTATTGTGTTAATAGGAAAAATTAAATGCGATGCATGTAACAATTATTTATTATTTGCAATTGACATAGCCATTGAACAACATTTACTGTTTAAAAACCTTAATGTAGTTAGTCGTAGGTTTTCCAAAATTGAAGTTACCAACATAAACTACGTTGGTTGAATGTATTGCATACCTATGGGATGACAAAATAAAACAGTTTCTAATTTTATCTCCAGCACTGCATCTTTTAGAAGCAAGTCATAAATACGTGCTTTGTTTATACAACGATTTGTTATCTTTATTTATTAATAAATGACTATCATGAACAACGTCAACGTCATAAATCAAACCATTGAAATAACATAAATAACTATTATCAAACTGTCAAAGCTTACATGGTACTATTGTTGTCTATATATAACTATTAGAGAGCGGACATGATTAGTTTTTTACCAAGAAATTCAGCGATAACGACGCGTACACAGAATTCGCCGCCGCTTGTCAGTGGCGTGCTAACAATGTCTCGATTTATCCCGAAAATTCTGACAGGTAACAAAATAGCACTGTACAATCCGAGCAGGTAGTGAACAATTTACAAAGTGTTGAAAAAGCAAATCAATCGATAGCGAATAAATTGTGTTGTAAAAATGCCGCGAGTACATCAGACACGTATTGAACTACTAAAATAGTGGATAGGGTCTTATGGAAATGTAGTAGACACCACTTACCGCAAATATATTGGGTATTTGCGTCAACCACGATACCCTTGCAAAACCCTCATGCGCCGCCTATGGTCCTGAATTGACGGTTGTATCATTCATTGATATCAACGTTCGACCAATAGGCACTCAGATTTAGTATAAAGTCAGTATAAAAATGGGCGCAAAAATTGTTCACTTCAAAAATGTAACAAAAGCTAATCAGTCCGCTGTATAATAATTATAGTAACTCTAATAATAGTAGGAGTGTTTATGTGGACCAAATAAAACGTCACCTTACAGCTAGATTTATTTAACTCCCATAAAAAAAAAACGTCAAAGATAAACCTGACTCTGTTATTTCCAAACACTGTATTGAAAAAGATCATGCTATGATCTGGCTATCTTAAATAAAGAACTGAGCTACTCAAAAAGATTGTAAAAACAAAATGTATGATAAAATGGTATCTAAAACTATATGATTTCATACTTGATTGATCCGCATAAAAACTTATACATAGTTGTTAATCAATCTTTTTGAATCATCCTTAAAATTTCAATGTGACTTTTGAACTACCTTTAAGTTTTTTTATCTTTACCTTCTGACAGTTTATTTAATTCAACGTTTGGTTGAAGGTTGGGTAAGTTGTTATTTTGAATATTGAATTTATTTTTATTTTATTTCTAGTATCTCATTTTTATTTAATTTTTGGAGTTTTGGTTCTATATGAATTACTTTTTGGTTTACTTATCTCAACCAATTAAACGTGGGCTGCTATTTACCATCACCGTTTGTATAATTTGTTTGTTGTTGTTTTGTTTGGTCTAAATTTAACTTTATCAAAATTTATGCCATGCAAATTTTAGAATCCGATGTAGTTGATTTAATTTTTAGGTTTTCACTACATTTATTTATCATTATTAACTACAGTCTAATTCATTTTTTGTAATTTGATAAGGTTCAAAATAATTTTCGATCACAACGTCGCTTCTTCCAGTTTTTGATTAATAAATATCGAAAATAAGTTTGTTTTATTAATATACAGAATTATTCAAACGAGGTGGTAGATACATTAAACGTTTTAGGAAACTAAGTATGTTAGATATTTTAATATTTGGCGGTAGGAGTTATCTAGAATAATCTGTGTAACTAAAATTGATACCAACTTCGTTATTTTATTATTTTTATTAGGAGACTTAATTGTGGCACAATTTTAACTAAAAGACTCAAGTATAACTATTAAAAATTTCACTTTTGTTGGTTAATGTTTTTGGAAGTTACAATTTTTTGTGGTGTGAGTTGCACTAGCGATTTTTTTTCTAAAAGCTACAGGTTGGTTATCAAAGTTTCCCTAAAATTTCATACTTTATCCGAATTCGTCGTAAAAAATACACCATTCCAATTAAAATAACGAAGTTGGTAACAACTTCCGGTATAACCGGAAATGGCTGTTATTGAAAATATTTTAGTTAAAAAGATCATCCTCGATAACTTCCACCGCTAAATTATCATACCTCTAACATGCTTAGTTTCCCTAGATCGTCTTCTGTACCACCTCGTTTGAAAAACCTTATATAATTATATTCACCTCGTGCTCTGATTTTAAATAAAATCAAATATGACTTTATAATTCAATCTTTGGCTATTTCATATATCCAATCCAATAGAATACATAATTTTCAACAAAAATTTTACAAAGAATGAGATTCAGAAGGCAAAAAACCACAATATTTGTAATTGTGTATCTAATGACCCCATTGTCGCATGGGCAAAAGGGTTGTGGGGTGGTGAAAGAAGGGATTTCGCCTTCACTAGTCCCGTTACGATACCACCGTGTGAAGTCTAGTTGATCTGTCGCAGGCTTAGTGTTTCACTGTTAATAGATATTAATAATAATAGTATACATTCATTTGTCGAATCAGTTGACTTAGAATGTACATTTTGTCAGTGTTGCTGTCATCACGCCTCGGTAGCATAGTGGCTAGAACATTGGGGCGTAAAGTCAGAAACCGGAGTTCGAATGCCGGCGGATGCATTATGATTGTAATAAACGTTTCCTAATAAATTTAAGGTAATTTGAAGTAAGCATAACTTAATTCTCATTAATGTATTTAAAATCACCACTATCAACTAGTACATAATATTACATTGTTAACAGATACCTTTACTTGACATGGAGGTTAGTTTTTCAAACACGCAATGTATGTTAATAAAATTAGGATTGAATAGTATAAAATATTTTTAGAAAGTCCACTTATTTACACCAAGATAATGATTTTGCATACAAACCGAGTTAATTCAGTGAACACTAATGCTTCCCACTTACAAATGGCACTATTTCTCGCCAAAGCATCAAATCACGACATCGGATAGGGTAGATAACGTTGCTGTAGTCTTCGACTCCTGCTATATTTCGGCCGCCTTGGTACTGATAGTGGATTGAGGTGAGTTAGGGGGCGGATTTTAGCCAACGAAATCTCCTTCTGGAATCAGCGCAACCTACGCAGCACAGTTCCATATCCGCTGTATATATTGTACTATATTCATTTCATCCCTAAATTCAACTTACTATTGAAATTAAAGTAGATAGTAGATTACCTTTTCCAGATGTCCTACTTATAAAAAATAATAATATCTTACAATTTATTTGGTATTCTAAACAAACTGTTTCTAATGGATACCTGAATTTCCTTTCATGTCACTGATTACAGTACAAATTAAACACTATTCTCAATTCAAAACAAAGAATTCTGAAAATATTCTCTCCAGAATTTATTAAAAAGGATTGAGGATATTTTGCTATCATCCTTAAGAGGAATAATTACCCAACGCTACTTATAAATAAATTTCTCTATCGCAACCAACCAATAACAGTTACCATCGTGAGACAGGGCCTGCGCGCCTAAACGAACAGCTAATATTAGTAGTCAAAGATAAAAATGAAAAAACAAATAAGTTTCACGAAATTTTTATTGTCTCGACAATATTGTTTCGGTTGATTCGACCATTATCTAGTGAGTACAAAATATTACTAAATACACAAAATATGTTCGAACAATTTATACTATTGCATTACAAGAATCAAATAAGCAATAAGCAATAAGCAAAGTCGATAAAGGTAACACCGTTGTAATTTTAGACCATAATTTTTACACACACAAATTATCAGACTAATTGTCAGCTGAATCATTTAGTTTATTAAACAAGGATCCTACGACTTACTTTCAAAAATCAATATATCAATTCAGATAACTTGTGGCTTAAAACAGAAAACACCTTTAAATATAAAAATTTGAATCCCTTTGCGCCTTCGTTGTATGGTCTCCCTAAAATCCATAAAACAAACATACCTATTAGACCTGTCGTCTCTTATGTAACTGCACAAGCTTATAAATTATCTAAATTTGCTAATTACATCTTAACTAAAAATATAGATTGTTTCTCACAATACAGCGTAAAAAACTCTATTCATCTTATTAATAAACTCAAAGATTACACACTACCAAACAAATGCATCTTAATCTCCTTTGATTTAAGCAGTCTTTTTACATCTATACATATTCCTAAACTTTTAGGTATATTACAACAAAAAATATTGACCAGCTCCTTAAATTTACAAGAAGGTAAAGATTTGTTAAAATTAATCAATATTTGTTTAGAACAAAATTACTTTGGTTTTAATAATAGGTTTTACCAACAATTAGACGGTCTCCTTATGGGGTCTCCGCTATCACCGGTCCTCGCAGAAATATTTATGGCTTATTTCGAAGAACGTTTATTTAATTTGAAAAACCCCTTAATCAATAATATACATCTTTGGTTTCGTTATGTGCATGATATATTTTGTGTGTGGAAAGGTACCGAACGTCAATTAACTAATTTCTGAAAATGCTTAAATAGTTTAGATAACTATATTACTTTTATAATTGAAAAAGAACTAAATAATAGTCTAAACTTTTTAGATCTCACTATTTCTAAAGCATCGAATACATTCCAATTCAGTATTTATAGGAAACCTACCACTACAGATACTATCATCCCATTTGATTCATACCATTCTTCACAAACCAAACATGCAGTATTCCATTGTTTATTACACAGGTTAACATCTATACCTCTTTCCCCTTTAGATTTTAAGAACGAATTAGATATTATTAAATACATAGCGGTTGCTAATGGTTATCACTCCAACTTAATAGATAAAATTTTAACCAAAAAACAGAAAAGTCAAGCCAATAAATTATTATACAGGGTGTTTGGTCTATAAGTACAGAAAAAAAGAACCACATGTTCCCTGTTGCATTTCAAACATGAATTTATACCCTTTTTGACTTTTGAAATAAAAAAAAAAATTTAAAAATTATTTTGATTTCTGAGGCCGGCCCTGGTTTAGCGCGCCTTAATTATTATTTCAGGTTACAAATGCTACTGTTAGGTGTATCGATTGAACGAGAAGTTCATAATTCAGGGTCAGTGTGTCAGTATCGGTAGATTTGTGTGCTTCTGGCAATTGATGCGGTGTAATTGTGTGTAGTTTTCATATTGTTTTAATTATTGTTATTGACGTTATTGAAGTTTTGTTGACAGTGGAAAGTATTTTTTTAAAGAATAGGTGTGAATTGCAAACTAGTGATGTGCTTCGATTTTTTCCCGTTAAATTTATTTAAGTAATCTTAATGTTTCAGTTCTGGCGGCTACGATAACAATTGTTTTGAATTTTGATCAACTTAAGAGTTGGGCTGGTGTGATGATTTATAAATCGTAAAAAATTAAATAATAAAATGTATTACGGTTGTCTGTACTCTTGAAACTAACTATTTGAATGAAACAATTGTCGAGTAATTTATTAAATTATTTCGCTGGAACATTTTACTATTTTATTTTTTACGATTTTTAAACATGTTCATCATCACAACACAAAGCACACATTAGTTTTAGATAATTACTTATTTGTGAAATTGTGTAATTACCCGTGAAAGTGATGGAAAATAGACGTGCAATTGGCTTATTCCCTAGAGAATAGTCGCCGGTGATAGATAACGCTGTTTCGTAAGTGGCACTGCTCGTTGCAAACTATCAGTTACGAAAATTCGTATTTCGCCAGGCCCGTATTAAACCGAATTTCAGGGTCAAATTTTCGAACACGAATTGCGTACTTAATTGTCACTCGATTGAAAAATGCTTTTAGACTTTTGTTATTTATTGTGCAAGGAATCCATGATTCTTTTTTTTGTACTTATAGACCTAACACCCTGTATAATAACGACATAATTGAAAAAACCATTCCTAAGTTCGGTAGTGTAAAATTTATTCAAAATATTAGTCATAGATTCAAATACAAATTAGAAAATTCTTTTAATTGCAAAATTGTAGAAAATAGTCCAGTTAATTTAAAATCTATATTTTGTAAAAATAACAAAAATACTGATCCCTTAGAAAAAAGTGGTATTTATCGTTTACGTTGCAATTCGTGTAATGCCATTTATATTGGACAGAGTGGCAGGTCTATTAAAAAACGCGTCTCTGAACACAATAATGCCATTAACAAAAAGGATAGCAAATGTGGTTTTGCCGAACACTGTATTATTAATAATCATCTTTTAGACTTAGATAAGATTAAAATTTTACATTGTAACATCCCAAAAAGCAGGAAACTGTCTTTATTGGAAAACTTAGAGATCAGAAAAGCTGTTTACAATAAATGTAATCTTGTAAATAACCAACTAGAATTAGTATCCCATAATTCTCCTTTAATTTTGTATAAATTATAACCTTATTCCCCCCTACCACGATTCTTGTAATGCAATAGTATAAATTGTTCGAACATATTTTGTGTATTTAGTAATCTTTTTTACTCTCTAGATAATGGTTGAATCGACCGAAACAATATTGTAGAGACAATAAAAATTTCGCGAAACATTTGTTTTTCCATTTTTATCTTTGATTTGAAATGTTTCACAAAAAGTACACTATTCAAAGTTTAAGCTTTAATATTAGTAGGCCCATGTACCATATACCATGTACATATATGAATAATTTATGTGAGGCGTGCAAAGCAACCTCTTCACATACTATTTCAATTTCAAATTTGTATTTACAATCAATTTTTTTTAATGAAGAGCTTTGAGCCAAAGAGGGTGGAGTCGCTTGTAGGGTTAAGTGAGGGTGGTGTAAATTTTAATAGAGTGAAAGATTATGCTGGCTGCAAATGTAGTCTTGGGGTGGTTTTGCTTTATTTATTATCTATTATAATTCATCATTTATCTCCACTGTTGAAAGGAACAGGTGATAAAAGTATGGTAAGAATTAATTCGCTGGGCATGCATAATTGCCATCGATGATCGACCTTCCTCAGTACAGTGACAATAATTGTGTAATTCGGTGGTTAATATTACTCGTTTTTAAATAGGTACAATTACATTATGCCATTTAAGTGCTGCGTGCCGGGGTGTCGAGGAAACAACAAAGGTGAAAACCGTGTTCATGTTTTTGGACTCCCAAAGATTGTGGTTTCTGCAAAAAGTGGCTTCGGGTAATTGACCGCGATGATTGAAGTGCCTGTTGTTGCAAATTTAGAAGGATAGTGCTACTATATTGTCTTGAAAAATTAAATTCGGTGCATGTAAGGAAAACTTAACGTTTGCAGACGACATTAACATTGAAGAAAATTCACTTATCAAAAACCTTACCCCAAGAAAGCCTTAAGTTTACAAAAGGTCTAGGAACTAATACAGTTTGATTTGATTAAATAATTTTCAAATGAATTTTATACAAAGAAAAGAAGGTTAGTTTATCAGAATTCACAATCAGTTTTTTATCAATAATAACTTTAGGTTACATTACAGATAATAACATACTATTGCATTTTTCTCAAAGTTATATTCATACTGTTGAAATTATTGTCATATTCACAAATACGCTTTTAAGAAATTAATGCGGTAAACAAATGACCAACTTGGAATAGAAAGTAAAAGGAAGTTAGATACTTTTACCGCATAATTTGATAGGTACAACATCGATGGCTATTTTGGGATCCGATGCCAATATAATCTTAATCTGGAAAAATAAAGAAGTGACAAGTTTAAACATCAACACTCCAATGCTTATTTTCTCAAATTCGTGATTAACAGGAATAGATAACAGTGCGTCGTTGCTGTCAGACGGTGTTAGACAATGATCTTGATTACTTGAAGCGCATTTTGTATCTACGTCAATTTTAGCTGCACGTCGAAGAATCAACAAACACGTTTTGCAAAACTTTAACATAAAATAATATAAAAGTAGTTTGCCAGTGTTAAAAATTTACACAGTAGTGTAAGATGACCGGTACTAATTCAGAGGAGGAGAGGTTACTTAAGGTCAAATTGATGGATGGTCATTGACTTTAAACTTGTGTGCATGTAGTGGTCGAATGCTTCACAATGAATTGAAACATATGTACATGTATCGGTAACGTGAAATTAAATACGTCGCTTAACAATGAATTGAAACATATGTACATGTATCGGTAACGTGAAATTAAATACGTCGCTTCACAATGAATTGAAACATATGTACATGTATCGGTAATGTAAAATTAAATACGTCTGCAGTCGTCTGTTTAAACTTGTGTGTATGTAGTGGTTGAATGCTTCACAATGAATTGAAACATATGTACATGTATCGGTAACGTGAAATTAAATACGTCTGCAGTCGTCTGAAGTTTACGATTTTTATGACGGAAAGTTTCAAATACGTCTACAGCCGTTGAAGTGTCATTGCAACGTTATTCGAGGAATGATGTTAGGTATTTAGTTACACTTACACTGATTATTGCCATTGCAATGGTACGGGATTCATGTAGATATTGTGATGGGGAAGGATGGGAAAGAAGTGCAGTTGTAAGCAGGTAGACAATCGTTAAAGTAGTGAAAAGGAAGAGAAGGCAGAAGTAGTTGAGAAGATTGGTTTGAGAATGGATGTAAGAAGCAGTAGTAGAGGTGGTGGTATCGATGAAGTTTGTGGTGGTACAAAAGAAGTAGAGTATTGGAATAATGCGGACCACATGGAAGGATTGAATGATGCGCAGCGTAACACTGTGTTACATAGAGAACATTACGTAGACACAGAGGAGTATACTGTAAATAAAGCAAAGAACTATGTAAGTGATGTTAGCTCAATGAAAGGGTGGAACGTAGCTCGAAAACTCTTCAAATGTGAAACGAACTTCTCAGCATGTTCTGTGTATGTGCTGTACTGTGATAGGAATAATCTTCGATACCTACCAATGTGTTGGAGCTGTCGATATGGGGGAAGTAATGGAGGAATTGTCATTATATACACGAGTTCCGAATTTATGGATGTTGGAAGTGTATATCCATGACGAAGTTCACATTCATTGCGGATGGTGTGGTGAGATATGCAGGTACGAGTTTGTTTGCAGTGAGAACCACCGTATCACAAATAAGACCGTATTTGAAGAAGGATATGTAATAGAAATAAGTAATAATCTTGGTTATGTAGAAGGAGCGTAGAACGTGTTCATGTATATATTTATGTTAAGAAATAAATAAAGAAGCAAAAGGTAGTAGACGTTTGAGATATAAGATTAAGGTAGTTTGGGGATAATAAGAAGTTATATGGAAAGTGTGTCAAGGTCACAAGTCTTTAAAAAGGAAAAGGAAGGTGTAGGAGAGGGAGCTATTGAAAGGTAGGTTTATGAAAACATAATGGATTGGAAGAGTTGACTCCTTTGCTCGTAAGTATTGCAAAGAATACAGTACAGCGTGTGCGTATCATCGATCTCGTAAACAAAGCCCGACTTTTCGCAGAGGTACGATTGAGTCCCCTGACGACAAGGTCGGCAGCACAGGTTTACGACATCGCAATGATAAAATGTGCAGCTGTGGCAGAAAAGCAGAGGTCTGTTGTCAAAACATTCTTGACAGCAGAATCCTGTTTCAGCCGTACAGCTTTCACGCAGACGCCAACAATATCCGCATTGGAGCAAGGTGGTTTCATTAGCAGTTTGCCTGAATGGTGAAAGGACAATAGATACACGAGAAAGGTCCATGTTAATTCATAAGACCCTTCTGGTGAAGTGATGCTCTCTCAGGTTGTAGTTTTCATATTGTTTTAATTATTGTTATTGACGTTATTGAAGTTTTGTTGACAGTGGAAAGTATTTTTTTAAAGAATAGGTGTGAATTGCAAACTAGTGATGTGCTTCGATTTTTTCCCGTTAAATTTATTTAAGTAATCTTAATGTTTCAGTTCTGGCGGCTACGATAACAATTGTTTTGAATTTTGATCAACTTAAGAGTTGGGCTGGTGTGATGATTTATAAATCGTAAAAAATTAAATAATAAAATGTATTACGGTTGTCTGTACTCTTGAAACTAACTATTTGAATGAAACAATTGTCGAGTAATTTATTAAATTATTTCGCTGGAACATTTTACTATTTTATTTTTTACGATTTTTAAACATGTTCATCATCACAACACAAAGCACACATTAGTTTTAGATAATTACTTATTTGTGAAATTGTGTAATTACCCGTGAAAGTGATGGAAAATAGACGTGCAATTGGCTTATTCCCTAGAGAATAGTCGCCGGTGATAGATAACGCTGTTTCGTAAGTGGCACTGCTCGTTGCAAACTATCAGTTACGAAAATTCGTATTTCGCCAGGCCCGTATTAAACCGAATTTCAGGGTCAAATTTTCGAACACGAATTGCGTACTTAATTGTCACTCGATTGAAAAATGCTTTTAGACTTTTGTTATTTATTGTGCAAGGAATCCATGATTCTTTTTTTTGTACTTATAGACCTAACACCCTGTATAATAACGACATAATTGAAAAAACCATTCCTAAGTTCGGTAGTGTAAAATTTATTCAAAATATTAGTCATAGATTCAAATACAAATTAGAAAATTCTTTTAATTGCAAAATTGTAGAAAATAGTCCAGTTAATTTAAAATCTATATTTTGTAAAAATAACAAAAATACTGATCCCTTAGAAAAAAGTGGTATTTATCGTTTACGTTGCAATTCGTGTAATGCCATTTATATTGGACAGAGTGGCAGGTCTATTAAAAAACGCGTCTCTGAACACAATAATGCCATTAACAAAAAGGATAGCAAATGTGGTTTTGCCGAACACTGTATTATTAATAATCATCTTTTAGACTTAGATAAGATTAAAATTTTACATTGTAACATCCCAAAAAGCAGGAAACTGTCTTTATTGGAAAACTTAGAGATCAGAAAAGCTGTTTACAATAAATGTAATCTTGTAAATAACCAACTAGAATTAGTATCCCATAATTCTCCTTTAATTTTGTATAAATTATAACCTTATTCCCCCCTACCACGATTCTTGTAATGCAATAGTATAAATTGTTCGAACATATTTTGTGTATTTAGTAATCTTTTTTACTCTCTAGATAATGGTTGAATCGACCGAAACAATATTGTAGAGACAATAAAAATTTCGCGAAACATTTGTTTTTCCATTTTTATCTTTGATTTGAAATGTTTCACAAAAAGTACACTATTCAAAGTTTAAGCTTTAATATTAGTAGGCCCATGTACCATATACCATGTACATATATGAATAATTTATGTGAGGCGTGCAAAGCAACCTCTTCACATACTATTTCAATTTCAAATTTGTATTTACAATCAATTTTTTTTAATGAAGAGCTTTGAGCCAAAGAGGGTGGAGTCGCTTGTAGGGTTAAGTGAGGGTGGTGTAAATTTTAATAGAGTGAAAGATTATGCTGGCTGCAAATGTAGTCTTGGGGTGGTTTTGCTTTATTTATTATCTATTATAATTCATCATTTATCTCCACTGTTGAAAGGAACAGGTGATAAAAGTATGGTAAGAATTAATTCGCTGGGCATGCATAATTGCCATCGATGATCGACCTTCCTCAGTACAGTGACAATAATTGTGTAATTCGGTGGTTAATATTACTCGTTTTTAAATAGGTACAATTACATTATGCCATTTAAGTGCTGCGTGCCGGGGTGTCGAGGAAACAACAAAGGTGAAAACCGTGTTCATGTTTTTGGACTCCCAAAGATTGTGGTTTCTGCAAAAAGTGGCTTCGGGTAATTGACCGCGATGATTGAAGTGCCTGTTGTTGCAAATTTAGAAGGATAGTGCTACTATATTGTCTTGAAAAATTAAATTCGGTGCATGTAAGGAAAACTTAACGTTTGCAGACGACATTAACATTGAAGAAAATTCACTTATCAAAAACCTTACCCCAAGAAAGCCTTAAGTTTACAAAAGGTCTAGGAACTAATACAGTTTGATTTGATTAAATAATTTTCAAATGAATTTTATACAAAGAAAAGAAGGTTAGTTTATCAGAATTCACAATCAGTTTTTTATCAATAATAACTTTAGGTTACATTACAGATAATAACATACTATTGCATTTTTCTCAAAGTTATATTCATACTGTTGAAATTATTGTCATATTCACAAATACGCTTTTAAGAAATTAATGCGGTAAACAAATGACCAACTTGGAATAGAAAGTAAAAGGAAGTTAGATACTTTTACCGCATAATTTGATAGGTACAACATCGATGGCTATTTTGGGATCCGATGCCAATATAATCTTAATCTGGAAAAATAAAGAAGTGACAAGTTTAAACATCAACACTCCAATGCTTATTTTCTCAAATTCGTGATTAACAGGAATAGATAACAGTGCGTCGTTGCTGTCAGACGGTGTTAGACAATGATCTTGATTACTTGAAGCGCATTTTGTATCTACGTCAATTTTAGCTGCACGTCGAAGAATCAACAAACACGTTTTGCAAAACTTTAACATAAAATAATATAAAAGTAGTTTGCCAGTGTTAAAAATTTACACAGTAGTGTAAGATGACCGGTACTAATTCAGAGGAGGAGAGGTTACTTAAGGTCAAATTGATGGATGGTCATTGACTTTAAACTTGTGTGCATGTAGTGGTCGAATGCTTCACAATGAATTGAAACATATGTACATGTATCGGTAACGTGAAATTAAATACGTCGCTTAACAATGAATTGAAACATATGTACATGTATCGGTAACGTGAAATTAAATACGTCGCTTCACAATGAATTGAAACATATGTACATGTATCGGTAATGTAAAATTAAATACGTCTGCAGTCGTCTGTTTAAACTTGTGTGTATGTAGTGGTTGAATGCTTCACAATGAATTGAAACATATGTACATGTATCGGTAACGTGAAATTAAATACGTCTGCAGTCGTCTGAAGTTTACGATTTTTATGACGGAAAGTTTCAAATACGTCTACAGCCGTTGAAGTGTCATTGCAACGTTATTCGAGGAATGATGTTAGGTATTTAGTTACACTTACACTGATTATTGCCATTGCAATGGTACGGGATTCATGTAGATATTGTGATGGGGAAGGATGGGAAAGAAGTGCAGTTGTAAGCAGGTAGACAATCGTTAAAGTAGTGAAAAGGAAGAGAAGGCAGAAGTAGTTGAGAAGATTGGTTTGAGAATGGATGTAAGAAGCAGTAGTAGAGGTGGTGGTATCGATGAAGTTTGTGGTGGTACAAAAGAAGTAGAGTATTGGAATAATGCGGACCACATGGAAGGATTGAATGATGCGCAGCGTAACACTGTGTTACATAGAGAACATTACGTAGACACAGAGGAGTATACTGTAAATAAAGCAAAGAACTATGTAAGTGATGTTAGCTCAATGAAAGGGTGGAACGTAGCTCGAAAACTCTTCAAATGTGAAACGAACTTCTCAGCATGTTCTGTGTATGTGCTGTACTGTGATAGGAATAATCTTCGATACCTACCAATGTGTTGGAGCTGTCGATATGGGGGAAGTAATGGAGGAATTGTCATTATATACACGAGTTCCGAATTTATGGATGTTGGAAGTGTATATCCATGACGAAGTTCACATTCATTGCGGATGGTGTGGTGAGATATGCAGGTACGAGTTTGTTTGCAGTGAGAACCACCGTATCACAAATAAGACCGTATTTGAAGAAGGATATGTAATAGAAATAAGTAATAATCTTGGTTATGTAGAAGGAGCGTAGAACGTGTTCATGTATATATTTATGTTAAGAAATAAATAAAGAAGCAAAAGGTAGTAGACGTTTGAGATATAAGATTAAGGTAGTTTGGGGATAATAAGAAGTTATATGGAAAGTGTGTCAAGGTCACAAGTCTTTAAAAAGGAAAAGGAAGGTGTAGGAGAGGGAGCTATTGAAAGGTAGGTTTATGAAAACATAATGGATTGGAAGAGTTGACTCCTTTGCTCGTAAGTATTGCAAAGAATACAGTACAGCGTGTGCGTATCATCGATCTCGTAAACAAAGCCCGACTTTTCGCAGAGGTACGATTGAGTCCCCTGACGACAAGGTCGGCAGCACAGGTTTACGACATCGCAATGATAAAATGTGCAGCTGTGGCAGAAAAGCAGAGGTCTGTTGTCAAAACATTCTTGACAGCAGAATCCTGTTTCAGCCGTACAGCTTTCACGCAGACGCCAACAATATCCGCATTGGAGCAAGGTGGTTTCATTAGCAGTTTGCCTGAATGGTGAAAGGACAATAGATACACGAGAAAGGTCCATGTTAATTCATAAGACCCTTCTGGTGAAGTGATGCTCTCTCAGGTTGACAAGGGTTTAAATAGGAAGGTAGGTGGTGGGGAAAGAGTGGGGAGAGTAGTGGGGGAATAGTGGGGATGTAAAGGAAGTGGTATAGAGTAGTGTGGTAGCGAAGGTGCTGGTGTAGCAATATTTTTTATAATGAGGTTGCATCGCTAGGTAGTAGTAATTTTTTAATTGATGAAAGAGTGGGTAATTAAAAAAGTATATAAGGCGTAATATGTGTTATTGAACCTGTTGTATTTGTTTATGAATTTTAATAGACAGTTGTCGGAGGAAAAATTTTTAGGTGAGAATAATGGTAAAAAGAAATTAAAAAAAATATATTTTGAGGGCAGGAAAAGAGTAGTATGAAAAATTAGTACCTAAATGAATATATGGATAATGAGGTGTAGTATAAGAAGACAATGAAGTATTTAATGAAATACTTCAGCGTAAGAAATGATGGGGGTAAAAGTGTAAAAATGAAGCTTTAGAAATTTTTTTGAAGCAGAAGGAGTTGAAATCGGGTAATAACTTATGGTGTGGGAAGAAGGTCCCCAAGTGGAAGTACCCGAATCTGAAAAAAATTTTGAAAAAAAAAAAAATAGTTGACAAAAAGTTGACACCTTTAAGCTTAAAAAAAAATAGAAGCAGTTAAAAAAAAAAAAGTGTTCCTCTTGGAAAATGTAAGTTGAACAGTGGGCTAAATGATCCTACCCTGAAAAGTCGAGAAATATTTTTTTAACGTGTTTCACCCTCATACTTTGACCTCCGAAAAGTGTATGAAGGGTAGATGATAGGGAAAAAATGTCTGAGTAAAAAATGTTTAGTGTTCCATGAAGAACAATTTGCTTCCAACGAAACTTGGAGGACGTCTGTGATGGAGGAAGTAATTTCTACCCTAAATTTCAAGAATTAATTAAAGGTATAAGGAGCGGTGCTCAAAAAAAAGGTGCCTCTCTCACTATTGATGTCGAAGACTGAAGGTACCAGTTGGCAATGTCAGAAGTATCAAATTTAGACAACTACCCCTCTCGGACTTAATGCTTCCGGACCTCCCCCACCAGCCCACCTCGGCGCCCTGCCCCCCCCCCTGTACCCATTTCCCTATGATGTTTTTCAGCGGATTTTCTTCTCAACCCCTTTTCCACCCCATTTTTCATCCCTTGCATACCTATACACAACTTCTCCTAGGAGACATAAATTCACCAAATTTTTTTTTTTTTTTTTTCCAAATATTTTTGAGACCATTTTGGTTGGTGGTTTTTTTTTTCAAAACAACACAAACTAACTCTAACAAACTATTTACTTAACTTATTTACACACTTACATACTAACCCTTATTTACAACACTTACATACTAACCCTTATTTACTAAGACTACATAATACATTTACACTATTTACAATATACTACTATACACTCCACTCTCTACCTATTGGTAACCGACGTCAACTGCTGCTTCGCGGTGTCAAGCAACGTTTTCAGTCGCTCCAACTTCGGACGCTTTGCTTCCTTCGCGCGCTCTAAGACGTCCACTTCCTGATCGATCTGGTGGTCCTCCTCAACCTGTTCGACCCGTTTCGTCAACAAAGCTTCCTTGTTACAGGCAGACTTCGCCACTTTTGCTTCAAGCTGAGCAATCTCAGCTTTCCGCTTAGCGATCTCAGCTTTCCACATAGCGACGTCGTCGTCCTGTTGCAAGATAGCCTTGTCGACTTGGGAAATTTCAGCGCGCACCTTCTGCTGCGCAGCGGGCCTTCCTTCCCAAGCGGACGTCAAATACGCCATCTATTCCAACACTTTCGGAATTATCCCAAAGGCGCTTTCCAGACTGTCTATGTCCTGTGATAGACTTGTCTGAGAAGGCGTCGTCGGAGTTTCCGAAAGTGGAGAAACAGGCGATGGAATCGGCGTGAGCGTTGGAAGTGGAGAACTGCAGTCACTTGACACTGAAGCAGCACTTGTCATCGTCGTCGCCGTTGTCCAGGTACACGTCGTTGCCGCCGCCGTGGATGTGGTAAACGGCGTCGGTACCGTATCCCTCCTGGTGGTCGTTGGCGTGGTGGTTGCGGTGGTGGGTGACGTCATCGAAGGACGCCTCCTTTGCGTCATCTCCAGACTCTGCTTCTTTCCACCAGCAGAACATGTTGTTCGTGGCGCCGACGCTACAGCTATCGCCGCCATTGTAGTGACGGCGACCACAAACTCGCACTGTAAAACAAAATTATTAATTAACAATTAAACAATTACTTCAACAATATTAATTAATACTTACACCACTTGATCTTGATTTTCCGTACCGGCTTTTAGGTACGGCTGGTTTTCTTTCTGGTTTATTTTCTTTATCCATTTTTTATTTTATTATTAATTTTTTATGTTTATTGGAACGTCTTCGCAGTACGAGAGTCGAGAGAAGAATGAGACGACGCTCCGCTTGCTACCTCCCCTCCACACTTCTTGCATATTTCTATTTGCTGAATAAGCAATGGTTCACACGCTCGATGAGCTATGTATCACAACTTTTATGTGTGTGTGAGATGATACCAAACACCATGTCTGCCCGTAGGTTCATGACATTACTGTACATGTAACCTATTTCTATTTGCTGAATAAGCAATGGTTCACACCCTACATGAGCCATGTATCAGAACTTTTATGTATGTGCCTGCTGGTATACAGGTGTTAATCAGAAAGTATCCACACCTCACTCTAACTTACATTGTCATTTATAGCTCAAACAACTTCTCTTTCTAGTTTTTCCTTCTTCGCACAAACACTTGTGCTGATCTTAACTTTACCCCACTCATATCCTCCTCCTCCAAATTGTATAAATACTCAAGTTTTCACAACGTTCAGCACAGATCGCTAACACTGTTCAAACATAATACATCAACAACAACAAAATGGTACAATATACTGCAGTGTTCCATGGCTCCGTGCCAACAGACATCAACATAAGGGTGGACAGTATGTTATTTAATGGTACCACTCCAGGTGATTTCACCATTTGGAAGGTGTCCGATGGTAGACCCTTCGGAAACATCTGCCAACACCTTGAGGTGCAGCTCTCGTGGTTCTCCTTCGAGGGGACACTCGTCGTGTTTGCCCAGGACCACAGGGCAATTTACATCAAAACATTTTAATGTAATTATTATTGTTAAAGTAGTTTTTAATTTTATTTTTAATTATTAGGTAATAGATTTAATTAATTATATATTAATAATTGATAAATTATGAATGTTGTTTTTACTTGATCCTTTTTTAAACGTATATTTAATAAATAAATATATATATAATTTATACTCTCTTTTATTTTCTTTAATTACAAAATATAAAACGATACAATATAACAGAATTTTATTTAATATAATACAATATAATATAAAACATCATTGAATTTTAATCATTAAATTTACTCAGTAAAGCAGACTTAAGGTTAGCTAGCTTATTTTTGATTTCTTGTACCTCCTTTCTCGTTTCAACTACCGATCTGTTCAACTCCTCCAGCTCCTTCTCTTTCCGCTTCATGTACTCAGTCAATGAAGCGGCCTTTGTCTCTCTTTCATTCGGTACGATTTCTCGTCGCCGCTTTTCCTCCTTAACACTATTTATGGGTTCTCCAACTTGGTCCACTATCTTGGAATAATCGAATGGAGCAGCCGACAACCTTCGTGTGTACGATCGCTTCTTCGGCTTCACCGATATCGACTTCGTTCCCGCCACCGCCATCGTAGAGGTGCTAGCCACAGGCTCTGCCATCGTTGCCGTGGTAGTACCTCCAACACACCCCTCACCTTTAGCGGATGATGTGAAGGAATCGTTTGGAAAGAAGTTTTCCAATATATCAGCCAGCTCGGTTTCGTTTATATTTAGCTCGACAGCTAAATCAACACCGTTACCCTTTTGTACAGCACTCATCTTACCACACCGTACCCACTACAGTTTCAGTATATATTCCTTTCGCCCCTCTTCTTATGCCATCTCCACCTTACACATCCCTCCCCTTTTCCTATTGCTATTTATTGTCCCTCGCGTTCTGTATTCCTCAGTCGTTGTCGAGATATACCTCTTACCGCTAGCCGCTATGATCCCTTGTCCAGACTGTGATACTTCCTTTACGCGATCTGATAATTTAAAAAGAAATCGATTAAATTCTTGTCGGAAACGAGCACAGCTCCAACGTACATCGCCTCTGCCGAAGAAAAAACTTAAAATTGCTACGCCTGCTGGTTCTTCTGAACGCTGGTGTGATACTTGTAACATTTACGTTCCACAACATTCCTACAGCGGTCACCTTCGCAGCCTCAAGCATAAACAAACTTGCTGCTCTCCTCTTGAGGAAGGAATTACTTTCCTTTCGTCTGCATTCGCTAACAGAATTGTGTCCTTTCGTATTTCATCCGCCAAGTTCTTCCTGTCGTATACCGACTTTTTCGCCGAAGTTTTCGACAAATGCTTGCGTGTTATTCGTAATCAGATACAACTGCATGACACGCTCAAACTAAATCTTGAACTTTTCGGACATATGTGCACGATGCTAAACAATTGGTTGACGTGAAATCCTTCAACAGCGATAACAAAGTTGTCACTCAGTCGACGGATATTTCCAATATTCTCCAAAGCTTCTTCGACGTTCTTGAGGGTAAAGCTTCTGAGTTTCAAGAACAATCCACTTAGAGCTTCATCTTATATTCCTCTACCTAAACAAATTGTACTTAAGAGAGCTGTTGTGAACGTACGAAACGACGACCAAGCCTGCTTTGCGTGGGCAATGACCTCAGCTTTGTATCCCGCCAAAGCCAACCCGCACAGAACGACTTCCTATCCGCATTACTCCCGCACGATGGACTATGACGGTATCGATTTTCCTATTAAATTAAACGACATTCCCAAGTTTGAAACGAAGAACCATTGCTCTGTGAATGTTCACGGGACTGAATACGTTTTGAAGGATGGAAAATGGATCTGGGAAATTGTTGGTCCCCTCTACTACTCGTCCGTCAAACGAAGGCTGCACATCAATTTACTCTTGCTACATGATGATCGAGGAAATAATCATTACTGTTGGATTAAGGATATGTCTCGTTTGCTCTCTCAACGACTCTCCAAAACAGAACATCGCAAATTCCTATGTGACGGCTGCTTGCAATACTTCAGCTCTGTGGCTCACCTGCACCGTCATCAGCGGAATGATTGCAACCACGTTTACACGACGCTGCCAACTGCTGATCTCAAATTGGATAAGATGGGTAGGCTCATCCCTAATAACGTTTTAAAGTTTCAAAACTACCACAAACGTATCAAAGTACCTTTTGTTGTTTATGCAGACTTCGAAACCATATTGCGACCCATTCATACATGCTTTTCCGATCCTAACAAGACCTCCACCACACCTACCCACGAACATCAACCGCACTCGTTTGCTTACTTGATTAAGTGCTCTTTTGACGATTCCCTTTCAATATTCAGAACTTATAGAGGACCTGATTGTGCTAATCAATTTGTTAAAACTCTTGATCAAGACGTTTCTGATATTTATCACCGATTTTTAAAGACCCCGGTTCCTATGATACCCTTGACTGATGAAGAAATGCGACTTTTCTGTGAAACGTCGTCTTTTAATATTTGCGAAGAGCCCTTCCTAATCGATGATGTAAAGGTTCGCGATCATTGTCATTTGACTGGTAAAGTTCGATTAGGGGCCGCTCATTCCAGATGTAACTTAAACTACAAACTACCCAACATTGTGCCTGTATTCTTCCACAACCTCTCCGGTTACGGTTGTCATTTATTTTTAAAAGAAATGGCTGTCAACGATGTTAAATTTAGCGTAATTGCTCAAAATAAAGAAAAATACGTTTCCTTTACCAAATTATTGCGAGTTGATACTGTTCCCGGTGTTTCAGATAACTCTACTCAAAACGTATTTGTTAAGATTCGATTTCTCGATTCCTTTCGTTTTATGGCTTCCTCCCTCGATAAACTGTCTGAAGAACTCGACCCTTCTCAATGCTTCCAAGTGAAGAAGTATTTTTCTAATCCTACACAATTTCAACTTGTGCGACGGAAAGGGGTTTTCCCTTACTCCTACGTCGACGATATTACTAAACTTGACCAATCAACGTTCCCTCTCAAAGACGATTTTTTCAATAAATTAACATCTCTACCCATTTCCGATGAAGATTATGAAAGAGCTGCCACCGTTTGGAAAACCTTTAACTGCTCCACTCTCGGAGAATATTCTGACCTCTACTTGAAAACCGATGTCCTACTGTTAGCTGACGTGTTCGAGAATTTTCGTGAAATATGTATTTCCACTTACGCCTTGGACCCCGCTCAGTATTATACCGCTCCCGGGCTAGCGTGGGATAGCATGTTAAAATTCACTCGCGTTAATTTACAACTTCTAACTGACATCGATATGTTAAAGTTTTTCCAAAAAGGGGTACACGGAGGAATAAGTCAGTGTGTTCAAAGAATGCATTTCGCCAATAACCCACACCTTCCTGATTATGACGCATCTGCTCCCACTTCCTACATTATGTATTTGGATGCTACCAATTTGTATGGACACAGCACGAGTCAATACCTTCCCATATCCCATTTTCGTTGGCTCACCGATGCTGAAATTGATGAATTAAATGTTCTCGATTTACATGCTTCTTCTGAATACGGTTATGTACTTGAAGTTGACGTTCAATATCCCCAAAACCTACACGATTTACATGCTGATCTTCCCTTTTTAGTTGAAAATATTATTTCTCCTGGTAATGCTAATAGTAGAGTCAAAAAATTGATTCCGAACCTTATGACTAAGACAAAGTATATTGTTCATTACCTACCGCTTAAACAAGCTCTCCAGAGCGGATTAAAATTACTTAAAGTGCATAGAGCTATTCAGTTTAAACAGTCACAATGGTTGAAACCTTTCATAGATTTGAATACTAGAAAACGAAATATGTGTAATAATAAGTTTGGGAAATCTTTCTTTAAATTGATGAACAACAGTACTTTCGGAAAAACGGTGGAGAACGTTGATAAACGAGTTGACGTCAAGTTAGTTACTCATTGGCAAAACGTTGGACGGTACCTTGGTGCTGAAAGTTTAATAGCTAAACCCAATTTCAGAAATTCAAAAATTTTCACCCCCCATTTCGTAGCTATTCAGATGAATAAATTACACATTGTTTACGATAAACCGCTCTATGTAGGTTTCACTATTTTGGATTTATCAAAAGTTGTTATGTCTGACTGCTACTACGGCTTTCTTAAGCAAAAATATCAAGAAAATATTTCTTTGATGTATATGGATACTGATTCCTTCATTCTTAAAGTATTCACCGAAAATTTCTACAGAGATATGATTGAAAATATTCACCACTTCGACACTTCCAATTATCCCCATGATAATAGTTTCAATATCCCTATACCTCTTCTGTTATTGGCAAATTTAAAGACGAATTCCCTAATAATCCCATTAAAGCATTCTATGGAACCGGAGCAAAAGCTTACTGCGTTGAAGCCGTTGATCAAATTGTTAAAAAAGCAAAAGGTGTCAAGACAAATGTCATTAAATTACATATTCAAATCGATGATTACCTACGCGTCATTAGAGATGACGCCACCATTCCTAAATGTATGAATGTCTTCGTTTCCGATCTGCATACTATGTTTACCCATATGAAAACGAAAGTAGCCCTCTCTCCCAAAGATGATAAACGTTTCTTAATTCCGAAAACAACGAAAACTCTTCCTTGGGGACATTACAATATAAAAAACTCAAACAGTTCGCTTTCAAAGTTCGACGGTGCCGTTGATCGATTTATACAAAATTTTCATCAACCGTATACCGACGACTTAACGGTTGGAGAATACTTTATTAAAAGACTTTTCGAAGCTTCGTCACTTCCACAGGAAGCCATTGATAATATTTATGAACATCTACTGTAATACCTACCTGGAGTTCTGTTTAAGTATAGCTTACGCTGAAATGTCACTCAATGTAAATATTTTATCGTTAATATTGGCTGTATTGTATAAATAATAATAATAATGAAACGTTACTACACAACTTGTTTGTTTACTATTTTTATTCTGCGAAATATATTCCTCAACTTCACAAATAACATGTGTACGATTTCTACTGTTACAATTTATTGTTTCAATAACATTAACAATGAATAAATTTTCTTATAATCTTCGATATTACTGGATGGTCATTTGCCTGAGTCAGGACCGCTCTGCCAGCCTGCAGCTTTCTCCGTTCCTTCTCTTAAAATATTTTCTTCTATCCATTGCAGCACTGTTTGATGACGACCGTTGATATTTGGACTTAATGTATACGGAAGCCGAAACAAGTTGATCAGTTTAATACACTTTTCCAAATTTTTCGGTTGTGCGTAGTATGCTACATCCAGTATTAAGTCATCCACACACTTTAACAATGTAACATACTTTTTCTTGACATTCATTACGGAGAACTTCTTATCCCGCATTAGAACTGATCCGTTTGTTAACATTTCCTTTAAAAAATATACGTCGTGTCGCATGAAATTATACTTTGTTTTATTTAAAATCATTTCGACATCATCAACCGTTATTTCCACTGTTTCACAGCAACCTTTTAGAAATTCATCCACCAATTCGTCACACCTTTGCTTTCTTTCGAATATGAAGTATAAAATATCGAACGATGTCTCTTGTGTTACAGTTAACCATTGGAATGCTTCCTTTGGTACTGCATCTCCCAACTTCGACAACACAACTTTAACTCTATCTAAATCGTTTGATAGTATTGCTCTTCGAAGGTTGAGAATGGGGACTTGCTTTTCTGCTTGATACAACTCGTACGATAATGAATCCATTTTTATAAAAATTATACTTCAAAATCGTCAGAATCGCTCTCATCGACCACTAAGTAGCCTCCTATTACGATTTTATCGTATTCACCTTTTAATTCGAATTCTTCTGTCACGCTATCCAACTCTGACGCTACCAAATATCTTTTCAAAGATAATAAACCCTCTTTGTAAAATTTAACTTCAATTACGTAACTTTCAACCATTACTACGTCTTAAACGTTCAATGCAGCAACTAACGATACAACTGATTAAACTCATCACGTTTTATCTTATTTATAATCATACTTTGGGGAAGGAGTAAAGAAAATCAGTATTAACATTGCAGACTTTATTATCAGAAAAAAAACTGGGGATACATTACAAAACGTTCGTCTTATCAATCCAGCTGTTATGAGATTGGTTAAGCCCCAACCATTTGACGTAAACCATGTCACCTTTTCGTCTTAGTACACGTTCCACCAAATAAATATCTGGATATTTCGCTTTCTGTAGTTCCATACCATAAAATCCTCTTCGTTTCACTTGTTCGTTGTAAAATTCTTTTCCCAAGTCAGTTTGCATATTCTTAGGAATACGTTTACTTCTTTTGAAAATTAACTGTAATGCCCTTCCAACATATTCACCTGTTTTGCGTTTTACTGCTTGAGCCCACACAAATTTTGAAAAAACGTCTATTACAACCAAAATGTATCTGACACCTTTATTTTCTCTCGCATACGGAATCATTTCCACTAAATCGGCTTGATGAAGATCATCTAATCCTTTCACTATCACTTTACGACGTGTAAAATTAATTCTCACAGGTTTATGCAGTTCTTTCACTAGTTCCTCTTTCACATTTAACATTTTTCTTATAATGAAGAACTACATGGACGGAAAAGTTGTTGTTGGTTTAGAACTGCTCGATTTCGCACTACCTGTTCCTCTTTGTTGTTGCAGAGTATCTAGCCTTACTTTCAGCTCCTTTGCTTCCTTTTTTAGTGATTCCACCATTACCACTAATTCGTTTTTCAGATCATCTTTCCTTTTATTGGTTCGTTGAATTTCTTTCTCTGCAAATTCCTTAACTTTTTTACACTCATCCTGAATCGTGATTTTAATTAATTCAAAACTCGCGTCTATATCATTTTTCATATCTTGCACAATTTCCGTCTTCAATTTCTTCGATACTTCTTCATCCCCTTTCCTAACAAACGCTTCTACATCTTTACGCTCTAGTTTTACTTTTGTTGAAAAGACGTCCATGATTCCGACAGCATTCTTTTCTATTATATCGTTCACCTTGTTTGTTATTTCTTTATCCCTGTCAGTATTATATTTTTCAAGTTCTCTTTCCAAATTTTTAATCGCTAACTCTATATTATTACTAAAAGTTTTCATCATCATTTCACCACTTTTGGTGACAGCTGTTTTCAATTCTTCTCGTAACGTCATCAAACTATTTGTATTCGATCGGTTTTTCGTTGTATGTCAACAACGACAATCCTCCACCTTTAGAAAATTTCGATGTTTGCTGTCTTAACTTGTAAACTGCTCCCGTACGTTTTAATATATCAGCGTAGTCTTTCCTTTCTTTCATCGATGTCGGATATTCAGAACGTAATTTGAAGAGTAGCTCGTATAATCCCACAGTACCTATGTATTTAAATTTTCCATCGATTACAACGTTTGGTCCGTCATAATCCAGTTCAGAATCACCAATAAAAAATTTATTTGTGTTCCATTCGTATCGAACTTTATCAAGACGAGGATTCAGAACGTCAGCATTAAATGTGTCACCATCATAGTCTTTAATAATTCCTTCTATATAGTCTCGAGGTAGAGGATCGAATTCTTCCAAATATTGAGCAAATCGAGAGCTATTAATATAGTCTATGTACGCTTTCTTCAATTGTTCAAAGTCATCATTATCCTGGTCTGTGTTTTCATGACCCGTTGTTGGGTCTCTTTCGTAAACACTTTCTTCCTTTAAGAATGAAGGAGCACCTGGTAGTAAGGTACCTGGAGCATTCGAAGGGTCGAGCTTTCTAATTTTTATTGGTGTTGACGAAGCTGGAACGTCACCTTTCGACCAATTACTCACTTCTGGCTTTAATTCTTTTTTAATCTCTTCACCCAGCTCTGATTTCAAGTTAAGAAGCGATTTTGTAAGTGGTTGATGTGCTTGCTGCAACAGAAGATTCTGTCCTGCTGTCGATTCCTTTAACATTTGTAATTTCCTCTTTACCGCTTTCCTAACTTTGATTAGTTCTTTCTTTGCTTTTACATCCATGCTCTTGTCAAGGTTGTCTTTTAACAACTGATTGACTTTATATCACTTACATTAATATATATTTATCGAATCCTAAGCGATATCTTCCCTCATTTATACCACAATCCTTGTTTATCACTAGAAATCAAAACTTCTCTTTCCAACACTCTGCACAAATATTTTTAAATTGGTCAAAAGTCATGTCTGTAGTGACATGGTCTGCGAAGACGTGTTTGAGATTTAATTCATCCTGTTTAAACAGCAGTGGCAGCTCGTGACTAATCAATAGGGTGGTGCCAAAATTTTCTTAGGTATAAGACGCGTGAAATACAATTTAAGTAATACGTGTATGTAACTCACCTGTAATAGTCTTTAGCAGAATGTTGAAACGCGTTTTCACTATACATAAATGTCTGATAATAAACTAGCATTATGTCCTCTACCCGATAGTCACTTAAGTTATTAAAAGTCATTTAAATTGATCGATAAACAAAATCCATTCGGCGCTCTTTTTTACTTGCAAAAACATTGATCACCCGCTTATTAAAATTATCGATATTATCGACAGCAATTTTTGATGAGAAACATCATCATTCTATAATGTTCGAATATTATTTTTTTATGGTTCAGTTTTTTGAGTATAGGTACTAATTTATATTTAAAGAAAGTTGATACGCTATTTGTAACCCCCTTCCCCTAAGCAACTTCCTAATTCCCTAGAATTTGGGATATTTATTTAAATGTGGCAACAACGAGAATTACAATTCTCACTCCAACTATATATGTACAAGCGAACCATGAATCACAGCCGTGCCAGTGTAGTGTCTGGCACGGATCCCCGCTTAAATCGCGTACCTCTCGCATCCTCTCTCTCCCCGCAAAGCTCAACAAACTGCGACTGTTTCGTGCCAATTGAATTGTGGCCCAGACTGCTATTGATACACATACACACATAAATATTATTCTTTAAACGAATAGTTTTATACTGTTTGTTTCTGCTTACTGTAAATATTTACTGAATGTAAGTAGATGATGGATTGTTTCGGAAAATATAATCCAAGAAAAAGACAAAGAAGTATAGATATGTTATTATCTCAATTTTAAGCTTAAAAAAAATAATTTTTACATTTTGTATGGTAGTGCCATGGCACCTTGGCACTTATGGAGCAGCCGCCACTGTTAAACAGTATTATTAAATTTGCATTATCTCTAATTAAATGTTTGGGAATCTGTGCATATGTTTGATTTAAGTAAAAAGTGTCGATTGAGTTATGTCTTCCCATACTAAAGTATTCCCTTATCTTATTTTGATTTTCATTCGCAACATCGTCAAAGATGAATACAGAATTAGGTCTTGCCTGTGATGGGGCAATTACATCGTCAGAGTCTCTATAGGGAAAATAACCAATTCCAGCAATTGGTTTCAATAATTCGGCTAAATACTTATATTTTGGTTGATACAATGACTTGGAATAAACGTATACGTTTGCGAACCGTAAACCGTTCGGTTGCTCCAAAAGTCCTATAATCACATTTGTTTTTCCACAATTTGAAGGTCCGGCGATAATGGCTCTTATTGTGGATGGTAGTAATGGACCCTGTCGATTTATTTTCCTGGCAATATCGAAGTCACGATTGGTTATGGGTAGAACAGATGGATGTTGTACTATCCGCATGTTTCTTGATGATTAAACGGTTTGCGCATGTGCTCTCGGATATATAAATTTAGAGTTAACAGTGTTTATGTAGTCAGTTCGTTCAGTATTGTGAGAGAGCTAACACTACACATGTCCAATGACACGAGGTTTTCTGAATAGGTTTATAGATAAATTACCTATTGAATTACACCTCCCAGGGTATAACTTTTGCGGTCCAGGGAGTCGACTAAACAAACGATTAGCTCGAGGTGATGTTGGTATAAATCCCCTTGACGAATCTTGTAAATTACACGATATTGCTTACAAAACTTTTCCAGACATTTCACATCGTCGAATTGCTGATAAAGTTTTGGCGCAACAATCATTACAAAGACTAAAGTCGTCGGACGCATCTTTTGGTGAATGCTTGGCAGCTCTCACAATTGCTTCAGCTATGAAGAGTAAAGAGAAACTTAGAATGGGACACAAAAAGCGACGTCGTAAAGTTGGTGGTTCAATTCCGTTGCGGAAAATAAAGAAGAGAAGGCGAACAAGAAAAGGAGGAGCTCTACCGTTTCGTAAGCTAGTGACATCTGCGAAAATTGTTCTTAAGAAAACGAAACCTCTCCAGTTGATACATCCTGCTAAAATAGCACTAAATACAATTCGTAAATTTGGAAAGCGATCTAAATCTCCCAGAATCATTCCTATTCCAATGACAGGTGGTTTTCTACCGTTAATTCCGATTTTTGCTGGACTATCAGCACTTGGAGCTCTCTCTGGCGGTGCTGCTGGGATAGCTAAAGCTGTACGCGATGCGAAAACAGCACAACAGCAGCTAGAAGAAGATAAACGTCATAACGCTTCAATGGAAGCTATTGCTCTTGGAAAAAATATTTCAGTACAACCTTTTCGTAAAGGTTTCGGTTTATACCTTAGACCTTATCAGCAAAAAAAAAACGTAAAATGTTTCGTAAAGTTACCTAACCGTCCTTTGACAGATTTGGATTTAGTCAATTACATTAACTATTTACAAATTCCACATTTTCGGGGAATCTTTATGAGTAACGAATTACCCAGAAAAGTTAAAAGGTGTGAAAGTGGAATTGTTAATTTAGATTTAGACACAGGAACTGGTACACATCGGACAGCGTATGTAAAACGAAATAACAAAGCTATGTACTTTGACAGTTTTGGAGATCTCCGTCCACCTAAAGAATTGGTTCAATATTTACAATCTTCCGGACCTTGTGCTATCACTTATAACTACAATCGTGTTCAGAACCCCTCAGATTTTAACTGCGGCCATTTAGTTGTCCAATTCCTTAATGAGCACGTATTTCTTTCTCTTCATAACCCACCCGCACATTATTAAACTTTTCGATAAAGGTTTCCATGTTATACTGACTTAAATACACTCAACTCTGTTATGCATCTACCGCTCCTTCACTCGTTCGCGTAACTTATGTAAAATTCCCTTCCACTACATAAGCTTCAGTGGAGGGGAACTAATTATACAAACCACCTTGCTCGTTTTAAATGTCTCAGTTGTTATGGAAAAAAGCAATCATGATCAGTGTGTCGTCGTTACTGATTTTAACATATTTGTATAACAATACCCTTTACATTTCCCGACCTGATAATACTATTGGAGATGAAGCCTATGTTTGTAAAAATTTTAGTAAGGATATTGATATGTCTTGTACATGGAAGAAAAATTGGGATACTATTGTTTTAAGAAATGTTAATGGAACAAATATCTTTACAGTTGAGAGCGTGCAGAACCTTCACTCTGTAAAACTAGCATTTATTGATAAACATGGACAGTTTCGAAGATATATTGAAAGCCGATGGATTCAGCTTAAGGATGATGAAAACAGAGACGTTATAACTAAGGGCTATATCACCGACTCTTTCGTATTTCTACAAGTTGTTAGTACTATTAATGTAATCTTATTGTTCAATATTTTGATTGTATTACATACTTCATTTATATCAAAATAAAGAATCGTTAACTATAACGACTTCACTTTTATTTCATATGTCTATACCCTACACTTTTCTCCACTTCCTCTACATTATCATGTAAACGTATTTAAGATTCGTAAACTTCAGACGACTGCATACGTATTTAATTTTACATTACCGATACATGTACATATGTTTCAATTCATTGTGAAGCATTGGACCACTACATACACTCAAGTTTAAAGTCAATGATCTTCCATCAATTTGACCTTAAGTAACCTCTCCTCCTCTGAATTAGAACCGGTCGTCTTACACTACTTTACACAAATGCTCTTCTCGTCAACTTCTACGAGAATTCGCAGTAAAAATAAATAAAATGGTACTGTATTACTCGGCTAAACAGATTCCGTACATGGGGCTACTAATATCAGCTGTTCGTTTCAGCACGCAGGCCTTGTCTCACGATGGTAACGGTTATATGGTTGGTTGCAATAGAGAAATTTTTTTATAAGTAGCGTCGGGTAATTATTCTTCTTAAGGATGATAGCAAAATATTCTCAATTCTTTTTAATAAATTCCGGAGAGAATATTTTCAGAATTCTTTGTTTTAAATTGAGAATAGTGTTTACTTTGTACTGTAATCAGTGACATGAAAGGAAATTTAAGTATCTATTAGAAGCAGTTTGTTTAGAATACCAATTAAATTGTAAGATACTATTATTTCTAATAAGCAGGACATCTAGAAAAGGTAATCTACCATCTATTTCAATTTCAATAGTAAATTGAATTCAGGGATGAAATGAACATATTGATATTAACCAAAATTTTCTGAGCCTGATGGAACCAAGGCAAGGCAACCATGAACATATTTGAAGAATAAGGGTAATTTAAAAGAAAATTTACAAATACATTTCTTAATTAATTTATTAAGGACAACCTCAGCAAAGATAGAACTAGACAGGCCTCCCACCGCAACACCAAATATTTGCTTGTAGTATTTATCTTCAAACCGTGTGGAACCAGAGTCAATGCAAAAATTAAGTAACTCAAGAAATTGTTGTAAATTAAGTGAAGTGTTATAGCTGATAGTATTCCAATTCTTAGATATTATTGCTATCACCTACAACTAATATTAATAATGATTTCAAAAAAATACTCAGCAAAATAGTCGCTGGGGGACGCCTTGATGCTAATTTTGCCAAATCATTTATCATTCGTTAACCTCGCACCCCCATCATTTATGGTCTTCCAAAAATTCACAAATCTCCCTTTTCAATAAGACCTATTACCTCCACTACTAATTCTCCTACTAATAAACTTGGCAGATTTATCAACAAAATATTAGAACCTTTAAGCGACCATGAATTAAACATAAAAAAATTTTGTGAATTAATGGAAAGTCTATCAAACTGTGTGGAACATAATACTTATATTGTTAACTCTTATTTTTAACACTTAAATAATGTTTTACAATCAACACGTCATGACAGCTCTATCGCCACGCACAGAATTATCCCATCACCAACCCCGCCTTGCGCCAATCGCCCGAACTACCGTAGTTTCCAACCAACAAGCTGTCATTCGTACTACTAGTGACCGCCAGATGTTACTGCCCCCTAAACTCCTCACTAATATCCGCCAAGATTCAGACTTAAATAATGCGTCTAATAATCGGCCATTCTGAAATATTAATGTCCTCATTAATACAAGTCAACACTTAGCTTTCAAGTTAATCAATCAAATCTTGTGTACCCGCTTGGTCCCTGTCTAAATCACCTAATGAATCATCAGATTAGCCTGCGTCTTTTCGTCTTGTAGCTGTATTGTTCCAAACCAGTCCGCCTCGGAAATATTTACCAAGTTCACCTGAACAGGATTACTTAGAGCATCTTCATGTCGCATATTATCACCTGGTCGACACTCTACCTCCATGTTTTACTCTTGGATCGCCAACCACCATTTAGCTAACCTTGGGACCAAATCCCGTTTAAGTAGCGTCTCCCTAACTGCCGATAAATCAGTCACCACCTTCAAATGGATACCTAGCAGATAAACCCTAAAACTCGTTACTGATTCCACTAGGACAAGTCTCGAGCTCATAGCTATGACAGAGCGCTTCCGCCTTCGTCGTCGCCCTGCTGAAATACGAAATTACCCATAAATTACCGGTTGCCGTCCAATCCAATTTTGCTAGCATCAGTATGCAGCGCGGTGCGAAGATCTCCATGATAAATCCTTAAGATTAGCTTGTCGACTAAGGCCGCCTTTAGATTTTCGAATGCCTGCTGTTCCGTGTCGCTCCTTTGCCATTCTACTCCCTTCTTAGTAACTCGAGTAAGAGGACTCGCCAACATTGCAAAGTTTATCACAAATTTACGGAGGAACTGTCGCACCGTAAGAACATCAGTTGGTACTGGAAACACTGCTACCGCCTTCACTTTACTGGACCTGGTTTGATGCCTTCGTCACTCACCTCGTGCCCCAATTCCTCGATCGTCTTCAAAAAACAACATTTCTCCACGTTTAGTTTGAAACCTGCATTTCCTATTTAATCTAGCACTTCTCCTAAGAGAGCCAAACCGCCTTCTACTGTCTCCGACAGGTCTCCTTTCCTCCTTTTGCTCTTCCTCTTGTTCTGCTCTCGCCTGGCTGGGCAGTTGTCGAATCAGTGGCCTTCCTTAAAACACCAACCGCATCTGTCCGCCTTAGGCATAGGACAGTTTCGGATTAGGAGCGAACCGCACTCCTGTCAGTTATACCACCTAATCCTGGTTGTCTCGCCTGTCGCTTGGTGGGTGGGACCGTTGGGCTAGTGATCCTCTTCGCCCTGGCGCCTGAAGTTGAGGGTTCCTGTCGCTTAGGTGTGTCCGTTCTCTCTGACCTTCACCCCACCATCGCCGCCGTGCTACTTGTATTACTCCTGCGAGAAAGTCAGAATATAACGTCTCTGGTGACTTGCTCCTACAAGTGAAAGCACTCGCCCATAATTTCTCCAGCAGTCTACGGACGATGCAAGACACCGTGTCCTCACCATGGATCTTGGACCTGTCGCATAACGCCAACTTCCCAGTACGACGTCCTAGTCCCGCCAGTTTCCTTGAGCCGTTCCGCCATCTCAATGAGACCCGTGAAGAAGTCGTGCTGCCTGGGAAGCGCCTTCTTGGGGTTCTCCTTTTATTCCTCCTAGGTGCACGTGAAGACGTCCAAACGCCTCAACAAAGTTCTTGCCGCGCCCCTGATCTTCACCTACTAAATTACAAAAATGTGTAAAACACCAAATGAGTGCCCTTAAGGGTGTTTGTAATACTTTAGGGACAACTGAATTCCGCTACGGAGTGCTGGTATCAATTTTTTGAGTTTAATTAGTAAGTCGAACCTCCACCCGCCTATCTATATAATTTTATTGCACGGGTCGTACAATAAAAGTGTAAAATTTGCATTGGGATAAAATATACCTGAAAGTTTGAATGAAAATTAGACGGTTGTCAACTTCAATATGAATTTCGAACTAAGTATAGGCGTTGTAAAGGGTATTTCCGTTGCAAAAATTTTAATCTGTATACGGCTTTTTGGCATCTTAGCAATATTTCGAAAAAGCTGAAAATCTTACATGCAATTGTAATAATTATTTAATTAGTTACTGTATAAAAAACAAATAGATATAAATTATACTTTTTATTAGTATCTTGTACGCATTACTCTTGGAATACGTTCATCCAACATATCGGGTATTATTTTGTCTAAATATTTTTTTTTGTTTCGCCATACCGTCTTTTTACCAAAAGTAATTAGCAAAATTGCAAAACTACAAGAATTGTTTCCCTGATTAGCACATATAATTTCAGTGGGTTATTATTATTTGTGGCAAGTAATTGTATAGTATTTACCTAAAATCATTTAATAATATACCAATAATACGTGGGTGTAGAAAAATTGAGAGTAGCCGTCGGTTTACTCCCTACTGTCGTTCAAATGACCTTAAAACTAAGTGATGGGCCATTTTCATGCATACCTAAATGGAATTATTACCTGAGTTGCTACTAATTTATTTATCACTAGTTTAATCTTTGAAGCCAAAATAAAAATTGCCAGGTAATCATAAAGAATGATTCTTTCCACAAAATCCATCAAGTAATTTAATTAGGTTACGGTAAGGTAGGTTTTGTTATACTTATTACGGATTTATTTAAATTTGTTTTTAGGGGCTTTACTGAGTACAAAAATTGTTAGAATATCTTATTTCTATCAATACAATGTTGTACAATAGTGAGTTGACAATCTGTTGTACCTAGTTGTCCTATAATAATCGGCTACCTAAACATTTTTCTAACCGCCACGCCGGTCGTTCCCGTTTATACCTACCAAAGAAAATTGGCTTTTTTACTACCAGATACTGCTTTTTTTGCTGAGTGTAGCCCAACCGTAGATAGATTGCACATACAATGGAATGTATTTTTCGTACAGGATATTTCATTTTTCAATATTTTGTAGGTCATCTCCTTTATTTTTAAAATAGAAAATATATACAGAATTCGAAATTTTAGAATGTTCTAAACTTTAAAAGCGATTTTCAAAGATATTTATCAAAGATTTGAAAAACTAACTTCGGTAGGCTCTAGATTAGAATACGTAGAATATGTATTTCAAAAATGAAGACAATCTATCGATTCAATTTTGTTCTAGAGTTGACAGAAAATTGCATTATTTATTATAGGAGCTTATAATTTTTCAAACAACCTTAAACTACTCAAACCGCAATAAATCGATAATAAACAGAAAACGACAATACTATTGTAAATCAAAAGTGGATATTTAGTTGTAGATACGCCTCTATTCCTCAGGTACCTTGTAATTTATGACATAGGTTTTACAAAACTGAACGCTGATTTGTCAATACAAATAGTTGGGAATAATTGTGGGCCGAGCTTGTGGGAGGCGGGATCTATGTTTTTTGTCAATTACAGTGAAAAAAAAAAAAAATAGCAGTATCTATCTCCATTTTAGAAATTTGGTATTGAACGTAGAACGTCAGATCCTACCGTCTTTGAAATTCTAATATCGCTGATAATTGACTCACAGTTCGGAATTTTAGAAAGTTCTAAACTTTGAAAGCATTTTTTTACGAAATTTACAAAATTTTTAGAAACATAGCTACAGCAGGATGTAGATTAAAGCAAGTAGAATATATATTCCAAAAATGGAGAAAATCTATCGATTCAATTTTGCTCTGGAGTTGACAGAAAATTACATTATTTACTATAGGAGTTTAAAGTGTTACAAACAGCCTTAAAAGCTTTTTAGGATTTCTGTTAATTATCAACGAAATTTAGTCTCAAGTCTTAAAAGCAGCGTTTATTCAAACTTTTATGTGAAGGATAAGTCAAGTTGATTGATTGATTATTATAAAAGTTGCTCAATTCAAACACTTACTTGTTAGTATTCCGGATGTGATGCAATTTTAGAGAGATAATTCTCTATGAAATCTGTTATCTAAAATCACTTGGACATGCGTTCGTCTCAGTTACATTTACATGTTTAGTGCACTTTAAACTAACAAGCCGCTGAAGTACTCTTACTCTGTCCCACATTTCCTGAGCAAGTTTTAGACGAGCTTGCTCCGACACAAAAGAGTTTAATTAAGCTCCAGTTCACAATGGGATTTATTTTTAGATAACAATTCAGCAAAAGCGTACTATCTCAATGAAAACATGAATAAGAGACATATTTGCAGTGGATGCATTTTTATTGAGACGATGTCAAAGAGTTATTTCTTACCAGTAGACCAATAATAAAATATGGTATGAAATTACTAATTAGCTGTGTCTGATAGTCACAATGAGCAGTTGCACAAAATTGCGGGTTTCGTTATGCATCGTTATGTTTAGGTACGACACGGGAATCTAAAAATGCACCTACTAGTTAGAATTTACAAAATGAACAAAACATACTTACTTTAATTTTTGGCAGAGACATATGTGGCAAAAATGCGACAGGTAAAATCGATTTATATAGGTTGCTCCACGGGGTCAATTAAACCCAAAATGGTAGATAAAGGTACAGTTATGCCACCGAATACGACAGGTAAAAAATAGATACCTACTTGTATAATCTACGTAAATCATCAAACATCTCATTTACGTACACCGGGCACTTTTGTTGGTGTTTACATATATAAATTAGAATTTAAAATAATCTGCATTTATGTACCCCCTTTGCAACATTACATTTATCAAAATATCTTAGAAATAGATACCTGATACTACAAAATTTGATATTTAGCAACTGTATAATAACCTCTTTGGAGATTAAATAACGTTTTTAAACAGTTAACCCCTCTAACTACAAGCTAAGATGCGGTGGTCGATATATCGGAAACTACTTCGATTTGAGTTTTGAAAATTTGGGCAATAACGTTACTGGGTATGCCCTCCTCAATTAAAATAACGCCATCTATGTAGCACTTCCAGTAAAAGTAGGTCAAGTTTCGGGTAAAGGTCGTTGTGAATGTGCGGAGTGAAAAAACAAAGAAATTGAGTAGAAAAAAGCCGAGAAAATTTAGGAAAAAGATATAAAAAAGCGAGATAAAAGATCAGATGAGCCATCTGAAAGTGAGAAGAAGATAAAAAAGAGACAAGGTGGTAGGAGATTCTGCATATAAACTGAGGTTATGTCAAAAAAGATAAGTAACAAAGAAAAAAAACAATTCGGGACCAGCAGTGACAGCTCACAGCCAAGAGCGAAAAGCTTAAGTAATTTACAACATATTACAGACTTCTACAAGCGTAAGCGAGAAACAGAAGTTGCTTTACAACAGGAAGAAAACTGCCAACTAAGTAAGAAACCTGCATTATCGGAATCCATCACCACCGCCAATTCAAAAAGCATTAAAAAAGAAGTTAGTTTTTCGGAAATGGGCAAGGAAGAGGAATTGATAAATTTAGTAAAGGAATTAAGAAATGATATAAGGGAATTAAGAAAGGAAAACAAAGAGTTAGCGGAAGAAATCAAAACAAGAAAAGAAGAGAACCGTACGGAAAGAGAGAGATGGGAAAAAGAAAAAATTGACTTACATTCCAAAATTGAAAGTTTGGAAGGAAAGATGGAAAAAATAGAAAGAGCCGAAAAAAGAACAATATAGTAATTACAGGATGGGAAGCAAAGGGAAACAACACGGAGAAAATTAAGCAAGAATTAAAATTAATGCTACATACTAAACTAAATGTAAAAGCAGAAATAGTTAAAATCAGCAAGTTAGAAAGGAATAACAAGCAAACTACTTTCGTCACAATAGAAAATTGGGAAAACAAAATGCAAATATTGAAAATGAAAAGCAAGTTAAAGGGCACAGACATATACATAGACACAGAATTGACTCAGAAAGAAAAGGATATACAAAGAAACATTAAACAGTATGCAGATAAAGAAAGGGAAAAAGGAAAGAAGGTCAGAATAGGATATAAGAAATTAAAAATTGGCGAGGAATGGTTCTTTTGGAATGAAAAAGAAAAAACCCTATCAAAAAACTAGAACAAAAAATTTGTAAAAAGGGTATAGAATGTAAGAATAGACTAAGTAAAAAATGGCCAATTCATAATCATAAGCTTAATATTAAGAGGGGATTTAAGGATAACATAAAAAATTACAATAAAGTTACCACAGAAATGAAGAATCTGGAAGTAATATTCTGGAATGCGGCAGGACTACGTCATATTGAAGAAGAGGATTGGGAGCAACTTAGAAATAGCGACATTATAAATATTACAGAAACATGGCTTAAAAACGAACATGATGGATACATAGAAACACAGATGAAAAACTACAAAACGGCCCACGTAGGAGCCAGAAAAGAAAAAAAGAAAGGAAGGCCAAAAGGTGGAATGGTAATTGCACACAAGGAAAAACAGTTTAAAAACGAAGTCAAAATAGAAAAAATAAATGAAGAATTAATGAAAATGGAAATAAAAATATTACAAAGAATAATTATAATATTAAGTGTATACATGAGGGACAAAAAAAGCAGAAAACTATGAAATGCATAATTATTGGAGGAGATTACAACGCAAGGACAGGAAATAAAGGAGGAAAGATTGAAGATGAAACTGGAGAAGAGAAACGAGCTTCAGAAGATAACATAATCAACGAAATCCTTGATAAACTGGATGGAAGAAAATGGAATGTATATAATAAATGGAAATATTGCAGGCGATAAAAATGACAGTATGACATACATAGGAGGATCAGGAAGATCTGTAATAGATTACATAATAACCAACGGAACAGGGGAAGAATTGATTGAAAAAATGGAAATTAAAGAAAGTTTTTCATCGGACCACCAAATGTTAGAATTATCTTTGAAAGTGGAAATGGAAAAAATGGAGCAATTGAATAAACAGAAAGAAAAGATAGTAACTACATGGAAAGAAAAAGATATCAAAAGGTACAAATATCAGCTAGGAAAAACAAAACCGGCGAAAGAATGGGAAGAACTTAAAATAAGAATAAACAACGCCATGCCAAAAAAGAGAGTAATCATCAAAGGTACAACACCTAATAAAAAATGGTGGGATGGTGACTGTCACAAAGTCAAGCAAAAATTGAAGGAGGCTAAGAGGAGCTATGCAGCAGACGGAACGAAGAAGGAAAAATACTTACAGATAAGAAGAGAATACTGAAATCTACTAGAACAAAAGAAAGTAGATTACAAAGAAAGGGAATGGATAGGGGCTAAAATGGACAAATCGGGAAAAAAAATCTGGGATTTAATAAACGAACAAAGGAGTAAAAAAATAAAAATAAGTGAAAAAATAAAAATGAACGAATGGGTAGACCACTTTCAAATACAAATGGAAGGATTAGAAAAAAAAAAGAAAAACGAGCTTTTACCAAAACATTAAATTATGAAGATGAAATAAGCATCGAAGAGGTTAAAAGTACAATTAATAAAATGAAAAATAGGAAGGCACCCGGCCAAGATAAAATACCAAATGAAGCGTGGATATATGGAATGGAACAGGTGATAGAGGAGATGCACAGAATATTAAATAAAATATGGAATAGGGAAGAGAAAATACCGGAAGAATGGAAAGTAGGAATAATAACGCCTATATTCAAAAAAGGAAACAAAGATGATGTAGACTACAGGGGAATTACCCTCATGGACACGGGTTATAAGATATACGCAGAAATTTTGAAAACAAGACTGAAAAAGGAAATGGAGGAGAAAAAAGTATTGAGTGAAACGCAATTTGGATACAGAAAACGCAAAGGAACAATAGATGCGATATATACCGTTAAAACTGCTATGGAAGGGGAAATGAAAAAGGAAAAGTGCAAAATATTTATGTTTTTTCGCAGACATGAAAAGTGCCTTTGACAAAATAAAAAGGGAAAAAATTTGAAAGATTATGGAACAAAAAAATATTAGCAATAAATTAAGTGAAAGAATAAAGGAGATTTATAACGAAACAACTTTTAAAGTAAGAATAAATGATGAATACTCAAACGAAATACAAACCATAAACGGTGTAAGGCAGGGATGCCCGCTAAGCACAGCACTATTTAACTTGGCATTCGGTAATCTGGAAGAAACGATGAACAAAATACAGACAGGAGGTGTGGTAATAGGAAAAGAGAAGATATGGACGGTGTCATATGCAGATGATGTAGTTTTAATGACAAGTAATGAACAAGGGCTTAAAGAATTGATAAAAAGATTTGGAAGGTTCATTTCAGAAAGAGGACTTGAGTTAAATATCAAAAAATCAAAGATTCTCAGAGGAAAAACATCGGGAGGAAGAAGAAAAAAAATGGAATTCACATGGGATGGAAAAACCTTAGAAGAAGTAAAGACTTTTAACTACTTGGGATATATTCTACAGCAAAATAATGGAAATGAACAACACATAAAGTATTTAAAGAAAAAAGCAACGACAGCACTGGGAAGGATATGGAGCATAGCCGAAAGGAACTTCAAAAATTGTTGGAAAAAAAGAATGTATCTTTTTGACACACTAGTAGAGAGCATCTAATGTATGGGGTGGTAATATGGGGCTGGCAAGAGTACAAAGGAATAGAAGAAAATCAGCGCAAGTACATCAAATGGACACTAAATTTAGATAGAACAACACCGGGATATATGCTGCATTTAGAAACAAAACGAGAAAAACTGGGAGATCGAACAAAACAAAACATGCCGACTATGCAGACAAGAAGAGGAAACGTTGCAACACATATTTGAAAGGTGCAAGTTCACGGGAATAGATGGAAAGCGCTGGAGGCAACAACTTGTGGGGAAGAACTGCCTGGAAAGAATGTGGAACATATTACGGATAAGAATGGAGAATGAATAAAAAGATAGAACAAACCAAAGCCGCACATTCAATCCAAATAAAAAGATTGTATATTATATAATGTAAATACCTATAGAATATGTAACAATTTTGCTAATAAAGCTTATTATATATATATGTAGCACTTCCGGTTATGCCGGAAGTTAAAGTCAACTTTGTTATTTTAAATGGAATGGTGTATTTCTTATGACGAATTCGCATTAAACACGAAATTTTAAGGTGACTCTGTGAACCCAATAATGCTACTGTCCAAATTTTCAAAATTCAAATGGAAGTAGTTTCCGATATATCGACCACCGCGCCTTTAAACCCTCTAAGCAAATATCTCCACAAAATGCATTAAAAAAAATTAAAAAGAGAAGTTGCAGGATTCTGGGGAGGACATCCTATGGTGACAGTGACCATGACCTTGACAATGGGCTTGATAGGAATATCAAAGTCAAGTTTTGTTTTTCAAACAGAACTCCATATTTTTGAGCCAGGAAATGGAAGAAGGGGAAAATTTTACATCCGAATATGGTTTTATATTGACCTTTAAGGTCATTACAAGATCAGACTCTTGTAATGAGAGACTTTAATCTTTTACCCTGGAAATTAAAAGACAGATACAGTTCAGATTTTCCGAATTCAAGCATGACCAAAAATGACCTTGGCCTCAGCCATAACCCTCAGAATACTCTCAATGGCCAGTTGTTCTTTTGGAAATAAAAAACTGTATTTTTGATTTCGAAAATATGCAAAAAAGTAATTTCTCTTCCCTATATGAATTTACTCTTGATCTTCGACTTTTAAGATCGTATTAAGGTAAAGATGATTTTTAAAATGGGGATCCTTTCTTTGTGCTGCGGAAATGGATGAAGGGAAAAAGTTTACATCCGGATATAATTTCGTCCTTGAACAACTCGTCGTCATGAGGGTCATGGTTAAAGCTAAGGTTATCTTTGATCAATCTTAAATGTCGGCAAATGTGAAATGTGCCTCCTTTTTAATTGTCGGGGTAGAAATAAGTTTCCCATTACAAAAATCTGACCTTGGAGTAAACGTAAGGGTTAAGACAAAACCATATCAAGATCATGGTCAATGTCTCCATTAGATAACTCCCTCAAAACCCTGCATTTGCAAAGTACCTACGCACTTATACATGCAAAAATTCAGTATAATATATAGAATACCCACAGTAATGTTTAGAGAATTAATGGATACCGGTAAATTAATACAAGTACAATATAATTTAAAGATCACATTTGATAGCACTCAATTACACACATTTACCTGCATAAAAACAATTGGATATTAGGAAGATCAATAAAATTGTCAATAACCAACGACTGTGGATAAGTAATTAAGCAGCGTTTCGACCATCTATTTCCGTCATCGTCAGACTAACGTAGAATAACACCAATATAACAGTACAATAAGTTGCCACAGGTGTGACGGACCGTAACCGGGTGTCATAATAATTTAAATAAATTACCTTTGTTTATTTATTGAACAGGTTATTTTACCTGAATACGTCACCTCTGTTTATATTAAATTACGAGTGTTCTTTATTCAGTAATAATAAAATTTTAAGAATTGTTCCGGTACATTTATATCAACTTTTATTAATTGTATTATTTAATTAATTAGTGGCATTTTAACATTGACTTAGCGACCTCGGTAAAGGGCTAGTGAGTAGGCAATACAGAAATTTCTTATGAAAGAGTATGAACAAAAAATTGAAAGGCAACACGTTTAGGCAGAGAGGAGCTAAGGGGGTAGAGAGAAAAGGGGAATACACTCGGACACCGTAGAATCAGTATTAATATGAACTTGTGAGAGGCAGCTATAAGACGGTTGAAGTAGAAACATCCGTGAGGTTCGAAGTTTCAAAAAGGATTTTCAGAGGTGCAGAGAGAAAGAAGAGTGATTTTGAATGTTGTTGGCTCAGTATCTCTTGCTAAAACCGAACTATTGCGAGGTATAATCAGTGGATTACTAAGTACACTATTTATTTACACTTATCACTATTCACTGCGTCTCGATTTATGTCTGATGTCACTTTTACGATTGTCAATTTATTTATTATGTCACTACTACCACTGTCAATTTATTTATAACTCATCGGCGGTCGTCTCTTCTTTTTATAGCCGCTGTGAATAAACTACGTAATATTCTGAATGTATTTGGAAACGCCCGGAGTAGTTTATTCTTCTCCAAACTGCTTAATTGCTTTTCTAGAAGGCAGGTGGTATACACATATCTACAAATACGACGCACACACCGCCGAAATCGCCCGGGGTTAGTCGAGTCGGCCCGTATCACGTATACGTGTGCCTGATCGCACACAAGCACACTCTTTTTCACTTTGCGTCTCGCAGGGTCATGCCGGAATCTGCAGTTCTCGCCTTTACGATATCCGTTCCGGGATTAGAAGTAACAGTCCACGGTCTTCTCATGATTGGTCTGATTCGGGTTAATACAACAAACCAAAATGTCCACTCCAGTACGGCGGTCCAATCTAGGTTAGGTTAGGTTAGCTCAATGTAAGATGAGGCTCTCAAAGGGTTGTACTTGTTGAAGTTGATTTCGAGGAAAAAACCCTTTCTAAAATCCATCCTCTAGAAAAGAGAAAAAGTAGGAACATTGTTAGTAACCGTGTTATTGAAGTAAAAGGTTTAAAAAATGAATAATCACCTGACTCTCGTTCTTGAAACTCGGAAGCTTTAGAGTCCAGTACCTCAAAAATTATTTGGAGGAAATTGGAAACATCCTCGAGAGATGAGCAGCAACTTTGTTTATGCTGTAAGGTGCTTATATGACCGTTGTATGAAATTTGCGGAACATAAGTTTTACAAGTGTCACACCACCAATCGGAAGAAGTGCCAGGTGTAGCACATTTCGGCTTTTTGCTCGGTAGAGAGGACGTAGCTTCGTGTTGCGCCCGTTTACGAGAAGAAGCTTTTTGATGTCTTTTTAAATTGTCAGGTCGCATAATGAACGTATGACTGTACGTATAACGAATCATATCGATAAGTTGCAAGAGATGTTTCTCGACAAAGACTGAGGACAATCGTTGTGCAAGGTGAATGTAACAGTATAAGAAAAAGAGAGGGAGTGGGGGAATACTAAAAAGGGTGAGGATATAAAGAAAGGGGGCAGAAGATATTTAAGAGAGAAGTTGAGGTTCGGTAAAATGACTGATGTGGAAGAGTGTGGTGGTGCCGAAGTGCCCGTCATTTCTCTAGACGAGTCGGAGCTGTCGGCGAAACTGGAGCAGTTCTTCCCCAATGACGGGTTGATTAGTAAGACATCATCGTCCGGTAAAAGAGAGACGAGCGTAGGAGATGTGGTCACGAAAAAAGCCTGTCGCTAGTACATCGCGAACGGTATCAGGGAACGTTAAATCCATAACAATGAAACCGAAGAAACGAACATACCACAGCAGAGTTTTGAGCGGTCCATTGGATGATTCAAAGCTAGTGGACCAAGTGAGGGAAGCAGCGATGACTATTCAAAGTGAAAACAGTAAACGCGAAGGAAAAATAAAGGACAACCACACGAAGGACGCTCTAATGTTGGATGAGATACATCGGAAAGAGAAGGAGTTAGAGGGCCTGAATGAAAGTCGTGAAAGCAGTAGTAAATTGGTGATGGAAGGTAGAAAGCGAGTAGAAGAGGTGAAGCGGCAGTTAGTTAGTTTACCACACATATATTGGATATATTTAAATAAAATTTTAAAACAATTTTTCTCTGAGGACAGTTATCGTGAGAGAAAAATGTTTTTCGAGTGTCAGTAGTTACTAAAAGAAGGTGTATAAATATGCGAATGTATTAGGGAAAATGGATAAGTATTGTATATATATATATAATAGGTTGTATAAAAGTATACGTAATGTTGACATTAAATTATAATACATATTAAATATAAAACTTCTTTGTAATACATGGTCAATACATGTACTGCATGGTTTCGGTCCCTTCTAACGATCGGAGATGCTTCTCCATTTCCATGGAGAAGTCCACTGAAGGCCTCTTGTTATTAACAATCAAAGTGGTGACCGTCCCTCCTGATGCCTCCCACCGTTGTTGCTGCAATATGCGGAACTTGCTGGAGTTTATCTGTAGTGGTGTCCCGGTGAATACCGCGAAGTGGTGCATGCTGAATGTGTACTTGTTCAAGTTATAGTTGTTGGTTTATAACGGGTTGTTAGAAAGAATTAATTTATGGATGAAAACAAGGTAGTTATATTTAACTAGATTAGGCAATTTCATCCACTTAATAAGCGGATATAGATGAGAGACATGGTCGAATTTCTTTTTTCTAAAAATAAATCTTATACAATTGTTATGTTCAACCGATAAACGATTTTTTGTAAGTTCATCTAAACAGGGGTAGTAAACAATATTACAATAATTGAAAACCGACATAACATTAGAAAAGGGGTGAAACAAGGAGCTGCGGAAAAAGTATACGAAAAATGTATATTTGCATCAGTACGTTTGCGAGCAGCATGGGATTCGTTTGTAGAACATCGTGGTTCGAGAACCATTTGTTATCGAGATTGTTTAGTATCGAATAGACTTCGGAGTAAACGTATGCAAGGACGAGTAGTCACGATCATGGCGATCAGGTGTAAAAATTGAAAACAATTACCGACATTATATATCAGCCAACGGTGAGAGATGTGGATACAGCGAGAGGTGAAGAGTGCTGGGTTATGTGCAATACAATTATAGTGTGCTCGTTGTAGAACATAGTGAACATAGTTTCGGGAAATTCAGGACGGGTGCTATAAGTGGAAGGAAATCTTAAATAAAATTTTTATATTAATTGTGTAATTTTTACTAAAAGCAATTTTTTTTTCAGTACGACATCGTTGCCACAGTGACAACAATAGTGGCATTATCCGTTGTCACTGCGACAACTGTGGCAGGTAGTTCGAAGAAAAAACTTGCTCTAAGTCTTGGACTAAGAAGACAGCCGAGAGAGGCAGCAAGGACGTGGACAACGACGACGACGACTCCGAGAACGACGACGACGACTCCGACAACGACGACTCCGACAACGACGACTCCGACTCCGGCAACGACGACGATTACTTCGACATTGGCTATGACTGCATACGTAGGAGGGGTTGGAGGGTGGTGGTGTACACCACCGGAGTCGCCTCTTCCCACAGCCCCATGACGCCTTCTCAGGAAATGGACCATCTGGAAGGTGTCAAGGCAAGTGCCCATCGCATTCACGACAAGGTGGATGCAGTGACGTCCGCTTGGGAGAGACAGTGCGATGTATACAGAATTGTCTCGTCCGAAAGCGCAAGAGCGATCTCAAAGGCGACGTAGCTCGTCTTAGAGAAGAAGCCGCTTGTCTATTCAAGGAAGCGGCTCGCCGAGAGAATGCTATTAAACAGGTTTAGGTTAATGGTTGTAAGTTGTTGCCGTACAGAGAAACTCTAAGAGGCCACTGTTGTTCTAAATAAATTATAATGACCACATACTAATTTTGGCGAGTTTACCTTTCCTGGGAGAGGTTGTGTACCTATAGGTACGGCGGGGGTGAGAAATGGTGTTGAAAAGGGGTTGAGAAAACAATCCGCTGAAGAAAATCATAGGGAAGCCCGTACGGGGGGGAGGGCACCGGTGGTGGGTGGTGGAGTACATCAGGAGGCCTAAGTCCGAAAGGAGTAGTTGTATGAAAGTTGTCTGAATTTGCATATACCTCAAAATAAATCTTTAAATTAAGGGTAGAAACTAATTTCCTTAATATTGTCCACATTTCACTTTCGCTGGTAGAAAAACGTTCTTCATTCACAACTAAATGTTTTTTATATGTCGGATCAGGAGGCCAAGCGGTGATCCAGGAACGATTATTCTAGAAAATAACTAAACTGTGGCAATATTATATCAAGCCTAAACGAATACACCCGCTGCCAATTCTCGACTACTCTCCTTCGGCGTCTCCTTACACAAGTTTTCCACAGGTTTCCACAAGTTTGTTAACGACCTTGTCCCAATCTCATAATAAAGATACTCGAACAGCGGGTGTCTACGTTCGCTGATGTCAATAATTTATCATCTCGACTTGAAATACTAGAACTTTGGAAAACATTCTCACAATTAAGGCTAAAACCACTTTAAAAGAATATGGACCCAAAAACATAAGAATACGATTCGATGATGCCGTAAAACCAATTAATGTGTTCAGAAATGCCATTCTCCGACATATAGAAAACTTTTTCTGATAACACCTCTCCTTCATACACTTTATGGGTTTCAAGGTATGGAGGTTAAACTCATCTCGTCTCCTAATACTTTGAAAAATCTTTTAAAGGTTGATTTTCACGCTTTAACCCCTCCCATTTGTTACGCTGTGGAATTTCGTCTTGTCATTGTATGTGACACCTCATTAAAGAAATTTTCATGTTCTACTCATTCAAAAAGCTCCCGTCTTACACTGGTTATCCAACATAATGTTAGAGGTGAAAATAAAATTTCTTCTTTTTTGCGATTTCTAGTGCATATTTGTATTAAGATTCTTCCAATATACATTTTTTAATCATATTTCACATTCCTACGTCGTCTTATTTTGTCAATTATGAAGTATTTTATTTTTTTCATTACATTTTCAACAACCATATTCACATAATAGTAGTGTAAGATGACCGGTTCTAATTCAGAGGAGGAGAGGTTACTTAAGGTCAAGGTCATTGACTTTAAACTTGTCTGTATGTAGTGGTCGAATGCTTCACAATGAGTTGAAACATATGTACATGTGAAATTAAATACGTCTGCAGTCGTCTGAAGTTTACGATTCTTAAATCCTTTTACATGATAATGTAGAGGAAGTGGAGAAAAGTGTAAGGTACAGGCATATGAAGCAAACATGTATATATTTGCGTTAAGAAATAAATATAGAAACAAAAGGTAGTAGACGTTTGAGATATAAGATTAAGGTAGAGTTTGGGGATAATAAGAAAGTAATATGGAAAGTGTGTCAAGGTCACAAGTCTTTAAAAAGCAAAAGGAAGGTGTAGGAGAGGGGACAGGTAATGGCATAGTAATTGAAAGGTAGGTTTATGAAAACATAATGGATCGGAAGAGTTGACGCCTTTGCTCGTAAGTATTGCAAAGAATACAGTACAGCGTGTGCGTATCTTCGATCTCGTAAACAAAGCCCGACTTTTCGCAGAGGTACGATTGAATCCCCTGACGACAAGGTCGGCAGCACAAGTTTACGACATCGCAATGATAAAATCTGCAGCTGTGGCAGAAAAGCAGAGGTCCGCTACATTGTAACATACATGACGTGATTGCTACCAAAAAGGTGCGCGTAGAGCCAGGCAAAAGGAAGTAGACGTTTGAGATATAAGATTAAGGTAGAGTTTGGGGATAATAAGAAGTTATATGGCAAGTGTGTCAAGGTCACAAGTCTTTAAAAAGGAAGGTGTAGGAGAGGGGACAGGTAATGACATAGTAATTGAAAGGTAGGTTTATGAAAACATAATGGATCGGAAGAGTTGACGCCTTTGCTCGTAAGTATTGCAAAGAATACAGTACAGCGTGTGCGTATCTTCGATCTCGTAAACAAAGCCCGACTTTTCGCAGAGGTACGATTGAATCCCCTGACGACAAGGTCGGCAGCACAAGTTTACGACATCGCAATGATAAAATCTGCAGCTGTGGCAGAAAAGCAGAGGTCCGCTACATTGTAACATACATGACGTGATTGCTACCAAAAAGGTGCGCGTAGAGCCAGGGTGGTCCTGATAAGGACCGACGAATTGGAAGCGTGTTTCAGGATCCAATTATAAGCGAGTCAGGTCTAATCCTGACTGACTTTATTACAATAAATTACAGCTATTTATACAAAGTTTATTTACATATGTCTTATGGTAGAATGCGCCGTCAGCCATTTACGCTAGTGTACGTATTTGCTTTTTATACAAAGTTTATTTGCATATGTCTTGTGGTAGAATGCGTCGTCAGCAATTTACGATAGTGTGCGTATTTGCTTCTTATACAAAGTTTATTTGCATATGTCTTGTGGTAGAATGCGTCGTCAGCAATTTACGCTAGTGTGCGTATTTGCTTCTTATACAAAGTTTATTACCTATTATGATTGTTATTGAAATATGCACAGTTTGGTCAGCAAAGTGCTGCTGGTATACAGGTGTTAATCAGAAAGTATCCACACCTCACTCTACAGCCATTTACGCTAGTATGCGTATTTGCTTTTTATACAAAGTTTATTTGCATATGTCTTGTGGTAGAATGCGTCGTCAGCCATTTGTGCGTATTTGTTTTTTATACAAAGTATATTTACATATATCTTATGGTATAATGCGCCGTCAACCATTTACGCTAGTATGTGTATTTGTGTTCCGACTTGGTTTGGCAGGTAGAGCTGTTACAATTCTCTTATTGTTTTTGAAATATGCACAGTTACAGTTTGGTCAGCAAAGTGCTGCTGGTATACAGGTGTTAATCAGAAAGTATACATAGTAATTGAAAGGTAGGTTTATGAAAACATAACGGATCGGAAGAGTTGAAGCCTTTTCTCGTAAGTATTGTAAAGAATACAGTACAGCGTGTTGGGGATAATAAGAAGTTATATGGAAAAAGTGTCAAGGTCACAAGTTTGTGTATAGGTATGCAAGGGACGAAAAATGAGGTGGAAAAGGGGTTGAGAAGAGAATCCGCTGCTGAAAAGTCGAGAAATATTTTTTTAACATGTTTCACCCTCATACTTTAACCCTCGAAAAGTGTATGAAGGGTAGATGATAGGGAGAAAATGTCTGAATAAAAAAAAAGTTTAGTCTTCCATGAAGAACACTTTGCTTCCAACGAAACTTAGAGGTTGTCTGTAATGGGGGAAGTTGTGGGAACACTCTGTATTATGTTCAATTCGGAAAGAATCACACTCTGTACAGCAGAATCTAAATTCTGCTGACAGAGAATTGTAACAGTTCTAGCCGCTAAACTAAGTCCGAACAAAAATACGCATACTAGCGTACATGGCTGACGGCGCATTTTACCATAAGACATATGTAAATAAACTTTGTATAAATAGCAAATACACACACTAGCATAAATGTCTGAAGGCGCATTTTACCATAAGACATGTAAATAAACTTTGTATAAATAGCTGTAATTTATTAAACTAGGTCAGAACACAAATACGCACACTAGCGTAAATGGCTGACGATGCATTCTACCATAAGACATATGTAAATAAACTTTGTATAAATAGCAAATACACACACTAGCGTAAATGTCTGAAGGCGCTATAGGATACCCTCGAATACCATCAATTTCCTGGGAACTCGGAATTTTCTTGCTACAATTTCTTATAATACTAATTATTTTTAATTTATAAAATATCAGCAAAATCAATACCTATTATGATTGTTATTGAAATATGCACAGTTTTGGTCAGCAAAGTGTTGCTGGTATACAGGTGTTAATCAGAAAGTATCCACACTTCACTGTAACTTACATTGTCATTAATAACTCAAACAACTTCTCTTTCTAGTTTACCTCCTTCGCACAAACACTTGTGATGATCTTAACTTTACCCCACTCAATTTTGATATAAATGAAGACAGTATTTGAAGAACGATTTGTAATAGAAATAAGTAATAATCTTGGTTACGTAGAAGGAGCGTAGTACGTGTACATGTATATATTTGTGTTAAGAAATAAATATAGAAACAAAAGTTAGTAGACGTTTGAGATATAAGATTAAGGTAGAGTTTGGGGATAATAAGAAGTTATATGGCAAGTGTGTCAAGGTCACAAGTCTTTAAAAAGGAAAAGGAAGGTATAGGAGAGGGGATAGGTAATGGCATAGTAATTGAAAGGTAGGTTTATGAAAACATAAAGTAGTTTTCTACCCTAAATTTCAAGAAGTAATTAAAGGTATAGGGAGCGGTGCTAAAAAAAAAGGTGCCTCCCTCACTAATGATGTTGAAGGCTGAAGGTACCACTTGGCAATGTCAGAAGTATCAAATTCGGACAACTACCCCTCTCGGACTTAACGATTGAGTCCCCTGACGACAAGGTCGGCAGCACAGGTTATGACATCGCAATGATAAAATCTGCAGCTGTGGCAGAAAAGCAGAGGTCCGCTACATTGTAACATACATGACGTGATTGCTACTAAAAAAGTGCGCGTAGAGCCAGGGTGGTCCTGATAAGGACCGATGAATTGGAAGCGTGTTTCAGGATCCAATTATAAGCGAGTCAGGTCTAATCCTGACTGACTTTATTACAATAAATTACAGCTATTTATACAAAGTTTATTTACATATGTCTTATGGTAGAATGCGCCGTCAGCCATTTACGCTAGTGTACGTATTTGCTTTTTATACAAAGTTTATTTGCATATGTCTTGTGGTAGAATGCGTCGTCAGCAATTTACGATAGTGTGCGTATTTGCTTCTTATACAAAGTTTATTACCTATTATGATTGTTATTGAAATATGCACAGTTTGGTCAGCAAAGTGCTGCTGGTATACAGGTGTTAATCAGAAAGTATCCACACCTCACTCTACAGCCATTTACGCTAGTATGCGTATTTGCTTTTTATACAAAGTTTATTTGCATATGTCTTGTGGTAGAATGCGTCGTCAGCCATTTGTGCGTATTTGTTTTTTATACAAAGTATATTTACATATATCTTATGGTATAATGCGCCGTCAACCATTTACGCTAGTATGTGTATTTGTGTTCCGACTTGGTTTGGCAGGTAGAGCTGTTACAATTCTCTTATTGTTTTTGAAATATGCACAGTCACAGTTTGGTCAGCAAAGTGCTGCTGGTATACAGGTGTTAATCAGAAAGTATACATAGTAATTGAAAGGTAGGTTTATGAAAACATAACGGATCGGAAGAGTTGAAGCCTTTGCTCTTAAGTATTGTAAAGAATACAGTACAGCGTGTTGGGGATAATAAGAAGTTATATGGAAAAAGTGTCAAGGTCACAAGTTTGTGTATAGGTATGCAAGGGATGAAAAATGAGGTGGAAAAGGGGTTGAGAAGAGAATCCGCTGCTGAAAAGTCGAGAAATATTTTTTTAACATGTTTCACCCTCATACTTTAACCCTCGAAAAGTGTATGAAGGGTAGATGATAGGGAGAAAATGTCTGAATAAAAAAAAAGTTTAGTCTTCCATGAAGAACAATTTGCTTCCAACGAAACTTAGAGGATGTCTGTAATGGGGGAAGTTGTGGGAACACTCTGTATTATGTTCAATTCGGAAAGAATCACACTCTGTACAGCAGAATCTAAATTCTGCTGACAGAGAATTGTAACAGTTCTAGCCGCTAAACTAAGTCCGAACACAAATACGCATACTAGCGTACATGGCTGACGGCGCATTCTACCATAAGACATATGTAAATAAACTTTGTATAAATAGCAAATACACACACTAGCGTAAATGTCTGAAGGCGCTATAGGATACCCTCGAATACCATCAATTTCCTGGGAAGGAATTTTCTTGCTACAATTTCTTATAATACTAATTATTTTTAATTTATAAAATATCAGCAAAATCAATACCTATTGTAATTGTTATTGAAATATGCACAGTTTGGTCAGCAAAGTGTTGGTGGTATACAGGTGTTAATCAGAAAGTATCCACACCTCACTCTAACTTACATTGTCATTTATAACTCAAACAACTTCTCTTTCTAGTTTTCCTCCTTCACACAAACACTTGTGCTGATCTTAACTTTACCCCACTCATAGAAAGTAATAATCTTGGTTATGTAGAAGGAGCGTGTCTGAAGTTTACGATTCTTAAATACGTTTACATGATAATGTAGAGGAAGTAGAGAAGAGTGTAAGGTATAGGTATATGAAATGAAAGTGAAGTTATAGTTAACGATTCTTTATTCTGATACAAATGAAGACCGTATTTGAAGAAGGATATGTAATAGAAATAAGTAATAATCTTGGTTATGTAGAAGGAGCGTAGAACGTGTACATGTATATATTTGTGTTAAGAAATAAATAAAGAAGCAAAAGGTAGTATACGTTTGAGATATAAGTACGCATACTAGCGTAAATGGCTGACGGCGCATTCTACCATAAGACATATGTAAATAAACTTTGTATAAATTGCTGTAATTTATTAAACTAGGTCAGAACACAAATACGCATACTAGCGTAAATGGCTGACGATACATTCTACCATAAGACATATGTAAATAAACTTTCTATAAATAGCTGTAATTTATTAAACTAGGTCAGAACACAAATACGCATACTAGCGTAAATGGCTGACGATGCATTCTACCATAAGACATATGCCAATAAACTTTGTATAAATAACAAATACACACACTAGCGTAAATGTCTGAAAGCGCATTCTACCATAAGACATATGTAAATAAACTTTCTATAAATAGCTGTAATTTATTAACCTAGGTCAGAACACATATAAAACGATACAATATAACAGAATTTTATTTAAAATAATATAATATAATATAAAACATCATTGAATTTTAATCATTAAATTTACTCAGTAAAGCAGCCAGTTTTTTTTGTGATAATACAGTCCGCAATGATCATAATGAATTTCTTTACCCCTTCCCCAAAGTATGATTATAAATAAGATAAAACATGATGAGTTTAATCAGTTGTAATCGTTAGTTGCTGCATTGAACGTTTAAGAGGTAGTAATGGTTGAAAGTTACGTAATTGAAGTTAAATTTTTCAAAGAGGGTTTATTACCTTTGAAAAGATATTTGGTAGCGTCAGAGTTGGATAGCGGAACAGAAGAATTCGAATTACAAGGTGAATACGATAAAATCGTAAGAGGAGGCTACTTAGTGGTCGATGAGAGCGATCCTGACGATTTTGAAGTATAATTTTTATAAAAATCGATTCATTATCGTACGAGCTGTATCAAGCAGAAAAGCAAGTCCTCATTCTCAACCTTCGAAGAGCAATACTATCAAACGATTTAGATAGAGTTAAAGTTGTGTTGTCGAAGTTGGGAGTTGCAGTACCAAAGGAAGCATTCAAATGGTTAACTGTAACGCAAGAGACATCGTTCGATATTTTATACTTCATATTCGAAAGAAAGCAAAGGTGTGACGAATTGGTGGATGAATTTCTAAAAGGTTGCTGTGAAACAGTGTAAATAACCGTTGATCATGTCGAAATGATTTTAAATAAAACAAAGTATAATTTCATGCGACACGACGTATATTTTTTAAAGGAAATGTTAACAAACGGATCAGTTCTAATGCGGGATAAGAAGTTCTCCGTAATGAATGTCAAGAAAAAGTATGTTACATTGTTAAAGTGTGTGGATGACTTAATACTGGATGTAGCATACTACGCACAACCGAAAAATTTGGAAAAGTGTATTAAACTGATCAATTTGTTTCGGCTTCCGTATACATTAAGTCCAAACATCAATGGTCGTCATCAAACAGTGCTGCAATGGATAGAAGAAAACATTTTAAGAGAAGGAACGGAGAAAGCTGCAGGCTGGCAGAGCGGTCCTGACTCAGGCAAATGGCCATCAAGTAATATCGAAGATTATAAGAAAATTTATTCATTGTTAATGTTATTGAAACAATAAATTGTAATAGTAGAAATGGTACACATGTTATTTGTGAAGTTGAGGAATATATTTCGCAGAATAAAAATAGTAAACAAACAAGTTGTGTAGTAACGTTTTATTATTATTTATACAATACAACCAATATTAACGATAAAATTTTTACATTGAGTGACATTTCAGCGTAAGCTATGCTTAAACAGAACTCCAAGTAGGCATTACAGTAGGTGTTCATAAATATTATCAATGGCTTCCTGTGGAAGTGACGAAGCTTCGAAAAGTCTTTTAATAAAGTATTCTCCAACCGTTAAGTCGTCGGTATACGGTTGATGAAAATTTTGTATAAATCGATCAACGGCACCGTCGAACTTTGAAAGGGAACTGTTTGAGTTTTTAATATTGTAATGTCCCCAAGGAAGAGTATTCGTTGTTTTCGGAATTAAGAAACGTTTATCATCTTTGGGAGAGAGGGCTACTTTCGTTTTCATATGGGTAAACATAGTATGCAGATCGGACACGAAAACATTCATACATTTAAGAATGGTGGCGTCATCTCTAATGACGCGTAGGTAATCATCGACTTGAAGATGTAATTTAATGACATTTTTCTTGACACCTTTTGCTTTTTTAACAATTTGATCAACGGCTTCAACGCAGTAAGCTTTTGCTCCAATTCCATAGAATACTTTAATGGGATTATTAGGGAATTCGTCTTTAAATTTGCCAAAAACAGAAGAGGTAATAGGGATATTGAAACTATTATTATGGGGATAATTGGAAGTGTCGAAGTGATGAATATTTTCAATCATATCTCTGTAGAAATTTTCGGTGAAAACTTTAAGAATGAAGGAATCAGTATCCATATACATCAAAGAAATATTTTCTTGATATTTTTGCTTAAGAAAGCCGTAGTAGAAGTCATACATAACAACTTTTGATAAATCCAAAATAGTGAAACCTACATAGAGCGGTTTATCGTAAACAATGTGTAATTTATTCATCTGAATAGCTACGAAATGGGGGGTGAAAATTTTTGAATTTCTGAAATTGGGTTTAGCTATTAAACTTTCAGCACCAAGGTACCGTCCAACGTTTTGCCAATGAGTAACTAACTTGACATCAACTCGTTTATCAACGTTCTCCATCGTTTTTCCGAAAGTACTGTTGTTGATCAATTTAAAGATAGATTTCCCAAACTTATTATTACACATATTGCGTTTTCTAGTATTCAAATCTATAAAAGGTTTCTACCATTGTGACTGTTTAAACTGAATAGCTCTATGCACTTTAAGTAATTTTAATCCGCTCTGGAGAGCTTGTTTAAGCGGTAGGTAATGAACAATATACTTCGTCTTAGTCATAAGGTTCGGAATCAATTTTTTGACTCTACCATTAGCATTACCAGGAGAAATAATATTTTCAACTAAAAAGGGAAGATCAGCATATAAATCGTGTAGATTTTGGGGATATTGAACGTCAGCTTCAAGTACATAACCAACCGAATTCAGAAGAAGCATGTAAATCGAGAACATTTAATTCATCAATTTCAGCATCGGTGAGCCAACGAAAATGGGATATGGGAAGGTATTGACTCATGCTGTGTCCATACAAATTGGTAGCATCCAAATACATAATGTAGGAAGTGGGAGCAGATGCGTCATAATCAGGAAGGTGTGGGTTATTGGCGAAATGCATTCTTTGAACACACTGACTTATTCCTCCGCGTACCCCTTTTTGGAAAAACTTTAACATATCGATGTCAGTTAGAAGTTCTAAATTAACGGGAGTGAATTTTAACATGCTATCCGACGCTAGCCCGGGAGCGGTGTAATACTGAGCGGGGTCCAAGGCGTAAGTGGAAATACATATTTCACGAAAATTCTCGAACACGTCAGCTAACAGTAGGACATCGGTTTTCAAGTAGAGGTCAGAATATTCTCCGAGAGTGGAGCAGTTAAAGGTTTTCCAAACGGTGGCAGCTCTTTCATAATCTTCATCGGAAATGGGTAGAGATGTTAATTTATCGAAAAAATCGTCTTTGAGAGGGAACGTTGATTGGTCACGTTTAGTAATATCGTCGACGTAGGAGTAAGGGAAAACCCCTTTCCGTCGCACAAGTTGAAATTGTGTAGGATCAGAAAAATACTTCTTCACTTGGAAGCATTGAGAAAGGTCGAGTTCTTCAGACAGTTTATCGAGGGAGGAAGCCATAAAACGAAAGGAATCGAGAAATCGAATCTTAACAAATACGTTTTGAGTAGAGTTATCTGAAACACCGGGAACAGTATCAACTCGCAATAATTTGGTAAAGGAAACGTATTTTTCTTTATTTTGAGCAATTACGCTAAATTTAACATCGCTGACAGCCATTTCTTTTAAAAATAAATGACAATCGTAACCGGAGAGGTTGTGGAAGAATACAGGCACAAAGTTGGGTAGTTTGTAGTTTAAGTTACATCTGGAATGAGCGGCCCCTAATCGAACTTTACCAGTCAAATGACAATGATCGCGAACCTTTACATCATCGATTAGGAAGGGCTCTTCGCAAATATTACAGGACGTCGTTTCAGAGAAAAGTCGCATTTCTTCATCAGTCAAGGGTATCATAGGAACCGGGGTCTTTAAAAATCGGTGATAAATATCAGAAACGTCTTGATCAAGAGTTTTAACAAATTGATTAGCACAATCAGGTCCTCTATAAGTTCTGAATATTGAAAGGGAATCGTCAAAAGAGCACTTAATCAAGTAAGCAAACGAGTGCGGTTGATGTTCGTGGGTAGGTGTGGTGAAGGTCTTGTTAGGATTGGAAAAGCATGTATGAATGGGTCGCAATATGGTTTCGAAGTCTGCATAAACAACAAAAGGTACTTTGATACGTTTGTGGTAGTTTTGAAATTTTAAAACGTTATTAGGGATGAGCCTACCCATCTTATCCAATTTGAGATAAGCAGTTGGCAGCGTCGTGTAAACGTGGTTGCAATCATTTCGCTGATGACGGTGCAGGTGAGCCACAGAGCTGAAGTATTGCAAGCAGCCGTCACATAGGAATTTGCGATGTTCTGTTTTGGAGAGTTGTTGAGAGAGCAAACGGGACATATCCTTAATCCAACAGTAATGATTATTTCCTCGATCATCGTGTAGCAAGAGTAAATTGATGTGCAGCCTTCGTTTGACGGACGAGTAGTAGAGGGGACCACCAATTTCCCAGATCCATTTTCCATCCTTCAAAACGTATTCAGTCCCGTAAACATTCACAGAGCAATGGTTCTTCGTTTCAAACTTGGGAATGTCGTTTAATTTAATAGGAAAATCGATACCGTCATAGTCCATCGTGCGGGAGTAATGCGGATAGGAAGTCGTTCTGTGCTGGTTGGCTTGGGCGGGATACAATGCTGAGGTTATTGCCCACGCAAAGCAGGCTTGGTCATCGTTTCGTACGTTCACAACAGCTCTCTTAAGTACAATTTGTTTAGGTAGAGGAATGTAAGATGAAGCTCTAAGAGGATTGTACTTGTTGCAATTGAGTTCTAGGAAAAGGACTCTTTCCAAAGCCCATCCTGTAAGAATGAAATAATAGTAAACACAAGTGAAATATATATAATGAGAGAATGATAAATTACCTGACTCTCGTTCTTGAAACTCAGAAGCTTTACCCTCAAGAACGTCGAAGAAGCTTTGGAGAATATTGGAAAGATCCGTCGACTGAGTGACAACTTTATTATTGGTGTTGAAGGATTTCACGTCAACCAATTGTTTAGCATCGTGCACATACCGTCCGAAAAGTTCAAGATTTAGTTTAAGCGTGTCATGCAGTTGTATCTGATTACGAATAACACGCAAGCATTTGTCGAAAACTTCGGCGAAAAAGTCGGTATACGACAGGAAGAACTTGGCGGATGAAATACGAAAGGACACAATTCTGTTAGCGAACGCGGACGAAAGGAAAGTAATTCCTTCCTCAAGAGGAGAGCAGCAAGTTTGTTTATGCTTGAGGCTGCGAAGGTGACCGTTGTAGGAATGTTGTGGAACGTAAATGTTACAAGTATTACACCAGCGGTCAGAAGAACCAGCAGGCGTAGCAATTTTAAGTTTTTTCTTCGGTAGAGGCGATGTACGTTGGAGCTGTGCTCGTTTCCGACAAGAAGTTAATCGATGTCTTTTTAAATTATCAGATCGTGTAAAGGAAGCATCACAGTCCGGACAAGGGATCATAGCGGCTTGCGGTAAGAGGTATATCTCGACAACGACTGAGGAATACTGAACGCGAGGGACAATAAATAGCTATAGGAAAAGGGGAGGGATGTGTAAGGTGGAGATGACATAAGGAGAGGGGCGAAAGGAATATATACTGAAACTGTAGTGGGTACGGTGTGGTAAGATGAGTGCTAGAGAACAGGGTAACGGTGTTGATTTAGCTGCTGAGCTAAATATGAACGAAACCGAGCTGGCTGATATATTGGAAAACTTCTTTCCAAACGATTCCTTCACATCATCCGCTAAAGGTGAGGGGTGTGTTGGAGGTGCTACCACGGTAACGATGGCGGAGCCTGTGGCCAGCACCTCTACGATGGCGGTGGCGGGATCGAAGTCGATATCGATGAAGCCGAAGAAGCGATCGTACACACGAAGGTTGTCGGCTGCTCCATTCGATTATTGCAAGATAGTCGACCAAGTAGGAGAAGCCATAAATAGTGTTAAGGAGGAAAAGCGGCGACGAGAAATGGTACTGAATGAAAGAGAGACAAAGGCCGCTTCATTGACTGAGTACATGAAGCGGAAAGAGAAGGAGCTGGAGGAGTTGAACAGATCGGTAGTTGAAACGAGAAAGGAGGTACAAGAAATCGAACATAAGCTAGCTAACCTCAAGTCCGCTTTACTGAGTAAATTTAATGACTAAAATTCAATGATGTTTTATATTATATTATATTGTATTATATTAAATAAAATTCTGTTAAATTGCATCTTTTTATATTTTGTAATTAAAGAAAATAAAAGAGAATATAAATTATACATATATTTATTTATCAAAATAAAATAAGAAATATATAATACAAAGCAATACAAAGTTCAATTGAATGTTTTTATATACATTGCTGCTCCGTGGTCCATGGCACAGATGACCAGTGTCCCCTGGAACGAGCTCCACGACAGCTGGGCTTCCAGGTGTTCGCAGAAGGCTCCGATCGGTCTTCTATCGGTCACCTTCCATAGTGTAAAGCCTCCAGGTGTGGTACTGGTGAAGATCATGGTGTCAACATTGATGTTTATATCGGTTGGCACGGAGCCATGGAACAGTACAGTATATTGCGCCATTGTTGATTGTATTCACTTGGATTGATTATTGATTGTATTTACTTGAACAGTCTTAGTGATCTGTGCTGAACGTTGTAAAAACTTGAGTATTTATACAATTTCGAGGAGGAGGATATGAGTGGGGTAAAGTTTAGAACAGCACAAGTGTTTGTGCGAAGAAGGAACTGTATACCAGCAACACTTTGCTGACCAAACTGTGCATATTTCAATAACAATCATAATAGGTATTGATTTTCCTGATATTTTATAAATTAAAAATTATTGTAGCAAGAAAATTCCGAGTTCCCAGGAAATTGATGGTATTCGAGGGTATCCTATAGCGCCTTCAGACATTTACGCTAGTGTGTGTATTTGCTATTTATACAAAGTTTATTTACATATGTCTTATGGTAGAATGCGCCGTCAGCCATGTACGCTAGTATGCGTATTTGTGTTCGGACTTAGTTTAGCGGCTAAAACTGTTACAATTCTCTGTCAGCAGAATTTAGATTCTGCCGTACAGAGTGTGATTCTTTCCGAATTGTACATAATACAGAGTGTTCCCACAACTTCCACATACTTTCTGATTAACACCTGTATACCAGCAGCACTTTGCTGACCAAACTGTGACTGTGCATATTTCAATAACAATAAGAGAATTGTAACAGTTCTACCTGCCAAACCAAGTCGGAACACAAATACACATACTAGCGTAAATGGTTGATGGCGCATTCTACCATAAGATATATGTAAATATACTTTGTATAAAAAACTAATACGCACAAATGGCTGACGACGCATTCTACCACAAGACATATGCAAATAAACTTTGTATAAAAAGCAAATACGCATACTAGCGTAAATGGCTGTAGAGTGAGGTGTGGATACTTTCTGATTAACACCTGTATACCAGCAGCACTTTGCTGACCAAACTGTGCATATTTCAATAACAATCATAATAGGTAATAAACTTTGTATAAGAAGCAAATACGCACACTAGCGTAAATTGCTGACGACGCATTCTACCATAAGACATATGTAAATAAACTTTGTATAAATAGCTGTAATTTATTGTAATAAAGTCAGTCAGGATTAGACCTGACTCGCTTATAATTGGATCCTGAAACACGCTTCCAATTCATCGGTCCTTATCAGGACCACCCTGGCTCTACGCGCACCTTTTTGGTAGCAATCACGTCATGTATGTTACAATGTAGCGGACCTCTGCTTTTCTGCCACAGCTGCAGATTTTATCATTGCGATGTCATAACCTGTGCTGCCGACCTTGTCGTCAGGGGACTCAATCGTTAAGTCCGAGAGGGGTAGTTGTCTGAATTTGATACTTCTGACATTGCCAAGTGGTACCTTCAGCCTTCAACATCAATAGTGAGAGAGGCACCTTTTTTTTTAGCACCGCTCCCTATACCTTTAATTACTTCTTGAAATTTAGGGTAGAAAACTACTTTATGTTTTCATAAACCTACCTTTCAATTACGATGCCATTACCTATCCCCTCTCCTATACCTTCCTTTTCCTTTTTAAAGACTTGTGACCTTGACACACTTGCCATATAACTTCTTATTATCCCCAAACTCTACCTTAATCTTATATCTCAAACGTCTACTAACTTTTGTTTCTATATTTATTTCTTAACACAAATATATACATGTACACGTACTACGCTCCTTCTACGTAACCAAGATTATTACTTATTTCTATTACAAATCGTTCTTCAAATACTGTCTTCATTTATATCAAAATTGAGTGGGGTAAAGTTAAGATCATCACAAGTGTTTGTGCGAAGGAGGTAAACTAGAAAGAGAAGTTTTTTGAGTTATTAATGACAATGTAAGTTACAGTGAAGTGTGGATACTTTCTGATTAACACCTGTATACCAGCAACACTTTTCTGACCAAAACTGTGCATATTTCAATAACAATCATAATAGGTATTGATTTTGCTGATATTTTATAAATTAAAAATAATTAGTATTATAAGAAATTGTAGCAAGAAAATTCCGAGTTCCCAGGAAATTGATGGTATTCGAGGGTATCCTATAGCGCCTTCAGACATTTACGCTAGTGTGTGTATTTGCTATTTATACAAAGTTTATTTACATATGTCTTATGGTAGAATGCATCGTCAGCCATTTACGCTAGTGTGCGTATTTGTGTTCTGACCTAGTTTAATAAATTACAGCTATTTATACAAAGTTTATTTACATGTCTTATGGTAAAATGCGCCTTCAGACATTTACGCTAGTGTGTGTATTTGCTATTTATTCAAAGTTTATTTACATATGTCTAATGGTAAAATGCGCCGTCAGCCATGTACGCTAGTATGCGTATTTTTGTTCGGACTTAGTTTAGCGGCTAGAACTGTTACAATTCTCTGTCAGCAGAATTTAGATTCTGCTGTACAGAGTGTGATTCTTTCCGAATTGAACATAATACAGAGTGTTCCCACAACTTCCCCCATTACAGACAACCTCTAAGTTTCGTTGGAAGCAAATTGTTCTTCATGGAAGACTAAACTTTTTTTTTATTCAGACATTTTCTCCCTATCATCTACCCTTCATACACTTTTCGAGGGTTAAAGTATGAGGGTGAAACATGTTAAAAAAATATTTCTCGACTTTTCAGCAGCGGATTCTCTTCTCAACCCCTTTTCCACCTCATTTTTCATCCCTTGCATACCTATACACAAACTTGTGACCTTGACACTTTTTCCATATAACTTCTTATTATCCCCAACACGCTGTACTGTATTCTTTACAATACTTAAGAGCAAAGGCTTCAACTCTTCCGATCCGTTATGTTTTCATAAACCTACCTTTCAATTACTATGTATACTTTCTGATTAACACCTGTATACCAGCAGCACTTTGCTGACCAAACTGTGACTGTGCATATTTCAAAAACAATAAGAGAATTGTAACAGTTCTACCTGCCAAACCAAGTCGGAACACAAATACACATACTAGCGTAAATGGTTGACGGCGCATTATACCATAAGATATATGTAAATATACTTTGTATAAAAAACAAATACGCACAAATGGCTGACGACGCATTCTACCACAAGACATATGCAAATAAACTTTGTATAAAAAGCAAATACGCATACTAGCGTAAATGGCTATAGAGTGAGGTGTGGATACTTTCTGATTAACACCTGTATACCAGCAGCACTTTGCTGACCAAACTGTGCATATTTCAATAACAATCATAATAGGTAATAAACTTTGTATAAGAAGCAAATACGCACACTAGCGTAAATTGCTGACGACGCATTCTACCACGACATATGCAAATAAACTTTGTATAAAAAGCAAATACGTACACTAGCGTAAATGGCTGACGGCGCATTCTACCATAAGACATATGTAAATAAACTTTGTATAAATAGCTGTAATTTATTGTAATAAAGTCAGTCAGGATTAGACCTGACTCGCTTATAATTGGATCCTGAAACACGCTTCCAATTCATCGGTCCTTATCAGGACCACCCTGGCTCTACGCGCACCTTTTTGGTAGCAATCACGTCATGTATGTTACAATGTAGCGGACCTTTGCTTTTCTGCCACAGCTGCAGATTTTATCATTGCGATGTCGTAAACTTGTGCTGCCGACCTTGTCGTCAGGGGATTCAATCGTACCTCTGCGAAAAGTCGGGCTTTGTTTACGAGATCGAAGATACGCACACGCTGTACTGTATTCTTTGCAATACTTACGAGCAAAGGCGTCAACTCTTTCGATCCATTATGTTTTCATAAACCTACCTTTCAATTACGATGCCATTACCTGTCCCCTCTCCTACACCTTCCTTTTGCTTTTTAAAGACTTGTGACCTTGACACACTTTCCATATTACTTTCTTATTATCCCCAAACTCTACCTTAATCTTATATCTCAAACGTCTACTACCTTTTGTTTCTATATTTATTTCTTAACGCAAATATATACATGTTTGCTTCATATGCCTGTACCTTACACTTTTCTCCACTTCCTCTACATTATCATGTAAAAGGATTTAAGAATCGTAAACTTCAGACGACTGCAGACGTATTTAATTTCACATGTACATATGTTTCAACTCATTGTGAAGCATTCGACCACTACATACAGACAAGTTTAAAGTCAATGACCTTGACCTTAAGTAGCCTCTCCTCCTCTGAATTAGAACCGGTCATCTTACACTACTCATAATTTTTTTTCTCTTACACTTTTTACATCGAACCAACATTATCCTCCTCTTTCACATCCACTACATCCCCCACCTTCATCACCCTTTTTCTCACCACCACTATCCCCACTATTTTCCCCATCTAGTTTCACCCTTTTTAAATCATTCGCTCTCTGTTCACAAGACCATTCCTTCTCCAACCTTCCTCATAATAACATTATGTCTATGAACCAAGAACAAGGTACTCTCCTCCCAAACAATTACTCATTACCTGAGCTGTACAACCATTCCTACCTCCAAGGTTACCACTAAGCTGCAGTGTCAGTAATGTCTTCAGCTATGTGCCAGGACGAAAGGCTTCGTTTGCCTTTCATGTGGTATATTGACCCTGTATAGCACACTTCTATGCACCGCACGAAGCTTCTCAAATGTCAAAGCTGATACAACAGTTTTAGTTGTAAAATACCTATGTAGTGATTTTTGTTCAATAACTCAGACAAGTAAAAAAGAATTAGAATTAAGCTAGCCATTGTAGTGATAAGTCATATTGTGTAATGTGTATTTCTGTTCAAATAAATTGTTTTTTTAAAATCGTTATTTCGGCATCGACATAACTGGCGCTGCGAACAGGATTCCAAGAGGGTCTTCACTAATCATTTTGAAAAAATAAGAAGAATCCTCAAATCTCAGATTTGCAACGTTTGGAATCCAACCCGAACCTACACAAGATTATTGGCAGAAATAATCAACAAATAGAGCGACACCCACGAAACTGTCTTATTCATCTGGAACTAGGACAATCCATTGCGTTCTCTATTTTTCGGAAGTATTTAGACAAATAGGTACAATGGTTCGTATCATTGCTTTCTAACCTTGCTTCCCTTGATTTACACAATGACTACCACTCCAGCTACTGCAACAATTTCTCTTACTGAATTTAAGACTCGTTTCGACTTTTTCTTTAATTTAGTTCCAAATTTTGATTGCAAAGAAAGTGAATTAGCCCAGTTTATCAGATCAGCTGATAACTTTTGGACAAATATTTCTACTTCGAGCCCAGAATTTCAAATTTCTAAATTCTTAGCATTAACAAATAAATTAAAAGGTGATGCTAGTCTATTATACTCAGTTGAAAGACCTGAGGACTGGCCCACTCTTAAACAATTGCTTAAGGATCGTTTTAGCTGTTTAGAAAACACAGATTTGCTTTATAATCAATTAATGGGGTGTGCAATGTACCAAAATGAGCACTATGAAAATTACTATCTGAGGGTACATTCCATTCTCAGTAAATTAAATGAATCAGTTGACGGTCAAGTTGACCAACAATATCGTAGGGAGCACTATAAGCGTGAAGCTACAAAAGTATTTTGCGCCGCTATAAACGAACCTTATCGCACACATTTATTATATAGACGTCCTTTTAATTTACAAAATGCTTTAACGTGTTGTAAAGAATTAGAAAATCTTAACCAATCAAGTATGATATATCAACAGATGCAACTTATACAGTCAGGAAACAAAATAACACATACACAGAACACTCCAAAAACTCCAAATGCACCACCCAAAGTAAATAATATTATTTCATCATATCAACCACAATTAGTCGTAAAACAACAATCGCGACCCACGTTCACAACAATGGGACAAGCCCCGAAAGCCTTTATTGCGCCCAAACCTCATCCTGCTTTTTTTCAACAAAATAAACCACAAGTTCAGAATCAATTTCCCAAACAACAATTTGTTCCATGCAACCCATTAGGTACCAAAGATGTTTCTATGCGAACTGTATCACAGTTCAGAAAACCTTTTGTTAATCATTTCCAAAATGTTACACGTTACCAACATCCAAATTATAAAATTGAAGAGGTAACAAATTTGGAAAATGACTCGCAAATAGTTTATGACGAAGATGGAAACGCATATCTTCCTATTACTCCCGAAACATTACCTGAAGGATACGACACATACCCCGAAAATAATGACGAATTAGCAGAACAAGATAATTTTATACAGGAAAACGAAAATTTTCCGAAAAACAGCCTCGAACCAACATCAGAATACTTAGATTTAGATGAACTTAACAATTTATTAATTAATATACCAAGACTACCGTATATACAATCATCTACTTTCAATTGCAAAATTCTAATAGATAGCGGAGCTTCTAAATCAGTTATGAACCCGAAATTGGCTGAACAATATTTTTCTGAATATCTTTATTACAGCCCATTTGAAATTAAAACAGCTCACGGTAAGACTAAAGGTCAATATCGTCCACAAATCCCACTTTTATACGAATTTGGTGAAGAAATAATAATCGAATTTTTAATTTTCAATTTTCACGAAACTTTTGACGCTCTCATTAGCAATGTTGATTTAAAATTAATAAATGCTATAATTGACTACAACAATCAAACAATCGCCACGCCTAACACCGTCATTCCATTTTTGGAATAATAAACACATACACACTTAAACATGTACCTGTTTCAATACATAAAGGAAACTTTGTCATCACAGACAACCATAAACATATATTACCAGGAATTTATACGGCAAATAATGGATATGCTTACGTACACTGTTTCAATAATTATAATTTTAACACTATTGGGCCTATGGAGATCGAACCTTTGGACAATTATGTTTACAGCTCAGATCCCCCTAATAACGTAGACATAATAGAGTTTGACCCATTAAAAGATCTGCGCACAGATCATATGAATTCAGAAGAAAAATACAAAATTATTAAACTTTGCAATCATTATAAAAGCATATTTCATTTCACAAAGAACAGACAAAACTTACAGCAGTTACTAATGTAAAACATCATATCCAAACTACAGACGACGAACCCGTTTATAAGAAATCCTTCCGATATCCTCAAAAACTCAAGGAAGAGATACAAAAACAAATAATTAAACTTCTAAATGACAATATTATAAGACCTTCTATTTCTCCTTACTCAAGCCCTGTTTGGACGGTCCAAAAAAGATTGACGCATCCGGACGAAAGAAATGGCGGATGGTAATTGATTGTAGGGATTTAAATAAGAAAACAATTGAGGATAAATATCCATTACCCAGAATAGACGATGTATTAGACGCTCTCGGTAAATGTTGTTATTATACAACCTTAGATCTTGCTTCTGGTTTCCATCAGATACCTATGGACCCGCGGTCAATAGAAAAAACGGCATTTTAGGTAGATAACGGCCACTACGAATATATTCGTATGCCGTTTGGCCTTAAGAATGCACCCGCCACATTTCAACGAATGATGGACGAGGTTTTAAAAGAATATTTGTATAAATTTGTGTTTGTCTATATGGATGACATTGTTATTTTCTCTAAATCTCTCCAAGAACATATTAATCATTTAAAACTTATTTTCGAAAAGTTAAAATTGGTAAATCTAAAGGTATCTCTTGATAAATCAGAATTTCTCCGTAAAGAAGTACCTTTTCTTGGACACATTATCACTACAGAAGGTATACGACCTAACCCCGACAAAATTAAAGCTATTAAGGAATTCCCTATCCCACACAATATTAAAACATTACGCGCTTTTCTCGGCCTCTCTGGATATTATCGAAAATTTATAAAAAACTACGCCAAAATTGTCACTCCTCTTACAAAGTGTCTTAAGAAAAATTCAAAAATAGAATACCAATCTCCTAATTATATAAATGCAGTAAAACAAATAAAAGAATTAATAACTAACGATCCCATATTAGCCTACCCCGACTTTACGAAAACATTCATTATCACCACAGACGCATCTGATAAAGCTATTGGTTCCGTTCTTTCTCAAGATAAACATCCGATTGCCTTTTATAGTAGAACATTAAATAGTGCAGAACGTAATTACTCTACCTTTGAAAAAGAGCTTCTCTCTATAATTGATTCCTGTAAACACTTCCGTCCTTATATTTTTGATAGAAAATTTATTTTGCAAACTGACCATCAGCCCTTAGTTTGGAAACATTCTTTGAAAGAACCGCAAAATCGACTCTGTCGCTGGAAAATTAAATTACAAGAATACGATTTCGATGTAAAACATATAAAAGGAAAAGAAAACAATGTGGCAGACGCATTGTCTCGCGTAGAAATTAATGCTCTTGAAGATGACTGAAAATTTAGATGTTGACTCATTATTGAATAACGCTCCTGAAATAACTCCGGAAAATGCTGATGAAATTTTAAACGATTTCGACCCGAATTTATTTGACGATCTACAAACAATACATTCTGCACAGGAAAATCCTGTACCTGTGATGCAAATCTCTGATAGACCCCTAAATTCATTCCAGATAATGATCAACGTTAAATTGGTATCACCAAAATTTAAATTAATAATGAAAGGTAACAGACAAACCCTTAACATCATTGCAAATGAACATGTCGATCTTAATTGGTTAAAAAACAAGTTAAACGAAGAACTTAAAGGTAGGATATGTAATCAAGTAGGAATATATTTCGAACCAAAAATTACAGAAAATTTTCAACAACAAATTTTTGAAGTACTTTACGACCATCTTCACACAAAAAACAATCAAGTAAAAATTATCAAAACTTCTAACAATCCGCCTACTTACAACCAAGAAAAAGCTCTAGACGAAATCTCTAAATATCACGACGCTAACCATAATGGCATTGATGAAACCTACTACCATTTATAAGCACAATTATACAGGGTGGTTCTGATATAAATACGGGTTTTTGGAGGGTGTCAACTAGATGCAATATCTATCGAATGGTAACTACAGCAGCGCGGTGAAGAAACAAAAAAAATTTCAAAATTTTTGAAAAACATCTTAACATGAATTAATTTGAATACGGTCCTGTGCGTTTTCGCTTTGACTTAAGCAACACATTTGGCAACTGTCACAAAATTCTGATGAACTAAACGCCATTTTCGAACACACTTGTTTACGTTACAGTAACCGAGTAACCTCATTCGCGGTCAGCTGATTGAAGACAGCGTTGCCACTACACACGACCAGGTCATTCGAGGACACGTTTTACACAGGACCGTACTCGGTTTTGCCTGTATTTTCACATACGTTTTTCTCGAAAACGGTAAACTTTAGGACCTGCGAAGTTTTGCTTAATTTTCTTATTTTCTACTGCCCATCGCCTCCTTGCAATATCCGCAGTTATATCAGAAACACCCTGTATTATCCAAACTTAAAGAAACTAATAAGCCATTACATTAACAAATGTGATGTCTGCCTTCAAGCTAAATATGATCGTAATCCATATAAACCTCCTTATAAAGGACCCATCGTATCTTCTCGTCCTTTCGAGATAGTAAGGTTAGATACATTTACATTAGCTAATCATAAATTCCTCACCTTCTTTGATCATTTTTCAAAATATGCTCAAGCCTATTACCTACAAGACACCAATATAACAACTTATATAAACAAAATTCGACACTTTATCAATCACCATAACCTACCCCGAAAAATTATTGTTGACATGATGACAGCAACATAGACGAAACGTACTTACTAAGTCACTGAATCGTCGAATTAACGTATATTATTACTAATATTAATAATAATATACTTTCAAATTCCGGCGGGGTCATGATGACAGCAATAGCTTTTCCCCCATTAATTTGAGGTAAGTTGTACGTGGTTCTTGAATTTAATTCACATTAATGTATTTGAAATCACCACTACTAAATGTATCTCGATATTTCATTGTTGATAGATATTCATAATAATATACATTAATTCTACGATTCCAGTGACTTAGTAAGTACGTTTCGTCGATGTTGCTGTCATCGTGTCGCCCTAGCTTGGTGGTTAGATTAATGGCGCGTAAAACCTTCTTTTTTTCCACATCATCATTTCCCTATTCATTCTATGACTATAAACATCATTGTAGCTTCATCTTTAATAATTCCATCTGGAATTTACCCGTTTTTATTCTTCGGGCTGGAAAAGTTTTTACTACTATTTACTATTCTGTAGAGAATAGATATCAGGTTTTCAGGTCTTCCCTTTTTTTTTCTTGTCGGTCTCGTGGGTCTTTCCGTTCTTTTCAGTATTGTAATACCTGACTGCACACTGGAGGAATGAAAAATTATTTCATCCCCATGTGGCCATCCCTCTCCTGTGTTGTCGATCTTTCTGGTCCCCTCTCGGGTAACTCTATTCAAGAAAAGAAGTTCCGCAACACAAAGAAGTTAAAAACTTACGCCACGATTTTCGTATGTTTTGCAACGAAAGCCATCCACATTGAAATTGGCATCGACCTTACCTCCGAAAGTTTTATCGCTGCATTGCGCCGGTTTGGCGCTCGCCGGGGAGTGTGTAAATACTTACACTTTGATAATGCAACAAATTTTTTCGAAGCAAAGATGGAAATCGCGGAAATTCAGGCCCTTTTGAGCTCATCGGACTACAACACAAAAATTTCTGAAAATCTTGCAAATTATGGTATGAATTGGCATTTTTTGCCACCCCGGGCTCCCTATTTCGGTGGTTTGTGGGAAGCCGCAGTTAAGTCGTTCAAAGAACTACATGCTGCGGGTGCTAGGGAATATGCTTTTCATCTATAATGAACTGCATACATGTATGAGGGAAATAGAGGCAATACTTAACTCACGCCCCCTTTTCCAGTTTTCTCTGACGCAAATGACCTATTAGTATTAACCCCTAATCCTCATTGGCGATTTATTGACCAATCTTACCGAAAGAGATTTTATTCAAACGCCAGCTAATCGTCTGTTAGCATGGCAGCATTCGCAGAAGTTGAAAAAACATTTCTGGAAGAAATGGCACGTGGAATGCCTCAAAGAGCTAAACATGAGAACAAAATGGGGAACTTCTTCACCCAACATCTGCATTTTGGAGGAATTTGGAAAGCTGGTAACAAATCAATAATCACTTGAAACGATTGTCGGGAACGTATCGAGGACATACGAAGAATTATACATATACTGTTCTCATCCAAATTGAAGTTATCCTAAATTCCCGTCCTTTACTACCTACTACTACTACTCAAATCCTAGTGATACAAAGGTAATTCATCTATCTCGACGGTAACATATTGAACAATTGACACAGCACGTTTGTCACCCTGGACAACATAACAACCGCAACCGTATTAAAGATAATTTTCTCGTATTTGTTTATTTAACAGGTGGGTTTTATTTGATAACAAATTTAATTAATGATTTGAATCACAGGTATTTTTTTGTATCTTCGTGTTAAGATTTCTTTTTATTTCTTACGTTCAAATTTAAATTATTTTGTTGATTATTTGAAATAAGATTAGGATTAAATAATGTTATAAAATACTTTTTGATATAATGAGTAAAAAATCAAAGAATCCATTCTATCCTGTCCATTGTGACGACTTCGTACCCCGGAATGCCGTCTGAAGCCACTCTAGAATCAGTTTGAATATGAACACATAGGAGGATTGAAATAGAAATATACGTACCTCGAGCTTCGAACGATGGACTTGTTAGAGATGTAGGAAAGTGAAGGGATGCTTGTGAGATGTAGAGTTCATGTGGTAGTGAGGGTAAAAGTTTTGGGATAAAACACCGCGAGTTTCAACGGGATTTTCAGGGACATGCAAAGAGAGTCAAACAAAAAGATGCAGGAAAATACTGAGGGAGAATAGGAAGCTGGAATATTGTCGGCTCACTGTCTCTTGCTTAAACCGAATTGTTACGCAATCTGGTCAGTTGAATAGTGTTCTTACCCGATCAGAGGTGAAGTCAAACAAGTATTTTGAACTCGCATTTATTCGATTCGAATTATTCGTGTCTGTTTCCGTGCCCGTAATTTAAAACCTTACCGTCGCCACCCCTTATCTGAGTCGTGCACAACCTTGCCACAGTTGTCCACTTATCGCTATTTGACCGAGAGTTGTACCGTTCGCCGTTACCCATACCGACTTGTCCGGTGCCGTAATCTACCATACTAGCGGTATCTCGTTGGTCAACCCTGACCCAGATGTTGCCGATGTCGATGTCGTACAATAAAAAGGTAGGTAAGCTTACTAATTTTTATGTGTATAGTAAGACCGTTTTACTTATCAAAATTTATGATTCTTTTGTTGTCACTTATCATGTGTCATTAGCATTAAGATGTAATTGTCTAATGCGAGTCCATTTTGTTCCATGTACAGTTCTTCACTGACTCATGTACTGTTCTTTGGTATTAAGTAGATGTCTAACAAGCACTTTAATTTAGTTTATTGGACTTGTATAACCAGAGAACGTTGATAAGCTGTTTTAGAATGGGTTCGTTAAGGTAAAATTTAGCAAACGTATATGCGATTAGATCGGCCTAAGGGAGTAAAAACCGATCAGCAGGGATCTAGAAGGAGCTGTCTTATATGCACTCTGATTAATTCAGGTCAACGTGAAGCTATCGTATTATACAGGGTGGTTCTGATATAAATACGGATTTTTGGAGGGTGTCAACTAGATGCAATATGTAATCGAATGGTCACTACAGCAGCGCGGTGAAGAAACAAAAAAAAATTCAAAATTTTTGAAAAACATCTTAACATGAATTAATTTGAATACGGTCCTGTGCGTTTTCGCTTTGACTTAAGCAACACATTTGGCAACTGTCACAAAATTCTGATGAACTAAACGCCATTTTCGAACACACTTGTTTACGTTACAGTGGTTACAGTAACCGAGTAACCTCATTCACGGTCAGCTGATTGAAGACAGCGTTGCCACTACACACGACCAGGTCAATCGAGGACACGTCTTACACAGGACCGTACTCGGTTTTGCCTGTATTTTCACATACGTTTTTCTCGAAAACGGTAAACTTTAGGACCTGCGAAGTTTTGCTTAATTTTCTTATTTTCTACTGCCCTATCACCTCCTTAAATATCCGCAGTTATATCAGTAACACCCTGTATACAACTTCTCCATGGAAACATAAATTCATCAGATTTCACATATATGTCTTGTTCACGATTTAGAACAACAATGGTCTCTTTGTACTTTCCTGTATCGGGTCGACTAACACCACCTAACCTGACCTGAAAAATCCCAAGATTGTTTTTTTTTTTCATCCAAAACATTTTAGGACCTTTTTGGATTATCCCCAGAGGGTCGTTTTTTTTTTAATTTTTTTATTTTTTTTATTTATTATTTTTTTAAATTTTTTTTTTAGAATTGTAATTAACTTATTTTTTCTATACAACACTCACATACTAACCCTTATTTACTACAACTACATATTGTAAGCTTTAATTTATATACTGCTTTAATAAATATAAAAATTTATGCGTAATAAGCCAAATATAGAAATATATCTAAGAACAGCTGTATAACGACTGTAATGCAAGGAGTCCCGGCACCAAGTGTCCCCTCCGGCCTCTCCAGTACTTGACGATGACGTATCGCTATCCATAACCCAAACAACTCCCAATAACATTGATATCATTGAAACCTGTTGCTAACACGGCCTTTCCTGACCATCCGAGTGTCCTCACTCGGAAATGTAGATTATTACAGAACGTCATGTATTTAACCATTACTGGTATTATTTGGAAACACCGCCTCGGCCATACTGTCTTATCTAAAACAAATTCTTTTTAATACAGTCAATAATTCAAAAGCCCGGATACAATGTTGAGTATAGAGAGACAAGCCAACAAATCCTGTCACATAAGGTTACGGCTCCAAAATAGCATTCTCAATCCAATCGAGATTTCCAAAATCTCATAAGCATGATGATTGCTTTTACAGACCTAGGTTGGCAATTAGTTGGGGAATCCCATTTTGACATATAGGTGCCAGTGTGACCACCAAGTTGTACAATTTTTGCCTTAATTGGCTGCAACGAATGCGTAATGTGCCTACTTTGACATCTGAGTGCCAATGTAACATCAAAACTAACGTATTTTCTTGCCTTCAACAGCGGCAATGAATGCGTGATGTGCCGACTTTGACATCTGAGTGCCAATGTGACATCAACACTAACGTATTTTCTTGCCTTCAACAGCGGCAATGAATGCGTGATGTGCCGACTTTGACATCTGAGTGCCAATGTGACATCAACACTAACGTATTTTCTTGCCTTCATCAGCGGCAATGAATGCGTGATGTGCCGACTTTGACATCTGAGTGCCAATGTGACATCAACACTAACGTATTTTCTTGCCTTCATCAGCGGCAATGAATGCGTGATGTGCCGACTTTGACATCTGAGTGCCAATGTGACATCAACAAATAAGTTATCGTACGTAATATACCCCAATGTATAATCTGACTGCGTTTTGTTTTATTTATTTTCAAATAAAAATTACCCTGTCAACTTAAATCTAAAATAATTTATCTGGTATAGATAATTGAGTAAAGTTTTTACCCAGCTATTATTTTATATTCCTACTTTCATAACGCTATTGTTTATAATACACTTGTATACTATGATGAATTTATCGGACGCAGATTACGATAACGAACCAATGTTATATATTTTTTTATCAATACGTCTCTGTTTACTTGTTACTTTTGTTCGTTGTTACTCTCGAGAGTGTCAAGGTGAAACTTTGCTACTTGATGAGTCACACGAAAGGACTCCACCCAAGCCAATAAAACATTTAGGCTTTGATAAATATAGAAATATATACGCAAATTCATAAAAATCATCATTCAAGTTAAATTCCGCAATAAATTTAATTATGACTGTACTCACCTCAACCTGCGGGTTACTTTACCAACCCCGAACTCCTTAATCTTTACCGAGTTCGCCACCTCGCCAAGTACGTTCATACCCAGAAAACGCCGGCGAAGATGGTATCGGTGTCTGTCAACTGCAACTTGATTCTTATTCCTTTCTTACTACCATGCTTTTCCAAGTTTTCACTATTTTCGTGTATTATGATTTCGTGGCATTGTGCAATCGCCACACGCTTTTATTAAACACCAATTTACTTCGCACGTGGGAATTTTTATCTCACTCCTGATGTAAGCTTCTTTAATAAATATAAAAATTTATGCGTAATAAGCCAAATATAGGAATATATCTAAGAACAGCTGTATAACGACTGTAATGCAAGGAGTCCCGGCACCAAGTGTCCCCTCCGGCCTCTCCAGTACTTCCGTTCGTCAGTACTCGATTTACAATTCACCTTATATACTACTATTTATCTAGACATCTACCTCTTGGTAACCGACGTCACCTGCTGCTTCGCGATGTCAAGCCACGTTTCCAGTTGTTCCAACTTCGGACGCTTTTCTTCCCTCGCGCGCTGTAAGACGTCCACTTCTTGATGGAGCTGGTGGTCCTCCTCCACCAGTTCGACCCGTTTGCTAAACAAGGCTTCCGTGTTACAGACAGACTTCGCCACTTTTGCTTCAAGCTGAGCAATCTCAACTTTCCACTTAGCGATCTCAGCTATCCACTTAGCGACGTCGTCGTCCTGTTCCAAGATAGCCTTGTCGACTTGGGCAATTTCAGCGCGCACCTTTTGCTGCGCAGCACGCCTTGCTTCCCAAGCGGACGTCAAATACGCCATCCCTTCGCACACTTTCGGAATTATCGCCAAGGCGCGTTCCAGACCATCTATGTCCTGTGATAGCGTCGTCTGAGAAGGCGGCGTTGGGGTTTCCGGAAGTGGAGAAACAGGCGATGGAATCGGCGTAAGCGTCGGAAGTGAAAAACCGCAGTCACTTGACACCGAAGCAGCACTTGTCATCGTCGTCGCCGTTGTCCAGGTACACGTCGTTGCCGCCGCCGTGGATGTGGTAAACGGCGTCGGTACCGTATCCCTCCTGGTGGTCGTTGGCGTGGTGGTTGCGGTGGTGGGTGACGTCATCGAAGGACGCCTCCTTTGCGTCATCTCCAGACTCTGCTTCTTTCCACCAGCAGAACATGTTGTTCGTGGCGCCGACGCTACAGCTATCGCCGCCATTGTAGTGACGGCGACCACAAACTCGCACTGAAAAACGAAATTATTAATTAACAATTACACAATTACTTCAACAATATTAACTAATACTTACACCACTTGTCCTCGATTTTCCATACCGGCATTTCGGTACAGCAGGTTTTCTTGCCTTTTTGCTGTTTTTCATTTTTTAAGTTTTTATTATCTCCAAGTCAATTTTAAAAAAATTAAAACTTGAGAATAACTATTTTATTGAGAAATTGAAGTGTACACTAGGAGTAGCCAACAATATCTGATCTACCTCTGTTTTACATGAAAACATGTAACCTATTTCTATTTGCTGAATAAGCAATCATGACATTACTCCTTCCCCCCACCAACAATATCTGATCTACCTTTGTTTTACATGAAAACATGTAACCTATTTCTATTTGCTGAATAAGCCATGGTTCACACGATAGATGAGCCATGTATGTGAACTTGTATGTATGTATGAGATAATACCAAACACCATGTCTATCCGTAGGTTCATAACATTACTATACATGTAACCTATTTCTATTTGCTGAATAAGCAATGGTTCACACGCTAGATTAGCCATGTATCAGTCCTTCTTCGCACAAACACTTGTATTGATCTTAACTTTACCCCCACTCATATCCTCCTCCTCGAAATTGTATAAATACTCAAGTTTTTACAACGTTCAGTACAGATAACTAAGACTGTTCAAGTTAATACAATCAATCCAAGTGAATACAATCAACAATGGCGCAATATACTACACCGTTTCATGGCTCCGTGCCAACTGATATAAACATCAATGTGGACACCATGATCTTCACTAGTACCACACCTGGAGGGTTTACACTTTAGAAGGTGACCGACAGAAGACCGGTCGGAGCCTTCTGCGAACACCTGGAAGCCCAGCTGTCGTGGAGCTCTTTCCAGGGGACACTGGTCGTCTGTGCCATGGACCACGGAGCAGCAGTATACATAAAAAACATTAATTGAACTTTCTATTGTATTATTGTATTGCTTAGTATTATATATTTCTTGTTTTATTTTAATAAATAAATATATATAATTTATATTCTCTTTTATTTTCTTTAATTACAAAATATAAAAAGATGCAATATAACAGAATTTTATTAAATATAATACAATATAATATAGAACATCATTGAATTTTAGTCATTAAATTAACTCAGTAAAGCGGACTTAAGGTTAGCTAGCTTATGTTCGATTTCTTGTACCTCCTTTCTCGTTTCAACTACCGATCTGTTCAACTCCTCCAGCTCCTTCTCTCTCCGCTTCATGTACTCAGTCAATGAAGCGGCCTTTGTCTCTCTTTCATTCGGTACGATTTCTCGTCGCCGCTTTTCCTCCTTAACACTATTTATGGGTTCTCCAACTTGGTCCACTATCTTGGAATAATCGAATGGAGCATCCGACAACCTTCATGTGTACGATCGCTTCTTCGGCTTCATCGATATCGACTTCGTTCCCGCCACCGCCATCGTAGAGGTGCTAGCCACAGGCTCTGCCATCGTTGCCGTGGTAGTACCTCCAACACACCCCTCACCTTTAGCGGATGATGTGAAGGAATCGTTTGGAAAGAAGTTTTCCAATATATCAGCCAGCTCGGTTTCGTTCATATTTAGCTCGACAGCTAAATCAACACCGTTACCCTTTTGTACAGCACTCATCTTACCACACCGTACCCACTACAGTTTCAGTATATATTCCTTTCGCCCCTCTCCTTATGCCATCTCCACTTTACACATCCCTCCCCTTTTCCTATTGCTATTTATTGTCCCTCGCGTTCTGTATTCCTCAGTCGTTGTCGAGATATACCTCTTACCGCTAGCCGCTATGATCCCTTGTCCGGACTGTGATGCTTCCTTTACGCGATATGATAATTTAAAAAGACATCGATTAACTTCTTGTCGGAAACGAGCACAGCTCCAAAGTACATCGCCTCTGCCGAAGAAAAAACTTAAAATTGCTACGCCTGCTGGTTTTTCTGACCGCTGGTGAAATACTTGTAACATTTACGTTCCACAACATTTCTACAACGGTCACCTTCGCAGCCTTAAGCATAAACAAACTTGCTGCTCTCCTCTTGAGGAAGGAATTACTTTCCTTTCGTCTGCGTTCGCTAACAGAATTGTGTCCTTTCGTATTTCATCCGCCAAGTTCTTCCTGTCGTATACCGACTTTTTCGCCGAAGTTTTCGACAAATGCTTGCGTGTTATTCGTAATCAGGTACAACTGGATGACACGCTTAAACTAAATCTTTAACTTTTCGGACGGTATGTGCACGATGCTAAACAATTGGTTGACGTGAAATCCTTTAACACCAATAACATAGTTGTCACTCATTCGACGGATCTTTCCAATATTCTCCAAAGCTTCTTCGACGTTCTTGAGGGTAAAGCTTCTGAGTTTCAAGAACGAGAGTCAGGTAATTTATCATTCTCTCTTTATATATATTTCACTTGTGTTTACTATTATTTCATTCTTACAGGATGGGCTTTGGAAAGAGTCCTTTTCCTAGAACTCAATTGCAACCAGTACAATCCCCTTAGAGCTTCATCTTATATTCCTCTACGTAAACAAATTGTACTTAAGAGAGCTGTTGTGAACGTACGAAACGATGACCAAGCCTGCTTTGTGTGGGCAATGACCTCAGCTTTGTATCCCGCCCAAGCCAACCCGCACAGAACGACTTCCTATCCGCATTACTCCCGCACGATGGACTATGACGGTATCGATTTTCCTATTAAATTAAACGACATTCCCAAGTTTGAAACGAAGAACCATTGCTCTGTGAATGTTTACGGGACTGAATACGTTTTGAAGGATGGAAAATGGATCTGGGAAATTGTTGGTCCCCTCTACTACTCGTCCGTCAAACGAAGGCTGCACATCAATTTACTCTTGCTACACAATGATCGAGGAAATAATCGTTACTGTTGGATTAAGCATTTGTCTCGTTTGCTCTCTCAACCACACTCCAAACCAGAACATCGCAAATTCCTATGTGACGGCTGCTTGCAATACTTCAGGTCTGTGGCTCGCCTGCACCGTCATCAGCGGAATGATTGCAACCACGTTTACACGACGCTGCCAACTGCTGATCTCAAATTGGATAAGATGGGTAGGCTCATCCCTAATAACGTTTTAAAATTTCAAATCTACCAGAAACGTATCAAAGTACCTTTTGTTGTTTATGCAGACTTCGAAACCATATTGCGACCCATTCATACATGCTTTTCCGATCCGAACAAGACCTCCACCACACCTACCCACGAACATCAACCGCACTCGTTTGCTTACTTGATTAGGTGCTCTTTTGACGATTCCCTTTCAATATTCAGAACTTATTGAGGACCTGATTGTGCTAATCAATTTGTTAAAACTCTTGATCAAGACGTTATTGATATTTATCACCGATTTTTAAAGACCCCGGTTCCTATGATACCCTTGACTGATGAAGAAATGCGACTTTTCTCTGAAACGTCGTCTTGTAATATTTGCGAAGAGCCCTTCCTAATCGATGATGTAAAGGTTCGCGATCATTGTCATTTGACTGGTAAAGTTCGATTAGGGGCCGCTCATTCCAGATGTAACTTAAACTACAAACTACCCAACTTTGTGCCTGTATTCTTCCACAACCTCTCCGGTTACGATTGTCATTTATTTTTAAAAGAAATGGCTGTCAACGATGTTAAATTTAGCGTAATTGCTCAAAATAAAGAAAAATACGTTTCCTTTACCAAATTATTGCGAGTTGATACTGTTCCCGGTGTTTCAGATAACTCTACTCAAAACGTATTTGTTAAGATTCGATTTCTCGATTCCTTTCGTTTTATGGCTTCCTCCCTCGATAAACTGTCTGAAGAACTCGACCCTTCTCAATGCTTCCAAGTGAAGAAGTATTTTTCTGATCCTACACAATTTCAACTAGTGCGACGGAAAGGGGTTTTCCCTTACTCCTACGTCGACGATATTACTAAACTTGACCAATCAACGTTCCCTCTCAAACACGATTTTTTCGATAAATTAACATCTCTACCCATTTCCGATGAAGATTATGAAAGAGCTGCGACCGTTTGGAAAACCTTTAACTGCTCCACTCTCGGAGAATATTCTGACCTCTACTTGAAAACCGATGTCCTACTGTTAGCTGACGTGTTCGAGAATTTTCGTGAAATATGTATTTCCACTTACGCCTTGGACCCCGCTCAGTATTACACCGCTCCCGGACTAGCGTGGGATAGCATGTTAAAGTTCATTCGCGTTAATTTAGAACTTCTAACTGACATCGATATGTTAAAGTTTTTCCAAAAAGGGGTACGCGGAGGAATAAGTCAGTGTGTTCAAAAAATGCATTTCGCTAATAACCCACACCTTCCTGATTATGACGCATCTGCTCCCACTTCCTACATTATGTATTTGGATGCTACCAATTTGTATGGACACAGCATGAGTCAATACCTTCCCATATCCAATTTTCGTTGGCTCACCGATGCTGAAATTGATGAATTAAATGTTCTCGATTTACATGCTTCTTCTGAATTCGGTTGGTTATGTACTTGAAGCTGACGTTCAATATCCCCAAAATCTACACGATTTACATGCTGATCTTCCCTTTTTAGTTGAAAATATTATTTCTCCTGGTAATGCTAATGGTAGAGTCAAAAAATTTATTCCGAACCTTATGACTAAGACAAAGTTTATTGTTCATTACCTAACGCTTAAACAAGCTCTCCAGAGCGGATTAAAATTACTTAAAGTGCATAGAGCTATTCAGTTTAAACAGTCACAATGGTTGAAACCTTTCATAGATTTGAATACTAGAAAACGCGATATGTGTAATAATAAGTTTGGGAAATCATTCTTTAAATTGATGAACAACAGTATTTTCGGAAAAACGATGGAGAACGTTGATAAACGAGTTGACGTCAAGTTAGTTACTCATTGGCAAAACGTTGGACGGTACCTTGGTGCTGAAAGTTTAATAGCTAAACCCAATTTCAGAAATTCAAAAATTTTCACCCCCCATTTCGTAGCTATTCAGATGAATAAATTACACATTGTTTACGATAAACCGCTCTATGTAGGTTTCACTATTTTGGATTTATCAAAAGTTGTTATGTATGACTTCTACTACGGCTTTCTTAAGCAAAAATATCAAGAAAATATTTCTATGATGTATATGGATACTGATTCCTTCATTCTTAAAGTTTTCACCGAAAATTTCTACAGAGATATGATTGAAAATATTCATCACTTCGACACTTCCAATTATCCTCATGATGATAGTTTCAATATCCCTATTAACTCTTCTGTTATTGGCAAATTTAAAGACGAATTCCCTAATAATCCCATTAAAGCATTCTATGGAACCGGAGCAAAAGCTTACTGCGTTGAAGCCGTTGATCAAATTGTTAAAAAAGCAAAAGGTGTCAAGAAAAATGTCATTAAATTACATATTCAAATCGATGATTACCTACGCGTCATTAGAGATGACGCCACCATTCCTAAATGTATGAATGTTTTCGTTTCCGATCTGCATACTATGTTTACCCATATGAAAACGAAAGTAGCCCTCTCTCCCAAAGATGATAAACGTTTCTTAATTCCGAAAACAACGAATACTCTTCCTTGGGGACATTACAATATTAAAAACTCAAACAGTTCCCTTTCAAAGTTCGACGGTGCCGTTGATCGATTTATACAAAATTTTCATCAACCGTATACCGACGACTTAACGGTTGGAGAATACTTTATTAAAAGACTTTTCGAAGCTTCGTCACTTCCACAGGAAGCCATTGATAATATTTATGAACACCTACTGTAATACCTACCTGGAGTTCTGTTTAAGTATAGCTTACGCTGAAATGTCACTCAATGTAAATATTTTATCGTTAATATTGGCTGTATTGTATAAATAATAATAATAATGAAACGTTACTACACAACTTGTTTGCTTACTATTTTTATTCTGCGAAATATATTCCTCAACTTTACAAATAACATGTGTACGATTTCTACTGTTACAATTTATTGTTTCAATAACATTAACAATGAATAAATTTTCTTATAAGCTTCGATATTACTTGATGGTCATTTGCCTGAGTCAGGACCGCTCTGCCAGCCTGCAGCTTTCTCCGTTCCTTCTCTTAAAATATTTTCTTCTATCCATTGCAGCACTGTTTGATGACGACAATTGGTATTTGGACTTAATGTATACGGAAGCCGAAACAAGTTGATCAGTTTAATACACTTTTCCGGTTGTGCGTAGTATGCTACATCCAGTATTAAGTCATCCACACACTTTAACAATGTAACATACTTTTTCTTGACATTCATTACGGAGAACTTCTTATCCCGCATTAGAACTGATCCGTTTGTTAACATTTCCTTTAAAAAATATACGTCGTGTCGCATGAAATTATACTTTGTATATTTGTGAAGTTTTCGACGAATTTTTCTGTTTATACATTGATAGACCTTCACAGTCACTCAAGGATAATATATATTTTTAATATATTTCCAATTTCCTCATACTTTGTTTTATTTAAAATCATTTCGACATCATCAACCGTTATTTCCACTGTTTCACAGCAACCTTTTAGAGATTCATCCACCAATTCGTCACACCTTTGCTTTCTTTCGAATATGAAGTATAAAATATCGAACGATGTCTCTTGTGTTACAGTTAACAATTTGAATGCTTCCTTTGGTACTGCAACCCCCAACTTCGACAACACAACCTTAACTCTATCTGAATCGTTTGATAGTATTGCTCTTCGATCGGTTTTTCGTTGTATGTCAACAACGACAATCCTCCACCTTTAGAAAATTTCGATGTTTGCTGTCTTAACTTGTAAACTGCTCCCGTACGTTTTAATATATCAGCGTAGTCTTTCCTTTCTTTCATCGATGTCGGATATTCAGAACGTAATTTGAAGAGTAGCTCGTATAATCCCACAGTACCTATGTATTTAAATTTTCCATCGATTACAACGTTTGGTCCGTCAAAATCCAGTTCAGAATCACCAATAAAAAATTTATTTGTGTTCCATTCGTATCGAACTTTATCAAGACGAGGATTCAGAACGTCAGCGTTAAATGTGCCACCTTCATAGTCTTTAATAATTCCTTCTATATAGTCTCGAGGTAGAGGATCGAATTCTTCCAAATATTGAGCAAATCGAGAGCAATTAATATAGTCTATGTACGCTTTCTTCGATTGTTCAAAGTCATCATTATCCTGGTCTGTGTTTTCATGACCCGTTGTTGGATCACTTTCATAAACACCTTCTTCCCTTAAGAATGAAGGAGCACCTGGTAGTAAGGTACCTGGAGCATTCGAAGGGTCAAGCTTTCTAATTTTTATTGGTGTTGACGAAGCTGGAACGTAACCTTTCGACCAATTACTCACTTCTGGCTTTGATTCTTTTTTGGTCTCTTCACCCAGCTCTGATTTCAAGTTAAGAAGCGATTTTGTAAGTGGTTGATATGCTTGCTGCAACAGGAGATTCTGTCCTGCTGTCGATTCCTTTAACATTTGCAATTTCCTCTTTACCGCTTTCCTAACTTTGATTAGTTCTTTCTTTGCTTTTACATACATGCTCTTGTCAAGGTTGTCTATTAACAACTGATTGACTTTATATCACTTACATTAATATATATTTATCGAATCCTAAGCGATATCTTCCCTCATTTATACCACAATCCTTGTTTATCACTAGAAATCCAAACTTCTCTTTCCAACACTGCACAAATATTTTTAAATTGGTCAAAAGTCATGTCTGTAGTGACATGGTCTGCGAAGACGTGTTAGAGATTTAATTCATCCTGTTTAAACAGTATTATTAAATTTGCGTTATCTCTAATTAAATGTTTAGGAATCTGTGCATATGTTTGATTTAAATAAAAAGTGTCGATTGAGCTGTCTTCCCATACTAAAGTATTGCCTTATCTTATTTTGATTTTCATTCGCAACATCGTCAAAGATGAATACAGAATTAGGTCTTGCCTGTGATGGGGCAATTACATCGTCAGAGTCTCTATAGGGAAAATAACCAATTCCAGCAATTGGTTTCAATAATTCAGCTAAATACTTATATTTTGGTTGATACAATGACTTTGAATAAACATATATATTTTCAAACCGTAAACCGTTTGGTTGCTCCAAAAGACCCATAATCACATTTGTTTTTCCGCAATTTGAAGGTCCTGCAACGATGCATCTAATTGTTGATGGTAATAAAGGACCATGACGATTTATTTTCGAAGGGATGTTGAAGTCACGATTGGTTATGGGTAGAGCAGATGGATGTTGTACTATCCGCATGTTTATTGATTATTAAAAGGTTTGCGCATGTGCTCTCGGATATATAAATTTAGAGTTAACAGTGTTTATGTAGTCAGTTCGTTCAGTATAGTGAAAGAGCTAACACTACCCATGTTCCATGACACGAGGTTTTCTGAATAGGTTTATAGATAAATTACCTATTGAATGACACCTCCCGGGGTATAACTTTTGCGGTCCAGGGACTCGACTAAACAAACGATTAGCTCGAGGTGATATCGGTATAAATCCCCTTGACGAATCTTGTAAATTACACGATATTGCTTACGAAACTTTTCCAGACATTTCCCATCGTCGAATTGCTGATAAGGTTTTGGCGCAACAATCATTACAAAGACTAAAGTCGTCGGACGCGTCTTTTGGTGAACGCTTGGCAGCTCTCACAATTGCTTCAGCTATGAAGGGTAAAGAGAAACTTGGAATGGGGCACAAAAAGCGACGTCGTAAAGTTGGTGGTTTAATTCCTTTGCGAAAAATAAAGAAGAGAAGACGAACAAGAAAAGGAGGAGCTCTACCGTTTCGTAAGCTAGTGACAACTGCGAAAATTGCTCTTAAGAAAACGAAACCTCTCCAGCTGATACATGCTGCTAAAATAGCACTAAATACAATTCGTAAATTTGGAAAGCGATCTAAATCTCCCAGAATCATTCCTATTCCAAAGACAGGTGGTTTTCTACCGTTAATTCCGATTTTTGCTGGACTATCAGCACTTGGAGCTCTCTCTGGCGGTGCTGCTGGGATAGCTAAAGCTGTACGCGATGCGAAAACAGCACAACAACAGCAAGAAGAAGATAAACGTCATAACGCTTCAATGGACGCTATTGCTCTTGGAAAGAATATTTCAGTACAACCTTTCCGTAAAGGTTTCGGTTTATACCTTAGACCTTATCAACAAAAAAAAAAACGTAAAATTTTTCGTAAAGTTGCCTAACCGTCCTTTGACAGATTTGGATTTAGTCAATTACATTAACTATTTACAAATTCCACATTTTCGGGGAATCTTTATGCGTAACGAATTACCCAGAAAAGTTAAAAGGTGTGAAAGTGGAATTGTTAATTTAGATTTAGACACAGGAACTGGTACACATTGGACAGCGTATGTAAAACGAAATAACAAAGCTATGTACTTTGACAGTTTTGGAGATCTCCGTTCACCTAAAGAATTTGTTCAATATTTACAATCTTCCAAACTAACAATAAATTCGATTTTGAAGGTTCTACACCACCAGTCGTTGTTCTTCCGGAAGGATCCTGTTAAGAACTTTAATGTTTTTTGTATATATTTATTTTAAATTTTTAGTTTTGTTTGGTGTTGGTATATATGTAATATCTAAATATTTCACGGTATTGTTAAGATTGTATTTTCCAAAATTGGTCATATTATCATTTACCTAGAACAGGTAAACAGGTAAAACCCTCCATAATAATTCTGCGTAGCAACTGACAGAATGTTAACCCTTGTGTTAATTACCTTCATGTATTGTATGGCAAACAAGGGTTGAAATTATGTATGTATATGATAAATTTTACCTGTATAAAACCTAAATACATTGTACTGAACAGATCAGTATCTTTAAGCTGTTACCACGTGTCGGTTAAAACTGTTATTAACCTGTAAATATTGAAAATATTATTGTTGACGAAACTTCAAGAAATAAACGTGTACATATCAGCATCCGATTTTTTGTAAGTGTGCAACAAGCAGGAAAGATAGTTATTTTTCATTGTTGCTGTGTTGCAATATTGCCAGAGTGCAATTCATCCCTAACAGATCCTATGAAATCGATGATATTAATAATTATCTTCGCGAGAAATTGCGAGATACTGATGATGCTATTGAATTGTTTGGAGACAATACTACCTTAAAAAGCCATATAAAAAGTACCAAAAAAGTCAACTTCGCTCCTACAGATTCTCCCGCAAAGATATTGGGTTTTGAAAATAAGCTTCTACCATCACAAAGAGGTGTCTGATCATGTAGCTGACATTTTCAAAGTAAACACGATTTCAGTGATGTGTAACCTCGTAACTAACTCCTACATACATACCAGTAATGGTGTTAAAGGACTAGATGGACATATACTACATCAATTCTTTCCCAATGTACCCCCCGGATTTAAAATTGTTGAGAATCCAACGAATCTTATTTATTTATCAATCAACACTCGTGTCATCGACTACATTTCCCTTAAAATAGTTGGTGAAGACGGTAATCTAGTTAATTTCCGTGGAGAGCGTGTCACAATAAGACAGCACTGACGAAAAGCGTAACATGGTAGTGCAATATAGCCGTCCCCAACGATATTCCAAGGAGAATAGTACTATAAAACTATTACCACAATCCCGGATGCTTATTTCGCCTACAACCATTAAGCGATTAACACCGCTCAATAAACAGTTACTTAAATCTTTGGGGTTGCGATTGAAAAAGGGGAAACGCTAAAATGGTAGCAGAAATACTAAATGTTACCGAAAAAGCAGTCTTCGATAACGCTATAGTTAACGCTGATAAACATACTCATCAACCTTATGCGAATTCAACTTTCAAAAATAATCATACGATACGTATTCCAATAGAAAATGAAGATGTTTACACTTTGCCCTCTAGTAGTTTCCTATACATAGAAGGTCGTTTACTTCTTAAAAAGGATGGAAAGGCAACTGCGAACACTTCTTTTAACCACAATGGAATTTTACACCTGTTTGATGAAATTCGTTATGAATTAGGCGGAAAATTTATTGATCGAGTCCGTAATCCTGGCATGGTTACAACTATGAAAGGTTACGCATCTTACAACGAGAATGAATGTAAACGTCTCAGCAACAGTGGATGGTTGCCTCCTGCTTTAAGCGATCTACAAGGAATTAAGCTTAATTCTGTAAAACTAGTAGATTCCAACGGTTACTTCAACGTTTGTATTCCACTACGTATGATTTTTGGATTTGCAGAAGACTTCCGAAAAATAATATTAAACGTTCGACAAGAATTAGTTCTAGTTCGCAGCAGCACTGACAATAATTCTTTATATTGCTCAGCAACGCCACTTGAAGATGTACTTGTACATTTGGATCAGATTTCTTGGAAAATTCCTCATGTATCTGTAGCAGATGCTGAATGTTTGAAATTGTTGGGTTATGTTGATCGAAATTTAAATATGGAACTTTCATTTCGGAGTTGGGAACTACATGAATATCCGCTACTTCCCAAATCGTATTCTCACAACTGGAATGTGAAAACAACGTCACAATTGGAAAAGCCTCGCTTCATTATTTTCGGATTTCAAACAGATAAAAGTAATAATCTTGCAACAAATATGAGTGCCTTCGATCACTGCAAACTAACCAATTTTAAAGTTCACTTAGGATCTACTATGTACCCGTATGATAATTTGAATTTAGATTTTGATACTTCTAGATTTGCCGTTTTATATGAAATGTATGCCAACTTTCAACAATCGTATTATGGTAATGTAAGTGAACCCTTATTCGATCCTAAACAATTTCTAGTCATTGCTCCTCTTGTAATAGTAGACTGTTCTTATCAGAATGAAACTGTTAAATCTGGTAGTATAGATATCCGTCTAGAGTTTCAAACTAAAGAAAATATACCAGACAAAACGGCAGCTTTCTGTTTAATAATACATGATCGTGTGATACGTTACAATCCGTCCACAAACTTAGTTCAAGAAGTATAAAACACAACGATTACTTCCACAATTTAGTTTTCTTACCGGTACTGAACAGTGAGCACGATGACTTTCTTATTGGACGTACAAGGTTTTCAGTGTAGTGAGAATCGATTTGTTTTTAAAGAAGTAGCTGTTGTTGCTCTAAAAGAAGAACCAGTTTATCATTTCACATTTGAACCACCATTTCCATGGGACGCTCTCCCCGTTCGTTACAGAAGTCAAAATCGTTGGTTAACAAGAAATTTTCATTGGTTATATTGGGATAACGGCGATCTTCCGTACTCTACACTTTATGATAGAATTTACTCCATATTGATGGAGTCAACAGTTGTATATGTTAAAGGATTACAAAAGATGATGTGGTTGCAGAAATCCTTTCCTACTGTTAACTTTGTTAACATTGAAGATATCGGATGTCCAGCTATCTCCAAACTCCCAACTCATTTTAAAGTTAAAGTGTGTTCTTATCATTTATTTACAACCGCTGTTCAACAGAATTGTGCTTATAAAAATGTTCTTTTATTAAAATATTGGTTGTCTTTACACTCATAAATTGACTGTATTTTTTTCCTTTAAACAAATAAAACACGTTCATAATATAAATTAGATTTTTTATTTTTTATATTCTTATACAATGTTATACATTTTACATATATATTTCTAAATCAGCCGCTTTTCCAACAAATCCTTTAAGGCGAATTGATGGATGACCCACTTTATTAACAATTTTTTCGTTTATGTCCTCGATTTCTGCATCCGTAAAAGCTTCTGCGTGTCTGCACGGAAGAAATATGATAAAGCTGTACAAATCAGCTAATAGACGAGGTCCCCATTTTGTATTCACCTTTTTGAAGCGTTGCACGGGATACGTTTGATTCACTTCCAGTGATTTCAGAGCACGTATTTCTTTCTCTTCATAACCCACCCGCACATTATTAAACTTTTCGATAAAGGTTTCCATGTTATACTGACTTAAACACACTCAACTCTGTTATGCATCTACCGCTCCTTCACTCGTTCCCGTAACTTATGTAAAATCCCCTTCCACTACATAAGCTTCAGTGGAGGGGAACTTATTACACAACCACGTTGCTCGTTTTAAATGTCTCAGTTGTTATGGAAAAAAGCAATCATGATCAGTGTGTCGTCGTTACTGATTTCAACATATTTGTATAACAATACCCTCTACATTTCCCGACCTGATAATACTATTGGAGATGAAGCCTATGTTTGTAAAAATTTTAATAAGGATATTGATATGTCTTGTACATGGAAGAAAAATTGGGAACCTTCACTCTGTAAAACTAGCATTTATTGATAAACATGGACAGCCGATGGATTCAGCTTAAGGATGATGAAAACAGAGACGTTATAACTAAGGACTATATCACCGACTCTTTCTTATTTCTACAAGTTGTTAGTACTATTAATATAATCTTATTGTTCAGTATTTTGATTGTATCACTTCCATACTTCATTTATATCAGAATAAAGAATCGTTAACTATAACGACTCCACTTTTATTTCATATGCCTATATCTTACACTTTTCTCCACTTCCTGTACATTATCATGTAAACGTATTTAAGAATCGTGAACTTCAGACGGCTGCAGACATATTTAATTTTACATTACCGACACATGTATATATGTTTCGATTCATTGTGAAGCATTCGACCACTACATACACACAAGTTTAAAGGCAATGACCTTCCGTCAATTTGACCTTAAGTAACCTCTTCTCCTCTGAATTAGAACCGGTCATCTTACACTATTCCTAACATTTGGTAATTCAGTCATTGATAGCACATCCGTTGCAACCCCCTAAACTCTCCGATACGATGTAAAAGGTGCTTGTCTTCCTGTACTGATATCAAGGGCAATTTTAAATATGTATAAAATTTGAATGAATCATGTGTTTAAAATTTTCTGCGTTTTCTTTGTTAGCACATTATTGCTTCTACGGAACTCACCATAGAATCTTCTATTGAATTATTAATAATTATCTGCACAACGTAAGTACAAGGAGTCCTACGTTTCCATTGACAGCCAAATTCTTCGAGTTTAGATAAATAAAAAATTTTTTTGAAAAGATAAATTTTGTTTGTTTTCTTTTTACCTTTTTGTCAACAAAGAGTGGTACCCCCTCCCCCGCCGCAGTCGCAACACTTCCGCAGACAAGTTAGTGCGAACAGTGTCAGTGAAAAGAATTACGGGAATTGTGAATTGTAAAACGTTCGATAACTTGTGTGTCCGTTACTAACAGTGACAAAAGTACATTGAAAGAGACGTAGTCCTTTCAAGGCATGTGGCGTTTTGCTATTTTTTTATTCGCTTTTTTCTATACATTTATATTTCGATTTTTTTTCTATTATTGCTTGTAATGTTCTTCTGTATACAGAGTGTCTAAGCGTACGGAGAGGCTGCATCACGACAGCGGTAAGGCCGACAGGCTTGGGAAAGAATTCTTAGGAGTAAAGTTGGCAAAAGAAATGGTTATAACCGCAAATGAGAAATACAAAATTCAAGTTATCTCGGAAAGTTGGGCAATGAGCTAGAAATTTTAAAATATCAGTTGAGAGATTGGGTAGCGCCACATCTTTTTTCTCTCTGGCATTTTTTTGTATCTATTGTAATAAGGAAGGGGGAGGCTAATGTATTGTAACCACCCGCACCCGGGTGTTACCATATTATAAATAATTCACTTATATTTATTTATTTAGCAGGTGGTTGTTTATCTGATAATAATTCTATTTAATTTAATCGCAAGTATTTTTGTTTCTTCGTCTCAATATTTCTTTTATTTCGTATTTCTAATTTCGATTATTTTTCTGATTTTATTTGGAATTAGAATAAGATTGAATAATTTCTTTTAAAATATTTTTCGTACTTAATGAGTGAGAAAAGGACGGAATACAGAAATATCTGTGTCTCTAGTTTCGAACGATAGGTATCTTAGGGATGTAGAGAAGCGAGGGGAAGCTCGCGAGATACAGAATCGTGTGTTGGTGAGGGTAAAATTTTGGGATAAAACACCGCAAGTTTTAATAGGATAGGCAGTTGAATTTAGGCAGTTGAATTTCGACAGTGGAATTTCGACAGTTGATTTTAGAGAGTTGAAATCAGACGGTTAAAATTAGAGGATATAGTCAAACAGTTAAAGCAAGAGGGTGAAAGTCAAATAGTCACAGTCCAACAGTTACAGTTAGATAGCTACAGTTAGGTTACGGTAAAATAGATACTGAGGTTTAAACAGTTACAGTTGAGTTACCGTCGCGGAGTTACAAAGTTAAAGTTAGAAATTCAGAGAAGTTTCAGAGAGTTATTGCGCCAGGCGGAGAGTTGAGTAGTGTCCTAAACTGATCGGAAGTGAAGTCCTATAGGTATTTATCAAAGCGCATATTTTAAGTCGAATTGTTCGTGTTTGGTTCCGTGTTCGTAATTTGGTACCTGACCGCCGCCACCCCTGATCTAAGTCGTATTCAACCCCGCCACGGGCTCCTGTATCTAAAACGTTGTCCGAGAGTCGTACCGTTCGACGCCACCGCCTGACCGACCGTCGAGTACCATAAACTACCCCATGAGCGGTCGTTCGTCCGTCAATCCCGAGCCAGACGCTGCCGATGCCGCTGACATACAATACAAAGGTGGGTAACTTACTGACCGATATTTTATTCGTATTTTGAGGTCGTTTAACTTTCCCAGATTTATGATTTTATTTACTGTTACTTTCATTTTTGAATTGCATTGCTACCATTGTCTTATTTTACCCTTCAGGGTTAATATATGTTATTCTGTTTGATTGCGATTATCTGGTGTCATTAATTTTAAGATACAATTGTCTAATTCGAGTCCCTTTTGGACCATGTACAATTCTTCACTGATTCATGTACTGCTTCGTGGTACTAGGGAGGTGTATGACAAGCACTTTAATTTGGTTTATTAAATCAGTATAGCCTGAGAAGTTTTGATCAGTTGTTTTAGAATGGGTTCATTCTAACATTGGTATATTTACCTACAAAATTACGTAAACGTAGCTGTTGACTAAATTGGCCTGAAGCTGTAGGCGGCAGGAGTTTAGAAGGATCTACCTACGGTTTACGCTCCTATGATTAATTCAGGTGAACGTGTAGCTACCGTAATTAGACCAATTTGGCGGTATCTATTCTTTCAGTTGAAGGTATCCGTTTGGTTTGCTTTGAACCACTAACACTGTTTGAGCATCTCGAGGTTTTGCCTTGGAAACAGATGTGTTTAAAAAGACAGCAGATTTGCAGTTGTCTAAATTTAGGCGAAACTCTTAATTGAAGAACTCTTGATCAGAGAGAGGGAAGTCGAGTAAGTTGACATACTTTGTTGTTCTGAACTGCCATAAGATAGAGGCGACGTCCACTAAGAGTGGCGTGTCTCGAACCACCTTAATTAGAGGCTATGTTCACCAAGGTGACGTGTCTCGACAAACCAATATAGGGCTATGTTCACCATGTGTGACGTGTCCGACAAAATAATAAAGGTTTCGTGGTTACCATGTGTGCCCGATTCCTACCAACAAACAAACTATATACAAAATCCCGTGACATGGCATCTTCAGACAACAGGTATTCTAACATGGCCTACCAAGGTAGCCCATGGGCTTACAGCGGTTGTGGCTTTTTCGACGGTTAAAGTTCACGATCTGCACGACTTTCCTTCTCCCAGTTCAAGACGAACATGCGAGGGTTTTTCCTACACAATTCGTTGTTGCACTGTTTGACGATGTTCGAACTTTGTACCAACACATCACTTTGGCTATTAAATGTCTTTGATAGCACATCTGTCCCAACCCTAAATTCTATGGTAAAAATGAAAAGGTGCTTGTCTTCCCGAACCGATACCAAGGGCAATTGTCAATATGTATATTTGTAAATAAATCCTGTGGTTCAAATTTCTTGTGTTTTCTTTGTTAGCACATATAACTTGTACGGAACTCATAAAAGAATCTATCTTACTACATTCAATTAACACAACGTAATTAAAAGGTCCTAACACTAGACGATTCACATTCACAGCCAAATTCTTCGATTTACTTAAATAAATAAAGATTTTTTGAAAGTTAAATTTTGTTTATTTTTCTTTTTCGGTTTTAACTAGAAAGTGAGGGAACCCCCCTACGACTGGTTACAGTGGTGCCGTGACCAGGATTATGAGTCATTCAATCCGTACAAGTCCGTGCTAATTAAAGGAAACCAACTTTTAAATATGATTTTTGATACTGCTTTGTTTGAGGTAAACCGCCAAATGAAAGTCTGCTCCCTGAAGGAAGACAACATCCCAGTAATTGCCATTCATCTAGGAGATATTCGACCCCTGAGAGAAGCCCATCGTCCAGTGATTGTCATCCATCCATCTAGGAGATATTCGACCCCTGAAAGAAGCCAACCTTCCAGTGATTGTCATCCATCCATCCAGGAGCTGTTCGACCCCTGAAGGAGACCAGTCTCTCAATAATTTTGCCATCCACCTAGGAGACCCCTGATCCTAGAAACCGCCAATAAGTAACCGCCAAGGAGTAATCGCCTAGGAGTAACCACCAAGAGTTTTCAGTAATTTAAGGAAAGCGTGGTAGCTATGCACAGTGCGGTTAAGATCATTTTAAATTTTGTTTAAATTTTGGGTTATCCTTGTATTGTGTGTCACTTTTCTTTGCCATTATTATTTTCGTCCTTCACATCGGTCCCCTTTCTCCAGATGCGTTCGTTCTAGCGAAAAGGTTGCGTCTCTTTCTGTCGCCGACGTTTTGCGAACACTCGGTACACGAATAAATCTAGGTTGAGATTAGATAATTCAGGGGCGTATGAACTAGGTAGCGTTTAACGTTTAAGGATGAGTATCTCAGGTGCACATTAATTAGGTTGCGTCTTGCGTTTAGCGAATTGACTTACTAGGTGCGGATTAATTAGGCGCCAATTAAAATAGATTAGGGGCGGATGAATTAGGCGCCATACAACTGTTTAGAAATATTTTCTTAGGAGTGTATCAACCAGGTATTGCCTTGCGTTTGCGAATTAGAGTATGAAGTTGCGTACTAGTTAGGCGTCAGCTGACACTTATAGGGGACCGTTTCTTAGGTACATACTATTATAGCATTGTTTTTCGTTTTATGAATTAGTTTAGGTGGGTATAAATATTTGGGTGTCACTCATTGTGTATAGGAATTATATGCTGAAGGTACGAGAGGTTTATGGTTTTCAGCAATTAAAGAACTCTGATTTTAATGACGAACCTTTTGTGAATAGGTTGTTTTGCTCATATTGTGTCCTTTCATGTCGATTAGTCAATGTTTCTGGTCTTTTGTATTTTCCTCCGCCTCCTGGTTATTTACGTCTTCGTATGTTTGTTGGTGAACAAGTGTGTCTCGCATTCTTTAAAACCATGTGGTATCGATACGGTTAGTTATCTGGGTGCCCAGGGTCTCTGCTAATGTCTTATGTCGCCAAACGGGCGAGTGTTGTAAGTTATACCCTCTATGGGTTGTGCTTTGTTGTGGTGCTGATTATTGATGGTTAAGGGTAAACGCCAGTTCTATATATTTCATTTATGGCATCGTTTCTGTGACATTTCTTAGACTGTTGACAGGTATAAGGGGATTAGGTGGATCATTGATGTGGTATTAAGAAATTCGTCCACAGGAAGGTTTAGTAGAAGTTTTATTTACTGATTAATTGGGATGTTAGAAAATTCGTCCACAGAAGGGGTTTAGTTGAAGTTTATTCACTGATTAAATGGGATGTTAGAAAATTCGTCCACAGGAAAGATTAGTCGAAATTAAATTCACTGATTAATTGGGGTGTTAGGAAATTCGTCTATCGTAAGGTTTTGGTTAAGATTTAATTGATCGATATTATGGCATTAGTGAATTCGTCCACTGCAGAGCATTACATCCAAATTTACTTCCTTGACATCGTTGACCCGATGTATTTCCTGTGTTCGCTTTGTTCCTCTAGGCTCTTCTGACCTAATCGTCTCAAAGCGCAGGGGCGTCTGTAACCACCCGCACCCGGGTGTTACCATATTATAAATAATTCACTTATATTTATTTATTTAGCAGGTGGTTGTTTATCTGATAATAATTCTATTTAATTTAATCGCAGGTATTTTTGTTTCTTCGTCTCAATATTTCTTTTATTTCGTATTTCTAATTTCGATTATTTTTCTGATTTTATTTGGAATTAGAATAAGATTGAATAATTTCTTTTAAAATATTTTTCGTACTTAATGAGTGAGAAAAGGACGGAATACGTCTTTAAAACTGGCGTTTTGTGACAATTTTCGTACAACGGAATGCCATCTGAGGCCATGTGTTTAGCCAGAGGGTGTGTAGGGACGTAAAGGAAGAAAAGGGATGTTTTCGACCACTGCCAAGCCAGTGGAATATGAACATGTGAAAGTCAACTATCGGTGGTTTGAAGTAGAAATATCTGTGTCTCTAGTTTCGAACGATAGGTATCTTAGGGATGTAGAGAAGCGAGGGGAAGCTCGCGAGATACAGAATCGTGTGTTGGTGAGGGTAAAATTTTGGGATAAAACACCGCAAGTTTTAATAGGATAGGCAGTTGAATTTAGGCAGTTGAATTTAGGCAGTTGAATTTCGACAGTGGAATTTCGACAGTTGATTTTAGAGAGTTGAAATCAGACGGTTAAAATTAGAGGATATAGTCAAACAGTTAAAGCAAGAGGGTGAAAGTCAAATAGTCACAGTCCAACAGTTACAGTTAGATAGCTACAGTTAGGTTACGGTAAAATAGATACTGAGGTTTAAACAGTTACAGTTGAGTTACCGTCGCGGAGTTACAAAGTTAAAGTTAGAAATTCAGAGAAGTTTCAGAGAGTTATTGCGCCAGGCGGAGAGTTGAGTAGTGTCCTAAACTGATCGGAAGTGAAGTCCTATAGGTATTTATCAAAGCGCATATTTTAAGTCGAATTGTTCGTGTTTGGTTCCGTGTTCGTAATTTGGTACCTGACCGCCGCCACCCCTGATCTAAGTCGTATTCAACCCCGCCACGGGCTCCTGTATCTAAAACGTTGTCCGAGAGTCGTACCGTTCGACGCCACCGCCTGACCGACCGTCGAGTACCATAAACTACCCCATGAGCGGTCGTTCGTCCGTCAATCCCGAGCCAGACGCTGCCGATGCCGCTGACATACAATACAAAGGTGGGTAACTTACTGACCGATATTTTATTCGTATTTTGAGGTCGTTTAACTTTCCCAGATTTATGATTTTATTTACTGTTACTTTCATTTTTGAATTGCATTGCTACCATTGTCTTATTTTACCCTTCAGGGTTAATATATGTTATTCTGTTTGATTGCGATTATCTGGTGTCATTAATTTTAAGATACAATTGTCTAATTCGAGTCCCTTTTGGACCATGTACAATTCTTCACTGATTCATGTACTGCTTCGTGGTACTAGGGAGGTGTATGACAAGCACTTTAATTTGGTTTATTAAATCAGTATAGCCTGAGAAGTTTTGATCAGTTGTTTTAGAATGGGTTCATTCTAACATTGGTATATTTACCTACAAAATTACGTAAACGTAGCTGTTGACTAAATTGGCCTGAAGCTGTAGGCGGCAGGAGTTTAGAAGGATCTACCTACGGTTTACGCTCCTATGATTAATTCAGGTGAACGTGTAGCTACCGTAATTAGACCAATTTGGCGGTATCTATTCTTTCAGTTGAAGGTATCCGTTTGGTTTGCTTTGAACCACTAACACTGTTTGAGCATCTCGAGGTTTTGCCTTGGAAACAGATGTGTTTAAAAAGACAGCAGATTTGCAGTTGTCTAAATTTAGGCGAAACTCTTAATTGAAGAACTCTTGATCAGAGAGAGGGAAGTCGAGTAAGTTGACATACTTTGTTGTTCTGAACTGCCATAAGATAGAGGCGACGTCCACTAAGAGTGGCGTGTCTCGAACCACCTTAATTAGAGGCTATGTTCACCATGTGTGACGTGTCCGACAAAATAATAAAGGTTTCGTGGTTACCATGTGTGCCCGATTCCTACCAACAAACAAACTATATACAAAATCCCGTGACATGGCATCTTCAGACAACAGGTATTCTAACATGGCCTACCAAGGTAGCCCATGGGCTTACAGCGGTTGTGGCTTTTTCGACGGTTAAAGTTCACGATCTGCACGACTTTCCTTCTCCCAGTTCAAGACGAACATGCGAGGGTTTTTCCTACACAATTCGTTGTTGCACTGTTTGACGATGTTCGAACTTTGTACCAACACATCACTTTGGCTATTAAATGTCTTTGATAGCACATCTGTCCCAACCCTAAATTCTATGGTAAAAATGAAAAGGTGCTTGTCTTCCCGAACCGATACCAAGGGCAATTGTCAATATGTATATTTGTAAATAAATCCTGTGGTTCAAATTTCTTGTGTTTTCTTTGTTAGCACATATAACTTGTACGGAACTCATAAAAGAATCTATCTTACTACATTCAATTAACACAACGTAATTAAAAGGTCCTAACACTAGACGATTCACATTCACAGCCAAATTCTTCGATTTACTTAAATAAATAAAGATTTTTTGAAAGTTAAATTTTGTTTATTTTTCTTTTTCGGTTTTAACTAGAAAGTGAGGGAACCCCCCTACGACTGGTTACAGTATCTCCCAATTTTTACATTTAAATATCTCCTGAACCATTTAACCGATTTGAATATTTTTGGTTTTGATTGAAAGAGCATACCATGGTCCTTTCAAATAAGTTTTTTGCTGAACTGTTTAGTTTTAAATAGCTGAACTAAAGGGTGTTTTTTTGTAGCGTTAGCGTATTTTGTTGGTTTTTGGAAATAAAATTAAATGCAACGGTACTATTTGATTGACAGACTCTTGGGCTGTATCGAATTACTTAGATTTTGATGAAAACCGCATCCCGATACCGCTCTCAATTTAAACGAAAAAATGTTCAAAATTTAAATATGGCAGTCGAATCTAGCTACCTACTCAGGAAAAACAACAAAAATTGAAAATACAACAATCTTGAAGTCTTTCTTTTCTTTCTTTCTTCTAATGTATAAAATTCTCGTGTCACAGTTTTAGTTGTCATACTCCTCTGAAACGGCTTGACCGATTTTTATGAAATTTTATATGCATATTCAGTAGGTCTGAGAATCGGCTACTATCTATTTTTCATACCCCTAAGTGATAAGGGTTATCTACCCTAACATTTATTTTAAATTTTTTGACAAAAATTGTTTTTTTAATTTTTTTATAATGTGGCATTAAAAAATACATACAACCTTAAATTTTCATCCTTCCATCACCAACCCCTATTTTTTAATAGTGTTTTAGTAATTTAATCATTTAGGTGCGCACCAGCAAACTGTAACCATCCGCACCCGGGTGTTACAATATTATAAATAATTCTCTTATATTTATTTATTTAACAAGTGGTTTTTATCTGATAATAATTCTATTTAATTGAATCGCAGGTATTTTCTTCATCTTAATACTTCTTTTATATTTCGTATTTCTAATTTCCATTATTTTTCTGATTATTTGAAATGAGAATAGGAGTGAATAATTTCTTTTAAAATATTTTTTGTACTTAATGAGTAAGAAAAGGACGGAATACGTCCTTAAAACTGGCATTTTGTGACAACTTTCGTACAACGGAATGCAATCTGAGGCCATGTGTTTAGCCTGAGGGTGTGTAGGGACGTAAAGGAGGAAAAGGGATGTTTTCAACCACTACCAAGTCAGTGGAATATGAACATGTTAGAGTCAACTATCGGTGGGTTGAAGTAGAAATATCTGTGTCTTTAGTTTCGAACGATAGGTATCTTAGGGATGTAGGGAAGCAAGGGGAAGCTCGCGAGATGCAGAATCGTGTGTTGGTGAGGGTAAAATTTTGGGATAAAACACCGCAAGTTTCAATAGGATAGACAGTTGAATTTCAACAGTTGAATTTAGATAGTTGAAATCAGACGGTTAAAATTAGAGGGTATAGTCAAACAGTTACAGTCAGACAGTTACAGCTAGGTTTCAGTAAAGTAGATACCGAGGGTTAAACAGTTACAGTTGAGTTACCGTCGTAGAGTTACAGAGTTAAAGTTAGAAAGTCAGAGAAGTTTTCAGAGTTATTGCGCCGTGCGGACTGTTGAGTGGTGTTCTAAACTGATCGGAAGTGAAGTCCAATAGGTATTTATCAAAGCGCATATTTTGATTCGAATTGTTCGTGTTTGGTTCCGTGTTCGTAATTTGGTACCTGACCGCCACCACCCCTGATCTAAGTTGTATACAACCCCGCCACTGGCGCCTGCTTATTATCCATTGTCCGAAGAGTCGTACCGTTCGATACCAGCGCCTGACCGATCTGTCCGGTACCGTAAACTACCCCATTAATGATAGCTCGTCCATCAACCCCGAGCCAAACGCTGCCGATGCCGATGACATACAATACAAAGGTGGGTAACTTACTGACCGATATTTTATTCGTAATTTGAGGTCGTTTAACTTTCCCAGATTTATGATTTTATTTACTGTTACTTTTAATTTTGAATTGCATCGCTACCATTGTCTTATTTTACCCTTCAGGTTTAATGAATTTATACTGTTTGATTGCGATTATCTCGTGTCATTAATTTTAAGATTCAATTGGAAATTCGAGTCCTTTTTGGACCATGTACAATTCTTCACTGATTCATGTACTGCTTCCTGGTACTAGGGAGGTGTATGACAAGCACTTTAATTTGGTTTATTAAATCAGATAGCCTGAGAAGTTTTGATCAGCTGTTTTAGAATGGGTTCATTCTAACATTGGTATATTTACCTACAAAATTACGTAAACGTAGATGTTGACTAAACTGGCCTGAAGCTGTAGGCGCCAGGAGTTTAGAAGGACCTCCCTACGGTTTACGCTCCTATGATTAATTCAGGTGAACGTGTAGCTACCGTAATTAGATCAATTTTGCGGTATCTATTCTTTCAGCTGAAGGTATCCGTTTTGGTTTGATTTTGAACCACTAACACTGTTTGAGCATCTCAAGGTTTTGCCTTGGTAACAGATGTGTTTAAAAAGACAGCAGATTTGCAGTTGTCTAAATTTAGGCGAAACTCTTAATTGAAGAACTCTTGAACAGAGAGAGGGAAGTCGAGTAAGTTGACATACTCTGTTGTTCTGAACTGCCATAAAATAGAGGCGACGTTCACTAAGAGTGGCGTGTCTCGAACCACCTTAATTAGAGGCTATGTTCACCAAGGTGACGTGTCTCGCCAAACAAATATGGGGCTATGTTCACCATGTATGACGTGTCCGACAAAAGGTTTCGTGGTTACCAGGTGTGCCCGATTCCTACCAACAAACAAACTATATACAAACTCCCGTGACATGGCATCTTCAGACAACAGGTATTCTAACATGGCCTACCAAGGTAGCCCATGGGCTTACAGCGGTTGTGACTTTATCGACGGTTAAAGTTCACGATCTGCACGACTTTCCTTCTCCCAGTTCAAGACGAACATGCGAGGGTTTTTCCTACACAATTCGTTGTTGCACTGTTTGACGATGTTCGAACTTTGTACCAACACATAACTTTGGCTATTAAATGTCTTTGATGACACATCTGTACCAACCCTAAATTCTGTGGTAAAATAAAAAGGTTCTTGTCTTCCCGAACCGATACCAAGGGCAATTGTAAATAAATCATGTGGTTCAAATTTCTTGTGTTTTCTTTGTTAGCACATATAACTTGTACGGAACTCATAAAAGAATCCATCTTACTACATTCACTTAAAACAACGTAATTTAAAGGTCCTAACACTAGACGATTCACATTCACAGCCAAATTCTTTGATTTAATTAAATAAATAGTTTTTTGAAAAGATAAATTCTTGTTTGTTTTTCTTTTCTCGATTTTAACTAGAAAGTGAGGGTACCCCCCTTACGATGGTTACAAAACCCAGCCCTTGGGAGGCGGGTACAATGTTGGAAGGGGCAGGCACTCTAGCTATTTCCTGCGCTCGATAACTGATCAATTAGGGATCCTTACTACTACCCATGCGAAGCCGGGACGGGCCGCTAGAATCGTATAAAAATACTACTAAACTGTTCATTGAACACATAATTCATCGTTAAAAACAAAATTAATCACTAGATTCAACTTTTTCTATTTAAAAATGGACGGATACAGAATTAAAATTCAAAAATGTACAAACTACACACACATTATGATTAAATAAAATTAATCTAGGGATCTATAACATGTTTGTGTACATCAGTCATATCTTCATCAACTCAAAACAACACTTTATTTTGTACATATAACTGGATATAACATAATTTTGCTGAATAAGGTGGCTTAGTTTGAAACGTACTGAATTTTTCTTCAAGTAAACAATAGCCAGTTTTAAAAATGTTTGTATAATAACGTTACAACTTTTTTTTCTGGAAGCCACTTTTTGCCCACAATCGATAAATAGTATGTTTTAATAAAATATACAAAATGTAAATACATCTATATAAAATGGAACGCGTCGTACATACAAAACCAGTACAGCTATAAGTTATTGGAATGGGGGAAGTTGAAACAAATAATATAAACACTAACTACCAAACTACATCATCTTAAAAATAATCACTATGTCCATCTGAAAGAAATGGGGCTGAAATTCTTTTAATTTACAAAATAAAAAAAAATAACGCAAACATAAGTGAGATTCGTGCACACTTATAATTAAACAAATTTACGTCCTATTTTGTGATAAAACAATTATCGAAAATTAATTAAAACTAACGTCACAATTATCAATAGAGAACTTTGGATTGATGGCACATTGCAGGAAGTACTACTAAAGTATCCGAAATTGAATATTTTTATTGTATTATCCGATTCAATCCAAGGATTTGAGCCATCATCAAAGTGCATCGGACATCTGTCTCCTATTAAACAAAATTAGACGAATTGCGATTATTAAAACATTATTAACATGTATTGAGACTCCCTGAAGCATCAGGTATAGAACAAAAATTAATAGCAACTGGCAGAATGTATATATTTATGTGTAATTAGGTTGTGATCAAAAAGTAAAATTTAGGTTCTATTCCATTACTTTAATTCAATTTCAAACATTTCTATTGTTTGAGTTTACCGAAGTCTTAAATTTCTTCTCGACCTTGAAACGGGTTTTTAGAATTTGTAAGGTTCTACATACGACAATTGCAGCGTTGCTAAGGTTTTCTTTAACATTAACATTTTCAACAAGTAAATTCTCACAATCCCTCTTGGCCTGCTGCTTTGCCAATAAAAAAATATTAAAAATATTAATGTAAGTGTTTGGAATGTGTGATTACCGGTGAGAAATGTGTGGTTTCCTGACAGGTAAATATTGATTAATTACTTACGTTCTCTTTCATATTCCTGCATGACTATGGTTACAGCAGCACCCTCTGTGTAGTTCCATGAAGTAACATCCTGTTTCAAATCACAGTATGGTCCAAGAGCTATCGAAGTAAAATAAGTACAATTAATAACTAAAAAGTATAATCAATAATTATAAACCTTTAATTACCTTGGGACATAAGCACTCTATTTAAATCAGCTCTTTGATAGACCCAACATCTATATTTTGAAAACGGATCCAACTCATCATATGTTATTAAATATGATTTCAAATTTTCCTTCCAATATCCAATGCATTTCATTCTGTAGTCGGGATCACCTAAAAATGAAATAAGAAAAATATTGAATTGCGTAAATTTGAAAATGACAACAAATACTAAAGAAAATTTTAAAGTTATTTTTTTATTGTAATTCAAAAGCGGTCTACAATTTTAGTACAAATGAAAATCATAATTACGAAGTATAGTTGATCAATTAAATTTAGCTACAAACAGCAGAGAAAATTGAAATACTTCGTTAGGGTACTTTTTCATGAAACAATAAAAAATAATCTAAAAAGACAGGTAAATATAAATATAAAAATATTTTATGAAAGTAAAATGTTAAACATCAAAAATTGCAAATACTATAAATATTTCAATTTTTACATCATAATTATCTATCAAATAACATTGTGTATTTTTGACATCATAAATGTCGCATCCATTTTTTTAAAGTTCGCTGAAATGTCCTCATAATTTTCCAGAATAATTTTACATGACTTATTTATTATTTTTGAAATTCAAGGTTCTAACTAATTTTCCTTTTTTTAAGCGGCCTCTAATAAATTATCACATATATAAGAAATAAACTTGAAATGTAATATTCTCTTTTTTCTTGTAGATATGTGTGCACTTTATTTATTTCTATATACACATATAATGCATTTTAATTAAATTCGTAACATGGAAATCAAAGGCATCGACTAAACAATGAAATAAAGGCTATAGGTATGTACATATACATAAAACATTTTTTGTCTCTACTTACTATAGATATCAACTGGTCGTCCCAAATAGTCAACAGATAAACAATAATTTTCGTCAATTGCTATTTCCTTCTGGTCTTCGTCGCAAACAGAAAAATCGGATATGTTTTGCTTGCAGTACGTATTTGGTCTAGGACTCAATGTCACACCACCTAATATTCTAGTTTCGAATGGTACATCACCTTTTTGAGTAAAATTGAACTTCCCTGCAACCGGACACCGTACTGCCGTCGGATTCTTTTTCAGATAAAGGTCATACTTCCACTTTTCTTTGTTAGGAAATTGCACCCAAGAACAAACTGTGTGAAAATTGTCTTTAATTACAGCTATTCCTCTTCTATAACGTATTATGTTGTGGTGTTGAGGAACAAAGTCAAAGCAAACATAATCTTTTTGGCTAAAAACAAAAATAAAACAAAAAAATCATACGGGCAAGACAGTTTTTAATTACAGTTGATATTTTGTGTTGAATTTGATGGATTAACATGCGAGGCTTTCGTTTATCTTAACTGTATTTAAAATCAACAGAAGTTAATATCGTCAATAACCAACAATTATTAAAAATCACTTTAACTATGCGACGTTCGGCATTCTGTTCTATTAATACTTAAAATTAATTTGTAAAATAATGGTCAGAATAAACTGATTGGTATTTAAATTTTAAGGATTGAATTAATTTACAGCATATACTTTCTAAGTCAGTGGTACATCCTCAGAAATATCACTAAACCTCATAATGAAAATTACTTAATATTTAAACTAAATCACTAGTTGACGATCATGGCTAACCTGGCACAACCTACTAAACCAAGCATACCACTTGGCAACGTCGTAACGACCCGTAATGGTAAAGTATTTCGGGTGGCAGTTGACAAATTCACATTGATCAGTCCATGATATTAACCAAGGCCACTTAAGTGCATCAAATTTTAAATTTATTTCGACGCAATTCCACTCTACACAAAAAAAGTGCCTGAAGAACGTGAAAGAAGGTTTTCTTTCTAATTTAGATAGATAGGATATGGACATATGTCAAGATTTCAAAAATTCCAGCTTATGTTTATAAGTCGAAAACAAACGACGACAGAAATTTTTGAAAACACCAATAAGCTGGTAAAGAAAAAGAAACATCGAAATTGGACCACCCTGCCTGTGCAGTGCGAATGTAATTCACATGGACAAAATGTTGTTTAAAGACGACTAGTTGTTGGGAACGCCTTTAAACACAAGTAAAATAAAACTTACCATCCGTCAACTGTAAGTCTGGCCATCATTACCCTTGTATCCCTCTGTTCTCTACAGACATAGATGGTTCTCCTATAGCGTCCCTCGTCTGGATACGATGTTTCAATAATGTGAGTTTCATTTATAAACATATCAGCATCAATATTTGCAGTATTTATCCAATCACCAGAAAAGTTTTGGGGTAATCGGCAACCAGGCTCCACAACTTCTGCCTTCACTAAAGATTAAAATATTTATAGACCAAAAAATTTAAACTACAAAAACAATTAGATTAAAGGTGCTTTTCTATATAAAAATATAAAATATATTGAACGTAGCACTTAAAAAATTTCAACACTGTTTAATTTTCACTTGACAATTGGTCGCCAAAACATTAGCTTCTTTGAAAGTTATGTGATGAAATTAAAATTATTTATTTATAACAAATGATCTTATATACTAGCTGGAGGGTTGGGAACAGGAAAACCTTGTAATGGTGGGGAGTCATTTAAACGTAATTGTTCGTTTTTTTTTTAAATTTGTTAAAAAATTTACAATCGAAAATAATATATAAATTGTAGAAATTAACAATTAGCAAATTAATTTAAAAAGACAGGTAAAATTCCTGTAACGTCTAAACAATTAAGGATTACAAATCCCACATTTGGAACGCGTCCTATACAATAAGCACAACGAACCATAAGCCATATCCTAAAACCGGTTTCGACCTATTGGGTCTCATCAGGTAGGCGCTGTAGATAAATAAATTGTAATTTACTAATAAACGAACAGTTAGATTTACGTGACTCCCCACTATTAAATGTCTTCCCTGTTCCCACCACCTCAACTTATAGGTATATAAATTTATTACCTTACTTCAGAAGAAGCCTAAGTTGATATTGAAGTCAAGTGACAATAAAACAAAGTTAAAATTTTATAACTGTTTCATTCAATATGTTCAACATGAATTTCAACTAAGTAACAGAAAATAAATAAAAATAAAACTTACTTACCGGGTGTCACATGTAACCTTTCTGGACTCTTCTCCACGGTTTTTAGTGTGTTACATTCAGCTGTTATAGACACACCTATATACAAATCGTCATCGCGATTTTTCAGAAAACATCTGTATTTTTCATCTTTACGAGATTCCTTGGTATTTGCAACCGCAAAATAATGGTTTTTATCAACAAACCAATCTCCTAAACAACTATATTCAACAACTGAAAAAAAAATAATTGCAATATTCTATTTTTATTTCAAGATACAATTATATTACGCCCATCAAAGGTTCCACTCATCCCGTCACATTTCTTGTAAGTAATGTTGAACTTTTGATTGGTAATTAAAAATTGCGATCCAACAGTCTGACATGAACGAATTTGTGCATCAGGATGAGAGCATTCGCCAGTAAATTTAAATCTGTTTTGATATGCAAAATTCCATACACCTTCCAATGAAGAACGACAATTAACAGGTACGTAATTCTCAGAGAAAAGAGTTATAAGCTGCTGATCAGACAAAAGCGCACCGCAAACACGTTCCAGTGTAAATTCTGATTCAGGTATATTTTGGCAAGGTGCTAAAATATGTCAACATGAAATTAAAATGGGTGCGAACATTTGCACAACATGGAATATGGATACAATACTGTCATTAAACCACTTAAGAATACCAACATTATATTTTCATCACTGAACGGGAAAAAAATTAAAATTAAAATAACTGTGTTTTAACGAGAAAACCATTCCATTACAGTTTTCCACTATGAAAAATTAAGTTGCTAACTTAAAGATCTGCATCGTTCTTGAATAAGACAACCTTCTTTACAAAACAAAAGTAAAGACTATCATCATTATATTAAAATAGTATATGGTTAAGATAATTAACCAAAAAATAAAGAAAAACCTATGATGTCTCACTGGTTCAATAATATATATGTAACATATGATATACGTTTCTATTATCAAGAGTAATGATGATACTAAATTAGCAATCTTCAATTTCTTAATTTACACCATTTAATCAACAAAAGTTTATTAATATCATATTACCAAGGAAATTAAATTCTTAAAACTGAAAATTATATCACTTAAGCATAAAATTTCCCTTTTTCAATTATTTTTTATTTTCTCATTCTTATTTTCATAGCTCGTAAAACTTCTAGCGTATATATTTAATATACATAATAAATAATAAGTACATAAATGTATCTAATAAGTATCAATTTTTGGTTCGTTTGGGACTTTTTAATGCTATAATATCACTTAACATTAACAGTAAAATAGACACTTAAATTTTACCTATCACTGGCATTAATGTAATATTGATTTGAGTTGTCATCCTAGGGTTACCTTATAAATTGTTAACCTACTGTAAAAATTAGAAAGAATAAATTAAAAAGTACTTTTTTTAATAGTTCAGTGATATTTGTAGCTATAATCCATGTGTTGTGAGAATGTTTACTTCCAATTATAATTAGCACATTCAGTTTTCATTACTTACTTTCCATCTTCTCCAAAACATTAACTGTTCGTACAAGGAATTTAATACAAGTGTAACAAGTATCCCTTTTGAAAACCAAAGTATAATTTGTGTGGTACTCATCCTTTATAGCAACACAGGTTCCCTTTTGAGTCATAGTATTGGCATTGATTTCCGTTTCTGTATTTTGTCCATTTTCCCAAGAAAACCATGATCCTCTCATTATAAGAGGAATATTACAATCACAATCACACTGAAGAGCTAAAACGTTTTTATAATATTTTAAACTGTAGAATGTAATTATAACCTCCGCAATATTTACACTTTACTATAATTAGTTTTCTACACACTTACCACAAAAAGATATACTCAACAAAAATAAAATCAACGAATACAATTTCATTTTGAAATGAATATCTATTCGTTAGTCACTATTAAAAACCATAACAAATAGTTTACCACTACATAACCTTCATAATAAGACTCGCCCGACTCGCCCTAATTAAAAACAGCCGTTAAAATAATATTAAAAAGTGTTAAAATGATGTTTATGGTAAGTGAGAACACTGTACTGTATACCTCTATCAAATAATTGACCATTCTAATGATTACACTACAATGCACTAGATGGCATCCTATTACTAGTTATTAGAATAAATAGTTAATATACCACTGGGATGCTGCATGGATATTAGTTTTAAGTTTTAATAAGTTTTAATGTGTAATATTTTAAATTAACTTCTCAAAGATCGATCCCTACTCCCGATTGCAATGATGAATTAGAAGTAGGTACTTTAAAACAACACTGAAATCTCTATCAAGTGTGCCAGATTCCTCACACCAAACAAACTATATATACAAACTCCCGTGACATGGCATCTTCAGACAACAGGTATTTTAACATGGCCTACCAAAGTAGCCCATGGGCGCTTACAGCGGTTGTGGCTTTAGCGACGGTTAAAGTTCACGATCTGCACGACTTTCCTTCTCCCAGCTCAAGACGAACTGATGCGAGAGTTTCTCCTACACATTTCGTTGTTGCACTGTTTGACGATGTTCGAACTTTGTACCAACACATAACTTTGGCTATTTGGTAAAATATAAAAAAAGGTGCTTGTCTTCCCGAACCGATATACCCAGGGCAATTGTAAATATCTATATAATGTAAATAAATCATGTGGTTAAAATTTCTTGTGTTTTCTTTGTTATCACATATAACATGTAAGGAACTCATAAAACAATCTCTTACTACATTCTATTAATACAATGTAATTAAAAGGTCCTAACACTAGACGATTCACATTCACAGCCAAATTCTTGGATTTAATTACATAAATAAAGACTTTTTGAAAAGCTAAATTTTGTTTGTTTTTCTTTTCTTAATTTTGACGAAAGTTGGAGTGCCCCCCTGGCTCCAGTTACAATGCATATGAATATACATAAATTATATAATCTATAAAATCGACATTCCTTCTTAATAATTTGTTATTTGAAATGAATTATAGAAATCGATAGGGAATCATTTGCTGGTCCCGAATATATTAATTTAATTGTTTGTTGATCAATATGTTTTATAAAAAACTAATATACATTGTGTATCACCAATTTATATAAGTTACTACCGCAACCCAAATTATAAAAAATCATCTAGAGTTCTAGAGTGTTGAAATTTTTACGTGTAATAGCTGAATCTCAAATTTAACGCTCTGATAAAATTGACCTTAAAAATGTACTTATACAGGGCGTTTGTAAAAAAAAAACTAGTTTAAAAACTTCAAAAACCAATAACACTGCTTCTTCAAACTGCACCTAGATACCATATTTTATTTTTTATTCTATTCTATTTTATCCTCTTTCGATCCATATGGATACTTTTTATTGTTCTATTTGAGGAATATTAAGTAATTTTGAATTTTAATTAAAATAACTAATTGTAATGTTTTGGCATAAAAGCGTGTGCTTTGGACAATTGGCAGCTAACGGAAATCAATTCAAAATCAAGCCGAAAAATGTCCTTTCGTTTAATTTTTATTACAAAAATAACCAAAAATGAATACATCAATTTGTTCAATAAAACGGCAGTGATCTGTAGTTACTTAGAGTTTATTAAGTGAAAATAAAAAAAAATTCTACTTGGAAGATGGATACAATTGGACTGACTCAGACCACAAAAGGAAGTTATATTGCGTCGAACATTTTGCCAATATGAGTCCATATCGATATGACTAACTATAAATAGAGAGCGGACATGATTAGTATAGAGCGGACTGATTAGTTTTTTCCTGGAATTAATTTGCTGTAGTAGCAGAGATGTGCGCGGTGTAATATAAAAAATTCCAATTTTGTGTGTTGTGTTGGTCTGCAATTTGAAGTACGATTACTCCGAATCTGTCAGTGTTCATGTCCATGTATTTCATTAACGTAGGTCAATCGTGAACTACTAAAATAGTGGATAGGGTCTTATGGATATGTAGTAGACACCACTTACCGCAAATATATTGGGTATTTGCGTCAACCACGATACCCTTGCAAAACCCTCATGCGCCGCCTATGGTCCTGAATTGACGGTTGTATCATTCATTGATATCAACGTTCGACCAATAGGCACTCAGATTTAGTATAAAGTCAGTATAAAGATGGCCGCAAAAATTGTTCACTTCAAAAATGTAACAAAAGCCTTAACATTCTTGTTAAAAAAAGGGCGAACGGTGAGTTGTAAAAAAAAACGAAAAATTCGGAGTAATCGTACTTCAAATTGCATACCAACACAACACATAAAATTGTAATTTTTGTATTAACACCGCGCACATCTCTGCTACTACAGCAAATTAATTCCAGTGAAAAAAACTTGTTATAAAACAACCTCAAGCCGAAGAGTAATCGCAAGAATAACAAACAGCAAGAACAGTGCTGCCTAGAGAATATGCAAAGAACCATTGTTACATATTAATCTTAAATATCCATATAATTTGTGTTCACAAATTCTCAACACTCCCACTTATTTAGGATTTCCCAAATACTCAACATGTAATTTTTAATTGCGTAATAACAAACGAAAAACAACGAATTCTTAAGACTAAGATTTGTTACGTATTGTTGACTGAACATCTTTATAATAAATTTAGTTTTAATCGCACATTTTCTAAGATTACTTTACTTAGAGGTTTAGTTAATAAATCAGTCACTTGATCACTCGTTTTCATTTACTGAACGGAAATATTGCCCTTATCATACTCTTCGCGCACAAAATGCACTGTTACATCGATGTGTTTTGTTCTGTTGTGGAATTGATGTGCCTGGGACAGTTTGATGGCTGATTGTGTTATAGTTTTTAAGAATTTATTAGTTAGATAAGGAGCGAATGGCGCCAGGATACCTATGCGATAGCGACGAAATATTGTTAATAAATAATGAAAGCCTGAGAAAAGGTTACGTAACTTCTGAAAGGATTTGAAAGATGACCGTTTGGAAATATTTGAATGTGATTTGTTTGAGAATTTTAACGGTTGAATAAATGCTACGAACTGATTGGATAAAAGGATTATTAGGACTAAAAGGGGACAAAGGTATAAATAGAAAAAACAGAAGAAAGCGAAAACAATTTTTAATATGATTTGATATGATAAAAGAGACATTATTCGAAAGAATGTCCTCAGAAAACTGTCAATGCGGCAACGGGTTGTTTTCTGTGCGGTGAAACGGGACATTTCGCTCGTGCATGCGGGAAATAAAAAAAAATCCGCTCAATCGGACAGTAAAACAAAATCGGCTGTTCAACATATTGACCTAGGTACTATTGACTAAGATACTACAAGGACGTGAAGGTCAATGGTTGCGAAATACGTGCTTATTCCGATTTAGGAAGTGAAATCTGTGCACTTCGTGAAGATTACGTCGCCAAACTAAAGTTAAATTGTAACTGGGATGACGAAAAAATAATTGTCGGTTATGGTGGTGCAACTACGAAGACATTAGGTTCGGCGGATGCACTTCTAGATGTGGAAGGTGTTGTGGCAAATACAAAAATCTACATAGTGCCATGTGAGATCCAGGCAATTTCTCTACTCGTCGGAGATTCTTACACGGAGGAATCACATGTGCGGCTGGTGAAAACTGCGAATAAATTAATTGTTAGTGAGGACATTGGGGGTGAAATTGAACCTCTTACTACAGATAAAGTAGCACTTTGGGCAAAAGAGGCATATGTTATTCCAAATAATTTTTTGGGACATATTACTGTAAAGACCGACAAAGTCAATACCAACGTATGTGTCGAGAAGTAGGTGGCTTTATTCCAAGAGTTCTAATCAAAACAGACACTAGTGGTGAAACTGTATTACCTGTTTTAAGCATTAGCGGGAAAGAAGTGAAGTTAAATAAAGGCAGCAACGTAACACGTGCGGAGGTATTTACTGAAGTGAACCATAAAAGAGAAGTTAACACGGAAGAAGTTAAAAGAGAAGAAATTGATACTGATTTGGATGGTACTGAAGCTGAGAAAGTGATTTATTTAATGAATGACTACAAAGATATTATTGCTAAAAACATGCGACAAGTGGGGTGCACGGACGTTATTGAAATGGATGTTCAATTAACAGACGAAAAAACCATTGTTTATCGACCGTATCGGATGTCGTACAAGGAACGTGAGCAGATCAGGAATATTGTAGAAGAACTGAAGGAGGCCGACATCATTGAAGAATGTGATTCGCCGTTCGCGAGTCTGGTGTTGTTAGTGCTTAGAAAAAACGGAGAAGTGTGTATGTGTGTTGATTATCGCGCTCTAAACAAAGTGACAGTGAAGCAACACTACCCACTGCCAAATATCGATGATCAGCTGGATCGTCTCAGAGGGAAACGTTATTATACCACGTTGGATTTAAGCAGCGGGTACTGCCAGGTACCTTTGACTAAAGGCTCAAGTGGTAAGACTGCTTTTGTGACACCTGATGGTGCATACTGTTTTAAACGAATGAGTTTCGGGTTATGTAACGCGCCTAGTGTTTTTCAGAGACTTATAAATTTAGTGTTAAATAATCTAAGATACGATACTGCGTTAGCTTATTTAGATGATATAGTTATACCTTCCGAAACAGTTGACGATGGGTTATGTAAATTAAGAGAATTATTCGATAGATTCAGAGCAGCAAATTTAACTTTAAAATTGAATAAATGTCATTTCTTTAAGGGACGCATTGAATATCTTGGATTTACCGTATCATTTGATGGTATTGCTCCGGGAGAGGAAAAGTTGAAGGCTTTGGCCAGGTTTCCGGTACCTACGAATGTTCATGGGGTACGGTCCTTTTTTGGGCTGGCATCATATTTTCGACGGTTTATAAGAAATTTTGCTACGATAGGTAGACCAATTAGTGACTTATTGTGGAAAGGGGTTTCATTTGTCTGGGGAAAGGAACAACAGTTTGCCTTTGAACAGATAAAAACGAAATTAATAAGTAGTCCGGTACTTTGCGTCTACATTCCATCGGCTTATACCGAATTACACACTGATGCGTGTTCCTTGGGATTGGGGGCGGCATTGTTACAAAAACAAAGTGATGGAACTTTGCGACCTGTGTCATATTATAGTCGAAAGACAACTCCCGAAGAAGCGAAATATAATTCGTACGAATTGGAATGTTTGGCAATAGTTGCGGCACTAGATAAATACAGAGTATATTTGTTGGGTATACCGTTTGTTATTAAAACGGATTGCAACAGTTTACAATTGTTAACAAACAAAAAAGATCTAAATCCGCGTATTGGGCGATGGTTTGTGAAACTCTCAGAGTTCGACTACACCATCGAATATCATAAGGGAGAAAATAATCAAGTTGCAGATGCGCTTAGTAAAAATCCTGATGAGGACGCCAAAGAAGTCGAAATTTGTGGGTTACCCGTTTTAGGGCTTAAAATCAATAGTGATTGGGTTGGTGCGTTACAGAGAGCATGTTCGAAAATTAAGGAAATTTTTGTAAAATTAGAAAATGGCGATGAAACAACCAACGCAAACTATACTATACATAACGGTCGGGTGTATAAAATTAGTAAAACCGGAACGTGGCGATTGTACGTACCCGTAGATTTGCGATACGATATTGTAAGTAATGCGCATAAAGCATTAGCTCATTTGGGAATCGATAAAACATTGTCAAAAATAAAGAGGGATTATTATTTTCCAAAAATGAAAGAATTTGTCGCGCAATACATAAACAGATGCATAAATTGTCTATATTATAAAACTCCTAGGGGAAGACAACCGGGTTTTTTGCATCCGCTAGACAAAGGAACTGAACCTTTTCAGGTTGTTCATATGGATCACTTAGGTCCATTCATTACAACTAGGAATGGAAACAAGTACGTAGCAGCTATAATCGACGGATATAGTAAGTATTCGGTGATAGGTGCAGTGCCAGATGTCTCTACAGAAGCAACTATAAAATTTTTAAAAGAATTTATCATGCATTATCGCCGACCGGATAAAATTGTTAGTGACCGGGGAACGGCCTTTACTGCTAAGAAATTTGAGGATTTTTGTCAAAATTATAATATAATTCATGTTAAAATATCAACTTCTGTACCAAGGGCAAACGGACAGGTAGAGAAATTGAATAGCGTAATTTTGACCGGTTTGGCTGCTAGTTCAAATAAACTAGAGGGTAGCGATTGGGATTCGAAAATTTACGAGGAACAGTGGGCCATTAATAACTCGGTGCATAGTGTAACTAAAAACACACCATTTAGTTTAATTCATACCTATGAGCGAGATGGTTTCGTACATGATCCTTTAGCGACGGAAATTAAAAGTGTTAATGACGAGATGGGGAATACGGAACCAGACGTTGATGTCCATGCGTTATTAAAGAAAAACCAATAAAAGATGCGTGAATACTTTGACAAGGGCAGACGCGAACCTCGAAAATATAAATCAGGGGAATTAGTATTAGTGTGGGAACACTCTGTATCCATCTATTTATCCAAACTAGTTCACTCTGTACAGCAGAACTTAAACTCTGCTGACAGAGAATATTGTCAGTTTAGCCACAAACTAGGTCAACACGCAAATACATATACTAATGTAAACGGTTGACCATGCACTTACCATAAGACCAATGTAAATATTTCTTGTATAAATAGCCGTAATTTCTTTAATAAAGTTAGTCTAGTCTACTGAAAACCTTGTACGTCCAATAAGAAAGTCATCATGCTCACTGTTCAGTACCGGTAAGAAAACTAAATTGTGGAAGTAATCGTTGTGTTTTATACTTCTTGAACTAAGTTTGTGGACGGATTGTAACGTATCACACGATCATGTATTATTAAACAGAAAGCTGCCGTTTTGTCTGGTATATTTTCTTTAGTTTGAAACTCTAGACGGATATCTATACTACCAGATTTAACAGTTTCATTCTGATAAGAACAGTCTACTATTACAAGAGGAGCAATGACTAGAAATTGTTTAGGATCGAATAAGGGTTCACTTACATTACCATAATACGATTGTTGAAAGTTGGCATACATTTCATATAAAACGGCAAATCTAGAAGTATCAAAATCTAAATTCAAATTATCATACGGGTACATAGTAGATCCTAAGTGTACTTTAAAATTGGTTAGTTTGCAGTGATCGAAGGCACTCATATTTGTTGCAAGATTATTACTTTTATCTGTTTGAAATCCGAAAATAATGAAGCGAGGCTTTTCCAATTGTGACGTTGTTTTCACATTCCAGTTGTGAGAATACGATTTGGGAAGTAGCGGATATTCATGTAGTTCCCAACTCCGAAATGAAAGTTCCATATTTAAATTTCGATCAACATAACCCAACAATTTCAAACGTTCAGCATCTGCTACAGATACATGAGGAATTTTCCAAGAAATCTGATCCAAATGTACAAGTACATCTTCAAGTGGCGTTGCTGAGCAATATAAAGAATTATTGTCAGTGCTGCTGCGAACTAGAACTAATTCTTGTCGAACGTTTAATATTATTTTTCGGAAGTCTTCTGCAAATCCAAAAATCATACGTAGTGGAATACAAACGTTGAAGTAACCGTTGGAATCTACTAGTTTTACAGAATTAAGCTTAATTCCTTGTAGATCGCTTAAAGAAGGAGGCAACCATCCACTGTTGCTGAGACGTTTACTTTCATTCTCGTTGTAAGATGCGTAACCTTTCATTGTTGTAACCATGCCAGGATTACGGACTCGATCAATAACTTTTCCGCCTAATTCATAACGAATTTCATCAAACAGGTGTAAAATTCCATTGTGGATAAAAGAAGTGTTCGCAGTTGCCTTTCCATCCTTTTTAAGAAGTAAACGACCTTCTATGTATAGGAAACTACTAGAAGGCAAAGTGTAAACATCTTCATTTTCTATTGGAATACGTATCGTATGATTATTTTTGAAAGTTGAATTCGCATAAGGTTGATGAGTATGTTTATCAGCGTTAACTATAGCGTTATCGAAGACTGCTCTTTCTTATTGTGACACGCTCTCCACGGAAATTAACTAGATTACCGTCTTGATCAACTATTTTAAGGGAAATGTAGTCGATGACACGAGTGTTGATTGACAAATAAATAAGATTCGTTGGATTCTCAACAATTTTAAATCCGGGGGGTACATTGGGAAAGAATTGATGTAGTATATGTCCATCTAGTCCTTTAACACCATCACTGGTATGTATGTAGGAGTTAGTTACGAGGTTGCACATCACTGAAATCCTGTTTACTTTGAAAATGTCAGCTACATGATCAGACACCTCTTTAAGTGATGGTAGAAGCTTACTTTCAAAACCCAATATCTTTGCGGGAGAATCTGTAGGAGCGAAGTTGACTTTTTTGGTGCTTTTTATATGGCTTTTTAAGGTAGTATTGTCTCCAAACAATTCAATAGCATCATCAGTATGTCGCAATTTCTCGCGAAGATAATGATTAATATCATCGATTTCATAGGATCCTTCCGGAAGAACAACGACTGGTGCTGTAGAACCTTCAAAATAGAATTTATTGTTAGTTTCATCGATATTCGGAATACTGTTATATGCTTCAAAATTTAACAAAGCAATTTGATATTCATCATCATCGCTTAAAAAAATTGGCGGACTTATTATCATTTGCAGCTCCGACTTTGTATTAGTCAAGGTAAATGTGTAAGATATGTTTTCAGTTTGACGTTCTGTCTAGCACAACGAAGTTAGTTTGATGGTTTGTTTTTAAGAAAAGGTTTGCGTAGTCTCATTAGGGAATTGGACAACTAAATGGCCGCAGTTAAAATCTGAGGGGTTCTGAACACGATTGTAGTTATAAGTGATAGCACAAGGTCCGGAAGATTGTTAATATTGAACCAATTCTTTAGGTGGACGGAGATCTCCAAAACTGTCAAAGTACATAGCTTTGTTATTTCGTTTTACATACGCTGTCCAATGTGTACCAGTTCCTGTGTCTAAATCTAAATTAACAATTCCACTTTCACACCTTTTAACTTTTCTGGGTAATTCGTTACGCATAAAGATTCCCCGAAAATGTGGAATTTGTAAATAGTTAATGTAATTGACTAAATCCAAATCTGTCAAAGGACGGTTAGGTAACTTTACGAAAAATTTTACGTTTTTTTTTTGTTGATAAGGTCTAAGGTATAAACCGAAACCTTTACGAAAAGGTTGTACTAAAATATTTTTTTCCAAGAGCAATAGCTTCCATTGAAGCGTTATGACGTTTATCTTCTTCTTACTGTTGTTGTGCTGTTTTCGCATCGCGTACAGCTTTAGCTATCCCAGCAGCACCGCCAGAGAGAGCTCCAAGTGCTGATAGTCCAGCGAAAATCGGAATTAACGGTAGAAAACCACCTGTCTTTGGAATAGGAATGATTCTGGGAGATTTAGATCGCTTTCCAAATTTACGAATTGTATTTAGTGCTATTTTAGCAGCATGTATCAGCTGGAGAGGTTTCGTTTTCTTAAGAACAATTTTCGCAGATGTCACTATCTTACGAAACGGTAGAGCTCCTCCTTTTCTTGTTCGCCTTCTCTTCTTTATTTTCCGCAACGGAATTGAACCACCAACTTTACGACGTCGCTTTTTGTGTCCCATTCCAAGTTTCTCTTTGCCCTTCATAGCTGAAGCAATTGTGAGAGCTGCCAAGCGTTCACCAAAAGACGCGTCCGGCGACTTTAGTCTTTGTAATGATTGTTGCGCCAAAACCTTATCAGCAATTCGACGATGGGAAATGTCTGGAAAAGTTTCGTAAGCAATATCGTGTAATTTACAAGATTCGTAAAGGGGATTTATACCGATATCACCTCGAGCTAATCGTTTGTCCAGTCGAGTCCCTGGACCGCAAAAGTTATACCCTGGGAGGTGTAATTCAATTGGTAATTTATCTATAAACCTATTCAGAAAACCTCGTGTCATGGGACATGTGCAGTGTTAGCTCTCTCACTATACTGAACGAACTGACTACATAAACACTGTTAACTCTAAATTTATATATCCGAGAGCACATGCGCAAACCGCTTAATCATCAATAAACATGCGGATAGTACAACATCCATCTGTTCTACCCATAACCAATCGTGACTTCGATATTGCCAGGAAAATAAATCGACAGGGTCCATTACTACCACCCACAATAAGAGCCATTATCGCCGGACCTTCAAATTGTGGAAAAACAAATGTGATTATAGGACTTTTGGAGCAACCGAACGGTTTACGGTTCGCAAACGTATACGTTTATTCCAAGTCATTGTATCAACCAAAATATAAGTATTTAGCCGAATTATTGAAACCAATTGCTGGAATTGGTTATTTTCCCTATAGAGACTCTGACGATGTAATTGCCCCATCACAGGCAAGACCTAATTCTGTATTCATCTTTGACGATGTTGCGAATGAAAATCAAAATAAGATAAGGGAATACTTTAGTATGGGAAGACATAACTCAATCGACACTTTTTACTTAAATCAAACATATGCACAGATTCCCAAACATTTAATTAGAGATAATGCAAATTTAATAATACTGTTTAAACAGGATGAATTAAATCTCAAACACGTCTTCGCAGACCATGTCACTACAGACATGACTTTTGACCAATTTAAAAATATTTGTGCAGTGTTGGAAAGAGAAGTTTGGATTTCTAGTGATAAACAAGGATTGTGGTATAAATGAGGGAAGATATCGCTTAGGATTCGATAAATATATATTAATGTAAGTGATATAAAGTCAATCAGTTGTTAAAAGACAACCTTGACAAGAGCATGGATGTAAAAGCAAAGAAAGAACTAATCAAAGTTAGGAAAACGGTAAAGAGGAAATTACAAATGTTAAAGGAATCGACAGCAGGACAGAATCTCCTGTTGCAGCAAGCATATCAACCACTTACAAAATCGCTTCTTAACTTGAAATCAGAGCTGGGTGAAGAGATTAAAAAAGAATTAAAGCCAGAAGTGAGTAATTGGTCGAAAGGTGACGTTCCAGCTTCGTCAACACCAATAAAAATTAGAATGCTTGACCCTTCGAATGCTCCAGGTACCTTACTACCAGGTGCTCCTTCATTCTTAAGGGAAGAAAGTGTTTATGAAAGAGACCCAACAACGGGTCATGGAAACACAAACCAGGATAATGATGAGTTTGAACAATTGAAGAAAGCGTACATTGACCATATTAATAGCTCTCGATTTGCTCAATATTTGGAAGAATTCGATCCTCTACCTCGAGACTATATAGAAGGAATTATTAAAGACTATGATGGTGACACATTTAACGCTGACGTTCTGAATCCTCGTCTTGATAAAGTTCGATACGAATGGAACACAAATAAATTTTTTATTGGTGATTCTGAACTGGATTTTGACGGACCAAACGTTGTAATCTATGGAAAATTTAAATACATAGGTACTGTGGGATTATACGAGCTACTCTTCAAATTACGTTCTGAATATCCGACATCGATGAAAGAAAGGAAAGACTACGCTGATATATTAAAACGTACGGGAGCAGTTTACAAGTTAAGACAGCAAACATCGAAATTTTCTAAAGGTGGAGGATTGTCGTTGTTGACATACAACGAAAAACCGATCGAATACAAATATTTTGATGACGTTAATGAGTTGTGTGATCGTTTAAGGTTATTAGTTACTTCTCAACAAGCAGGCAACACAAATCATGAAAACGAAATTCTATCAATTTAGAAGAGTTGCGTGAGTGCAATTTAATCGTATAAACAAATTATTAAGCTTATTAGTTAGACAATGACGGTTGATAGGTTCGGATGTCCGTTAGAAAAAAAACGATTGTTTTCGCAAGCATTCAGCAATGTTCATGATTTCAACCATAACCGCTTAACAAGAATCGGTGATCCTCAGCAGGAGCATGTTGCTGTGAATGTGCGATTTTTGGAGAAGAAGGTGCAACGTCTGTTATCGGAAGATGATGTAACCGATATCAGACAAGCATTCAATAAAGTGTTGTATTTCGTTGATGTGGCTAATAAGCGTATTACACATTTGAACGAGCCTACCGCTGAGTTTCATGCAGCTACTAAAATGTATGTAGATGAGAAAGATCGGTTAACAAAAGAGCATATCAGAATTGAGTGTGAAAAGGTAAAGGATCGTGCTGTCAGTGAAGGTGTCAGAAGGATGAAGGATTTACGAGAAGAATTGAAAACAGCTGTCTCCAAAAGTGGTGAAATGATGATGAAAACTTTTAGTGATAATATAGAGTTAGCGATTAAAAATTTGGAAAGAGAACTTGAAAAATATAATACTGACAGGGATAAAGAAATAACAAACAAGGTGAACGATTTAATAGAAAAGAATGCTGTCGGAATAATTGACGTCCTTGCAACAAAAGTAAAACTAGATCGTAAAGATGTAGAAGCGTTTGTTAGGAAAGGGGATGAAGGAGTATCGAAGAAATTGAAGACGGGAATTGTGCAAGATATGAAAAATAATATAGGCACCAGTTTTGAATTAATTAAAATCGCGATTCAGGATGAGTGTAAAAAAGTTAAGGAATTTTCAGAGAAAGAAATTCAACGAACCAATAAAAAGAAAGATGATCTGAAAAACGAATTAGTGGTAATGGTGGAATCACTAAAAAAAGAAGCAAAGGAGCTGAAAGTAAGGCTAGATACTCTGCAACAACAAAGAGGAACAGGTAGTGCAAAATCGAGCAGTTCTAAACCAACAACAGCAGCTCCGTCCATGTAGTTCTTCATTATTATAAGGAAAATGTTAAATGTGAAAGAAGAACTAGTGAAAGAACTGCATAGACCTGCGAGAGTTAGTTTTTACACGTCGTAAAGTGATAGTGAAAGGATAAGATGATCTTCATCAAGCCGATTTAGTGGAAATGATTCCGTATGCTAGAGAAAATAAAGGTGTCAGATACATTTTGGTTGTAATAGACGTTTTCTCAAAATTTGTCACATCCAATTATGTATTACTTAAAGGATGATAAAGGGGAAGACATAAAAGGAGGGTTTTATGGTATGGAACTACAGAAAGCGAAATATCCAGATGTTTATTTGGTGGAACGTGTACTAAGACGAAAAGGTGACATGGTTTACGTCAAATGGTTGGGGCTTAACCAATCTCATAACAGCTGTATTCATAAGACGAACGTTTTGTAATGTATCCCCAGTTTTTTTTTTCTGATAATAAAGTCTGCAATGTTAATAATGATTTTCTTTACCCCTTCCCCAAAGTATGATTATAAATAAGATAAAATGGGATGAGTTTAATCAGTTGTAATCGTTAGTTGCTGCATTGAACGTTTAAGACGTAGTAATGGTTGAAAGTTACGTAACTGAAGTTAAATTTTTCAAAGAGGGTTTATTATCTTTGAAAAGATATTTGGTAGCGTCAGAGTTGGATAGCGTGACAGAAGAATTCGAATTAAAAGGTGAATACGATAAAATCGTAATAGGAGGCTACTTAGTGGTCGATGAGAGCGATCCTGACGATTTTAAAGTATAATTTTTATAAAAATGGATTCATTATCGTACGAGCTGTATCAAGCAGAAAAGCAAGTCCTCATTCTCAACCTTCGAAGAGCAATACTATCAAACGATTTAGATAGAGTTAAAGTTGTGTTGTCGAAGTTGGGAGTTGCAGTACCAAAGGAAGCATTCAAATGGTTAACTGTAACACAAGAGACATCGTTCGATATTTTATACTTCATATTCGAAAGAAAGCAAAGGTGTGACGAATTGGTGGATGAATTTCTAAAAGGTTGCTGTGAAACAGTGGAAATAACCGTTGATGATGTCGAAATGATTTTAAATAAAACAAAGTATAATTTCATGCTACCCGACGTATATTTTTTAAAGGAAATGTTAACAAACGGATCAGTTCTAATGCGGGATAAGAAGTTCTCCGTAATGAATGTGAAGAAAATGTATGTTACATTGTTAAAGTGTGTGGATGACTTAATACTGGATGTAGCATACTATGCACAACCGAAAAATTTGGAAAAGTGTATTAAACTGATCAACTTGTTTCGGCTTCCGTATACATTAAGTCCAAATATCAATGGTCGTCATCAAACAGTGCTGCAATGGATAGAAGAAAACATTTTAAGAGAAGGAACGGAGAAAGCTGCAGGCTGGCAGAGCGGTCCTGACTCAGGCAAATGGCCATCAAGTAATATCGAAGATTATAAGAAAATTTATTCATTGTTAATGTTATTGAAACAATAAATTGTAATAGTAGAAATGGTACACATGTTATTTCTGAAGTTGAGGAATATATTTCGCAGAATAAAAATAGTAAACAAACAAGTTGTGTAGTAACGTTTTATTATTATTTATACAATACAACCAATACTAAGGCGCCGGAGGTGGGAGGAGGGGGGGTCGGGAGGCCTAAGTCCGAGAGGGGTAGTTGTCTGAATTTAATACTTCTGACATTGCCAAGTGGTAACTTCAGTCTTCGCGTAGAGACAAGGTGGTCCTGATAAGGACTAATGAATTGAAAGCGTTATTCAGGATCCAATTATAAGCGAGTCAGGTCTAATCCTGACTGACTTTATTACAATAAATTACAGCTATTTATACAAAGTTTATTTACATATGTCTTATGGTAGAATGCGCCGTCAGCCATTTACGCTAGTTTGTTGGTATTCGCGGTCATCCTATACCTAAGACGGAGACGTCTTCAATCTAAGGGGGAAGGAGTAATGTCGTGAACCTAAGGATAGACATTGTGTTTGGTATCATCTCATACATGCATAAAAGTTCTGATACATGGCTCATGTAGGGTGTGAACCATTGCTTATTCAGCAAATAGAAATAGGTTACATGTTTAAGAAAACCTGCCGTACCGAAATGTCGGTACGGAAAATCAAGGTCAAGTATGGCTGACGACGCATTCTACCACAAGACATATGTAAATAAACTTTTTATAAAAAGCAAATACGCACACTAGCGTAAATGGCTGTAGAGTGAGGTGTGGATACTTTCTGATTAACACCTGTATACCAGCAGCACTTTGCTGACCAAACTGTGACTGTGCATATTTCAATAACAATCATGATAGGTAATAAACTTTGTATAAGAAGCAAATACGCACACTAGCGTAAATTGCTGACGACACATTCTACCACAAGACATATGCAAATAAACTTTGTATAAGAAGCAAATACGCACACTAGCGTAAATGACTGACGGCGCATTCTACCACAAGACATATGTAAATAAACTTTGTATAAATAGCTGTAATTTATTGTAATAAAGTCAGTCAGGATTAGACCTGACTCGCTTATAATTGGATCCTGAAACACGCTTCCAATTCATCGGTCCTTATCAGGACCACCCTGGCTCTACGCGCACCTTTTTGGTAGCAATCACGTCATGAATGTTACAATGTAGCGGACCTCTGCTTTTCTGCCACACCTGCAGATTTTATCATTGCGATGTCGTAAACTTGTGCTGCCGACCTTGTCGTCAGGGGATTCAATCGTACCTCTGCGAAAAGTCGGGCTTTGTTTACAAGATCGATGATACGCACACGCTGTACTGTATTCTTTGCAAAACTTACGAGCAAAGGCGTCAACTCATATGTTTTCATAAACCTACCTTTCAATTACTATGCCATTACCTGTCCCTCTCCTACACCTTCCTTTTGCTTTTTAAAGACTTGTGACCTTGACACACTTTCCATACTACTTTCTTATTATCCCCAAACTCTACCTTAATCTTATATCTCAAACGTCTACTACCTTTTGCTTCTTTATCTATTTCTTAACACAAATATATACATGTACACGTACTACGCTCCTTCTACATAACCAAGATTATTACTGATTTCTATTACATATCCTTCTTCAAATACGGTCTTCAAAATAAAGAATCGTTCACTATAACGACTTCACTTTCATTTCGTATGCCTATACCTTACACTTTGCTCCAATTCCTCTACATAATCATGTAAACATATTTAAGAATAGTAAACTTCAGTCACGCTCCTTCTACATAACCAAGATTATTACTTATTTCAATTACATATCCTTCTTCAAATACGGTCTTCATTTATATCAAAATACTTCACATTACCGATATATGTACATATGTTTCAATTCATTGTGAAGCATTCGACCACTACATACACACAAGTTTAAAGTCAATGACCTTTCATCAATTTGACCTTAAGTAACCTCCCCTCCTCTGAATTAGAACCGGTCATCATACTCTACTAATATATACTGAAACTGTGGTGGGTACGGTGTGGTAAGATGAGTGCTGGAGAACAGGGTAACGGTGTTGATTTAGCTGCTGAGCTAAATATGAACGAAACCGAGCTGGCTGATATATTGGAAAACTTCTTTCCAAACGATTCCTTCACATCATCCGCTAAAGGTGAGGGGTGTGTTGGAGGTGCTACTACGGTAACGATGGCGGAGCCTGTGGCTAGCACCTCTACGATGGCGGTGGCGGGATCGAAGTCGATATCGATGAAGCCGAAGAAGCGATCGTACACACGAAGGTTGTCGGCTGCTCCATTCGATTATTCCAAGATAGTGGACCAAGTAGGAGAAGCCATAAATAGTGTTAAGGAGGAAAAGCAGTGACGAGAAATGGTACTGAATGAAAGAGAGACAAAGGCCGCTTCATTGGCTGAGTACATGAAGCGGAAAGAGAAGGAGCTGGAGGAGTTGAACAGATCGGTAGTTGAAACGAGAAAGGAGGTACAAGAAATCGAACATAAGCTAGCTAACCTTAAGTCTGCTTTACTGAGTAAATTTAATGACTAAAATTCAATGATGTTTTATATTATATTGTATTACATTAAATAAAATTCTTTTATATTGTATCGTTTTATATTTTGTAATTAAAGAAATAAAAGAGAATATAAATTATTAATAAAAACATTTTATTTATTTTAATATACAAAAACAATACAGCTAGGTACATAATAAAAAAACAAATTCAACAAAATGTTTTAATATAGACCGCCGCCCCGTGGTCCATGGCACAGATGACCAGTGTCCCCTGAAAAGAGGTCCACTCCAGCTGGGCTTCCAGGTGTTCGCAGAAGGCTCCGACCGGCATTCTGTCAGACACCATCCACAACGTCGACCCTCCAGGAGTGGTACTCTCAAAAATGATGGTGTCCACCCTAATATTGTTTCCAGTTGGCACGGAGCCAAGAAACAATACTGCATAGTGTACCATTTTGTTGGTGTTGTATCTGATGTTGTATAATTACGTCGTGATAGTGTTAGCGATCTGTGCTGAACGTTGTGAAAACTTGAGTATTTATACAATTTCGAGGAGGAGGATATGAGTGGGTGTAAAGTAAAGATCAATGCAAGTGTTTGTGCGAAGAAGGACTGATACATGGCTCATCTAGCGTGTGAACCATTGCTTATTCAGCAAATAGAAATAGGTTACATGTTTCCATGTAAAACAAAGGTAGATCAGATATTGTTGGTGGGGGGAAGGAGTAATGTCATGATTGGTTATTCAGCAAATAGAAATAGGTTATATGTTTTCAAGTAAAAAAAAGGTAGATCAGATATTGTTGGCTACTCGTAGTGTACACTTCAATTTCTCAATAAAATTGTTATTCTCAAGTTTTAATTTTTTAAAAATTGACTTTGAGATAATAAAAACTTAAAAAATGGAAAACAGCAAAAAAGCAGGAAAACCTGCCGTACCGAAATGCCGGTATGGAAAATCGAGAACAGGTGGTGTAAGTATTAATTAATATTGTTGAAGTAATTGTGTAATTGTTAATTAATAATTTCGTTTTACAGTGCGAGTTTGTGGTCGCCGTCACTACAATGGCGGCGATAGCTGTAGCGTCGACGCCACGAACAACATGTTCTGCTGGTGGAAAGAAGCGGAGTCTGGAGATGACGCAAAGGAGGCGTCCTTCGATGACGTCGCCCACCACCGCAACCACCACGCCAACGACCACCAGGAGGGACACGGTACCGACGCCGTTGTCCACGTCCACGGCGGCGGCAACGACGTGTACCTTGACAACGGCGACGACGATGACAACTGCTGCTTGGATGTCAAGTGACTGCGGTTTTTCACTTCCGACGCTTACGCCGATTCCATCACCTGTTTCTCCACTTCCGGAAACCCCAACGCCGCCTTCTCAGACGACGCTATCACAGGACATAGATAGCCTGGAACGCGCCTTGGCGATAATTCCGAAAGTGTGCGAAAAGATGGCGTATTTGACGTCAGCTTGGGAAGCAAGGCGCGCTGCGCAGCAAAAGGTGCGCGCTGAAATTTCCCAAGTCGACAAGGCTATCTTGGAACAGGACGACGACATCGCTAAGTGGAAAGCTGAGATCGCTAAGTGGAAAGCTGAGATTGCTCAGCTTGAAGCAAAAGTGGCGAAGTCTGTCTGTAACACGGAAGCCTTGTTTAACAAACGGGTCGAACTGGTGGAGGAGGACCACCAGCTCGATCAAGAAGTGGACGTCCTACAGCGCGCGAGGGAAGAAAAGCGTCCGAAGTTGGAACAACTGGAAACGTGGCTTGACATCGCGAAGCAGCAGGTGACGTCGGTTACCAAGAGGTAGATGTCTAGATAAATAGTAGTATATAAGGAGAATTGTAAATAGTGTAAATATATATATATGTAGTTGTAGTAAATAAGGGTTAGTATGTAAGTGTTGTATAGAAAAAATAAGTTTTTGTAAATAAGTTAATTAAAATTCTAAAATAAATAAAAAAAATAAAAAAATAAAAAAAATAAAAAAATTTAAAAAAAATTAAAAAAAAGCGATCCTCTGGGGATAAACCAAAAAGGTCCTAAAATGTTTTGGACGAAAAAAAAAAAAAATTTTGGGATTTTTCATGTTAGGTTAGGTGGTGTTAGTCGACCCGATACAGGAAAGTACAAAGAGACTATTGTTGTTCTAAATCGTGAATAAGACATATATGTAAAATCTGGTGAATTTATGTTTCCTAGCAGAAGTTGTGAATTGGTATGCGAGGGATGAAAAATGGGGTGGAAAAGGGGTTGAGAAGAAAATCCGCTGAAAAACATCATAGGGAAATGGGTACAAGGAGGGGGAGTTGCGCCGGAGGTGGGTGGAGACGGTCGGGAGGCCTAAGTCCGAGAGAGGTGGTTGTCTGAATTTGATACTTCTGACATAGCCAAGTGGTTCCTTCAGTCTTCGACATCAATAGTGAGAGAGGCACCTTTTTTTTAGCACCGCCCCTTATACCTTTAATTAATTCTTGAAATTTAGGGTAGAAATTACTTCCCCCATTACAGACGTCCTCCAAGTTTCGTTGGAAGCAAATTGTTCTTCATGGAACACTAAACATTTTTTACTCAGACATTTTTTCCCTATCATCTACCCTTCATACACTTTTCGGGGGTCAAAGTATGAGGGTGAAACACGTTAAAAAAATATTTCTCGACTTTTCAGGGTGGGATTATTTAGCCCACTGTTCAACTTACATTTTCCAAGAGGAACACTTTTTTTTTTTTAACTGCTTCTATTTTTTTTTTAAGCTTAAAGGTGACAACTTTTTGTCAACTTTATTTTTTTTTTTCAAAAGTTTTTTCAGATTCGGGTACTTCCACTCGGGGACCTTCTTCCCACACCATAAGTTATTACCCGATTTCAACTCCTTCTGCTTCAAAAAAATTTCTAAAGCCTCATTTTTACACTTTTACCCCCATCATTTTTTACGTTGGAGTATTTCATTAAATACTTCATTGTCTTCTTATACTACACCTCATTATCCATATTTTCATGTACTAATTTTTCATACCACTCTTTTCCTGCCCTCAAAATATATTTTTTTTAATTTTTGGACCATTATTCTCACCTAAAACCTCATTATAAAAAATATTGCTACACCAGCACCTTCGCTACTACACTACTCTATACCACTTCCTTTACATCCCCACTATTCCCCCACTACTTCCCCACTCTTTCCCCACCACATACCTTCCTATTTAAACCCTTGTCAACCTGAGAGAGCATCACTTCACCAGAAGGGTCTTATGAATTAACATGGACCTTTCTCGTGTATCTATTGTCCTTTCACCATTCAGGCAAACTGCTAATGAAACCACCTTGCTCCAATGCGGATATTGTTGGCGTCTACGTGAAGGCTGTACGGCTGAAACAGTATTCTGCTGTCAAGAATGTTTTGACAACAGACCTCTGATTTTCAGCCACAGCTGCAGATTTTATCGTTGCGATGTCGTAAACCTGTGCTGCCGACTTGTCGTCAGGGGACTCAATCGTATCTCTGCGAAAAGTCGGGCTTTGTTTACGAGATCGATGATACGCACACGCTGTACTGTATTCTTTGCAATACTTACGAGCAAAGGCGTCAAATCTTCCAATCCATTAGGTTTTCATAAACCTACCTTTCAATAGCTCCATCTCCTACACCTTCCTTTTCCTTTTTAAAGACTTGTGACCTTGACACACTTTCCACCCTCTCCTACACCTTCCTTTTGAATATTTTTTGTGTCTAGTTTTTTTTTCCTTTTTTTTTTTAATTAAGTCATGCACACCTGCAGCAATGCCTAAAGGGCATCTTTACTTGTATGTTCCCATGGGAGCATCGTGTGTCGTTTCTGTGAAATCTGCGTAAGCAATTATGTAGCAGATCTTAGTTTTTATGTAATTGACATGTTCTCAAGTTAGTTACTATTAGAACTTAGTCTAGGTAACTCATAAAAGTACGTTGTAAACGCTTTTTACTAAAATAACTTAATTTTTAAAAAGCCGTTTCTTTAACGTCTAAACATACTTGGTGCTGCGAACAGGAATGCCGAAACGAGACCCGGGCGTGTTTCGGTGAATTGTAATTCTTTATTGGCAATTCGAACATTAATTTTAAGTGTTGTGAAAAGTCCTGAAAGGCCAGTGCAGGTTCGATTGGAGAAGCGACGTTACCTAAGCAACGGTCCTCAACTAATGCACCAGGAAATCCTTCACCTGGACATCATCATCAAGGAACAGACAGATCGTTTGCAACAAGGAAAGCGGAACTATGTTCATCAGGACTATACTCCTGTAAGTCCTATCCTTTTTATAATTGCAATTTGCATGTTTTAAATTTTTTTATTGTTTTTTAATTGTCATTCGATAATAAATTAAGAGATAGTTCTCCAAATAAAGATAGATACTCATCTGACTCAAGTGACCCTAAGGGTGAACTTTTGACAGATTTTAGAAATAAATTAAGTCAATTAAGAGCTGAAGTTAACAACTCAAACACAATGACTATTCTACCTAACATTATTCAAATTGAATTAACTATGGTAAGAGACATGGTACCAGAATATTCTGGGGGTTCCAAAAAACTTGCGTATTTTCTTAAGCAGGTCCATTTATACATTGAAATATTAAGGCGTCCAAAGGAGTGTATATTTAATAGACTTATTCTATAGCAATTAATATTAAAATTAGTACGAGAAGCGAGAGACGTATTAATTTCCGGTAATTATTCTAAATGGACTGATATCAAAGATGCGTTAATACAAAAATTTGGCGACCCGCGTTCAGAAGAACTTCTACTGTATGATCTTTCTACTTGTTATCAAAAGCAAAATGAGACATACGAAAAATATTTTGAAACTATAAAATATAAATTACAGGTACATCTAGAGCATGTAAATATTAAAGAACTTGACATTAATATTAATGCTAGCAAGGTTGATAATTATGCCAAACAAGCATTAGCTACATTAAAGGCAGGAATGTTAGATCCTTACTGTACACATTTATTGAACCTCCCTATAATATCGTTAGAACAAGCACTGTATGAGTGTAGGAAATTTAATTATGAATTTTATGCGAAATAAACAAATCTATTTCCCATTAAAAACCACATGTTAATAATCATCCAATTCAAAAACCTGCTTTCCCATCATTCGTTTCCCAAAAGTCGTTATTACTGGAATATGTGTAAATTTGCATATGTATATGTATAGGTACTGTACATGTATTTATGTATGTACTATGGTCATGGACCTGAGGAGAGCGGGAGGCTGTTTATAGATATAATTAATTAAGATAAGATGGAAGGTAAAATATAAAGGTAAGAAAAAGACACTCACTCTCTTCAGGTCGTATGGTAAAGATGTATGGATACATTTTGTTAATAAAATTATTTGTTTCTACATTTATTCCCACAAAATTTTTTAAAAATGTTTTCAATTACTTCCAAATTTCAAGACACCTTTCGTTAACAATCATTTTAATGTTAATAGAGCACTTAACAACTCTGGTTCAAATTTCCCTAGAGGCCCAATAAATATTAATCCTAGACCAGTTCAACAAACATTTCCAACAAATAGTGAAGTTTTTGGTAAAAAGAATAATCCAGCACCTACCCCGATGTCAATTTCGGCCCGCAATACCTTTAGACCTCAAAATACATCTCAAAATAATTTCTTACCACGGTCTAAACTTAATTTCATTTTTGAAGAACTTCATAATATAGAGGATAATGAAACTGTAGAATATAACGAGGAAACATATGAGCCAGAACAGTATCAAGAAACTTTTTCAAACGAATATGAAAACGAAGACCAGGAATGTCAAAATTTTCAAATAACAGCCTCGAATCCATCATCGACTTGAATTCTACACAAAAAAGACCTTAACTACCTTACATATCCATCCCAAATTTAAACATAAAAATATTAATTGATTCAGGAGCTTCAAATGAACCCTAATTGTGCAAAAACAACTTTTCAATATTTTCATTCAGAAAACCACTTTCAGTTAAATCTCTAGATCAAACAATTTTTGATGATAAAAACGTACGATACCCACTACTAGAAGAATACGGTGTTAAACAGAAAACAGATTTTTATGTAGTGCAATGACACGACAGATTTGATGCTTTAGTTACAATTTCAAAAACTAGGAGCAATTATCGATTATAAGAACCAACTTCTCCACATTGGAGATAGTCAAATTCCATTTTTCATAGAATTAAATTCGTTAAATTATCAACCATCTACACACATTGTAGCAAACTGTATATCTATTCCGGTTAATATCGAGAATAGACCAGTCATTATTCCAGAAATCAATATAGGAAATTCAATAATACCCGAATCTTTAGCATTTTCAAATAACGGACAATGTCTTGTTCCTTTGGATTTGGAAGATCGGTTAGAGGTTAATTTTTCCGAATAAATTAATGTTGAACCGATAGTCAATGTTAATATTCAAAAACCAAAACACAGTTTTACTAATAAGTAATCGTATCAGCCTCTACTTTATGGAAATTGAGAATCATCTTGTAATCTTTAAATAAAATAAACACTTCTAATTTCCACTAAATAACTTTAATATCTCTTAACGACCGTTTCACCCTACCAGGGCATCTTCAGAAGAAGTTTTTGTACAAAATATTATTACAACGTTTCTTATATACTATTACTATTGTGGTGGGGTTATATTTACTTATTTATCTATAATTACAGAACTACATACGTTTTCAATATCATTTAATAAAATTAAATTACTATTTTTCAAATATTTGATGATTTCCAAAGTTTCCAACATGTCTGATTTCTTTCCTTTTTCCTCTTTATGTAAAATTTTTACGTTTTCTTCTAAAATGAATTTATGTTTATTGGTTTTTACATGATTCATGAATGATGAGTTTACATTGTAATTTTTCAAATGTTCCTTGATTCTTTCTTTAAACGATCTTCCAGTTTGTCCTATATATATTGCACTGCAATTATTGCAATTTAGTTTATATACTTCATTAGAATATATTTTTTCCTTTTTATCTTTGCTGTTAATTAAATACTTGGATAAATTATTTGTAGTTTTAAAGGAAATATGAAATTTACTATTTTTATTTTTTTGTTTTTTGTTTTTTATTAAAATATATAAATTAAATTAGAATAAAAACACTTGGAAATATTTTCACTGTTTTTTAATTACTCAATACGCATTTCGCCTTATTGGGGCATCTTCAGGAGTTTACTACATTATCAGAATAACAGTTCTCTATTTATACAATTTTACAATCTTACACTAACTTAGGATTAAGATTCCAAGTGTTTTTTATTTTAATTTAATTTATATATTTTAAATAAAAATGTTTCACCAAGTGACAACGGCAAATACCTTCAATGTTTTTTATTAATTAAATCTTCTATTAATTTTGGGGAATATCCGTTATTGACTGCTATTTGTTTTACGGTATTTTTCTTTATGTTAAAATTTTAATTATTCAATGGAAGATTTAATAATCTATGTGTCATACTGTGGAACGCTGCTAGTTTATGCTGAATTGGATAATTAGACGTTTTATTAATTAAACAGTCTGTCCATGTTGGTGTACGGAATACTGATATATCAATCTTGTTGTCTATTTTTGTTAATGTTAAAGAAAAAAAGACTGGGCGTCGCCTCTTCCACGAAAACGAAAAAAAAAAAAAAAACATTTTGTTCAAAAACTTCACCTGAAGATGCCCTGGTAGGTTGAAACGGTCTTTAAGAGATATTAAAGTTATTTAGTGGAAATTAAAAGTGTTTATTTTATTTAAATATTACAAGATGAACAGTTTTACTGACTTAGACATACCAAAAGTTATTCGAACCGCGCATTTTAATTTGGAAGAAAAGGCAGAGTTCATTGCTTTTGTATGTTTGTACGAAATTTAAGGATATTTTTTATAACGATCAATGTAATTTAACATTTACTAACGCCGTAAAATATAAGATAAGTATTGTTGTAACTACCAAGCATTTTCGTCCCTACTTGTATGGTAGAGAATTTATCATCGAGACGGACCACAAGCCACTGGAAATGAAATGGCGACTTCGTTTAGAGGAGTTTAATTACAAAATTGATTATAGGAAAGTCAAAGACAATAAAGTTGCCGATGCCTTGTTACGAATAGAAATTAATACACGTGAAATTGCGATTGATAATGATGAAGAACTAGATTTACTTTCAATTTTACCCCAAGTTGATGAAAATGCTGATTTATCCGAATATGAATCCGATGAACTTTTAAATAATTTTCTCGAAAATAATAACCATCAAATTGAAACCAAAAAACTTTAAAATAACATTCCCGATAATATTAACGAAACAAGCGGAAATACTCAGCTTTCACTTCCTATATCAAAGAAACTATTAAATCAGTTTTCATATCAATTAGAAATTAAATTGGGCGAACAGTACAAGGTTTTTTAAACTAAACCCTTTAAACATAAAAACTATTACGAAATTACCATTAGAGCCGGACAAGAAGATGAAGTTGTTTCCAAAATTCTTAAGGAAATTATAAATCCGAAGAACGTATATGGAATATATTTTCACGATGAAAAACTACACGAAATTTTTATTAAAAGTTTCCCAAAATTGTTCAATGAAAGTTTAAAGTTAGTTAAAACCAACATTGTTTGTAAAAATTTAGAAAGTTCACAGGAACAATGTGAAGCGATAGAACAGTACCATGAATTAAATCATTAGGGGATTTAATGAAACCTATAATTCACTTAAAAATCACTATTATTTTCCCGAGATGAAAACAAAAATTAACGAAATCATAAATAAGTGTGAAACATGTCTTCAAGCAAAGTACGAACGCCATCCGTACAAAATTCAGTTTAGTGGACCACTTCCTGCTAAGAAACCGTTTGATATTTTACATATAGACGTATTTACATCTAATAACAATAAGTTTTTAACAGTTATTGATTTATTTTCTAAATACACGCAAGGTACTTAAGTTATTATTTTTGCCATCATAATTACCCGAAAAAGGTTGTTTGTGATTCGAACGCGTGTATTCAACCCTTCCCGAAAAAAATCGTGTAGCTAAGTTAAAAAAAACCCAGAGATTCTATTAGAGATTTTATGACGACAGCGATATTAATTTATAATCAGTCTGTACACACAACAACTGGATTTTCACCTTTTAATTTACTATACGATCCATACGAAGATTTAAATATACACCAAATTGATTTAGAACGGATCATATACGAACAATACAATCAAAAAAGAAACGACGATGTGTTGCCCTTTTTCGAATAATTGTACCATAAACGAAAGGACAAAGGTTCTAGACTTTTAGAAAAACGTAATGAAAATCTCGAAACAATTACTATTAACGAGCCTGTCGTTTACGTTCGTAATAAAAAATCGAATCGTAGCAAAAGTAATCCTCGTTTTAAGAAAGTTGATGTTATATCCGCAGAAAAAAACAAACTAGGGTTCAATGATAAAACAATGCAACTCATTTCAGAAATCTTCAGATAATCAGGAAAGATTTTTCGTTACAGAGTGACACTGAGGACCCTCAACCAGGCCCTCCTCATTGAAGACGTGCCCAACGTAGGATACTTTTTAGAAGATTTAGGTGTAGAAAAAATGCTTAGTCATTATCATTGATTTTATTTTTACATTAGTATTACTGATTTTAGAGTAAGGTATCAAGATTTAGAAGTAAATTTAGCTATTTTAGAAACTATGAACACCGATAACGTATCAACTAATAATTTAAGAAATAATTTAAAATTAAGTGAAAATGAGCAATTAAAAATTTGAATCAAGAATACACAAACGTGCGTTGGGTCAGCTATAAAGTTTATCACAGGAAATTTATATCAAAATGATTATGACGAAATAAACACAAATATATTAAAATTATTTAACAATCAAGAGAAAATTACCAAACAAAAAATAAGTATGATTCATTTTCTAACCATATAACAAAACTCAACGAAGACAACATGTTACGTAGACGACATGTTATTGATTAGAGACTCAATCAATACGTCCCTTAACGCAGTCAAGGTTTTAAGAAACGAAATTAGTATTCAACCGGCAATAGAGGGTAATATTTACGCCTCCCAAAATGTGCTAAACTCTGTCCAGACTATTCAAACAACTATTTCCCTAGCCTTAAATGATATCACAAATTTGGAAATGTTAACTGTACCAGATCTTAAAGACATCTTAAATTATTATATAAGACGCGTCAATTAATAAAAATATATCAAGTTCATATCTTTAAAATGAATGAATTTTCAAAATTAAGATTACTTTCGGTAAATAACACCATAACATGCGGTTTGTAAATCCCTGTCCTGAATGAATATGATATTGACTACCAAAGAATATATCCAATACCTGATGAAGATAATAAGGTTCTTTTGCCTCCTTCGCATTATCATCTGTATGCAGCTCGAGCTGAATTTTGGCTAGAAGAAAAATGTCATCGAATTGAAGATTCGGTGTGGTGCTTAGATAAACCTATATTGATCAGTGTTCATTGGGTGATATAAATAAGTGCAATTTCTTATTAATTGATGGTAATTATGAATTAGTAATACAACTTGCTAATAATAAAGTGCTCATTTCTTATAAAAAACAGGTTTAAGTTTTTAAACATTGTGTTGGTAACGTTTATAGTAGTGTAGTTAGTAAGAATTCGCTAGTATCATCGCAACAAAATTGCGAAATTATAATTCAAAATAATGTATTAAGCAATACTATTAGTAATCTTTATTATAAACCGCTTAATGTCGGAAAAATAAATGTAAAGCCCACAAAATTTGTAAACTTTTAGTTTAATAGTTTAGACGATATAAATAGGCTCAAACAGGAAGCTAAAGATTTGAATACTCATTTTGAATTGGACCCTGTTGTACACAAAATTGGTTTTTCTATGAATATCTTTTTTATTGTAATAATTTTTGTATTTGTTACTATTTGTTATATATTTTGGAAAAGAATTTAGAATCTTTTTCATTGTAAAAATGTGAAAATGGAACAGGTGGTCATTCCGGGAATATCCAGCAAATCTTCACACGAGGACGTGCTCACTTAAAGGGGGAGGAATTAAGTCATGCACACCTGCAGAAATGCCTAAAGGGCATCTTTACTTGTATGTTCCAATGGGAGAATCGTGTGTCGTTTCTGTGAAATCTGCCTAAGCAATTATGTACCAGATCTTAGTTTTTATCTAATTGACATGTTTTCAAGTTAGTTACTATTAGAACTTAGTCTAGGTATCTCACAAAAGTACGTTGTAAACGCTTTTTAATAAAATCAGTAAATTTTTAAAAGCCGTTTCTTTAACGTCTAAACATAATTTGTTTGTTCGTTTTTGAAATAAAACAATCTTTGTTTTCTTCTTATGACGTTTTTTATCTTCTTCAGGCATCAAATTTTTTGTAACATTATTTACAAAATTTAAACACCAATTTACTTAGCACGTGGGGATTTATATCTCACTCCTGATGTGAACTTTAAATTAAATGGTTGTTTAATGAATATAATAATAGGCCAAATATAGGAAATATCTAATAACAGCTATAAAACGACTGTTATGCAAGGAGTCCCGGCACCAAGTGCCCCTTCTGGCCTCTCCAGTACTTCCGTTCGTTAGTACTCGATGACGTATCGCTATCCATAACCCAAACAATTCTTAAATACAATTTGACCATTGAAACCTGTTGTTAACACATGGATAGTCTGAGTAGTAATAGGAGAGGGCTACTGAGATCATGTCCCGTTAGATTGTTGTTATTTCTGTCTAACGTTAGTTTGCCGTATAAGTCCATCCTTCTCGCACCTATGGGAAAAAGGTGTATGTGTTCTGGATCATTTACGGTTACTTTAATGATGTGACGTAGCAAGGAAGGAGCGCATTTTTTTCCCGTCGGTCGCGACCGACCGACGTACGTACCTATCAAGGAATAGGTATGTGTTAATTGTTTTTCCGGTTCGGCTGGACATGCATGCATGCCGCTGCCGCAGTGCAAGAAATAATTATTATTTTTCTTACGCGTTCGACTCTAATGAATGAATTTATTAAAGTACCTAATTGCATGCTTCGTTATGAATAGGTAGATAGGTGGGTAGTTAGGTAACAATGGTAAATAAAAAGTATTGTTATTCAGAAATAGTTTTATTCTTTAAAAAAATTCCTTTCGAGGAAGGTATTGTTTATTGATCTATTTTGCACAAATCATAACACAAATGATTTATTCTTCAAAAAAAAAAAATGTTACATTACAACATTATTAGATGGAATCCGTGTAAAATTGCTCATTTAATTGAGGAGACACGTATATGTTTAAACTATATTATCATGTAAGAAATAAAACACAAATGTTTATGAGTTTTTTACAAAATTTTATTATATAAAAAAAAAAAAAATAATAATAAAATATAAATTTTTTTAATGGGCAATCCATTATTCTAAAAAGAATTAAAGAATATAAATATATATACATTTAAAATTTTCTACATACATACCTAACCAAATGGTTGCCCATGGTTCACACCATTCCGGTCTTTCAACCGTTAAGTATGCCCTCGGACAAGCCGTGGGCATACTTATCAAGCCTAAATACATAGCCTCTTCCGGAGGACTATGGCAAATGACCATAAAACGGTCTATATCCTGAAAAAATAAAAAAATAAATTAAGAAATTTAAATATCAAAATATTTTACCTCCAACTCCGGAAGATTTAAATTGGCAATGCAATTTATAACCATTAGTTTCTCTGAAAAATAAATTAAATTAAAAGTATGTAATATAGGATAAGTAAGTCTCTTGCTCACAAAACTTACCATTCGCATTCATGTTGGCTAATGTGAATAATGAAACTTGAACATGCTGTATTTATGTGAGTTGATAATTTTTTAAAATGTTCAAACTGGTACGTTGATTTATTCATGACTGATAATGGGAATATGTGAAACTTGAAAAACAATATGCTGTAATTATGTGAATTGATAATTTTTTAAAATGTTCAAACTGGTATGTTGATTTATTCATGACTGATATGGGAAAATATGAAACTTGAAACAATATGTTGTAGTTATGTGAGCTGATAATTTTTTTAAATGCTTAAACGGGTACCACCTGCATGACAGGATGTCAGAAGTAATATTTTTCAGCCTTTGCTTTGTCCATGAAGTTTGAAATAAATATCTTTTACTGATTTGAGTTGAATACTTAAACAGATAAAAAGCAGGATATTATTGTGGGAAACTACAATTTTAAATAGCTACGTATATGGCAAAATGTTACAATTATAGCAAAAATGTAATCGTACAAATGCACCTGCAACGGATGTCCAATAATTAATAATCTTAACTGCGGACTTATAATGAGTTTGAATTTATTTGCAAAGATTTGTAAGTATAATATATGTTTGCTTACCTGCAGACAATCCTCTCTTCACCAACAATATCTTATATATGGTATATATATAATACAGATGACGAACAAATGGCATTGTCATTAACAGTTATTATTGAGAAATTTTGTTCCGTTGACATTACCCTAATGTTAAGTAGGTCACATTCTTTTTTTATAAATGATAGGACTTCAAACGTTGACATATCATTTTTCGGCATAGACATTTGCCAAGGCCCCAACAGTTCAATACGGAATCTATGTTTCTCCAATGCTCGTACTGTTAACGAAATAGTTAACTCATCCTTTTTAATTTTTTTATAATCGTTAAAAACTACTTCCAAACATAATGCACTCAAACTTTTCACTAAATAAACAGGTTTTTGATCTGAAGTTAAAATAATTCTGTATGAATTTTCGATAGGAATATTGTTTAAACTATAAATCTTCGAATGCTGCAGTTCACGTAAAAACCATTTAATAGAATGATGATTAAATTTAAATTTGGAAAAAAAAGTTTTACAGTTCATTAACTGTCTATCTTTTACAAAAAAATAATTATCTAATTTTGGAATTAAAGCCATTTTTAAAATAAGGACTAGTTAGTGACGGAAGCGATTAATAACTGATAGGTATAAGTGTACAGACTTATTAATTGAGAATATTTTCCACTAACATCATTATATGCCGGAAATTATTATTAACATTCACTCACTGCCACCACCACCACCACCACCGCCATCATCATGATTATAACAACGATTCGAAATAATTTTAACCAATAGCATAAAAGTATTCCTTAATTAAATCTAACTATCTGTTGAAGAGGGATAGGTAATAGTTATAAATAATGGTGCAAACGCCATTATTTTTAAAGTCGGTTATTTCCTAATCAAAGTACCTATCACCTACCTAGTATACTTTAACTAAGTTTAGCCTTTAAAAAGTATTTTAACTATGGATTATCTAAAACAATTAAATGCGGCCGGTTCGGTAGAGTTCAAAACAACGGTATCGTTAAAAACGTTAGAAATTGGGAAACTATATCGCATTGAACGAGTTTTCGCCGTACAAACGCGATATGGTCGACAGGTGAAGGTCGATCTAGGAGACTTTGAATGTTTTTTGCCACAAAGATGGGCCAAAATTATTCCTGATGAAAAGTTTTCAGAATTCGTGGACACGGGCCTTGTTTTAAAAGGTGTCAAAAAACTACCAAATGGAGCAGAAACGTCTGAAATTAATTTCGAAAAACTAAAGTAAGACATTTTTTCACTCCAGTATACGCGTGAGTGTGTTAGTAAAATTAATCAATGTTAAGTGAACAATTTTATTCGTTTTTCAATAAAAATTATTCTTACATATAAGTATATGCATGAAGTGTTATTAAAAAATTAAGGTGCTATAAATGCATAGGAATCAACATTTGAATGAACAATTACATTCGCTTCCGAGTACTAGTAACATCATGGAGCAGCCTCCAGCTAAAAGAGTTAAGCTTACAACATGTGATATTTGCAAGTGTACACTTGAATCCGTAAATTATTCTGCACATCTTAAATCTATTAACCATAAGAATAAATGTTTGGAACGTGATGTCACTCTTGGTTCTAATGTTCATGAAATATTATCAGCGTTCAATCGAAAAGTGGTTTCCTATCGTTTGATACCTAATAATAATACAAAAATTGCCAATCTACCTATAAACGACTATAGCAATTTATTATTAGAAAACTTCATTCATAATATACGGAATGAAATCGTGACCATCATAAATAAAAAACTTAAGGATTTTAACGTGTTGAAAGTAAATTTCGAACTTTATGGAAGTTTTCTGAAGCCTGCAGCAGTCTCAGATGATAATGATGGAAAATACAACTTGGAAGTAAAATCTTTTCTGGTTCCCTACCAAGTTGTAGATAAATCTATCAATGTAAACGAAATAATTGAAAATTTAATTGCAAATTTAAAGAAAAAGCTTGAGGAGTTCCAGGTAAGTTAAAACTAGTCTAGTCTAATAGTAATAATAATACTAATAAAACGCTTATACTTGTTTTAAGGAACGTGATAGTGGATATGCACTTCAGGAACTTTTATTTTTGGAAGTCAATTTGGTGAAATACAATCCACTGAAAGCTTCCACCTATGTAAAACTTCCATTGGACATTGAGCGCAAAAAGGCTGTTATTAACGTTAAAAACCAAGATAATAAGTGTTTCATCTGGGCAATTCTTTCCGCACTATATCCCGTCAGATGTCGTAAAAATCATGTATCAAGTTATAGGAAATATCTTTCAAAGCTAAATTTAACAGGTATGACCTTTCCAATGACCTTTTGTAACATTAAATTGTTTGAAAAATTGAATCCTAATGTAAGTGTAAATGTTTTTGGTCTCGAAAAACAAAAAGAAAAGTCAATAATTGTAGGACCATATTATTTCTCTCAATGTAGAAAATTAAACCATGTTAACTTACTATACATCGAAGAAGAAAATAAACAACATTACTGTTATATTAAAAATTTAAGTCGTCTTATTTCGAAGCAGCTAAGTCGGAGAAAAACTGTTAAATATATTTGTGATGGTTGCTTGCAATATTTTGGTAGTGAAAATCTTTTAGCTAATCATATGCAACAGGACTGTGCGAAATGTGTAACCGTTTTACCTTCAGCTGGAAATAATTTTTTAAAATTTAAACAAATAGAAAAGCAAATTAAAGTTCCTTTTGTTATATATGCCGATTTTGAATCTTTGCTAGTTCCAATTCGACAATCTTCAGAATCGTCGATAGATGATACTAAAACAGTATCTACTCACATTCATAAGCCATTTAGTTTTGCCTATTACGTTAAGTGTTGTTATGACGATTCACTTTCGAAATTTTATTCGTTTCGGGGAGAAAATTGTGCAAAAGTTTTCTGTAATATGATTAAAAATGAAGCTTCTCATATATACCATACATACTTAAAAAATATTATTCCTATGAAAGAATTAACTGAAGAGGATTTAGAAAATTTCGCATCGGCAACAAACTGTTATTTATGTAACGGAGATTTAGGTTCAGATAAAATTAAAGATCACTGTCACCTCACCGGCAAATATAGAGGCTGTTGTCATAATTCCTGTAATTTGAAAGTAAAAACCGTTAACTTTATCCCGGTTTTCTTTCACAATTTTAGCAATTATGATTGTCATCTTTTTATACGTGAATTTGCCGCCGAAGATGAAAAACCAATGAATGTCATTCCGGTGAATAAAGAAAAGTATATTTCATTTACAAAGAAAATTTTAGTCGATAGAAAAAATAATGAAAACAGTTACATAGATTTACGTTTTGTAGATTCTTATCGATTTATGAATCGAAAATTGGAGACACTCGCTGCAAATTTATCAGATGATCAAATCATAGAATTAAGAAACTTTTTTCCAAATGATGAAGAATTTAGATTAATGCGTCAAAAGGGTGTTTTCCCATACAATTATTTAGATACGTTGGAAAAATTAAATAACGAATGTTTACCTTCAAAAATGGATTTTTACGATTCAATGCAAGATACTTCAATTTCTGATGCAGACTATCAAAGAGCAAACGATATTTGGCATAAATTTTTATGTAAAAATTTAGGTGAATACAGTGACCTCTATTTAAAAGTAGACGTAATTTTATTATGCGACGTTTTCGAAAATTTCCGAAATTTATGTTTGAATACATACAAATTAGATCCGGTCCATTTTTATAGTTTACCCGGCTTGTCATGGCAGGCAATGCTAAAATTTACCAATGTACAGTTGGAGTTGTTAACTGACTGTTCAATGGTACTCTTTTTTCAACGAAATATCCGAGGTGGTTATGCTGGAGTGGTTCAACGTTTCGCACAGGCCAACAATAAATATATTCCCTCTAATTACAACAATTCACAAGCAACATCTTACATATCATATTGGGATGCAAATAATTTATATGGATATGCGCTTTCGGAAAAACTGCCTATATCGAACTTTCGATGGCTCTCACAAAACGAAATTGATTCATTTAATATAAATAACTATACAGATTCTGATGATCAAGGATATGTTTTGGAAGTCGATATTCATTATCCAAAACATTTGCATGATTTGCACAATGATTTTCCAATGTGTATTGAAAAAATGAAACCTCCAAATTCAAAATGTAAAAAATTATTGCAAACCTTTTTCGATAAGCAAAATTACGTTATTCATATAAAGACTCTTAAGCAATGTATTGAAAATGGTTTAGAGTTGTCAAAGATTCATAGAATTCTCACGTTCAAGCAATCTGCTTGGATGAAACCGTTTATCGATTTTAATACTCGTCTAAGACAAAGTGCCGCAAACGCATTTGAAAAAGATATGTACAAATTAATAAATAATGCAAACTATGGAAAATGTATCGAAAATATAGAAAAAAGGGTTAACGTTAATTTAGTCAATTCGTGGAAAGATTTGGGTCATAAAAAAGGAGTTGAGAAATTAGTTTCACAACCCAATTTTCATAGTATATCCATTTTTGATGAAAATTTTGCAGCAGTACAATTGTTAAAGTCTCAAATCTATTATGACAAACCAATTTACGCCGGGTTTGCAGTATTGGAAATTGCCAAATTTGTAATGTATGAATTTCACTATAACTTTATAAAAAAAAATATGGTTCCAAAGCATCACTTTTGTATACAGATACTGATAGTTTGTTGTATTTCATAGAAACGGATAATGTTTATAATGATATGAAGAATAATTTACATAGATTTGATACCTCAAATTATTCTATTGATAATATTTTTGAAATGCCTTTGGTAAACAAAGCCATCCCAGCACTTATGAAAGATGAAGTTTGTGGTAAGATTATTTGGGAATTTGTCGGTCTTAAAGCTAAAATGTATGAAGTGAATATAGAAGGAAGTTTGATAATGAAAAAGGCTAAAGGTGTTAAAAAGAATGTTATAAAGTCATTAACGGAAAAAGATTTTAAATATGTATTAAATGAAAACGAGATAGTACTGAAGCGACAAAATGTATTTAGGTCTTTAAAGCATATAATTTATTCTCAATGCATTAATAAAATTGCTTTGTCTGCGGATGATGATAAACGTTTCCATATACCAGAAACATATAAGACTTTAGCATGGGGACACTACAAAATTACTGATAATACTAACAATAATTTAAGTAAGGTTATTTTAATGATTTCTTAATGTTTTAATTATTATATAAAGTTAGTTAATTACTATTATGAAAAAATGATGTTCAATAAACTAACTTGAAACCATTAGACACTTGTGTTTTATTTGTACATACGTTAATGACCTTAACATCTAGAAAGAGAAGGAGCAGGAGGAGGAGGAAGAGGAGGAGGAATGGATAATAGTAGTGGTAATAACCAATTTAAAGAGTAGTTCTCGAAACAAATGCGTTAGTTTTAACTTTAGAAAGCAAAATGGCAGTTGTACAGTTAAAACCGGGAAATAAAATCAAAGTTCTTTCAGCATTTGAATTAATCCAACTGGCAAATGTTGTGCAAGCGACTGCTGAGGAGAATTGGCATAGCAGTATTGCAAATTTAGAAGAAAAATGGAGAACATCAAGCACTGACGTGTTTGATAGTGATTTGTTCAATATTGTAGCTTGTCCGCTATCTGAAATTTTAAATTATCCGAAAACCATCGATCCTAATAATGGTAATAATGAAGAAATTTACCATACAGGGAAAACGTTAGCGTTAGAAGTGCAGAAAAGAAGAGATATTTTTAAAGAACCGAAGAAAAGAAGAATAGTAATGGAAAAAGGGAAAAAAAGACAAAGGAAAAGAAACGAGAAAGATTCTTATGCATTGATATCACCACCACTACCATCCTCGCCTCCGCCACCGCCGCCGCCGCCGCCCACTACAGCGAAAAACGAACAATGCTGCTACCTATTTGATAATATTTATAAAGAATTGGGAATTAAAGATTTGTAGGATTTTTTAAAATAAACAGAAATCTTATTAATATGAGTATTTTATTTCTATTAATGTTAAGTAATATACAAAAAAGTCTTACATTAATTCTTGCAAAATATTGAAAACACTTTTATAGTCTTTAGAATAAATTGATGGCAATTTTACAGAATCTGATCTATTTTCATCTTGCCAACCTACTGGCAATCCTTTTTTCGCTTTTTCTAAATTACCAACAAGCCATTGAAAGACTGCTTTCTGTCTACAATTATGCAATGGTTCAAATTTATAAGCCAGTTTGTTGGCTTTCATAATTTGAATTATATAGTACAATAGTTTTGGTTGTGCATAATAAGCAGTTTCTAGTATGATATCATCCAAACATGCTAATACATTTTTATAGTTTTTCTTAATATTACTTATGGGAAATTTTTCTAAATTGCAAGGATTATAATTTGAAAGGAGATCTTGAAGGAAAAATATATCGTTGGTGCACAAAGTTGTCATTTCCTTCATTTCAGTTAATATACTCACTACATCAAATACACTTAAAAAGTCTAAATCATCTGGAACTGTATTCAAAAAGGATTGTACAAAATCATCGCATATAATTTGACGGTGAAATAACAAATCCAGCAACGATAGAGATGGAAAAGTCTCTGTAATCCATGTGAAGGCTTCGAAGGGCACTTGAAATCCTAATCGCATAAAAATATTTTTGGCTGTCTGTTCATTATTTCGAACAAATGCATAGGAAAGTTCCTTTTTCAAATTATTCACATCGCTATTGTAAATTGCATAAGAGGTTGGATTCATTCTTGTTAGTAGATATTTTTTAATTGTGAAAATAAATAAACTCGTCACTATCGCTGCTACTGCTGCTGCTGCTGCTGCTGCTGTTGTAATTATTATTATTATCAGATGAATCAGTTGTGACCGGATGATTGAAATAATTACCCAATATTTCTATTTGATCATATGCAGAAACATCAAATTTTTCAAAAATGTTTATTAAACCTTTAGCTTCGAGCGTTTTGCTTTCAATCAGCACACCATTTACGTAAAACTTTATAGTAATGTAGTAATCAGACATGCTTTCTCGTACCATGGTAAAAATATACTAAAATTCTTTAATAGTTCTATGACAAATTGAAGAGGACTAGGTAGGTGGAGGGGAGATGATGTTTAATTGTTTATATTATTTCCCATTACCTATTAATAAATATTAATAAAGTGGAAAAATAATATTTTTATTCATTATCTATACACATCTACATATAGTCTTCTTAGAACAAAAACGTTTTCTAATGCACAATTATAGTTTGAATTTTGATGATGGTAGTAGGTGCATAGTGATGTAGTAGTTGTAGCGATGACTTTATAATCTGCAATAAGTTTTGTTAGAGATGGACATTTTAAATCCTCCAAGTTTATAATGTTCTGCAGATAGGGAAATTCTTTTGATAACCATCTTCGTTTCTCCAAGCCTTTGACATAAATAGTCGTACAATCATTTAAAATTTTCCCTATTTCACCTATTGTCTCGTAATAACTGTGCAATCCAAAATTCCATTCGATTCCATGATAATTTCTAGTAAGCCATCCATTCTGACTTCTATAACGGGCTGCAAGTTGCGACCAAGGAAATGGTGGCGATAATAAATACCATGCAATTTTTTCTTCATTGCTTATTTTACTGAAAGCAACTTCCTTAAATATGAAGGTATTACCCGCTGCCTTAAATCCTTGCACATCCACTATGAATTTCATCTTTGTAATATACCTACTTATTGTTACAATACTTGAACAATGTTGTTGGGTGGATTGTAGCGAACCATACGATCATGTAGAATTAAGCAATATGCAGCTGTATTTGCTGGAATTGCTTCATTAGTTTCAAAATCTAGACGTACATCTATAGCGCCCGCCTTCACAATTTCGCTTTGATGTGTACAATCGATTACAAATAAGGGAGCAATTTTCTTAAAATCTGATGGTTTCATTACCGGCTCGCTAACCGTTCCGTAATAAGACTGTTGAAATTGAGCATACATTTCATATAATATAGAAAATTTATTATTCTTAAAATCAAGATGAAGGTTATCGTAAGGATACATAGAAGAGCCCAAATGTAATTTAATATTATTAAGTTCGCAATGATCAAAGTGGGCTTTATTTTTTTCAGGTTTATTATTTCTATCTGTTTGAAATGCAACTATCACGAAACGAGGTTTTTCAAGTTGTGACGTAGTTTTCACAGCCCATGTGTGATTATTTGTTTGAGGCAATAAAGGATACTCATGCAACTCCCAACTACGGAAATTAATTTCCATTTGTTGATTTCTTTGCAAATATTTTAAAAGTTTAAGACGTTCTACATCTGCTACAGATATGTGTGGAATTTTCCAAGAAATTTTATTTATATCTACTTTTAAAGTTTCACCTGCAGTTGTATTTATTATAGCGTTTGTATCGATACTACTTCTTATTAAAATAAGTTCTTGTTTTATGTTGAGAAGAATTTTTCGAAAATCTTCTGCAAAACCTAAAAGCATACGTAGTGGGATGCATACGTTAAAATTTCCATTTTGATCTATTGCCGAAAATGTATCATCATTGGGAGCCCAACCAGCATTCTGAAGACGCAAGCTCTCGTTTACGTTGTAAGAAACATAACCTTTTATGGTGCTAGTTATTCCAGGATTTCGAACACGATCAACAGTTTTACCACCGATTTCGTAACGAATTTCGTCGAAAAGATGTGCAATTCCATTATTTATAAATTTGGCAGTTACTGAAGGTGTACCGTCAGTTTTTAGCAATTTTCCTTCAACATATAATACACTATCCCATGGTAAAGTGTAGACATCTTCGTTTTCAATTGGAATGCGGATTTCATCATTATTTTTAAACGTTGTATTTGTATACGGTTGATGAGTATGTTTTTCCGCATTGGTTATAGATAAATCAAATAATGCACGTTCGGTAACATTCAAGATTTCAGAATGCATGATGGTTTTAGCTTCTTAACTTGATATCCTAAACTTTTTAAAAAGCGTGCGTTTGAAGGTGTTAATCGCTTCACTTCTTCTTTTGCACTGAACGATTGTGATAATGTTGGTTTCCTATAAATCTCCTTACGTTTGTTAAAATTTTTATAACGGCAAACCATTATGGTTTAATATCTATTAGACAGAGAGAGACGTTTCAAATGAAGTCTTACTGTAACGGTCTCTCCACGAAAATTAACCAACTCACCGTCTTGATCAACTATTTTAATGACTATTGAATCAATAATTCTCGAATTTATAGGCAAATAAATAACATTGGTTGGATTTTCCACTATTTTGTAGCCTGGCGGAACGTTTGGGAAAAGTTGATGAATAAAATGAGCTTCTTCGTTATTTCTATATGAACCGGAAACAAGGTTGCAATGGATGCATATAGCGTTTACTTTAAAAATATTTACAGGATAATCAGACACTTCATGACTATTAGCTTTAATAATTCTCGGTTTAAATCCTAACAGTCGTCCGATTGAATCCGTTTTTGTGAAATCAACTTGCTCTGTACACTTAATTTCCGAAAGTAAAGTGTTGTTGTTGCCAGTTATATTAAGAAATATAATATCTTTACCTTTTGCTCTCGGATCGCCTAATTGAAGGCGTAGATAACGATTTATGTCGTCAAGCTCATACGATCCTTCCGGTATCGTTATTACTCTATTCCCAACATAAAATTTGTTGTTACTTTGATCTATATTTGGAATAGAATTGTACGTTTCAAAATTAACGAGTCCTAAAGAATACTCAAAATTGTCATCCAAAACAATTGGTGGACTAATATTAGCTTGCAATATTGATTTGTCTCCGGTTAAATTAAACGTGAACATGTTGATAGTCTGTTAACGTTAGATTAAATGGAACTATTATCGTCTGCGCTAACGTTTTAAAAGTGAAAGGGTGGTGTGATATTATATAGAAATTGTAATACTAGATGACCACAGTTGAATGAGTTGTACATCTGTTTGCGATCATAATTATAAAAGATTTTGCATGGTTGAGCAGAATTTAAATATTTCACAACTTCCGAAGGTGGTCGCAAATTTCCGAAGCTGTCAAAATAAACTGCATTGCCGTTTTTAATTTTGTATGCTGTCCAATGCGTACCCATGCCCGTTTTCTTATCATGATTTACAATTCCGCATTCGATGGTGCGCACTTTTTTAGGTAAACTGTCACGCATAAATATTCCGCGAAAGTGTGGAATTTGAAGAATTTTAACATATTTATGTAAATCTTCATCGGTTAGTGCTCGTTGCGGCAGACTTAGAGAGGTTTTTTTTTTTTTTGATAAGGTAAGTAAAGTCCCAAACCTTTTTTATAAGGTTTCAAGAAAAGACCTTTTCCAAGAGCAATTTTTTCCATAGCCTTATTATGTCGTTCAGATTCGCTAAGACTTCTTTGGGCTGCTTTAACATCATTAACCGCTTTCGCGATTCCGGCTGCTCCTCCGGACAAAGCACCTAAAGCTGATAATCCAGCGAAAAGTGGTATTAATGGAAGAAATCCACCGCTTTTTGGAACCGGTATTATCCTGGGAGAATCGGTCTGATTTGCATTTTTTAACTGTGACATTGCTAATCGTGCTGCTCGAATGACATTTTCTGGCTTTTTCTGTTTTAGAACATTCGCCGCTTTTCTTATAAATTTTCGAAAACTTATTCTTCCATCCTTTCTTTTTTTCATAGAACTACTAGTTCGTTTTCTTCTTTGTTGTTGTTGTTGTTGTTGTTGTTGTTGTTGTTGAACTCCCATACCCAACTTTGTTTTTACATTCATAGCGGTTGCAACTGCTCGAGCAGCTAAACGTTCTCCAATGCTTGCATCCGATGAATGAACTCGTCTAAGTGCTGCTCTAGCTAAAATACTATCTGCTTTATGTCTTTGTTCTAGATTTTTAAAATTAGAGTATGCAATATCATGAGCTTTGCAGGATTCATCTAAAGGATTTATTCCTTTGTCCCCTCTTTCCAACCTCTCGTTTAACTTTGTACCTGGTCCACAAAAGCGATAGCCCGGTATATGAAATTCGAATGGTAAAGAATTAATTAGTTTATTAAGTAAACCATTGCCTCGTTGCACTTCTTTCCGCATTGCTCTCTCTCTTATTCAAAGTTTTCTTCGAAATAAACCAATTCATGCAGAGCTATCAGCTTATAAAATAGAAAAACAGTAACCATATTTTTCATTAGATTATTGACATGCGAATAGTTCAACAACAAGCCGTGCTGCCTATTATTAACCGTGATTTTAACGATGTACCAAAGGCAAATCGACATGGACCCCTACTACCGTCAACAATACGATCAATCGTTACAGGTCCTTCCAATTGTGGAAAGACAAATGTTATAATTTCACTTTTAGAACATCCCAATGGTCTCCGATTCGAGAATGTTTACGTATACTCTAAATCGCTAACTCAACCAAAATATGAATACTTAGACGAGCTTTTTAAGACAATAAAAGGCATTGGCTATTACCCTTACAAAGATTCTGAGAATATTATTTCTCCATCAAATGCGAAATCTAATTCAATATTTATATTTGACGATGTTGCTTGCGAAAATCAGAATGTAATCAGAGATTATTTTAGTATGGGACGTCATTACAACATCGATTGTTTTTATCTTTGTCAAACATATACTCATATTCCAAAACATCTAATACGCGACAATGCAAATCTAATTATATTATTCAAACAGGATGAGCTAAATCTTAAGCATGTCTATTCAGATCATGTCAATACTGACATGCCATTTGAAATGTTTAAAACCATTTGCAAAGTTTGTTGGGATGACAAATATGGGTTTATAAGTATTTATAAAGATAGTGATGTTAAAAACGGTCGATACCGTAAAGGTTTTGATCAATATATATATTTATAACCATTGCGATTTACCTCTGAGTAATATAAAAGCAGTAAACGAGTGAGGATCATATATTATCATTGTAATGGACTCGAAAATTAAACAGGAGCTTGTAAAGGTGAGGAAAGATGTAAAACGAAAATTGCAAGCTTTAAAAGAGGGTGCGATAGAGGAAGAAGATATATTGCGGAAATCCTATAAACCTTTGGTGGAACCTTTAATGCAATTAAAAGAAGAAATACAATTTTCTAAACCGAAAATTAAGCAAGAAATTAAAAAGGAAGAAGAAGAAGAAGAAGAAGATGTTGAGAAATCGTTCATAGCACCAGATTTATTCTCACCATCGTTGTCATTACCAACCTCATTAAATACCTCGGTAAAAGATTCCGATCTTTCTACAATGCTACCACTGAATGAAGAGGAAGAAGATAGAATATTTGATTATACTAAACAAGAAATACAGAAAATCGTAAACAATCCTGCTTTTAAAGATATATTAGATGATTATGAAGAATTACCGAGATATTATATTGAAGGAATAATAAGCGATACTGAAGGAGAATATGACAATAGCAATGATATTCGATACGACTGGCTTCAGAACAAATTATATATTGGTGATGAAGAAATGAAGGTGGTCGGTAAAAATCTAGAAATAATGGGACGTAAATTTGTCGGAACGCCTGGACTATATGAGTTACTTTTCAAAAAGAATCCTGTCGGAGATAAGCAAAAAGATAGGGATGTCTATAGAGAAATAATGCAGCTCGTTCGATTAGATAACCCTCAAACTTATATAACATCTCTAATTCATGATACTAAAGGAGTTTTTGATACACAATATGGTGTAAGATTTAATCCAGAGAGACAAAAATATTTTATCGGAGATTCCGAAATAAAGTTTGGAACTAACAAAATAACCGTAAAAAATGTAAGGTATACACTATCCCGAGGATTATTGGAGCTTTTGTTTAAAAAGGAGCCTAGTGGTTATAAGGAATCAGATTTGGCAAAATATAAAGATGTAGTGTATAGAACAAATGCTCATAAAATTGGCTACAAGAGTATCGCTCCAATAGCTGGAAACAAAGGAAAAAAGTATCAGCTAATCAAGAAACTCATGATCGGGCCTCTATTTCCTTCCGCTGCTGCCAATGTCATAGCAGCTACTTCGACTCCAGTTAAAAATCCTTTGGGTAAAGGTCTATGGATGAATTTAAACGATAAACCTCTAGAATATGTATATTTTAATGATGTTAACGAATTATGTGATCGTTTAAAATTACTCATTTCATCTCAATCTGCAGGAAATACCAACCATACCAATGAAATCACATCTATTGTCGAAGAACTTCGAGAGTGTGGTATAATAGAATAAATAATTTATATTCTCACTTAGTTTCAATATGGTTGTTGATAAATTCGGTCGAGCATTGTCGGGGGGTTCTAAACGAAAGTTTGAAACGATAGATAAATTCTTGATTGAAAATAATAAGTTATTCGCTCGAGTTAAAACGAGCGAAGACCGCGACGACGACAACGATGATGGGGAACAGATTGAAGATGAGATTGTCACAAAAAAATACTTGGATACAATAATAGATACGTTAGCGACAGCTGAAGATTTTAGAAAGATTTCTTATTTTATTGATTTCGATAACAAACATGTAACTCGTTTAGAGATGCCAACAGCATCTTGGCATGCAGCTACAAAAGCATATGTTGATAATAAAGACAAAGTTACTAAGACCCAAATTAGACTAGAATGTGAAAAAGTCAAAAAGGATGCAATGTCCGAAGGAGATAAAAAACGTGAAATTCTCCGAAACGAATTATTAGTACTAATACACTCTCTCAAGGCTAACATTGACTCACTAAACATTAATTTTCGTTTAAATACTTTGTATATAGATGCTATCTTTAAGCAACTTGACATACAGAAGAGCTCTTTAATTACAGCCACGCCGTCAAGTGTATTGCCTAGCAATATCGATAACACCACCACCACCACCACCACATCTTCTGTTTAATAATAATGGTTAAAATACGGAAAGCAAATATAAAAAAAGATTCTGGCAAAAACGGTAAAACAACAACCACTATTAAAGAGCAAGTGGTAGCTGAATTACATAAACAAGCTCGAAAAAATTTTACTAGACGAAGAACAATTATTAAAGGATTATACGATCTGTTTCAAGCCGATCTAGTTGAAATGATTCCGTATGCAAAAGAAAATAAAGGGTATCGATACATTCTTGTAGTAATTGACACGTTTTCTAGATTTCTATGGGCGTCACCGGTTTTACGAAAAAACGGAGAAGATGTTTCGAAAGCGTTTGAAGATATATTACGCAAAAATAAACGTATACCGCCGACAAACCTGCAAACTGATATGGGAAAAGAGTTTTACAATAAATGGTTTCAGAATCTAATGAGAAAATACAGAATTAATCACTATTCAACTTTCAGCAGTAAAAAGGCTTCTATAGTCGAACGAGCCAACAGAACCTTAAAAGGTATAATGTGGAAAAAATTTACATTGCAAGGAAATTACAAATGGTTAGATTTGTTACCTAAACTAGTTCAAGTTTATAATAATAAAAAACACAGAACTATCAGAATGAAACCGATAAATGCTATAAAGAAGGAAAACGAAAAGCTACTATTGAATACCGTATATTCTCGCATTAAAACAGTAGATCTGAAGAGAAAGAAATTTTCCATTGGAGATTACGTACGCATTAGCAAACATCGCGAAGTTTTTGCAAAAGGTTACACCCCAAACTGGTCCAACGAAATTTTTAAAGTGGTTAACATTAAATTTTCTAATCCGATCGTCTATTATTTACAAGATTTAACAGGTAACGATATAAAGGGAGGATTTTACGATAAGGAACTGCAAAAGGCGAAACATCCCGACGTGTACCTGGTGGAAAAAATTTTGCGAAGAAAAGGTGATCAAGTCTACGTAAAATGGCTTGGATTCGATAAATCTCAAAACAGTTGGATTCCATCTAATAATGTTGTAATTTAACATTTTTTTTTTAAAGAATAAAACTTTCTGAATAACAATACTTTTTATTTACCATTGTTACCTACCTATTCATAACGAAGCAATTAGGTACATACTTTAATAAATTCATTCATTAATTCATAATAATTATTTCTTGCACTGCGGCAGCGGCATGTCCAGCCGAACCGGAAAAACAATTAACACATACCTATTCCTTGATAGGTACGTACGTCGGTCGGTCGCGACCGACGGGAAAAAAATGCGCTCCTTCCTTGCTACGTCACATCATTAAAGTAACCGTAAATGATCTCAGAACACATACACCTTTTTCCCATAGGTGCGAGAAGGATGGACTTATACGGCAAACTAACGTTAGACAGAAATAACAACAATCTAACGGGACATGATCTCAGTAGCCCTCTCCTATTACTACTAGTCTGAGGCTCCAATGTTTCACAATCATCATTTTCTTCATTTTCTTTATCGAGAGTTTCTAATTCATTACTTATTAGCCACAATTTTAGCTTCAGTACTTGATATTTATTGAAATCTTCGTGTTTAATATCACTTATGTGGCTTGAGTCGTATTTGAGGTTATGGTTCAAACAGACAACAAGTGAATTTGTAATAAAGAAACCTTTACCTTTACTACTTTTCCTACTGAAATCACTATTGTACAACGAATTGTCACATAAAATGCACGTCACATATCTATGCTCCCTTTCAGGGTGACACACGGTGAAAATGCACGGAGGTATCCCTCGTGCGTCCACACCGGACGCCATAAATTCTCAATATTATAAATTATTAATAATTCTCTTTATTTATTTAACAGATGGTTTTTATTTTAACGCTGGGTGCGTCCATGGCGAATTAAAGAAAAAAATAATCAGAGTTCTCGCAGTCTCAGAAAAATTAACACGTCGGTAGTGCAATAAGTGTGTGTTCCTTTTTAAGAAAAAAGGTTTTAAAGCAGATCTGTCTTTAATTATTCTTTAATTATTATCTATCTGGTTACTTATTCGTTAAGTGCACATTACATGAAAATATAATAATTACCCAGGGGCCGTAGCCGAGTGGTATAATTAAATACAAATATAATAATTATCCAGGGGCCGTAGCCGAGTGATATAATCAAATACAAATATAATAATTACCCAGGGGCCGTAGCCGAGTGGTATAATCAAATACAAATATAATAATTACCCAGGGACAGTAGCCGAGTGGTATTATAAGATATAACTTGCCCTAGGACTGTAGCCGAGTGGCCTTATAAGACATAAAACCTTACCCAGGGGCTGTAGCCGAGTGGTACACGTTTTTAATAGTTATTTAAATAAAGGTCAATTTATGCTATGGGGTGTGTGTGTGTGTGTGTGTGTGCGTGTGCGTGTGCGTGTGCGCGTGCGCGTGCGCGTGCGCGTGCGCGTGCGGGTGCGTGTGCGTGTGCGTGTGCGTGTGCGTGTGCGTGTGCGTGTGCGTGTGCGTGTGTGTGTGTGTGTAGTTCTGCTTGTAGGTCATTTCACCGTGCACGCAACCCATCACTCGCCGCTTCGAGGGTACAACGCAGTTTACTTGTCCTGGACCTAGTAACAACAGTGAGGCAAGGGGTGGAGACCCCCTGGTGAGTTTTATTGATATCATTTTATTTACTATTATGGAAATACGGCAGTTCGTATTTTCTTTTGCATATTGCTGACTCCGACATCGGTGAACTCTGATCGTGAGGTAAAAATGAGAGACGAAAGGGAAGTGACACACACTCGATGCCCAAGTACTATCTAATTTAATCAGGTAACTGCTACTGTTATTAATAGATTACATCTTCTTCAGTATTTTGCACAATACGTTCTGCGTCTCTTTATGAATTTGTTTTTGTGTTGAGACCCTAACAATCAATTTTATCTGTTAGAAATATTCAATTAGCCGCATAGATAGCTCTGTGATTATTTATTTTATTATGTATGATGTTGTTTTCTGCAGTTTTCCATGTCACGGATGTAGAAACAGTTGTTATTTAGTGTGTAGTAACAGTTGTAACGGTGTGTTATATATTTCAAGATGTAATTTTGCTTTTCCTTATTGTATCAGTTAAATAATCAATAAATAATAAAATCACAACTTATAACAGATTATGGGCCCAGAGTCCACGTTAGTACTAGTGAAAATAAAATACTGAACAAAACGACAGATATCTAAAAGCAGTATCTAGAGTACAGAAAATATTGAACTCCAAAGATGTCCAATTTAAGTGTTACAGTTGTTCCTGTTCTGGAAGCAAACAATTTTAATAATTGGCAGTTCCGTATTCTAACTATATTAAGAAGAGAACAATGCGAAGCCGCAATAAATTCAGATCATCCACCTACAACAGCAACAGCAGCAGAAAAATTAGCTTGAAACAAAATTGATTCAAAAGCACAGTCTGTGATTGTACAAGATATATCTGATAAACACTTAGATATCATTAAAGACTGCACGTGTGCAAAACAACAGTTAGAAGCATTAAAGGGAGTTTTTGTAAGATCAAGTTCGTTTACCAAATTAGCATCATGGAGGAAGTTAATCAATTTAAAGGCTGTAACGAATGAACAATTAGAATATCATTTCTTGAAATTTGACACTATTATAAGGGAATTAAAAGAACATGGTACCGACTTAAATGAAAGTGATAAGGTGTGTCATTTATTATTGTCACTTCCGGAAATGTATAATACTGTAGTAACAGCAATAGAAACTGCAACTGTTGTGACCGGAAAATAAAACTACCCGTTTTACCCCGTTCACTGGTTCGGACAATACGGCTAGCAAGTGCCAAAAGTAAAAACAACGAGAGAAAATTATTAGGCATTTAATTAACATTAAAAATGATCGTATGTCTTTACATCTTCAAAGACTATCAACTACAAAACTCAAGAAACGACTAAACTTGACATTGCAAGAACCTAAAAACAACTCTAATCAATAAGCTACAGTATTACTCATTCTTCGCTACACTCGACCTATCATACCATTGCACGCGCAGTCCGGCTAAAGAATCAAAAGCGACTACAAAACAAACAAGCAGCTGCTCTAGACGGAAACATAAACAAAAAAAGGAAAAAAAGTATTGATTCCTTATGTGTGTCTGCAACATTCTCCCACCTGAGGAACGATACATTTTAAGTGACTCACAAAATAAACATAGAAAAAATGAAACACACATAAAAAATTACAAAAGTGGAAATCTCTTAGGTTACCTACACTTTCGGCCACCCCGTGTAACATGAAACACTGAACTATCGGATTCTCTGCTTTTGACGTCCGAAGGGACGTCATGCACTCCCGCACTATCACAATCTTGCTCAGCCGCCAGGTGTCGCTCGGAGTCGTCGCCAACCCTATTCTCCATAGGAACTTCCCTCTCGGCTGATTGCAGAACATCTATCGTAGAATCCGCACACTCTAATGGATAGATGCGCTGTACCGGTCTTAGCAACTGCCCCTTGGCGGTCTGTACTCGTACCAAGCGAACCTTATCATCTTTACCAGGAAAGATCTCAATTACCCTCCCCATCGGCCAGTCCAGACGTTTGTCGTGGTCACTCCCTACCAAAACAGTTTCTCCCAATGAGGGAGATTTCAACGTGTCTCTTCGACCCAAAGATTTTAACTGCCCAAGATATTCACTTCGAAACCTTCCACGAAGATCATCCCGAAGCTTCTGTTGATGTACAATCTTGCGGCACATTGAAGATCTGTCGATGACATCGCAGTCGGGCATTCCAGTACTGCTTTGATCCACCAAGAACATGGCAGGAGTCAAAGCCACCAGGTCGGATGGATCACTTGACATATAGGTGAGAGGTCTTGAGTTGATTATGGACTCGCACTCACAAAGGAGCGTCATTAGATCTTCATAACTAAGGGAAGCCCGGCCTAGTACTTTACGTAAGAGTCTTTTCAAAACGCCGATTAATCGTTCCCAAAAACCGCCCCACCACGCGGCCGTAGGTGGGTTAAACCGCCACTTTATGCGTTCGACAGAAGTAAACACACTGATTTTGTCCCAATCTAGTTTACCGAAAGCGTTTTCCGCGCCAACGAAATTTTTGCCGTTGTCACTATAAATTGTCCTCGGACGACCGCGCCTGGCCACAAACCGACGAAGTGCCTGCAAAAAAGCCGGAGTCGACATCGCACCCGTTAGTTCCAGATGTACCGCGCGATACACCGCACAAGTGAATAGGCAAATCCAGGCTTTTGCACCGGAGTCCAAATATAGTGGGCCCGCAAAGTCCACACCCGTGGTTTCGAACACAACAGCGTCGCGAACCCGGTCCAATGGTAAAGGCGGAGCGTTTGTCGCAAACGGTTTTACAGTGTATCTTTTGCAAATAAGGCATTTGGTTATTACAGAGCGCACAGTTCGTCGCCCACCGATAACCCAATACTTTTCTCGTAAGAGGCTTAGTAACCCCTGAACACCAACATGGAGCGATCTCCGATGCAAGTCGAAAATTAGCTTGACCACCACAGGATGTTTGGCCGGTAGAAGTACCGGATGACGAAAATCTTCGATGTCTTCCCTCCTGGATATTCGTGACCTTACTCGAAGCAAACCAACATTATCCCGAAAAGGATTCAAGTTTCGAATTCTGTTGTCATCCTCATCAGGAAAGGCTTCGCACTGAATGACCCGAAGCACGAATACTTCTGCCTGTTCTATTTCTTCTGATGTTAAGTTTCCCGCACGATTTCCCGCCCGATTTCGGGAATTAAAAATGAAACGAAAAACCCAAGCCATTAATCGTATTGTTTGTCCATATTTCGCAAAATGTTTCAAGTGCCATTCATCTGAGCTAAGACTCAACATAGCAGTTACCAATGTTTTCCTTCTTTCCTTAGATATTTCATCTTCGTCGCAATCAAAGCTTTCCTGAGGCCACAAATTCGGAGGCCCGTAAAGCCACTCGGGCCCCTCCCACCATCTTGACTCAAATAAATGTTTTGCCGAACATCCTCTTGAAGGAAGGTCCGCAGGATTCATAATCCCTGGCAAATGCCTCCAAGAGTTAATCGGGGTTAACTGACGGATTTCTGTGGTGCGATTCCACACAAAAGTTCCCCATAGGTCAACACGTCGAATCCACGAAATTACCGTGGAGGAATCAGTCCAGAAAAAGCATTCACACTTCAGTTCAAGACTTTCCTTCACACTAGCGTACAATCTGGCTCCAATTGTGGCGGCTAATAACTCCAAACGGGGTATAGTCATTTTTTTAAGTGGCGCAACCCTGGTTTTTGCAGCCAAAAGATGAACGACTACTTCATTACCCCGCTGGACTCTGAGAAATACAACCGCCGCATATGCCAGCCCACTAGCGTCACAAAAAGTGTGTAAGCTCAACTTATCGTTTTCTGATGGCCCAGCATGTATCCACCTAGGGATCTTTATCGATGACAGATAGGGGACGTCTTCAGCCCATCCGCGAAATGAGGCCTCCATCTCACAGTCAACAGGCACATCCCATCCCAACCTTTTTTCCCAGAGTTTCTGAAGCAACAGTTTAGGAAACAATGTAACCGGACAGGTGAATCCAACGGGATCGAAAATACGTTGAGCTAGTGAAAGGATTAATCTCTTTGTTATTTCTTCCTCCAAATTTTTGAAGCTTTCTATGAACTCGGTGTTAATTGTAAGTACATCTTCTTGAGGGTTCCAGTATAAACCAAGTACAGATAACGGGATAGTAGGTCCAGAATTGCGAGAAAACTCCCACCCTCTTAAATCGAACTTGGCACCCAGCATCAAATTACTGGATTCCCTGATAAATTGGTCGAGTTCCGAGTCATTTTTGACACTTGTGACACAATTATCCACATAAAAGCTTTTCATGAGTTTTTCAATCGTATGGCGGGTGTAAACAGTTCCCGGTGTATTGCATTTTTTTAAACATTCAGAGAGATGTAATTCAATCGTAGCTCCAAGTAAAAATGGACTGCAACAAACACCAAAGACCACTCTCCTATGACGATATATAATTATCTTGCCGGAATCGTCATACCACAGAAATCTCAAAAAATTCCTGTCGGTTTCATGCATAGTGATTTGCAAGAAGGCCTTCCTGATGTCCGAAATAACTCCAACTTCTTGCTCCCGAAATCTCAATAAAATAGACGGAATCAGCTCTATCAAGTTTACGCCCTTTTCCAGACAATGATTCAAAGATGGTTGGTTTTTCTCTCGCGAGGACGCGTCAAAGACTGGTCGAATTTCTTAATAACAGGCCTGTGAGGCAAGTAATGCGCTGAATGAGTGCCCTCTGACAATGGGACCTGTTCAATAATACCCTCATCCAGCCACATATTAAAGATATTACGATAAGAGTCAAACAAACCGTTGTCATTTAGCTTTTTAACAGTTGATCCTAATCTCTTCCGAGCAACAGCGTAATTGCTTGGTAGTGGAGGGTGCCCCTCTAGCCAGGGCAACCTTACTTCGTAACGCCCTTCCTCGTCTACCCTCACGGTCTGTAAAAAGAGTTCTTTAGCCGCCAAAGCCATTTCTTCACGATTTTTGGTCTCAGTTGGCTCGGTTATGCCCAAAACATCCAACTTCCATAGCTCGGAAATAGATGCGTCTTTCACGAAAAGAGAAAGAACCGCTGCTGTCGTATCTACGTGTTTGCGATCAGTCGGCACTCTTCCCATCAAACTCCAGCCAAAAATTGTCTCCATAGCCACCAATCCGCAATTTAAAACATGCCGGCGTCCCGTATATAGTTTGCCGGCTATATCAGCGCCTATTAACAGTTCGATCGGAGCCATATTCTTGGTATCACAAAGAGAGATTCCCAGAGCCATTAACTCCTCTATCCAAGAACCATGACCAACAGGAGGAATCTCCGTACAAATAATCGATTGATCAAGTACCTCAAAAGAACATAGCTGATCATTAGTACCCCTAACATTTATTTCATAGCAGTTATGCTTCTGTTCTGAAGTACTGCTGCCTCCGAAAAGCGAGTGAACAAGCTTCTCAACTCTCGTCGGAACATAACTCAATTTCTGTGCAGTCGACTTCAAAATGTAAGATCTCTGTGAACCACTGTCTATTAATCCACGAACCTCTCGGGATTGAGAGCCGTTTATCAGATTCACCCGGACAGTTTGTAAAAATATGTGTGCACTAACACAATTAGTGAGTGTCTTATCAGAATTTCGGCTACGTTCACCCCTCGCTTCGTACGCCTGGTCCGTCTGACTAACCACGCCCTTTTGGGACGGCAATTTAGGACACATTATAGTTATATGCGTTTTTCCGCAGACAATACATCTTTTTCTATCACGGCATTTTCGAGCCTGATGACCCAACCCTAAACACCGAAAACATGCCTTCTTTACAGTAAGCGCGTCTCTCTTTTCATCTAAAGTCATTCTTTGAGCCCTGAAACAGTTCAAACTTTCATGACACCCATCGCAAAACACGCATTTTGATACCTCACAATTTATGAGATCTGCAGCCGTAGGTGTTTTCAATTCAACAGGCTTCGGTTTCGGCCTTGAAGTGCGTTCATTATTGACAGAACACAGTCCAAAAGCTTCCGCGGCTAACGAAATTCTCTGTTCGTTCTCGACTTCGTTCTTTAGGAATCGCATTAGCCCGTCCAATCGACCATCGGCGCTTATTTCCTCTGATGACTCACGTCCGTTGGTAAATGCAGCTGATCTCTGCCAGATTCGCAACAAGTTTTCCGGTAAACAAGACTCTATCAACGGTAACAGCATTGCCGCACATTTATCTGAAGTGATGCCCAAAGTCTCAAGCGCACGCAGCTGTGTTTCTATTCTGTCATATAGTACAGAGAGATCAAATTTACCACGGGACATAGCGTTATTTAAAATAAGCTTTAGAAGTTCCCTGACGTAAACTTCTATCTGTAAGTCATCGCGACCAAATCTAGAATTAAGGGCATCGATAATTTTTTGATAATTATCCTGGATCGCCGGGAAACTCTCTACTAATTGCCTTGCGCGACTTCCTGGTACGGTAACCTGAAGCAAATAAGAAATCTTGTCGCTTGGATCAATTTCCGGATCCTCGTGCACCTTTTTAAACTGCGCCCAGAATGGCAGCCAGTCTCTGATTTCACCGCCAAATTTCTTGAATTCTATCATAGGTAGTTTAAATTTTCGCTTACCAGTTGCTGTGTTTCCACTTACTGTGCTGTTTGTGGAAGACCCCTGTTCTGCATTACCATCGTCGACGGCTTGTGAAGGACAGGCCTCACTAAACCCCTTAGTTAACTTCGCATATCGTAGTTTGAGCGCGATAAACCTTTTCTTGTATACGTCGATAGCATCCATTTCGGCCAGCAGATCCAGTTCGCTCTTAGTAGCATCCTCCAGCAGAAGACTGTAAACTTCATTATCTGCCACCTCCAGAGAATCGTTTTTGCTTTGTAATATTTCCCAAGCCACGTCCACACTTTGAGGATCAGTCGCCTCACTCGCAAGTAATTGTTCTAATTCATTCGCGCACTTTGTGAATCCCGCACGTAACACACCGCGGCTCTTCTTTTTGGTTTCCATGGTAAATATTAGTTCAAATAACAACGCGATCGAAATCACCGTACTCGCGTCGCAGCGCACAGAACAATCTTGGACACGAGAAAACGGTAAAAGCTTGTCACAAACCTTTTCCTCTCGGGACTAGCACACTACTACCGCAAAGTCCTGTCACGGTCGCCATAAAATGTTGTGACCGGAAAATAAAACTACCCGTTTTACCCCGTTCACTGGTTCGGACAATACGGCTAGCAAGTGCCAAAAGTAAAAACAACGAGAGAAAATTATTAGGCATTTAATTAACATTAAAAATGATCGTATGTCTTTACATCTTCAAAGACTATCAACTACAAAACTCAAGAAACGACTAAACTTGACATTGCAAGAACCTAAAAACAACTCTAATCAATAAGCTACAGTATTACTCATTCTTCGCTACACTCGACCTATCATACCATTGCACGCGCAGTCCGGCTAGCGAATCAAAAGCGACTACAAAACAAACAAGCAGCTGCTCTAGACGGAAACATAAACAAAAAAAGGAAAAAAAGTATTGATTCCTTATGTGTGTCTGCAACAGTAACAAATGTAAAAATGGAATTTGTGAAAGCACGATTATTAGATGAAGAATTAAAATTAAAAACAAAGACTGAAATTAATCATACAGAAAATGAGACAAGTTTCAAAGCAACGAGTAGAGGTTGTTATCGATGTGGTAGTTTAAACCATTTTTTAGCAAAATGTCTCCAAAACAGAGGAAAACCATCAGCAAGGGGTAAAAATTGGAAAAGAAGAGGAAGCTTCCATAGAAACCAAGAGAGAAACCAACAAGTGAAGAATGCAGAAGAATAAATTCAATTATTTTCAGGCAATTTGTGTGCAGACACCGACGAAAAATTTTGTTAAAGACTGTTAAAAGATATATGACTAATGCCGAGATTCTAAACAGCTATGTATCAATTCACATAGCTAATGGAGAATTGTTGAAAACCAATAAAGTTGGAACATTAAAAATAATATGTCAAGGATATAAGGTATTGATTGAAGCTCTTATTGTGCCAAACATAAAACATAATCTACCATCTGTCTCAAAATTGACTTCAAAGGGGTATAAAATCGTTGTTGATAAAACAAAAATGTTAATCAACGTGAATAATTTTTCATTAAAACGTAAATATGAAAATGGGTTGTTTATATTAAAAGTTAAAGAGATTATACATACAAATGGAAGAATGAAAACACCAGAAAGTTATTTGGCATAGAAGACTTGGACATCCTGGAAATGAGTCGTTAATACAGTTAAATTTACCTGTAGAAAATAAAATTAGTTCTATGTGCATTGAAGGAAAAGGAACAAGTTGTTCATTTAAAAGCAGCGAAAGAAAAACAAAAACTATTGGAGAACTTGTACACAGTGGTGTGTGTGCACGGTTGTCACAGTTCGATCAACTTGTTAGCGCGGGGGAAGAGGGGTATCGTTAGGTTGTGACGTAGCTCAGAATGTACGAGCTACTAGCGACAGTCAACGCCAATAGTTTGTCTACTACCCGCTTGTAGTTTTCTTTAATAATAGACTACTTTTTAAATACCATACTAATAGCGTTTGATAAATTGAACTAGTGCTTAAGGGTAGGTTAAATTAAGGGATTGTATATGTTTCGTTTATATGTTTTGTCGTTGGTAGCGAACTTTCAGCAAGTTATTACCAGTGATCATTCACTACGGCACAAACTTAATTAAAGGGTTATGCAACTTATTAAAACGCATGTATCGAATTAAACTGACAGTGAAACTTTTAATTGTTTATTTTTAACTTAACACACTAATCAACAATTCTTACTCTACTTGGTTACTGACTAAAATTCAACTCTGCTGGTCTCATCTTAAAAACTAGCCACCACCCTCAATATAACAACAAACACGAGATATTTTGGGAACAACCCCCGCTGCCAAACCATTGCCATCGGTACTTAAATTATAGGGACGCCGGCACTACAACCATTTACAAGAATAGGCCTTTAGGACCATTGTATGGTCACGTACAGTTTATAACGGTTAGAGTGCTGTAAATTCCCACAATCATGCAGAACTAAATGAAATAAATATTCGATTTTAAATATGATCACAAAAAAAACAATTCAAATTTACACTCTTAAAACAGTTTTAAATGTTGACCTAAATTGCATTAAACTAATACTAATCTTAACATTCCAGTAGTGTAAGATGACCGGTTCTAATTCAGAGGAGGAGAGGTTACTTAAGGCCAAATTGACGGAAGGTCATTGACTTTAAACTTGTGTGTATGTAGTGGTCAAATGCTTCACAATGAATTGAAACATATGTACATGTATCGGTAATGTGAAACTAAATACGTCTGCAGTGGTCTGAAGTTTACGATTTTTATGACGGAAAGTTTTAAATACGTCTACAGCCGTTGAAGTGCCATTGCAGTGTTATTAGAGGAATGATGTTAGGTATTTAGTTACACTTACACTGATTAATGCAATTGCAATTGTACGTGATTCATGTAGATATTGTGATGTGGAAGGATGGGAAAGAAGTGCAGTTGTAAGCAGGTAAACAATCGTTAAAGTAGTGAAAAGGAAGAGAAGGCAGAAGTAGTTGAGAAGATTGGTTTGAGAATGGATGTAAGAAGCAGTAATAAAGGTAGTAGTATCGATGAAGTTTGTGGTGGTACAAAAGAAGTAGAGTATTGGAATAATGCGGACCACATGGAAGGATAGAATGATGCGCAGCGTAACACTGTGTTACATAGAGGAGATTACGTAGACACAGAGGAGTATACTGTAAATAAAGCAAATAAGTATGTAAGTGATGTGAGCTCAATGAAAGGGTGGAACGTAGCTCGAAAACTCTTCAAATGTGAAACGAACTTCTCAGCATGTTCTGCGTACGTGCTGTACTGTGATAGGAATAATCTTCGCTACCTACCAATGTGTTGGAGCTGTCGATATGCGGGAAGTAATGGAGGAATTGTGTCATTATATACACGAGTTCCGAATTTATGGATGTTGGAAGTGTATATCCATGACGAAGTTCACATTCATTGCGGATGGTGTGGTGAGATGTGTAGGTACGAGTTTGTTTGCAGTGAGAACCACCGTATCACAAATAAGACCGTATTTGAAGAAGGATATGTAATAGAAATAAGTAATAATCTTGGTTATGTAGAAGGAGCGTAGAACGTGTACATGTATATATTTGTGTTAAGAAATAAATAAAGAAGCAAAAGGTAGTAGACGTTTGAGATATAAGATTAAGGTACAGTTTGGGGATAATAAGAAGTTATATGGAAAGTGTGTCAAGGTCACAAGTCTTTAAAAAGGAAAAGGAAGGTGTAGGAGAGGGGACAGGTAATGACATAGTAATTGAAAGGTAGGTTTATGAAAATATAATGGATCGGAAGAGTTGACGCCTTTGCTCGTAAGTATTGCAAAGAATACAGTACAGCGTGTGCGTATCATAGATCTCGTAAACAAAGCCCGACTTTTCGCAGAGGTACGATTGAGGCCCCTGACGACAAGGTCGGCAGCACAAGTTTACGACATCGCAATGATAAAATCTGCAGCTGTGGCAGAAAAGCAGAGGTCTGTTGTCAAAACATTCTTGACAGCAGAATCCTGTTTCAGCCGAACAGCTTTCACGCAGACGCCGACAATATCTGCATTGGAGGGAGGTAGTTTCATTAACAGTTTGCCTGAATGGTGAAAGGACAATAGATACACGAGAAAGGTCCATGTTAATTCATAAGACCCTTCTGGTGAAGTGATGCTCTTTCAGGTTGATAAGGGTTTAAATAGGAAGGTATGTGGTGGGGAAAGAGTGGGGAGAGTAGTCGGGAATAGTGGGGATGTAAAGAAAGTGGTATAGAGTAGTGTGGTAGCGAAGGTGATGGTGTAGCAATATTTTTTATAATGAGGTGGCATCGCAAGGTAGTAGTAATTTTTTAATTGATGAAGGAGTGGGATAATTGAAAGAGTACATAAGGCGTAATATATGTTATATGTTATATGTTATGTTGTATTCGTTTATGAATTTTAATAGACAGTTGTCGGAGAAAAAATTTTTTGGTGAGAATAATGATAAAAAGTCTAGAAATTAAAAAAAATATATTTTGAGGGTAGGAAAAGAGTGGTATGAAAAATTAGTACATGAAAATATGGATAATGAGGTGTAGTATAAGAAGACAATGAAATATTTAATGAAATACTTCAGCGTAAAAAATGATGGGGGTAAAAGTGTAAAAATGAAGCTTTAGAAATTTTTTTGAAGCAGAAGGAGTTGAAATTGTGTTAGCAAACTTGATATTTTAATCTCAAGATATTATATTTCTTCGTTTCTTGTATTCTGAAAAGGGCATATGGCATTTTTCTTTTATCGAAACATCTGCAAAATATAAATGCGTCCAGAATGTAGGCGCTCATGTTCCTAACGTGGGAACGGGTCCTAATCTATGCCTAAGACAGATTTATGGTGAACTGATACATGAAAATGATTTTTGGTATAATCCACATGCAACCCTGACCACTCAGTTTATGGGAAATATGTTTGGCATCATCCAGTTTGCTTTCTGTTTGCGTCGAAGTTGTTTCGGTCGAGAGTGCGTTCCCGTGGGTGTTTGTTTAGAACAATATTAGTGTTAATAAACTATCGAAAGGACAATTATTTTAATATATAAGTGTTTTGGATAACTTTCTCAACAATTGTTTGGTGAGTTGTTATTTCTCACTGAGTACCGATTTATTTATACCTATTTGCATATTTATTTGAATACTAATTGGTATCATTTATTGAGTAGACATCGTAATTTGAGTATCTACTATTTAACAAGTAACTGAGCATGTTGATAATGTAATAACAAGTTGGTATTGCAAAACTTCTTGTACTGATTGTTCAGTACATACATATCCTTCTTAAGATCATTATTACTCGATAATTCGCAGAACAATGTTCTGGTGCATTCTGTTCGCACCGTCATTCCTTACCGTACCGTTCAAGGGTTATTTCCCCGATCCTGAACTGGTCGCATACAAAGTAATTGAAAGGTATGATATACCGAGTCTTCGTTCGAGTTCCGCCGAATACACTGCCCGTACAGCCCGCACAGAGCACGTTTGTTTTAGGTGCAGATGCTCCTGAATTGTTATAGATGCATCCGCCGTTACGAGCCCAAGGTTTACATGTGGTACGCAATGTATATTGACCTGAAAGGGGTGAGGTAATTAGGCATTACATATATATAATTGGTGCATTTTAATACACGCTAACGATCTTGGCGTTAGGCTGTTTTGTGATGTTCTAGGTATCATCATTTTGCTTTACAGCTTGCCCTATGGGTCACTTTGTGTGATAACCAGGCACCGTGTCCTATGGGTCACTTTGTGTGATAACCAGACACCACCTTTAACCGTGTCCTATGGGTCACTTTGTGTGATAACCAGACACCACCTTTAACCGTGTCCTATGGGTCACTTTGTGTGATAACCAGACACCACCTTTAATTGTGTCCTATGGGCTATCACGTGATAGTAACCAGACACGTGCCCTATGGGTCACCCAGTGGTGATAACCAGGCACAGTGCCATATGGACTAATCCGGATTAGGGACCAGGCACCGCGATTTCGTTTTACAGCTTTGGGGACTAGCTACCCCCGTATTTTGATTTGTTGTATTATGTTATGTTATGACTTAATATGTTGTATATCTTGTGCTCTGGGTTGACGTGACACATATGTGGAATCGTGGGCTTTGTGTGTATATGGCTCATCCATTTAAGCAGTACTATTGTATACCTTCTCTGGTATTATTTATGTACTTAGTACTGGTGAGGCTTTTCCCGAGGTTTATCCCTCTGGCCTTCTAATTGAACGTTGTCAAACTATTTAATAGTTGCGTAATGTACAAGTATTCGTCATAGTACACTTTCCCTGTGCGCTCTGCTCAATCGCACTTATGGGGGTTGCCTCTGAGTTACATTCCAGTAATTATTTGTATGACGATGTAGTGCATGACGTTGAATACAGTTGAAGTATTTACCTATATTTGACACTATGGTATCTGAGAAAATTTATACAGATGTAAGTGGCATGATAATTTACAGTAGCACGTTGGCAGATTAGTCAATTACACGTTCTAGGTGCTCATACTGTTTTCCCATACTTTGATATAGATATTCACGGCCAAAGGGTTGGTGTCAACGACCGACCGAGTGATCAGCTGGCCGTTAACGCCCTCAATACGGATAATAAGGTAGGAAGTCCTATCCTTTATATAGCCCTCTCTGCTGGTGGGTCATTGTGAATTGACCATTCGAGATTCCTGACGCATACAAAAAAAAAATTTTGTATATTTTTGAATTGACCCCTAACAATTGGGTAATAACTTATGGTGTGGGAAGAAGGTCCCTAAGTCGAAGTACCCGAATCTGAAAAAATTTTTGAAAAAAAAAAATAAAGTTGACAAAAAGTTGACACCTTTAAGCTTAAAAAAAAAATAGAAGCAGTTAAAAAAAAAAGTGTTCCTCTTGGAAAATGTAAGTTGAACAGTGGGCTAAATGATCCCACCCTGAAAAGTCAAGAAATATTTTTTTAACGCGTTTCACCCTCATACTTTGACCCCCGAAAAGTGTATGAAGGGTAGATGATAGGGAGAAAATGTCTGAGTAAAAAATGTTTAGTGTTCCATGAAGAACAATTTGCTTCCAACGAAACTTGAAGGACGTCTGTAATGAGGGAAGTAATTTCTACCCTAAATTTCAAGAATTAATTAAAGGTATAAGGAGCAGTGCTAAAAAAAAAGGTGCCTCTCTCACTATTGATGTTGAAGGCTAAAGGTACCACTCGGCAATGGCAGAAGTATCAAATTCGGACAACTACCCCTCTCGGACTTAACGATTGAGTCCCCTGACGACAAGGTCGGCAGCACTGGTTTACGACATCGCAATGATAAAATCTGCAGCTGTGACAGAAATGCAGAGGTCCGCTACATTGTAACATACATGACGTGATTGCTACCAAAAAGGTGCGCGTAGAGCCAGGGTGGTCCTGATAAGGACCGATGAATTGGAAGCGTGTTTCAGGATCCAATTATAAGCGAGTCAGGTCTAATCCTGACTGACTTTATTACAATAAATTACAGCTATTTATAAAAAGTTTATTTACATATGTCTTGTGGTAGAATGCGTCGTCAGCCATTTACGCTAGTGTGCGTATTTGCTTTTTATACAAAGTTTATTTGCATATGTCTTATGGTAGAATGCGTCGTCAGCCATTTACGCTAGTGTGCGTATTTGCTTTTTATACAAAGTTTATTACCTATTATGATTGTTATTGAAATATGCACAGTTTGGTTAGCAAAGTGCTGCTGGTATACAGGTGTTAATCAGAAAGTATCCACACCTCACTCTACAGCCATTTACGCTAGTGTGCGTATTTGCTTTTTATAAAAAGTTTATTTACATATGTCTTGTGGTAGAATGCGTCGTCAGCCATACTTGACTTACAAAATATAAAACGATACAATATAACAGAATTTTATTTAATATAATATAATATAATATAAAACATCATTGAATTTTAATCATTAAATTTACTCAGTAAAGCAGACTTAAGGTTAGCTAGCTTATTTTCGGTTTCTTGTACCTCCTTTCTCGTTTCAACTACCGATCTGGTGTGGGAAGAAGGTCCCCGAGTGGAAGTACCCGAATCTGAAAAAATTTTTGAAAAAATAGAGTTGACAAAAAGTTGTCTCCATTACGCATAAAAAAAATAGAAGCAGTTAAAAAAAGTGTTCCTCTTGGAAAATTTAATTTGAACAGTGGGCTAAATGATCCTACCCTGAAAAGTCGAGAAATATTTTTTTAACGTGTTTCACCCTCACACTTTAACCCTCGATAAGTGTATAAAGGGTAGATGATAGGGAGAAAATGTCTGAATAAAAAATTTTTAGTCTTCCATGAAGAACAATTTGCTTCCAACGAAACTTAGAGGACGTCTGTAATGGGAGAAGTTGTGGGAACACCCTGTATTATGTACAATTCGGAAAGTATCACACTCTGTACAGCAGAATCTAAATTCTGCTGAAAGAGAATTGTAACAGTTCTAGCCGCTAAACTAAGTCAGAACACAAATACGCATACTAGCGTAAATGGCTGACGATGCATTCTACCATAAGACATATGTAAATAAACTTTGTATAAATAGTTGTAATTTATTAAACTAGGTCAGAACACAAATACGCATACTAGCGTAAATGGCTGATGATGCATTCTACCATAAGACATATGTAAATAAACTTTGTATAAATAGTTGTAATTTATTAAACTAGGTCAGAACACAAATACGCATACTAGCGTAAATGGCTGATGATGCATTCTACCATAAGACATATGTAAATAAACCTTGTATAAATAGTTGTAATTTATTAAACTATGTAAGAACACAAATACGCATACTAGCGTAAATGGCTGATGATGCATTCTACCATAAGACATATGTAAATAAACTTTGTATAAATAGCAAATACACACACTAGCGTAAATGTCTGAAGGCGCATTCTACCATAAGACATATGTTTAAATAAGCAATGGTTCACACCCTACATGAGCCATGTATCAGAACTTTTATGTATGTGCTGCTGGTATACAGGTGTTAATCAGAAAGTATCCACACCTCACTCTAACTTACATTATCATTTATAGCTCAAACAACTTCTCTTTCTAGTTTTTCCTTCTTCGCACAAAAACTTGTACTGATCTTAACGTTTTTTGACGCAAATTATTTTAGGACCTTTTCTTGTTTATCCTCAGAAGCTGTTTTTTTAACATAATTTATTTATTTTTTTTTGCTATATTTGTTAATTAAAGAAATAAAAGAGAAAATAAATTATAAATATAAAGATTTTATTTATTTTTATACAATACAGTTATATTAAAAAAAAACAATACAGCTATAGTATTGAAAACAAATTCAGTTAAATGTTTTAATATAAACGGTTGGCCCGTGGTCCTCAGCAAACACGACGAGTGTCCCCTGGAAGGAGCTCCACGAGAGCTGGATCTCCAGGTGCTGGCACAACTCTGCGAAGGGCCTACCGTCAGTAACCTTCCAAATTGTGAAGTTGCCTTGTGTGGTGCCAGTGAAGTTCATATTCTCCACCCTTACATTCATCTCCGTTGGCACGGAGCCATGGAATATTGCCGTATATTCAACCATCTTTATTTATTTACTTATTGTTGTACTACCTTACGACAGTGTTAGCGATCTGTGCTGAACGTTGTGAAAACTTCAGTATTTATACAATTTAGAGGAGGAGGGATATGAGTGGGGTAAAGTTAAGATCAATACAAGTGTTTGTGCGAAGAAGGACTGATACATGGCTCATGTAACGTGTAAACCATTGCTTATTCAGCAAATACAAATACTTTTACTTCTATGTATGTATGAGATAATACCAAACACCATATCTATCCATCGATTCATGACATTACTACACATGTGACCTATTTGTATTTGCTGAATAAGCAATGGTTTACACGTTACATGAGCCATGTATCAGTCCTTCTTCGCACAAACACTTGTATTGATCTTAACTTTACCCCACTCATATCCCTCCTCCTCTAAATTGTATAAATACTGAAGTTTTCACAACGTTCAGCACAGATCGCTAACACTGTCGTAAGGTAGTACAACAATAAGTAAATAAGAAAGATGGTTGAATATACGGCAATATTCCATGGCTCCGTGCCAACGGAGATGAATGTAAGGGTGGAGAATATGAACTTCACTGGCACCACACAAGGCAACTTCACAATTTGGAAGGTTACTGACGGTAGGCCCTTCGCAGAGTTGTGCCAGCACCTGGAGATCCAGCTCTCGTGGAGCTCCTTCCAGGGGACACTCGTCGTGTTTGCTGAGGACCACGGGCCAACCGTTTATATTAAAACATTTAACTGAATTTGTTTTTTAATACTATAGCTGTAGGGTTGACCACGGAATAACCGTAATATTATTTTACATTTACCGCCTTGTATCGAGTTCCGGAACGATGACCTTCTCGATATTGATTTGTTATTGCCAGGGTAGTTGAGCGGGAAATGAGTCAGTATATTGCAATGCTCTAACGACGTAAAGACGTATTCTAAACGACGGCACGTGTTTCGATGCAACACGTTGAAGAATTGTTTATTGTTTATTTATGTTTCCGCATTATTCAGTTATTTAAAATTACCACCAAATATTATTCTTTCTGTTCATACTGATTTTTGTGTTAAATTAAATAATTAACTCTGAGGTGTTGAGATCTTTTAATCTTCGTCGTATCTCCAAACACCCAATCCCACAACTTTTGGGGGCTCGTCCGGGATGTGAAAGGACATATCAAGAAAATAGTGTGGATTCTGAAGTTAACAGATGATTTCCGAAGCAATTAGACGTTAATAAATTATCGAACCGACGTGTACGCTGCCGTATGATTTGTTTTGACGAATACAAATCGGTCGGATTATGAACAATTAAAATTTCTGCTAGTGCTAAATAATCAACCAGCCATAGAGACAATTTTATTTAAAATATAATTCCGCTGCTTATCATTTTTCGTGGATAAACACTTAGTGTATGGTGCAAGGTCGCGGAATTTTGACGAGTGATACGAAGCAACCTATTGATGTTTGTACCTAACTACCACGTTGCTGCCTGTTTGGATTACTTCCTGGAGCGTCCTATTCTCCCGTTCAGCCAAGGTAACAGTGGCCTGGAGATTCGGTGATCAACATACAAAAGGTAGGAACGTTCCATATTTTTTGCAAACCGTTTATCACTTGGAGAGCGGACGTAATCATCATTTTGAAGACGCAAGTTTTAATAAATATTTTTAATGGACTAAAGTTAAAGTGAATGATTTATTTATTTTTAAAATTTACTTTGTTTTATATATTGCATTGTAAACGGGATGCATCGACGCACTTGCTGAACTTTCTAAATTGCAATAATTCAGTCAATTGTAGTTGGCAGGTATAATACAGGGTGGCTTGTTAAAATTTTATTACTTTCTGTGTCAGTTAAATTTGCAGTAGTAAAATGGTTTTCCTAGGCGATATTCCGAAAATTGAATATAACATTAAATATAGCTGTCTACCAGCTGTTAAAGCGCTGCATATCGTTGCATTTGGTGAGGAAGGACAATCGCGACGTATTAGGCGAAATTTAAGGGGTTTTCAAGGTTTTAATATCGATAAAAACTCTGATGAATTTAGGTCAAAAGTCGAAGATGTTTTATCTAAATTACAACTTGCTGATCTGATTGCTGCATGTCACGTCCTAAATCTGAATTATACCGGATCTGAAAACGATATTAGCGTTAGACTCTGTACTTTTTTAAATAATTTTGAAGAAGATGATCGAGAAGCGGAACTAGGGGAATTCCAAGACGAAAATGAAGAAAGCAATGACGAAGATGAAGAAGAGAGCCAAAGTAATGAAGTGGCAGAACGAAGACAAATAGACGAAGAAGGTGAAGTAAGGACAGGAAGAAATGGAGCAAACGAAAAGCGCACAAACGACGAAGCGCGCGGAAATGGCGAAAGATGTTCAAATGGCGGGAAACGAACACAGGCTTTAGATGAAGTAACACGAAGGAGTTTACAAGACGGTGGGGATTCAAGCAGCAGTGACGATGAAAACTGTTCGCGGGGATCTGAAAGAAATACCAGAAGAAAAGTTAATGAAAACCAATACGCTAATGAATCGATGGGAAGATCATTTGCGTTAACTTTTAGGGATATAGAAGACTCGATTAGGACATTTAACGGTAAAGACGGATGTCCTATAGAAAAATGGATTGAAGAATTTGAAGAAACCGCTTTACTTATGGGTTGGAATGAATTGCAAAAACTGGTGTTTGCAAAGAAATCTTTGAAGGGTATCGCGAAGTTGTTTATTCAATCCGAAACCGGAATTACAACATGGAGAAAATTAAAGAGGATGTTAATTGCAGAATTTGGCGTTACAATTAATAGCGCACAAGTACAGAAAATGCTAATGCAAAGGAAGAAACAGCGAGATGAAAGTGTACAAGAGTATGCGTTAGTAATGCGTGAGATTGGAAGCCGAGCGCATGTAGAAGAAGAAGCGGTTATTCAATACATTATAGACGGAATTATTGATGAACCTGCTAACAAAATAGTTTTATATGGTGCTACATCGTTTGGCGAATTTAAAGAAAAAATAAAACTCTACGAGAAAATTAAGTCGAAAAGCACAGGATTTGCACCTAAGAATAATACAAATCAAAACGTTATTGACAGAGTAAAAAGAGAAAAACAGGTGAAATACGAAGCAAAACAGACAAATGACGTAACAAGGAAAAACGCATTGTTTACCCAAAGTTGCTTTAACTGCGGTACAAAGGGACATAAGTCGAGGGAATGTCCTTCGAAACAAAAAGGTACCAAATGTTTCTCATGCAATGATTATGGCCACATTTCGAGGAATTGTCCTGCGAAAGTTAGTAGTACAGAGAAAACTGAACAGAGGACAGAGACAAATGTTTTAATTAATTCTGTAATAAAAAATAATACAGTCAAGGTCACCATGAATGATAATGAATTTTTAGCCCTTTTTGATACGGGAAGCGACATTAATGCTATAAGAGAAGACATTTTCAAAAAATATTTGAACAATAACACGCTAAGTCGATGTTAAATATTACTATCGGGTATAGGAACGAATAGAGTCAATACTTTGGGATCTTTTGAAACGAATGCAATTATAAATGACGAAGAATTTAGATTAATATTTCATGTTGTTCCTAAAAATGCGATCAATTTCGAGATAATAGTTGGTAATCCTTTGTTAGCCCAAGCTGAAGTTTCATTAACAAGTCATATCGTTATTGTACACAAAACTGAAAATAATTTTATGATGCAGATCCATTTAGCAGACGAAAATGAAAAAATAGATTTAGAACATATACGCGATCCGACGATTAGGGAATCCGTTAAAGAGGCTGTAAGACGTTATAAACCAGATAAACGAGAGACAACTGGTGTAGAAATGAAAATAGTATTGACCAGTGAAGAACCAATTTATGAGCGACCCAGACGTTTACCTTTGCCGGAGAAACAAGAGGTGGAAAAGCAAGTCAACGAATGGATTAGAGACGGAGTAGTAAGACCAAGCTCATCTGACTTTGCAAGCCCTGTTGTTTTGGTCCGGAAAAAGGATGGTACTTATCGTGTATGCATTGATTATCGAAGGCTTAAAAAAAGATCGTGAAGGACAGGTTTCCGTTGCCTCTAATCGATGACGTATTAGATAAGCTTCAAGATGCGAAAGTGTTTACAACAATTGACCTCAAGAATGGCTTTTTTCATGTGCCAGTAGAGGAAAGTAGTCGTAAATATACCTCTTTTGTCACTCACCACGGTCAGTTCGAGTTTTGTAAGGTTCCATTTGGATTATGCAATAGTCCAAGCGTTTTTCAAAGATACGTTTACCAAGTTTTCAGACCCCTAATGAACCAAAACTATTTAGTTATGTACATGGATGATATCATCATTCCGTCAAAACATGAATTTGAGGGACTAGAGAGACTCAAAGTTGTGTTAGATACAGCCAGTAGGTATGGACTGGAACCAAAATTTAAGAAGTGCCACTTTTTGAAAAGACAAGTTGTATTCTTGGGGCATACGATCGAAAACGGGACTATTAAGCCGACTGAAGAAAAAATTTTGGTTATCAAAAATTTTCCGATCCCCACAACGATTAAACAAATTCAAAGCTTTTTGGGTTTAAGTGGATACTTTAGAAAATACATTCCGTTATATTCACAGATCGCAAAACCATTGAGCGATTTACTAAAAAATGGTTCAAAATTCGTATTTGGAATTGAACAAAGGCAGGCCTTTGAAAGACTTAAATCGGCGTTAATGAATAAACCTGTTTTGAACATTTTTCGGCAAGGAGCACGTACCGAATTACATGTGGACGCCAGTCAACATGGGTTTGGAGCTACGTTATTACAGGAGGGTGATGATGGTAAACTGCACCCTGTACACTTTATGAGCAAGAAAACGACGCCGGCTCAACAGAAGTTACATAGTTATCTTTTAGAAGTGTTAGCCATCACTGAAGCCTTGAACAAGTTTAGAATCTATCTGTTAGGTAATAAATTTAAGATAGTGACAGATTGCGAAGCATTCAAGAAAACTATGGAGAAGAAAGACCTGGCTACGAGAGTAGCAAGATGGGCAATGTTGCTTGAAGAATTTGACTACACGATTGAGCACAGAAAAGGAGAAAGAATGCGTCACGTTGATGCGTTAAGCAGGTATCCAGCTGTAATGACGATAGAAGACACGGTACTACGTAGAATACAATGTGCACAACATCAAGATTCAATCTTAAGAGCCATAATGAAGATTGTAGAGAGTGAAACCTACGAAGATTATGTTTTAGAGAGCGGTATTTTATATAAAGATGAATTTGGACAAAAGTTATTAGTGATTCCGAAAAGTATGCAGTCAGAGATTATACGAAATGCCCATGAACAAGGTCATTTTGCTGTAAAGAAAACCGAAAGTTTGATTAATAGAAATTATTATATACCAAAGCTTCATAGAAAGATAGAAGATTACATAGGTTCATGCGTACCTTGCATCATTGGAAACAGGAAGCGGGGTTCGCAGGAAGGATTATTAAATCCAGTTGATAAAGGAAATGTGCCTTTAGATACTTACCATTTAGATCATTGTGGACCTTTCGAATCTACAAGAAAGAATTATAAGTACATTTTAATAGTGATCGACGCCTTTTCTAAATTCGTTTGGATTTTCCCGACCAAGACTCTGAGTGCCAAAGAAGTCTTAGAGAAGTTGATGTTATTGCAAACTACATTTGGAAATCCTAGAAGGATTATGACGGATAAAGGTGGTGCATTTAAGGCCCAAGAGTTTAAAGATTTTTGCCACGAAGAAGATATTCAACATATAGAGATAACTACAGGAGTACCAAGAGGAAATGGGCAAGCAGAAAATATGGTCCAGACAGTAACATCTGCTCTTAGACGATTAAGTTGTGACGACCCGCCGAGTTGGTTTAAACACGTTAAGCAATTACAGCTTGCAATCAATTCAACTTGTAACCGAAGCACGAGTTGTAGTCCATTTAAATTAATGTTTGGAGTGGAAATGAAATTGAAAGGGAATATGGATTTAGTGAAGATTTTAAATGAAATAGGAAGGGAAATGTTCGAGAATGAAAGAAACGAGTTAAGAGATAATGCAAAGCTTTCGATTGAGAAAATTCAGATAGAAAATAGGAAGAACTTTAATAAGAAGAGAAAAGCTGCACAACTATATCGGGTTGGTGATTTTGTAGCAATCAGACGTACACAGTTCGGGACACAAAATAAATTATTTCCGCGATTCTTAGGACCTTACAAGGTCATTAAAGTAAAAGGTCGTGATAGATATGACGTGGAGAGAGTAGGAAAGGGAGAGGGGCCAAAACTTACCTCTACTAGTGCTGACGGAATGAAGCGCTGGGAGTTGATAGCGAGCGATGACTCATCCGGGTCGGATGACTGTCAGGACGGCCGAGTTGTAGGGTTGACCACGGAATAACCGTAATATTATTTTACATTTACCGCCTTGTATCGAGTTCCGGAACGATGACCTTCTCGATATTGATTTGTTATTGCCAGGGTAGTTGAGCGGGAAATGAGTCAGTATATTGCAATGCTCTAACGACGTAAAGACGTATTCTAAACGACGGCACGTGTTTCGATGCAACACGTTGAAGAATTGTTTATTGTTTATTTATGTTTCCGCATTATTCAGTTATTTAAAATTACCACCAAATATTATTCCTTCTGTTCATACTGATTTTTGTGTTAAATTAAATAATTAACTCTGAGGTGTTGAGATCTTTTAATCTTCGTCGTATCTCCAAACACCCAATCCCACATAGCTGTATTGTGTTTTTTTTATGTAACTTAATTGTATCAAAATAAATAAAATCTTTATATTTATAATTTATTTTCCCTTTTATTTCTTTAATTAAAAAATATAAAATGATACAATATAACAGAAGTTTATTTAATATAATACAATATAATTTAAAAAATATAAAATGATACAATATAACAGAAGTTTATTTAATATAATACAATATAATTTAAAACATCATTCAATTTTAATCATTAAATTTACTCAGTAAAGCAGACTTAAGGTTAGCCAGCTTATTTTCGATTTCTTTTACCTCCTTTCTCGTTTCAACTACCGATCTGTTCAACTCCTCGAGCTCCTTCTCTTTCCGCTTCATGTACTCAGTCAATGAAGCAGCCTTTGTCTCTCTTTCATGCAGTGCCACTTCTCGTCGCCGCTTTTCCTCCTTAGCACTATTTATGGCTTCTCCTACTTGGTCGACTATCTTGGAATAATCGAATGGAGCAGCCGACAACCTTCGTGTGTACGATCGCTTCTTCGGCTTCATCGATATCGACTTCGTTCCCGCCACCGCCATCGTAGAGGTGCTAGCCACAGGCTCTGCCATCGTTACCGTGGTAGCACCTCCAACACACCCCCCACCTTTAGCGGATGATGTGAAGGAATCGTTTGGAAAGAAGTTTTCCAATATATCAGCCAGTTCGATTTCGTTCATATTTAGCTCAGCAGCTAAATTACCACCGTTACCCTTTTGTTCAACACTCATCTTACCACACAGTACCCACTACAGTTTCAGTATATATTCTTTTAGCCCCTCTCCTTATGCCCTCTCTACTTTACACATCCCTCCCCTTTTCCTATCGCTATTTATTGTCCCTCGCGTTCAGCATTCCTCAGTCGTTGTCGAGGTATGATCCCTTGTCCGGACTGCGATGCTTCTTTTACGCGATCTGATAATTTAAAAAGACATCGATTAACTTCTTGTCGGAATCGAGCACAGCTCCAACGTACGTCGCCTCTGCCGAAGAAAAAACTTAAAATTGCTACGCCTGCTGATTCTTCTGACCGCTGGTGTGATACTTGTAACATTTACGTTCCACAACATTCCTACAGCGGTCACCTTCGCAGCCTCAAGCATAAACAAACTTGCTGCTCTCTTCTTGAGGAAGGAATTACTTTCCTTTCGTCCGCGTTCGCTAACAGAATTGTGTCCTTCCGTATTTCATCCCCCAAGTTCTTCCTGTCGTATACCGACTTTTTCGCCGAAGTTTTCGACAAATGCTTGCGTGTTATTCGTAATCAGATACAACTGGATGACACGCTTAAACTAAATCTTGAACTTTTCGGACGGTATGTGCATGATGCTAAACAATTGGTTGACGTGAAATCCTTCAACACCAATAACAAAGTTGTCACTCAGTCGACGGATCTTTCCAATATTCTACAAAGCTTCTTCGACGTTCTTGAGGGTAAAGCTTCTGAATTTCAAGAACGAGAGTCAGGTAATTTATCATTCTCTCTTTATATATATATTTCACTTGTGTTTACTATTATTTCATTCTTACAGGATGGGCTTTGGAAAGAGTCCTTTTCCTAGAACTCAATTGCAACAAGTACAATCCCCTTAGAGCTTCGTCTTACATTCCTCTACCAAAACAAATTGTACTTAAGAGAGCTGTTGTGAACGTACGAAACGATGACCAAGCCTGCTTTGCGTGGGCAATAATCTCGGCTTTGTATCCTGCCCAAGCCAACCCGCACAGAACGACTTCCTATCCGCATTACTCCCGCACGATGGACTATGACGGTATCGATTTTCCTATTAAATTAAACGACATTCCCAAGTTTGAAACGAAGAACCATTGCTCTGTGAATGTTTACGGGACTGAATACGTTTTGAAGGATGGAAAATGGATCTGGGAAATTGTTGGTCCCCTCTACTACTCGTCCGTCAAACGAAGGCTGCACATCAATTTACTCTTGCTACACGATGATCGAGGAAATAATCATTACTGTTGGATTAAGGATATGTCCCGTTTGCTCTCTCAACAACTCTCCAAAACAGAACATCGCAAATTCCTATGTGACGGCTGCTTGCAATACTTTAGCTCTGTGGCTCACCTGCACCGTCATCAGCGGAATGATTGCAACCACGTTTACACGACGCTGCCAACTGCTGATCTCAAATTGGAGAAGATGGGTAGGCTCATCTCTAATAACGTTTTAAAATTTCAAAACTACCACAAATGTATCAAAGTACCTTTTGTTGTTTATGCAGACTTCGAAACCATATTGCGACCCATTCATACATGCTTTTCCGATCCTAACAACCACGAACATCAACCGCACTCGTTTGCTTACTTGATTAAGTGCTCTTTTGGCGATTCCCTTTCAATATTCAGAACTTATAGAGGACCTGATTGTGCTAATCAATTTGTTAAAACTCTTGATCAAGACGTTTCTGATATTTATCACCGATTTTTAAAGACCCCGGTTCCTATGATACCCTTGACTGATGAAGGAATGCGACTTTTCTCTGAAACGACGTCCTGTAATATTTGCGAAGAGCCCTTCCTAATCGATGATGTAAAGGTTCGCGATCATTATCATTTGACTGGTAAAGTTCGATTAGGGGCTGCTCATTCCAGATGTAACTTAAACTACAAACTACCCAACTTTGTGCCTGTATTCTTCCACAACCTCTCCGGTTACGATTCTCATTTATTTTTAAAAGAAATGGCTGTCAACGATGTTAAATTTAGCGTAATTGCTCAAAATAAAGAAAAATACGTTTCCTATACCAAATTATTGCGAGTTGATACTGTTCCCGGTGTTTCAGATAACTCTACTCAAAACGTATTTGTTAAAATTCGATTTCTCGATTCCTTTCGTTTTATGGCTTCCTCCCTCGATAAACTGTCTGAAGAACTCGATCCTTCTCAATGCTTCCAAGTGAAGAAGTACTTTTCTGATCCTACACAATTTCAACTTGTGCGACGGAAAGGGATTTTCCCTTACTCCTACGTCGACGATATTAGTGAACTTGACCAATCAACGTTCCCTCTCAAAGACGATTTTTTCGATAAATTAACATCTCTACCTATTTCTGATGAAGATTATGAAAGAGCTGCCACCGTTTGGAAAACCTTTAACTGCTCTACTCTCGGAGAATATTCTGACCTCTACTTGAAAACCGATGTCCTACTGTTAGCTGACGTGTTCTAGAATTTTCGTGAAATATGCATTTCCACTTACGAATTGGACCCCGCTCAGTATTACACCGCTCCCGGGCTAGCGTGGGATAGCATGTTAAAATTCACTCGCGTTAATTTAGAACTTCTAACTGACATCGATATGTTAAAGTTTTTCCAAAAAGGGGTACGCGGAGGAATAGGTCAGTGTGTTCAAAGAATGTATTTCACCAATAACCCACACCTTCCTGATTATGACGCATCTGCTCCCACTTCCTACATTATGTATTTGGATGCTACCAATTTGTATGGACACAGCATGAGTCAATACCTTCCCATATCCCATTTTCGTTGGCTCACCGATGCTGAAATTGATGAATTAAATGTTCTCGATTTACATGCTTCTTCTGAATATGGTTATGTACTTGAAGTTGATGTTCAATATCCCCAAAACCTACACGATTTACATGCTGATCTTCCCTTTTTAGTTGAAAATATTATTTCTCCTGGTAATGCTAATGGCAGAGTCAAAAAATTGATTCCGAACCTTATGACTAAGACAAAGTATATTGTTCATTACCTACCGCTTAAACAAGCTCTCCAGAGCGGATTAAAATTACTTAAAGTGCATAGAGCTATTCAGTTTAAACAGTCACAATGGTTGGAACCTTTCATAGATTTGAATACTAGAAAACGCAATATGTGTAATAATAAGTTTGGGAAATCATTCTTTAAATTGATGAACAACAGTACTTTCGGAAAAACGATGGAGAACGTTGACAAACGAGTTGACGTCAAGTTAGTTACTCATTGGCAAAACGTTGGACGATACCTTGGTGCTGAAACTTTAATAGCTAAACCCAATTTCAGAAATTCAAAAATTTTCACCCCCCTTTTCGCAGCTATTCAGATGAACAAATTACACATTGTTTACGATAAACCGCTCTATGTAGGTTTCACTATTTTGGATTTATCAAAAGTTGTTATGTATGACTTCTACTACGGCTTTCTTAAGCAAAAATATCAAGAAAATATTTCTTTGATGTATATGGATACTGATTCCTTCATTCTTAAAGTATTCACCGAAAATTTCTACAGAGATATGATTGAAAATATTCATCACTTCGACACTTCCAATTATCCCCATAATAATAGTTTCAATATCCCTATTACCTCTTCTGTTATTGGCAAATTTAAAGACGAATTCCCTAATAATCCCATTAAAGCATTCTATGGAACCGGAGCAAAAGCTTACTGCGTTGAAGCCGTTGATCAAATTGTTAAAAAAGCAAAAGGGGTTAAGAAAAATGTCATTAAATTACATCTTCAAATCGATGATTACCTACGCGTCATTAGAGATGACGCCACCATTCTTAAATGTATGAATGTTTTCGTTTCCGATCTGCATACTATGTTTACCCATATGAAAACGAAAGTAGCCCTCTCTCCCAAAGATGATAAACGTTTCTTAATTCCGAAAACAACGAATACTCTTCCTTGGGGACATTACAATATAAAACACTCAAACAGTTCCCTTTCAAAGTTCGACGGTGCCGTTGATCGGTTTATACAAAATTTTCATCAACCGTATACCGACGACTTAACAGTTGGAGAATACTTTATTAAAAGACTTTTCGAAGCTTCGTCACTTCCACAGGAAACCATTGATAATATTTATGAACACCTACTGTAATACCTACTTGGAGTTCTGTTTAAGTATAGCTTACGCTGAAATGTCACTCAATGTAAATATTTTATCCTTAATATTGGTTGTATTGTATAAATAATAATAAAACGTTACTACACAACTTGTTTGTTTACTATTTTTATTCTGCGAAATATATTCCTCAACTTCACAAATAACATGTGTACGATTTCTACTGTTACAATTTATTGTTTCAATAACATTAACAATGAATAAATTTTCTTATAATCTTTGATTTTACTTGATGGCCATTTGCCTGAGTCAGGACCGCTCTGCCACCCTGGAGCTTTCTCCGTTCCTTCTCTTAAAATGTTTTCTTCTATCCATTGCAGCACTGTTTGATGACGACCATTGATATTTGGACTTAATGTATACGGAAGCCGAAACAAGTTGATCAGTTTAATACACTTTTCCAAATTTTTCGGTTGTGCATAGTATGCTACATCCAGTATTAAGTCATCCACACACTTTAACAATGTAACATACATTTTTTTTCACATTCATTACGGAGAACTTCTTATCCCGCATTAGAACTGATCCGTTTGTTAACATTTCCTTTAAAAAATATACGTCGTGTCGCATGAAATTATACTTTGTTTTATTTAAAATCATTTCGACATCATCAACGGTTATTTCCACTGTTTCACAGCAACCTTTTAGAAATTCATCCACCAATTCGTCACACCTTTGCTTTCTTTCGAATATGAAGTATAAAATATCGAACGATGTCTCTTGCGTTACAGTTAACCATTTGAATGCTTCCTTTGGTACTGCAACTCCCAACTTCGACAACACAACTTTAACTCTATCTAAATCGTTTGATAGTATTGCTCTTCGAAGGTTGAGAATGAGGACTTGCTTTTCTGCTTGATACAGCTCGTACGATAATGAATCCATTTTTATAAAAATTATACTTCAAAATCGTCAGGATCGCTCTCATCGACCACTAAGTAGCCTCCTATTACGATTTTATCGTATTCACCTTTTAATTCGAATTCTTCTGTCACGCTATCCAACTCTGACGCTACCAAATATCTTTTTAAAGATAGTAAACCCTCTTTGAATAATTTAACTTCAATTACGTAACTTTCAACCATTACTACGTCTTAAACGTTCAATGCAGCAACTAACGATTACAACTGATTAAACTCATCACGTTTTATCTTGTTTATAATCATACTTTGGGGAAGGGGTAAAGAAAATCAGTTTTAACATTGCAGACTTTATTATCAGAAAAAACTGTGGATACATTACAAAACGTTCGTCATATCAATCCAGCTGTTATGAGATTGGTTAAGCCCCAACCATTTGCCGTAAACCATGTCACCTTTTCGTCTTAGTACACGTTCCACCAAATAAACATCTGGATATTTCGCTTTCTGTAGTTCCATACCATAAAATCCTCCTTTTATGTCTTCCCTTTTTTCGTCCTTTAAGTAATACATAATTGGATGTGACAATTTTATGTAGCTAATCGTAAATAATTCGTTAGAGCAATTCGGGGTATAACCTTTGCAAAACAATTCACGATGTTTACTTATTCGTACCCGGTCTCCAACTTTAACCTTAATTCCTCGTAAATAAACCTTCTTTGGATTGTTATAAATACTTTCCAAAAGTGTTTCTTCGTTTCGTTTATTAACTTTGCTTGGTCTCATTCCGATAGTTCTGTGAACCGAATTGTTATATTCCTGTACTATATCTGGTAATAACTTCAACCATTTGTAGGATCCTTGTAAACTAAAGCGTTGCCACATTTTTGATTTTAGTGTTCGAGTTACCCGCTCCACAACTGACGCTTTCTTGGTGCTATACGTTGAGTAATGGTTAATTTTATATTTTTGCATAACTCGTTTCACTTGTTCGTTGTAAAATACTTTTCCCAAGTCAGTTTGCATATTCTTAGGAATACGTTTACTTCTTTTGAAAATTAACTGTAAAGCCCTTCCAACATATTCACCTGTTTTGCGTTTTACTGCTTGAGCCCACACAAATTTTGAGAAAACGTCTATTACAACCAAAATGTATCTGACACCTTTATTTTCTCTCGCATACGGAATCATTTCCACTAAATCGGCTTGATGAAGATCATCTAATCCTTTCACTATCACTTTACGACGTGCAAAATTAATTCTCGCAGGTTTATGCAGTTCTTTCACTAGTTCTTCTTTCACATTTAACATTTTCCTTATAATAATGAAGAACTACATGGACGGAGCTGCTGTTGTTGGTTTAGAACTGCTCGATTTTGCACTACCTGTTCCTCTTTGTTGTTGCAGAGTATCTAGCCTTACTTTCAGCTCCTTTGCTTCTTTTTTTAGTGATTCCACCATTACCACTAATTCGTTTTTCAGATCATCTTTCTTTTTATTGGTTCGTTGAATTTTTTTCTCTGAAAATTCCTTAACTTTTTTACACTCATCCTGAATCGCGATTTTAATTAATTCAAAACTGGTGTCTATATCATTTTTCATATCTTGCACAATTTCCGTCTTCAATTTCTTCGATACTTCTTCATCCCCTTTCCTAACAAACGCTTCTACATCTTTACGATCTAGTTTTACTTTTGTTGAAAAGATGTCCATGATTCCGACAGCATTCTTTTCTATTATATCGTTCACCTTGTTTGTTATTTCTTTATCCCTGTCAGTATTATATTTTTCAAGTTCTTTTTCCAAATTTTTAATCGCTAACTCTATATTATCACTAAAAGTTTTCATCATCATTTCACCACTTTTGGAGACAGCTGTATTCAATTCTTCTCGTAAATCCTTCATCCTTCTGACACCTTCACTGACAGCACGATCCTTTACCTTTTCACACTCGATTCTGATATGCTCTTTTGTTAACCGATCTTTCTCATCTACATACATCTTAGTAGCTGCATGAAACCCAGCGGTAGGCTCGTTCAAATGTGTAATACGCTTATTAGCCACATCAACGAAATACAACACTTTATCGAATGCTTGTCTAATATCGGTTACATCATCTTGCGATAACAGACGTTGCACCTTCTTCTCCAAATATCTCACATTCACAGCATCATGCTCCTGCTGAGGATCACCGATTCTTGTTAAGCGGTTATGATTGAAATCATGAACATTGCTGAATGCTTGCGAAAACAATCGTTTTTTTTCTAACGGACGTCCGAACTTATCAACCGTCATTGTCTAACTAATAAGCTTAATAATTTGTTTATACGATTATATTGCACTCACGCAACTCTTCTAAAATTGATAGCATTTCGTTTTCATGATTTGTGTTGCCTGCTTGTTGAGAAGCAACCAATAACCTTAAACGATCACACAACTCATTAACGTCATCAAAATATTTGTATTCGATCGGTTTTTCGTTGTATGTCAACAACGACAATCCTCCGCCTTTAGAAAATTTCGATGGTTGCTGCCTTAACTTGTAAACTGATTCCGTACGTTTTAATATATCAGCGTAGTCTTTTCTTTCTTTAATCGATGACCGATATTCAGAATGTAATTTGAAGAGTGGCTCGTATAATCCCACAGTACCTGTGTATTTAAATTTTCCACCGATTATAACGTTTGGTCCATCAAAATCCACATCAGAATCACCAATAAAAAATTTATTTGTGTTCCATTCGTATCGAACTTTATCAAGACGAGGATTCAGAACGTCTGCGTTAAATGTGTCAACATCATAGTCTTTAATAATTCCTTCTATATAGTCTCGAGGTAGAGGATCGAATTCTTCCAAATATTGAGCAAATCGAGAGCTATTAATATAGTCTATGTACGCTTTCTTCAATTGTTCAAAGTCATCATTATCATGGTCTGTGTTTTCATGACCCGTTGTTGGATCACTTTCATAAACACTTTCTTCCCTTAAGAATGAAGGAGCACCTGGTAGTAAGGTACCTGGAGCATTCGAAGGGTCAAGCTTTCTAATTTTTATTGGTGTTGCGAAGCTGGAACGTCACCTTTCGACCAATTACCCACTTCTGGCTTTAATTCTTTTTTGATCTCTTCACCCAGCTCTGATTTCAAGTTATGAAGCGATTTTGTAAGTGGTTGATATGCTTGCTGCAGCAGGAGATTCTGTCCTGCTGTCGATTCCTTTAACATTTGCAATTTCCTCTTTACCGCTTTCCTAACTTTGATTAGTTCTTTCTTTGCTATTACATCCATGCTCTTGTCAAGGTTGTCTTTTAACAAGTGATTGACTTTATATCACTCACATTAATATATATTTATCGAATCCTAAGCGATATCTTCCCTCATTTGTACCACAATCCTTGTTTATCACTAGAAATCCAAACTTCTCTTTCCAACACTCTGCACAAATATTTTTAAATTGGTCAAAAGTCATGTCTGTAGTGACATGGTCTGCGAAGACGTGTTTGAGATTTAATTCATCCTGTTTAAACAGTATTATTAAATTTGCGTTATCTCTAATTAAATGTTTGGGAATCTGTGCATATGTTTGATTTAAATAAAAAGTGTCGATTGAGTTATGTCTTCCCATACTAAAGTATTCCCTTATCTTATTTTGATTTTCATTCGCAACATCGTCAAAGATGAATACAAAATTTGGTCTTGCCTGTGATGGAGCAATTACATCGTCCGAGTCTCGATAGGGAAAATAACCAATTCCAGCAATTGGTTTCAATAATTCAGCTAAATACTTATTATATTTTGGTTGATACAATGACTTGGAATAAACGTATACGTTTGCGAACCGTAAACCATTCGGTTGCTCCAAAAGTCCTATAATCACATTTGTTTTTCCACAATTTGAAGGTCCGGCGACAATGGCTCTTATTGTGGATGGTAGTAATGGACCCTGTCGATTTATTTTACTGGCAATGTCGAAGTCACTATTGATTATGGGTAGAACAGATGGATGTTGTACTATCCGCATGTTTATTGACTATTAAACGGTTTGCGCATTTGCTCTCGGATATATAAATTTAGAGTTAACAGTGTTTATGTAGTCAGTTCGTTCAGTATAGTGAGAGAGCTAACACAACACATGTCCCATGACACGAGGTTTTCTGAATTGGTTTATAGATAAATTACTTATTGAATTACACCTCCCAGGGTATAACTTTTGCGGTCCAGGGACTCGACAGGACAAACGATTAGCTCGAGGTGATATCGGTATAAATACCCTTGACGAATCTTGTAAATTACACGATATTGCTTACGAAACATTTTCCAGACGTTTCCCATCGTCGAATTGCTGATAAAGTTTTGGCGCAACAATCATTACAAAGACTAAAGTCGTCGAACGCGTCTTTTGGTGAACGCTTGGCAGCTCTCACAGTTGCTTCAGCTATGAAGGGTAAAGAGAAACTTGGAATGGGACACAAAAAGCGACGTTGTAAAGTTGGTGGTTTAATTCCGTTGCGAAAAATAAAGAAGAGAAGACGAACAAGAAAAGGAGGAGCTCTGTCGTTTCGTAAGCTAGTGACAACTGCGAAAATTGCTCTTAAGAAAACGAAACCTCTCCAGCTGATACATGCTGCTAAAATAGCACTAAATACAATTCGCAAATTTGGAAAGCGATCTAAATCTCCCAGAATCATTCCTATTCCAAAGACAGGTGGTTTTCTACCGTTAATTCCGATTTTTGCTGGACCATCAGCACTTGGAGCTCTCTCTGGCGGTGCTGCTGGATAGCTAAAGCTGTACATGATGCGAAAATAGCACAACAACAGCTAGAAGAAGATAAACGTCATAATGCTTCAATGGAAGCTATTGCTCTTGGAAAAAATATTTCAGTACAATCTTTCCGTAAAGGTTTCGGTTTATACCTTAGACCTTATCAACAAAAAAAAAACGTAAAATTTTTCGTAAAGTTACCTAATCGTCCTTTGACAGATTTGGATTTAGTCAATTACATTAACTATTTACAAATTCCACATTTTCGGGGAATCTTTATGCGTAACGAATTACCCAGAAAAGTTAAAAGGTGTGAAAGTGGAATTGTTAATTTAGATTTAGACACAGGAACTGGTACACATTGGACACCGTATGTAAAACGAAATAAAAAAGCTATGTACTTTGACAGTTTTGGAGATCTCCGTCCACCTAAAGAATTGGTTTAATATTTACAATCTTCCGGACCTTTTGCTATTACTTATAACTACAATCGTGTTCAGAACCCCTCAGATTTTAACTGCGGCCATTTAGTTGTTCAATTCCTTAATGAGACTAGGCAAACCTTTTCTTAAAAACAAACCACCAAACTAACTTCGTTGTAGTAGAGAGAACGTCAAACCGAAAACATGTCTTACACATTTACCTTGACTAATACAAAGTCGGAGCTGCAAATGATAACAAGTTCGCCAATTTTTTTAAGCGATGATGATGAATATCAAATTGCTTTGTTAAATTTTGAAGCATATAACAGTATTCCGAATATCGATGAAACTAACAACAAATTCTACTTTGAAGGTTCTACACCACCAGTCGTTGTTCTTCCGGAAGGATCCTATGAAATCAACTGGAATGTGAAAACAACTTCACAATTGGAAAAGCCTCGCTTCATTATTTTCGGATTTCAAACAGATAAAAGTAATAATCTTGCAACAAATATGAGTGCCTTCGATCACTGCAAACTAACCAATTTTAAAGTTCACTTAGGATCTACTATGTACCCGTATGATAATTTGAATTTAGATTTTGATACTTCCAGATTTGCCGTTTTATATGAAATGTATGCCAACTTCCAACAATCGTATTATGGCAGTGTAAGTGAACCCTTATTCGATCCTAAGCAATTTCTAGTCATTGCTCCTCTTGTAATAGTAGACTGTTCATATCAGAATGAAACTGTTAAATCTGGTAGTATAGATATACGTCTAGAGTTTCAAACTAAAGAAAATATACCAGACAAAGCAGCAGCTTTCTGTTTAATAATACATGATCGTGATATACGTTACAATCCATCCACAAGCTTAGTTCAAGAAGTACAACACACAACGATCACTTCCACAATTTAGTTTTCTTACCGGTACTGAACAGTGAGCACGATGACTTTCTTATTGGACGTACAAGGTTTTCAGTGTAGTGAGAATCGATTTGTTTTTAAAGAAGTAGCTGTTGTTGCTCTAAAAGAAGAACCAGTTTATCATTTCACATTTGAACCACCATTTCCATGGGACGCTTTTTACATATGTATTTCTAAATCAGCCGCTTTTCCAACAAATCCTTTAAGGCGAATTGACGGATGACCCACTTTATTCACAATTTTTTCGTTTATGTCCTCGATTTCTGCATCCGTAAAATCTTCTGCGTGTCTGCACGGAAGAAATATGATAAAGCTGTATAAATCAGCTAATAGACGAGGTCCCCATTTTGTATTCAGCTTTTTGAAGCTTTGCACGGGATACGTTTGATTTACTTCCAGTGATTTCAGAGCACGTATTTCTTTCTCTTCATAACCCACCCGCACATTATTAAACTTTTCGATAAAGGTTTCCATGTTAAACTGACTTAAACACACTCAACTCTGTTATACATCTACTGCTCCTTCACTCATTCCCATAACTTATGTAAAATCCCCTTTCACTACATAAGCTTCAGTGGAGGGGAACTTATTATACAAACCATGTTTCTCGTTTTAAATGTCTCAGTTGTTATGGAAAAAAGCGATCATGATCAGTGTGTCATCGTTACTGATTTTAACATATTTGTATAACAATACCCTCTACATTTCCCGACCTGATAATACTATTGGAGATGAAGCCTATGTTTGTAAAAATTTTAATAAGGATATTGATGTGTCTTGTACATTGAAGAAAAATTGGGATACTATTATTTTAAGAAATGTTAATGGAACAAATGTCTTTACAGTTGAAAACGTGCAAAACCTTCACTCTGTAAAGCTAGCATTTATTGATAAACATGGACAGTTTCGAAGATATATTGAAAGTCGATGGATTCAGCTTAAGGATAATGAAAACAGAGACGTTACAACTAAGGGCTATATCACCGACTCTTTCTTATTTCTACAAGTTGTTAGTACTATTAATATAATCTTATTGTTCAATATTTTGATTGTATCACTTACATACTTCATTTATTTCAAAATAAAGAATCGTTAACTATAACGACTTCACTTTTGCTTCATATGCCTGTACCTTACACTTTTCTCCACTTCCTCTACATTATCATGTATAAGGATTTAAGAATCGTAAACTTCAGACGACTGCAGACGTATTTAATTTCACATTACCGATACATGTACATATGTTTCAACTCATTGTGAAGCATTCGACCACTACATACAGACAAGTTTAAAGTCAATGACCTTGACCTTAAGTAACCTCTCCTCCTCTGAATGAGAACCGGTCATCTTACACTACTCATTCCGCTCGCCTTGAACGCACTATGTTCAACAAATAATGCTTATAAGGGAGTGAATATGATGCAAATAACGTAATTGAATATAATACTTATAATAACACACATTATAACACTATATATATTAATCTATCGGAAGTGGCATCACTCGCGTTGCACATCGTTTGTACACTTTCGAGTTAGTTTTTACGTTGACAACTCGAACTTTGCCATCAGTCCCGGGGAATACGTCAACAATTCGACCAAGAGGCCAGGGGAGGTGTATTATCCTCTTTCAATAACACCAAAGTTCCTAATTTGATATTGTCTGTCGTCTGTTGTTGCCATTTAGTTCGGATGTTTAATTGATTTAGGTACTCCTTGTACCACCTCTTCCAGAAATGCTCCCTGATGTTTTGGATATATTGCCAATTCGACAGGTGATTTTTTGACACATGCGTAAGATTCTGATTCGGCAATGAAGTAAATGATTCTCCTATGAGGAAATGGGCAGGAGTAAGGGCTCGAAGACCATTTGGATCATCTGACAAAGCGGTTAAGGGCCGGGAATTAAGGATAGCTTCGATTTCAGTCGTGTAGGGCATCAACTCCTCATAAGTAAAAAGTTTGTCGCCTACTACTCTAAGATAATGAAATTTAAAGGACTTTACGGCCGCCTCCCAAAGTCCACCAAAGTGTGGGGATCGAGGAGGAGAGAAATGCCAATTTATGTTGTTGTTTAATAATAACTGTCTAAATCTATCGTTATGAGTGTCCGATTTGATCAACCCTACCGCGTTTTCTATTTCATTTTTTGCCCCAACGAAATTGGTAGCATTATCAGTATATAAATTTTGAGGGTAACCACGCCTAGAAAAGAATCTGCGAAGACACCCAATGAATGTATCGGTGCTCAAATCTGTCGCTAATTCCATGTGAATGGCCTTTGTAGCAAAACACACAAATATACAAGCATAAAGCTTTACTTTGCCACGATTTCTATACGTTTTTTCCTTAATGTAAAATGGGCCACAATAGTCAATCCCTGCATTCAAAACTGGACGTCAATGAACTACCCTATTTCGCGGAAGATCACCCATGAGGTAAGAAGGATTAACGTTTGGTTTAACTTTAAAACAGGTTATACATTCTCTAATTATTTTCTTAATCGTATTCTTCGCGTTAAGCGTAGCCTGAGTCCCACTATGCAGATTACTCATGTGCTCGTCCCTTATTATTAATTTAGTTACGTGATGATCCTTTGGTAAAGCAATAGGATACTTTTCGGCATATGAGAGAATTGCATTCTTTAACCGTCCGCCAACTCGAATTAATCCATTATCATCGACAAATGGATTTAACGCACGAAGTTTGCTATTAGGAAGGACATTATTTGACTGACATGATTGTTTTCTGTCATTTGGAAAATTTTCTCTTTGAATAAGCTTAATTATTTCATTTAACGCTTCTTCGATTTCTTTTACTGTTAAATCGCCAGTTAGCTTTAATTTGTTTTTTGTAACATTATTCTTAAATCGCTATAACTCGTTTTAATTTTATTAAGTTTGAATAATTTGTTAAAGGAAAATTTGACTTTCTTGTAGTTGTTAGAACTCTTGTGGTTCTCAACTCGCATAAAGGAACTGTCGGTAATTTACCACTAGGCCACTGTGCCTCGCTTTGTTTTAACCAATTGGGTCCTATTCTCCAAGTACTATTATTAACAAAGTCTACCGGTAGTTGACCGCGAGAGAGGATATCGGCAATATTTTCTTCGGAGGGCACGTGCCTCCAACGCATTGTACTAGTTATATCTCTAATTTCAGAAACTCTATTAGCCACGAATGTTTTTAATAAATACGGTTGTGTGTTGATCCATTGCAATGTGATAGATGAATCTGACCATAGATATATTTCGTCTATTTTCTTGTAAATCGCATTTAAAACTGATTTAATTAATCGCGCTAGGAGTAACGCAGCGCAAAGTTCTAATTTTGGCAACGTTATTGTTTTTAAAGGAGCGACACGGTTTTTTGAACATAATAGATTCGTCATAATCTTGCCGTCTTTACCAAATGATCGAACATAAACGCACGCTCCATATGCCTTTTCACTCGCGTCGCAAAACCCATGAATTTCAGTACGAGTCACATCTTTGATTATCACCTTTCTTTCGAATTTAATTTCGTTTAACAACGGCAATTGATCCCGTAAGTTGAGCCACGTTGTATGAATATTTTGTGGTAGTGATTCGTCCCAGCCTGCATTACATTGCCACAAGCCTTGCATTAATATTTTCGCGGATACAATAAAGGGGCCTAATAAACCAATAGGATCAAAAAGTTTCGCGATACTCGACAATACATTTCGTTCTGTAATTTTAGCCTCCGGTTTGGCTGTGACTTTAAATGCAATTTGGTCATTTAAAACGTTCCATTGAATGCCTAACGCCTTTGTTTCAGAGTCGTTTTCGTTTAATAAATTAACATTAGCTAAGTCCTTAGGGGTTGATTCGACATTGTCCGTATTATTTGACACCCATTTTCGCAAAATAAACCCACCCGCATTAGTTCTTCTTCTTCTCCATTCTCCTTATGCCTTTTCAGGCGTCGGAGTTTGGGTTGATTTCAACCCATTTCTTCCATGCTTTCCTGTCTTGCGCTGTTCTTTTCATTTGTTCTAGTGTTTTTCCTCGATGCTTTCCCAGTTCCACTATTTGTTCTATCCATGTTCGTCTTGGTCTTCCTTTCTTCCTCTTCCTACTGGTTTTTATTTCTAGTATTTTTCTAGTTATTCTTTCTGTGTCCATTCTCTCGATATGCCCATACCATTTCAATTGTTTCTTTTCTATTTTCTTAATTATTGATTCTTGTTTTACCATTTCTCTTATTTCGTCATTTCGTACTCTATCCCATTTAGTTTTGCCTGCTATTTTTCTTAGGTGCTTCATTTCAATTGGTTCTATTTTCTTTTGGTGTTCTTTTTGTATCGTCCAGTTTTCGCTTGCATATGTTATGGTTGGTTATTGTGTTGTGTATTCGTATTTTTGTTTCTTTCTCTATTTCTTTATTACTTAATATGGTTTTATTTATTGTATAGTATATTTTTGTTCCCTTTCTTGCTCTGTTTGTTATTTCCGCGTCTATCTTTCCATCTTCTGTTATTATAGTTCCTAGGTATTCATATAATTTTACTCTCTCTAGTTTATTTCCCTTACATTTTATCACTCTTTCTGTTTTGATATTTTTGTTCTCGTTTACTATCATCATTTTACTTTTATCTATGTTTATTTCCATTTCCATTTTCTCTATTTCTTCTATCCATATGTTTACTAGTTTTTGTAGTTTAGTTTCTGTATCTGCTATTATAACTATATCATCTGCGTATGGTAGACAATTAATTTTAACTGGTGTTAGGTTTTTGTATCCTATTGTTGTTTCTAGGCCCTTTATTCTTTTATTGATGTTTTTCAGTATTTTGTCCATTACTATTATAAATAGTAAAGGGCTCAGACTGTCACCCTGTTTTAGTCCCTTTTCCATTTCAATAACTTCCGATCTCCTGCCTGCTATTTGTATTTTTCCTTTTACTTTTCTATATATATGCTTTCTATTGATTTTATGATCTGTTTTGGTACTTCTAATTGCTCTAGGCTCTCCCAAATGCTTTGTCTATTTACTGTGTCAAAAGCTGCTCTTAAATCTATGAATGTTAGAAATAGTTCTTCTCCTTCATTTATTTTTCTTTCCATAATATTTCTTAGTACGAATATATTGTCGTTTGCTTGTCTTTCTGTTCTAAAAGCTGCTTGTTCTTGTTCTAATTTCTCTTCTATTATTCTTCGGAGTTTTCCTTCCACCACTCTTGTATATACTTTAAAGCACACGCTTGATATACATATCGCTCTGTAGTTTTCGCATTTAGTGGAGTCTCCCTTTTTATATATTGGTATTATTAGGTTATTCTCCCATTCTTCTGGTATCTTTTGATTTTCCCATGATTCTTTACATATTTTCCATAACCACTCTACCCCTTTATTCCCCATCCATTTAATCATTTCTAGTTCTATATTATCTTCTCCACATGCTTTTCCAATTTTTATTTTGCTTATTGCTTCTTCTACTTCTTCTCTCTCAATTTTGTATTCTTGCGTATCTTCAATGTTTATTATTATTTCCTTTTTCTTGTTTGTTCCAAGCTTCTTGTTGTAGTACTCCTACCATACTTTCATTATTTCATTGGGTTCTGTTTTAATCTGGTTGTTCTCGTTTTTCATTTCTTTTATTTCTTTTTTCTGAGTTGTTTTCATATTTCTTAATTTATTCCAGAATAGTCTATTGTTTGTTTGAAGTTTGTTTCCAGTTCTTTGCTAAATTTCTCCCAATTCTTTTTCTTTTCTAGTTTTATCAGATTTTTTACATTATTTCTGTTGTTTATGTATTCTTGTCTTTTTAATTCTGTTCTGTCTCTATTATATCTTATCCAAGCTTCTTTCTTTTTCTTTACTTCCTCTTTTATTTCTTCATTCCACCACGCTGTCATTTTCCTTTGTTTGTTTGTTTTAATTGTTCCACAAATCAGCGTTGCTTTATTTATTATGCTTTCTTTAAATTTTTTCCATCTTTCTTCTATTGTCATCATTTTATCTTCTAATTCTATGTTTGTTAAAGATTTATTTATCTCTGCCTGATATTCTTTCCTTTTATTTTCATCTCTTAGTTTATTAATTGCTATCTTTCTGTATTCCTTTATTTCTTCTATTCTGTTTTCACTTTTGTTCATTTTCCAGATAGCTTTTACTAGTCTATGGTGTGTTGATAGTTCTGCCTCATTTTCTGTCAGAACTTTTTGGATTTCTTTTCTTATTTCTTGTGTATAGGTTATATAGTCGATTATACTTTTCGCATTTCTTTCTTCTGCTCTAAAAGTATATCTTTCTTCTAGCTCTTGTTCCCAGTAGGTGTTTCCTATTAATATATCATTCGTTTGACAGAATTCTAACATCTTTCGGCCGTTTCTATTTATTATTTCTTCTCCATAGTTCCCCATACATCCCATTCCTACGTTTTCATCTCTTCCTATTCTTGCATTCCAATCTCCCATTATTATTATATTTTCGCAGTTTTTTCTTTCTTTATCTACTGTTTCTTGTAGCTCGTTGTAAAATTCTATCATTTTTATTTCTTCTGTTCCCTCTATTGGTGCATAAATCTGTATTATGACTATTTTTTCTTTTGCTTGTATTCTTAACATAATTATTCTAGAGCTTATTGATTCGTAGTTTGTTACTAATTGGTTTATTTCTTCTTCTACTATTATCCCTACTCCCTCTTTTACTCTCTTTTCCGCCTGTGTCATCCCTGAGTAGTAAAGGTAGTAGTTGTTTGTCAGTTTTGTGTATCCTTTTCCCAGTTTCTTTGTTTCGCTTATTCCTAGTATTTTGATGTTATGATTTTTCATTTCTTCTGTAATTTCTATTTCTTTTCCCGTTAGTGACGTTATGTTCCACGTTCCTATTCCTATCTCTTCTCTTTTTTCTTGGAGGTTCAGTTTTTCTATCTTTCTTTTGTTTTTATCTTCGTCCATGTTCGTTTTCCTTTTTCTTTTCTCGATCGTTTTCGTTATATCTTCTACCTTCTCCATTTTCGTTAGTTTTTTGCTTCTAATTTTCCATTTTTCTCCTCCGATCTATACCATTCGTCATTTATTTTATGTTTCTTGTAGCCAATTTTTACCCCATTTCCTTTTTCTTTTTCTAGTTTTGCTATTTCAAGTATTTTTTGTTGTATCTTCTTCTCTTTTTGGGTTAGTTCATTTTCTATATATATCTTTGCATCTCTGAGTTTGTTTTTATTAATCATTATTTCCCTTTTTTGTTTCCATGATTTTACTCTTGCGAAAATTATGTCCTTATCCTTTTGATTAATTTTATGCATTGTTATTATCTTTGTTTCTACACTTAGTTTGTTCTTAAAGTATTCTTTTATTTCTTCCTTTAGTTCCTCCTTTTCTTTATTTGTTTTAAAACCTTTTATTACTATGTTGTTCGCCTTATCTTTTTTCTCCATTTCTTCCATTTTTCTCTCTATTTTTTCTTCTAAATCTTTCTTCTCTCTTTCCCATCTCTCTCTATCTTTTTTATAGTTTTCCTTTATCTCTTTTAGTTCTTCTTTAATTTCGTGATTTTCCTTTCTTATTTCTTTCATCTCTTCTTTAAGTTCTCTTAGAATTTTCATCATTTCTTCCTCTCTACTCATTTTTCCTTGTTCGATTTTTTCCGATTGTTTTGGTTTTTGAGGCGATCTGGCTGTCTTCTTTCTTCTTGTGAGAATTTCTTCTGGTTTACCGTTTTCTTCTTCTTCTCTTTTCCTTTTTATTAGTTCCTGTATGTTGCTTTCAAGACTACCACTTCTGTTTCTTGCTATTATTTTATAGATGTCGCTACTAGTGCTCGGTTTTTCTTCTTTATTATCGTTGGTAATAATAATTTTTTTCTTATCGTTCTGTTTGGACATAACCTCACTTCTCCTCTTACAAACGAAGGTGGTATTTATTTCCTTTTCTTTATTTTCTTCTTCCGGGGGTCTTCCACTTTACCTCTCCCTCCCTGTCTGTTTTCTCCAATTGACACTTTTCTGTACACTCTTCTCTGGCTTTTAAACTAGTTTTCCCAAATTAATTTCTCTCGCTTTACGAACACGTCAGTTCACTCGGTTAGTTATCAATTATCCAAAACACATCCTTTTACACGAAAAATATTAATAAAAAAGCTATTTTAAAAATTTCAACACTCACATTTGGCAAAATTAGAAAAAAAATATGAGGGACCATTTGAAGTATTGAAAATATTACCAAACGATCGGTTAGAAGTAAAGAACTTGGCTACAAACAGGATACGCATTAGTAATACCTATCAACTCATCGCGTAGGTTCTTTACTTCATCAATATTGTCTGCGTCCGTTATCACATCATCTACATAACAATCACGTTTTATAATTTTACTTGCATTCGGAAATCTAGATTTTTCATCGTCGGCCAATTGGTTTAATACTTGCGTTGCAGAATGAGGTGCTGATGCACTTCCAAACATAACAACTGGTATTTTTAAATGATTTTGATTCGTCTATACTGTTTTCGCGCCATAAAATTAATTGATATCGCGCATCGTCCTCATGGAGAAGGATTTGTTTGTACATCTTTTCGATGTCAGCTAAAAAAACAATTTGATGTGAGCGAAATCTTAGTATGATATCCAGACTTTGACTTTGGACTACCTCCCAACCTTCAGACAATCATTTAAAGAAATTCGGGTATCAGTTTTTGCAGACGCATTATACACAATTGGAACCTTAGTAGTGGAGCTTGACTCCTTTATAACCGGATGATGTGATAGGAAGCAATGTGCCCCTTTAATTTCGTATGATTCAATTTCTTTCATGTGACCTAAAGAAATAGCTTCGCGCATACTTTCAATGTATTGAGTTTTTAATGGCAGATTTTTTGATAATTTGCGTTCTAAAGCATAAAACTGTTTTACAGCTACATTAAATGATTTTCCCAACATTTTTATTTTTTGGTTAAAGGGCAATCGAACAATGTATCGACCACTGATTGAATCGCGTTTCGTTGTACCTTTAAAATGTTCTTCCACTTCAAATTCTTCGTTTGATAAAAATGTCTTATTTTCGATTTCTTCAATTTCCCAGAATTTTTTCATGCTTTCTTGCAACGTACTAAATGATAACATGCATTTTGCGGACTTTCGCTGTTTTAAATTACTACCGATTCTTCCCGAAATAATCCAACCGAGTTCTGTTTTCTGTAATTTCGCTTTGTGCCCAGGTATTTGAATTTGCCCTACACACAAGAGATCGTTGAATGTTTCTACGCCTAACAACGCATCTATCGGAGAGGGTTCGTGGAAGCGCGGATCAGCGAGAGTTATATTCGACGGAATATTAAGGACGTGTTTATCAATATATTCGTTAGGTAAACTACTACAAACTTCAGAAACAATTAAAAATTCTAAATTATCTCGATAATTATTAATCCTTGAAAAAATCTCTGCTTGAGTTGAATATTTGATTTTACATTCAAGTTGATTGACACCCCCCAAAGGTAGATTTATTCTTTGCAAGCGTAATTGTAAAAGATCAGCGAATCGTTTCGTAATGAGATGTGATTGTGAAGCGTTATCTAATAATACGCGCGCTGGAACTAGGTTGCCGTTTTTACCTTTAATGTTTATTAAAGCCGTCGACAACAACACTTGTGAAGGTACTGTTGTCGCTAGTACATTTATATTTGAATTTCCAGTCGACATTCGATTTTCGTTTTGATTTTTTTCAATTTTATTATCAACATTCCTCTCATCACAATGCAATAATGAAATATGTTTTTTACCACGTTCCCTACATCCTGACCACTTACAATCGTCGCTGCGATGTCCCGAATTTAAACAATTAAAACATAGATTCATAGCTTTGATTTTATTAATACGATCATAGACTTTCATTTTGTTAAATGTATCGCATTTATAAAGTTTATGGGGTTCCTTACAAAGGACGCATGGAGATAATTTACGTACTGTAGCTAACGCGTGTGACCTTGACTTATTAGGGTGAATTTTTGATGAATTTATATTTTTTGTTTCCAAAACATTAATTGCGGTGATTTGTGATATTTGACAACGGTCTTCTAAGAATTCCACGAATGCTTTCATTTTTGGCATCTCGGTACCTTTAACCGATTTTTCCCATTCCTTGTGCGAATTTCTATCGATTTTGTTTGTTAAAATTTGAATTAACAATGTATCCCAATGATCGACCTCTTCGCCTAACGACTGTAAAGCGCGTAAATGTGTTTGAATAGCGTCTAACAGTTTTCTGAGCTCGCTTGCCGATTCCCTCGAAATACTGGGTAATTCTTACAATGTTTTAACATGTTTTTGAACGATAATTCTTTTGTTATAAAAATGGTTTTTTAACAACGTTAATGCTTCTGTATAATTTTCATCGGATGATTCTAATGATTCAATGACTGATATCGCTTCGCCCTTTAAGCATGATTTTAAGTATAACAACTTTTGAGTATTTGAAAGATCTGTTCTATTGTGAATAGAAGTTTCAAAACAATTATAAAAATTAAATCATTTGCTAAATGTCCCATCAAACGAAATTAATTCTATTTTTGGTAATGCTATATTTAGGTGAGGAACAACTTGACTACCTGTTATAATAAAGGGATTTTCTTGTTCTAAAGGTTTGTTTACTGACGGACTTTGATTTAAAGACTTTGATTCAATAATTTGATGAGCGTGAGTTAATGTCGTATAATATAATTTTTCAAATTCATTGAATTCTTCTGTAGTTGTATCAGTTATATCTTCTATCTCTGTCTGAATTTCTTCAAATTTATCTAAAAAGGTTTCAACGTTTTTTAATCGCAACTTAATTTCAATAATATTATGTTGCTTATTTGGATCTTCATTTAGAAAATTCCCGAATTTAGTAAACTTGCTTTTTAATACTGTTCTTTGCTTTTTTAAAGCAGTTACCCTGTCCTCCAATTCTGACATTATAACTAAAATGAAACGACTTATGTGCAATTAAATAATACACGACTGAATACCGAATCTATCAGGAAACGATGCAAGACACAAAGGAAAGGAGAATTGTTTCACTTATCTGAATTTTGATGTACGATGACTGTAGATGACCCAGGTGGCAGTAGAATGACTGCGATGACGATGGTAAACTAATCTGTCGATGTATTGCCCAATTCTTAATGAGGGCGATTTTTCTGATTCTAATGTTGAATTGTTTGAATGACGACGAATTTGTATTGATCGTTTATTGAGTAAGTTTTAGATGCGCTTTAATTTCACTATACGACTGACGAATTATTCACAAATTGGTTGTATATTTACGAATTTGCACATATGATTTACGGATTTGACTTCGATTCGATTTAATTTCACTGTCACTGTTTACACCCCACGTGTTTGCGCACGAATAGTTCTTTCTTGATTACGTATTAACACTGCATACGGAGATAAGTCGAACGTATATCCAAAGACTTTTTTGGAGTCTTATCATCCGGCTCGAAGGACCATAATGTTTCGTTTATATGTTTTGTCGTTGGTAGCGAACTTTCAGCAAGTTATTACCAGTGATCATTCACTACGGCACAAACTTAATTAAAGGGTTATGCAACTTATTAAAACGCATGTATCGAATTAAACTGACAGTGAAACTTTTAATTGTTTATTTTTAACTTAACACACCAATCAACAATTCTTACTCTACTTGGTTACTGACTAAAAATGCAACTCTGCTGGTCTCATCTTAAAAACTAGCCACCACCCTCAATATAACAACAAACACGAGATATTTTGGGAACAACCCCCGCTGCCAAACCATTGCCATCGGTACTTAAATTATAGGGACGCCGGCACTACAACCATTTACAAGGACCATTGTATGGTCACGTACAGTTTATAACGGTTAGAGTGCTGTAAATTCCCACAATCATGCAGAACTAAATGAAATAAATATTCGATTTTAAATATGATCACAAAAAAAACAATTCAAATTTACACTTTTAAATAATTTTTAAATGTTGACCTAAATTGCATTAAACTAATACTAATCTTAAGAGTATACATGCCGTATATATATATATATATATTGTAATGGCACTAAAATTAGTAATGTTAACTTTCTAATATGGATGACCCATATATAAACGCCGCCCTAATTTTAAGTTAGTTAGTAAGGCATTATACTTTGTACCGTTCTTAACCTTTCTCAATAAAAATCTTAAAGTTCATCGTTATTCTTTTATATTATTGTGCAAACAATCAAGCGATATATAGAATAAAAACTTTAAGTGAAAATCGTATTATTATTGTGGATTTCTTTAACTTTGCATTTAAAGGCAACGTTTCTGGTGCTAAAGTGACAGTTATCCAACAATAATTTAGTGAAACGCGCAGTTAAAACGTACTGTGATAATAACAACGTCTTGTTCGACAACCGTCCAGAATTTCGAACCAATTCTGAAGGTTTGGACGTAACAAAATTGGCGCAGTCAGTAGGATCTTCGGGAAATTCTAGAAGAAAAACTCCTCGAAGATCAACACTAGCTAGCTGAAGAAGACTCCAAGGAAGATTCAACCTTAATCCTCCGTCCTACTCAGCTATCAACAGGAAGCTTGGAGAAGCCATCACAAACCATCCACCCGTGATTAAAAGGGCGAAGAAAAGCTTAAGATATCACATGCATCGAGCATTTATATTATTCTGGTGAGTAGATTTTTTTGATTGTCCTCAAGTGCATCGAAATGTAATTCCCTTTTTTTTTTTTTTTTTGTAACCTTTAATTGAGTTATAAAATGTCTGTTGAACCTAAAGTTGAGGGTTCTAATAGAAGATGTGTAACTTCTGCTCCTAGTAGAGGAAATGGAATTTCTGATTCTATTTTCACAACCTTGTTAAATAATTTGCCAATATTTGACGGCGGCGAAAATGGTATATCGTTAACACATTGATCAAAAGTATTGGATAACTTAATTAGTTTATGTAACGAATTTCAAAAAGACATAGTTGGTAATTTTATACTCGCAAAAATTCAAGGCGAACCTCGAAGATTACTTCAAAATCGTAGTTTGTATTCTATTACCGACATTCTTGAATTCCTTATCGATACATACGAAGATGACAAATCATTTGAACAGTATGTTTTGGAAATGTGTACCATGGTACCTAGAGATAATTCAACACAAAATTTATATCATGATATCGAAGACGCTATTTTAATATCAAATATTCCTGATAAAGTCCGGAATTTGTAGAAAAATTAGCTATTTCCGCTTACCTATCTAAATTACCGCCCACCATAAGTAATATTTTACAAGCGAAAAACTTCAAGACGTTGCGTAAATGTTTTGAAGAAGCAAAAAAATATTGAAAAGGGGTTTAAACTTAGGCAAGTAAATAACGCTGTTTCCCGACAGCTTAGAGGCGACATTAACCCTAAATTTGAAAAATTAAGAGAAAAATCAAAGAAAGAAATTCCATCTCAGTCATTTAATGTTAAACCGAAAATTCCATTTGAACCAAAAAGTGATAAGTTAATTGTTTGTAATCATTGCAAGAAGCCGGGTCATACCGAAAATAACTGTTTTAAATTAAAAAAACAAAAAGCTATAAAATTACTAACCGAAATAGATCGTGAATGCGATTGGTTCCCCAACGTACGCAGTGGCGAAACACCTGAACAGATTACTACAACCGCACATTGGTCAAACGGAATACTACGTTAAAGACTCTCAACACTTCATCAGCAAAATTAAGGAGATCATACTACAGCCATCCGATCGTTTGATAAGTTTCGATGTGACCTCGCTATTTACAATGGTTCCTACAGACGAAGCCCTATGTCAGATAGCGAATTTCTTCCCAGAGGACATAACAGAAGTGTTCTAACACTGGCTAAAGTCTACATACTTTGTATGGAACCCGGTATTCTACGAACAAATCGTCGGGGTCGCAATGGGAAACCCACTTAGTCCCGTAATGGCAAACTTTTATATGGAAAAATTTGAACAGACGGCCTTGAACACCGCTAGAGACAAACCCAGTTACTGGTTTAGATACGTCGACGATGTTTTCGCTGTTTGGCCCCACGATGACCAAAAACTGGAAAAATTCCTGAGTCATCTAAACATTCAAAATGCCAGGATTCAATTCACCATTGAAAAAGAACGTAAAGGTTCCCTTCCATTCCTGGATGTCCTAGTGACTAGAAAACCTGATGGAACGCTGGGACACAGAGTATACCGGAGTATACCCACACCGACAGATACATACATAAAGACTCCAACCACCATCCAAAACAGAAGAGAGGAATGATCACAACTTTGGCCAACAGAACCAGACAGATCTGCGAACCGCAACATTTGGAAGAGGAACTACAACATATACGAACAGCTCTGAAAAAGAATGGATACAACACCACAGAAATAGATCGAGCACTAAGACCTTGCAGGAGAACCAACAATGTGGACAACACTCCATACATAGCAAAGGCATTACTCCCATATATACAAGGCGTTACGGACAGAATTGGCAGAGTTCTCGAAAAACGAAAAATAAAGCCTATATTTCCACCAACAACCAAAATAAAAGATTCACTAAGATCTGCCAAAGATAAAAGGGACTCTCGATCATCTACAGCGATCTACCGCATACCATGTTCAAGTGGTAAGGCTTAGATAGGCACCACGAAAAGATCGATTAACACTAGAATATCTGAACACAAGAGGAACTGTCGATTAGGAGAAATACAAAAATCAGCTATAGCGGAACATACGCTAGGAGAAGGCAATCATCAAATACTTTTTAATGACACCCAACGACTATCTAACACCGCAGCATACTACCCAAGACTACATAGACAGACAATAGAGATCCATAAGCACAAAGATAATTTCAACAGAAAAAATGAAGGAATAAAATTAAACAAGATCTGGATTCCAGCGCTAAAGTCGACTAGAACGTTACCAAGCGTAACGTCATTGGCTGGTAACGGCTCCGCCCACCTCCAGGAGGATATAAATAACGACGCGACTTTCGCACCGTCACTTACTACAAGCCAGCACAGCAGAGTACTTCGATCAAGACGACCAATACCGAACTCCTGAAGATGCCTGCCGCAGCCGCAGGCGAAATGTCGGGATATTATTTCCATGGACAACGGCCTTCAAGCCCGAAAGAAGATATTTTTTGGGACAAACAAGCCGGCCGTGAAAGCCTACATTCACTGATTATTTCTCGATGTCATCGAGTCGATAAAATTAATGTAATAAATGCTCGGATTTGTAGCCTGCACTTTTTACCTTCAGATTTTGAAAGATTATACAGCAAATAAATTTTTAAAAGAGAGGCCTGATATCGGAAGCCGCACCAAAGATATTAGTCATCAACAAATTCCTCCGTGGTTGCAATACCTTTCCTTTAGGGACTTATTGAACCTTCCGAATCATTTTTAAATTTAGTTAAACAATTAGAAAAAGTATTTAATAAATTTCACGGAAACAAGAGAATCAGGGGTGGAAAGAATATTGCAAAAAGAACAGCACGTTCTCTTTTAAAAAATGCGTTACAGCTGATTCAAGTATCATCCATGAATTAAGCCGCCAAAGAAAATTTATGAGAATCAAGTATTTAAATTTACAACTTCAGGAAAAATCCCTGAAACGAAAAATAACAGCGACAAGTTCGAAGACTAAAGAAATTCAAGCGAATTGTCAATTAACGTAATTAAATACTATTAATATCATACATGAACATTTTCTTCGAAATACATAAAAGCACCTATTTAAGTATATTTTAATACGATAGAATTAATAAAAAACTGGTAAATTTCAATTACGTGAAACATTATATTCCATGTTGCATTTACTTCGCAAATCTTCCTCTACGCTGTACATTCTGAGATACGTCATCGGCTAGTGCGCTCTGATTGGTTAGCGGCAACTGAGGCAACCGTATTAGTTTAATAGCCGTGATGTGTGTGTGGGCCTTTTGATCCTATAGCAGTAGATGGTGCGAAATATTTTCAAGCAATATTGGACGATTATTCACATTTTCTCATTGTTAAGTTAAAATGAGGCTGAGAAAAATTTAATGGACTATGTAGTAGAATTAGAGAGACAAATGAACACTAAAGTAAAGATTTTTAGATTAGAAAACGGAGGTGAATACATCAGTAATAAATTTACTCTTTTCTGTAAGCAGCGGGAAATAATTTTAGAATATATACAATGCCTTACACTCCACTAGAGAACGGTAAAGTAGAAAGAATTAATCGAACACTGTTAGATAAGATCAGAACAACACTTTTAGAATCAGGAGTACCAAAAATGTTATGGAATGAAGCTTTAAAGTGTTCTGTGTATGAATTAAATAGATTGCCAACAAAAGCATTGACAGAAGTCACAACACCATCTAACATTTTGCACGGTAGAAATTATTTGAGCAAACATAGTGTGTTTGGCTGTAGATGTTGGTACACTTGGTACATTATATTGCCTAGAGGTCTAAAGTTGGAACATAGAGCAAAGAAAGACGTAAAATTTGATGAAAGCGTAATGGAATATAAATCGAATATTCACGAAAAAAAGCCAGAGGAAGCATCACCAGATTAGTCTAAAAACAATCCTGAACAAGAAAACGAGAAGGAAATTAATGAACACAGACAAAATGATAGAGGAAATGAAGAAGAGGATGAATCAATCACAGAGATAGAGACTACAGTGGATGAAAATGATGAATATAATTACCTGAAACGACAACTAGATCAGGAAGAAAAACAGTAAAACCAAAAGCATTAGTTGAAAACGAAGTTTATACCGCTTATTGCCTGTTGACAAAAGGTGACAACCAAAAACCGAAAACCTTCAAAGAAGCGACTAAATCACTTGAGTGGCGAGACGCTATTAATAGGGAACTAACTTCTCATGAAAAATTAAAAACATGGAAACATGCACTATTAATATTAAAGAGGACGGAACTAAGAAGGCTAATCTTATTGCTTGGCATTCTCGTAAACAAAGTTGTGTTGCGCAGTCATCGATGAAGGCCGAGTACATAAGTGTCGGTATAGCACCTCAAGAACTCCTGAACATTAAAGGACTTTTCAGTGAACTCAAGATCAGTGATAATGTTATTTTAAAGATTGATAATTTGAGTACGATTTCTTCCAAAAAAAATTTCGAAAACTCAAAACGTTGTAAATACATTGAAGTTAAATATCATTTCATTAAGGACTTAGTTTTAAGAAAAGAAATTATAATACAGGATGTTGATTCAAAAGAAAATAAGGCGGACATATATACGAAAGCTTTAAGGGAACAAAACTTTTTGTTACGCTAAGGAACATGATATGAAATTGATAAATATGTTTTGTATTTGAGGTCAATTTGAATGTATTTGTCATAGTTAGGAATTTTGGGTGCTATTGGTTAATACATTTAAATTGAAGGGGTGTGTTAGAAATATTGAATTAGTCTCATAGATATCTCTGTGATTATTTATGTTATTATGTATGATGTTGTTTTCTTCAGTTGGCCATCTCTCGGATGTAGAAACAATTGTTATTTAGTGTGTAGTAACAGTTATAATAGTGTGTTATATATTTCAAGATGTAACTTTGGTCTTCCTTATTGTATCAGTTAAATAATAAACTCGTGAAGTACTCACAAATTATTTCGTAATCTAATTGAATTACAGGTCTTTTTTTTTGTTTCTTCCTATTAATATTTCTTTTTCATTTAGTTCCAATTTCGATTATTTTTCTGATTATTTAAAATGAGAATAAGATTGAATAGTTATTTTAAAATATATTTCAAATTTAATTAGTAAAGAAAGGACAGAATACGCCTTGCAAGCTGGTAGATTGTGTCAGTTTTATACTGTAGCGAAGGAGATCGTGCTTGTGTGCGACCGGGTACGCTTGTATGGGTTGCCGGCCGGCTCGATTAGCCAAGGCCGGTGTCGGCAGTGTGTGTTGTATTTGTGTACGTGTTTTCCGTACCTGCCTTCCAGGAAAGTAAATAAGCGGTTCGCTGAAAACGTAAACATTGTAAATTAACTTCGAGACTTTTCTGGATTGTTCCATGATGCTATAAAAGTAGAAAGACGATCGACAGTGAGTCAGTAATAAATAGACAGCGACAGTGGTAACATCGGAAATAAATCGACAGTGTTAGAAGCAATGTTCCCTCTAATTTTTATGTTGACTGCGCGGTACAAAATTGTATAGTAGCAAAAATTTTCGAAACATATGTAAGTGTGCAAGTGAGAGGGTGGTCCGGTGCCATAGTTTTTTTAATAATTACTTTTTGAAGTATTTTAATTAATACATGAACAGGAAAAGGATTTCTACTTTATTGTTCAATCTTGTCAATATTTTCGTAATAGTTTAATTTTCGTTTAGACATTTTTATCTAAAATAAATAATGCTCATATGCAGATATGTGCCTAATTAGGGTGAGCTATTATAAAATTTATGTTTTAAAATTTACATTTATAACAACGAAAAAATTGAAAAAAAAACAGGAACTTTCATTAAAATTTATTCGATAACTTCGACAAATTTCTGTATTCCTCTTTAAATGACCATTTGTGTCGAAGGAAATTTGTCGTGGTTCTCGAATAAATTTTAGTGCATCTTCCTGTTTTTTATTTTCTATTCCTTCATTTTTAAAATTTAGTTTCACAAATAGTGCTCTCTTCTATGTTTACGTTTTATAAACACAAGTATATAAGTAATAATAATATACTATTATATGTATTTATGTATCAATAATACAGAAATTCTACAAATTTTGCAACAGTTTACCTTAATTCTTCAATATTTGCACTTTTGAATCAAACTACAAAATTTGGGATGCATACAAAAAGCAATGCTCTTTAACGTTGTAGGGGAGCCTTAAGGAATATTCTTTTTTTTTTTTAACGTTTGTAGGGTAATATACTTTAAACTTAGTTTAGTATTTATGGTTTAACAACAGGTAACTGACCGCTCTCCCTCAAAACAAAAACTTTTGCAGAATTCAGAGTCGCGTTCCTGTTAGGCTGGGTAGCTGGTACCTGCACGAGATTTTTACAACCCTCTTGTAACATTTGGACGTACTATCATCAATCTTTTTTAAATGTCTAAGACAAATTTCAAAATATTTCAACATTTCTTTTGTGAAATTTGGATTTTTGTCTTTTTTAGTTACAATTATTTCATAAAATGATTAAAAAAATTGTGCGCAAAATACAAAAATGGTTGTGCAACTTTCAAAAGGCAGCCGCGCAGCTTAGAGGGAACTATGGTTAGAAGTGAAAGGCCAAATAAATAGGGACGCGCATATAAGTGAGTGTTGTAAATAAATAGTAAGCTAAGTTCTGTATTAACTAATAATGCTTTTAAGTAGTTATTATCAAATAAGTATATATAAATTGTGTTCCTGTACTTTAGTCTTATAAATAAAAATTTATAGCAGAAGAGCCGACCCTAAAACGACCTTCGCCGAGCTGATAATAGAATGAAACATATTTTATAACAAATTTAGTATATTATAAAATATGTCAAGAATGGGTTGCCAAAAAAAAACCTGGACAGACTATTTTTAATAATTTAAAAAAATATGTATTTTTAATTATAGCAAAAGAATTAAAGAAAGAAAACACCGAGTACAGGAACGAACTAAAAGCTCTGAGACAGGAAAATCACAATTTAAAAGCAGAAATTGCTACCATGGGAAATAAAATCAAAGCGCTATAAAATATTGAATGGAGATTAGAAAATGAAGAGAAAGCAAAAAAAAAGAATAGTATTGTGGGAACACTCTGTATCACTCGTAATTTGGAAAGTAGCACACTCTGCACAGCAGAATCTAAATTCTGCTGACGGAGACTTGTGACAGTTCTGGCCACAAAACTAGCTCAGAACAATTACGCACACTAGCGTAGATCGCTGACTGCTCATAAGCCATAAGATTCATGTAAATATTTTTAGTATAAATACTGTGATTTATTTTAATAAAGTTAGTCTAATCCTGACTCGCTTATAATTGGATCCTGAAATACGCTTCCAATTCAACGGTCCTTATTAGCACCACTATCTTTCTACACGTACCTTCATGGTAGCTACAACGTCCGCTACAATATCATTGTGGCTGGACTAAATCTACAAATAGTCGACGAAAAGAACATCAAAACAAAGATTGCAGAATTTTTAAAAACGCATTTAAAACTAAATGTGAAACTTACAATGGCCAAAAAAATCAACAATAACTTATGTGTGGCAACCCTAGAAACGCTAGAACAAAAAATTAACATAATGAAAACTAAGTCCATCCTAAACAATATTAAAGATAGAAAAGTATACATCTCCAGCTGTTGTCGCAATAATATGATTTGAATTTTTAAATGTACCGCTAGTCAACTACTTTAGGCGCTGTGGATGTTCGGTAGTTCCGAGCGATTATTGATTTTCCGAAGATCATCGTTTGCCTGCGAACGGCCCTTGCCTACGTGACTGGATTCATGCGAGAAACGTGCTAGAAGATGTTTCATAAGGCAACATGTCGCCATATCCGACAATGTATATTATTGCACAATAATTATTTCTATTAAAATTTATAGTCCACTAATGCATCAATTGTTTAATTAAAACAACGCATCACCAGCAATCTCACCTTCAGAGAGAGAACCGTTCAGAAGAAAATAAGCGAAAGGTCGAAGAAAGAACGGAAAAACGGAAGAAAAACGAAAATTGGTTACAAATACTTAATAATCGATAATGAAAAATGGACGTGGTGCAAGATTGAAAAAAAGAAACTTCACAAGAAGAATAAAAAAACTGAGTTTGTTAAATAAGCTGAACGGAAAACAGATGACGAAAAGGAACGAAAAGGACCTTGCGAGACTTTGGAAATTAGATACAGAAAAAAAGAAAAAAGATGACAATATATGGAAACTAGGGGTATGGAATATTAAGAGCTTAAATGGAAAAGAAAATGAAATCATCTATGAAATAAACAATATAGGAATAGACGTATTGGTAATAGCGGAAACAAAGAAAAGAGGACAAGGGGAAGTGGAATTAAGTGAGGGCCATTTACTAATACATACTGGGGTATCCGAAAATAGTAGAGCAGCAGAGGGGGTAGGATGTATAATAAACAGGAAACATATAAGAAACATCACAAATTGGAAGGGATGGACAGAAAGAATACTAACGCTAGAATTTATGATTAACACAGAAATGATCACGCTGATAGCTGTTTATGGACCAAACGAAAATGAGACAAAAGAAATGAAAGATAAATTCTGGAACGATTTTTCATTAGTTACAGAAACAAGTAAAGGGAAAATTATTGTGGCTGGAGACTTCAACAGTAGAGTGGGTATACGAAAAAAACAAAGGGGAATCAGTAATAGGAAAATATGGAGAATTAGAGAGAAATAACAACGGCGACAGGCTAATCGACTACTGTACAGTAAATAATCTTATAGTAACTAATACATTCTATAAGCATAAAGACATACACAAGTATACAAGAGTAGTGCCAACAAGAGAAGAAAGATCAATAATAGACTACATATTAGTTGAAAAAGAAGATAGAAAAGCAGTGAAGGACGTTAGAGTGAGAAGAGGTGCCGAAATCTACTCTGATCATTTTTTACTCCTAGGTAAAATAAAAACAATAAATACAGTCCAAGAAGAAAGAAATACAGAAAGAACAACTAAAAAAGAAGTTATAAAAACATACAGACTACAAGATGAAAAATTAACCAGGAAATATGAAATAATAGTAAGAAATAAAATACAACATATAAAATGGCAATGGACTAAAATGACAGCAGAAGAAATGAGGGAAAATTTAAAGGCATTAATAATAAATGCGACAAAAGAAGCTTGTGGAACCAATATAATAGGTAAAAGTAATAAAAGAGCAGCATGGTGAAATGAAACAATAAGAGAAGAAGTGAAACTAAAAAAACAAATAAAACACAAAATAAATATGAATAATATAAACTCCAAAGAATAAAGGCGAAACAATTGATAAATGAAGCGAAAGAAAAATGATGGAAAGAATTTGGTGAAAAATTAGAAACTAACTGTAAAGAAAATCAGAAACTCTTTTACAATGTGCTAAAAAGCTGAGAAATAACAAACCGAAAGCAACACAGACAATAAAAAGTAGTACAGGAAAAATATTTACCAACACAAATGATATACTGCGAAGATGGAAAGAACACTTTCAAGAACTATTAGGTGGACAAGAAATCGACAATATAGGAAATCAAAATGACAATGCAAACGAAAAGACAGAAATGAGGAAGAACCAAATGAATGAACAGGAAATAAATATAACAGAAGAAGAGATGAATGAAGCTATTAGAAAATTGAAGAACGGTAAAGCACCAGGACACGACAAAACAACAGCGGAAATGATTAAGAAAATGGGAGAAGATTGTAAAGACATGTTACTGATATTGTACAACAAGATCTGGCAAGAAGAAAAAATACCGAAAGACTGGGAAAAAGGCCAAATAATACCAATATATAAAAAAGGGGACAACAAGCAATGTAATAACTACAGAGGAATAACACTACTAAGTGTACCACTAAAAATGTACGAACAAATCCTGGAAAACAAATTAAGAAAAATTGTAGAACCGACATTATCAGAAGCACAGTGTGGATTTCGCAAAGGGCGTAGCGTACAAGATCATATATTTACGCTTAAACAAATAACGGCCAAACTACAAAAAGTAAATAAGAAAGCATTTTTGGCATTTATAGATTTAGAGAAAGCGTTCGACAAAGTATCACGAGAGAGAATATGGAAAAGCTTGGAAAATAGAGGAGTAGATCCAAAATTAAGAAAAGCAATAGAAAGCTTATACAAACACAACAGAAACTACGTAATAAGTCATAATAGCCAATCAGAAGAATTTATAACAACAGAAGGATTAAAACAAGGAGGAGTTACAGTACTTTTCACAATATTTTTTATGGATGATATAATGAAAAAATGTCAAAACGGAATTAAAAAGTTACATATGGGTTATAGACATCTACAACCAGTGTTCATTTCCGAATGTGCTTATGCTGAAATCGATATAACAGAAAGAATAGAAAAAAAGCAATAAATTATATTACTCAATAAACAAGACCTTCATCAATAAGAAAGAAATATCCCAGAGTACCAAAATAAAGGTATATAAGGTAATTTATAGACCTGTACTGACATATGGCTGCGAAACTTGGGTATTAACAAATAAAATGAAAAGAAGACTAGAAGCAATGGAAATGAAATACCTAAGAAGGGTAAAAGGTATTACGCTGAAAGACCGAATCCGTAGTGGCCAAATAAGAGAAGAACTGGAAATAAACCGACTGACTGACTTCATAGAAAAGAGACAACTCAGCTGGTGGGGACATCTAAATAGGACGAAGAATGACAGAACAGTTAAAAGAATATGGCAAGCAAAAGTGTTAGGAACAAGAAGTAGGGGTCGACCGCATGAAACATGGGATAAGACAATAGGAAAAATATTAAATAGAAAAGGAAAAACGTGGTCAGAGGCAAAAGAAATGACAAGTGAAAAAAAAATGTGGAGTTCATTTGTATATAGTACATAAAATTCTAAAATGAAAATCCCTACACCATATGGTAGATGGGAAGTTGATTATATATATATTGTCATGATAGAAGGATGGCTACAAAACAATTTAAAAAAAATTAACAAATTTAGAAAATGAAACAAGTGTTCCAAAATATAAAAAAAAAAGTATATTAAAAAGAGATATGTCTTATTATTACTTATGTTTAATAGTTTATTAAAATTTTAAAGATGTAATAAATAAAATTTAATTTTAATATAAAAAAAATGTTTTGAAATGACAGTAGCATTTCAAAATTATAATACAAATCATGGTTGCTTATAAAAAATTAAATTTTATTTAAAAAAAAAGATCTAGACAGTTGAGAATTTGTTATTATTAAAGAAATGAGACTTTTTAAAAAAAAATATTGAGAACAGAAATTTTGAAATCAAAAGAAAATAAATTAAATTAAAAGAACATTATTGATTAAATAGAAGATATTTTAAGTGATGAAGTATTACAAGTGTTAATATAAAAAAAAAAATAAAGTTTATCGAATATTCAAGATTTTTAAAAGAAAAGCAGGTTCAATTTAATAATACAGATGGAAGAATAAGTAGAAGAAGAAGAAGAAGAAGTTGAAGTTACTTCATAAGAAAAGAAAAATTAACATGGATTTGGAATTGCTTAATTTTTGGTAAAAGCTGATTTTAAAATTGACATTGATAGACATTGGAAACAGCGAGTGAAATAAACTTGTCACCATAATTTAATTTAAATTATAGAATTTTTTTAGTTAGTTTAGAATTTCATTAAAACAAAAAAATGTTAATTGTATTTAATTAGTTTTAGTTATAATTTAGAATTTTAGAATTTAATTTAATTTAAAGGTAGTTGTAATTTTTTATATATTATGGAACTCACTCTGAAAAAGAGTTATTCATCCTCTTAAAGATTTTTTAAAAATAATATTTGAATTCAGTAAATTAAATTAAAAATTAAAAAATTGTTTTCTTATCAGCAGATCATAATACTTATTTTACTAGCCCCTACCTTCATATCATAACATTATATATATATATTTTTAATTAAATGTTGCAACACCAAGATAATAAAAAAAAATTTACCCTGACTTAGAGTATCAAACGTATAGAATGTGCAGCCGTTGGGTTGCCTATTCTTTTCATGGACAAACAACTCGGTTTTCAGGTATAACTGGGTATGTCGATGCCAGTTACCTTCACTTGATTGATAATAGAAAAAAAAATAATTATATCAATATAAGCGTTGTTTTATTGCGAACACATTGATATAGGGTTGCCTGCAAAAAACTGCTGTACTCAACTCGGATCTCTCTGAAACACATTTCCACTCGCGTTAAAACTTAATCTATAAAATTCGCAAACCCCGATTAGAACCAAGTTTTTTGCCCTATATTAATGTGTTCGCGATAAAACAACGCTTATATTGATACAAATTTTTTTCTATTATCAAGCAAGTAAAGGTAACTGGCATCGACATACCCAGTTATACCTGACAACCGAGTAGTTTGTCCAGGCAAAGAATAGGCAACCCAACGGCTGCACATACTATACATTTGATACTCTAAGTCAGGGTAAAAATTTTTTTATTATCTTGATGTTGCAACATTTAATTAAAAATATATTTTTTTTTAAATTATTAAAAATAGTCTGTCCAGGTTTTTTTTAGGTAACCCATTCTTGACATATTTTCTAATATACTAAATTTGTTATAAAATATGTTTCATTCTATTATCAGCTCGGTGAAGGTCGTTTTAGGGTCGGCTCTTAGACTTTTAATAAACCCACGATCACTACAACTGGTGTCAGGCGTCGTGTGAAACATAAATATTGAAGACTTTAAAGCGGGTTGAGTAAAATAATTTGCAAGGGCAAAGAAGCTGTACGAATTAAAAGTTGCCGAGTTAAGCAGAGAGTTGGAAGAACGGGATAAAGCGACAAGCGGCAACAGACGGAGCTTTAGTAGCGGCTCGCGGAGGCGTTAAAAAAGGATGGCCGTGATCCTGAGACCTTCCTTTTCGAAGATGAATTGTCGCAAATGATGAAATGTTTAGAAAGTAAATTGGAAGAAAAATTAGAGGAAAACAGCAAAAGTTTGGAAAAATTAGAAGAAAAATTGGAATAAAATAGTAAACGTTTGAACATGAATTGGAAGAAAAATTTAATAGTAAATTTCAAGAAACAGAAGAAAAGATGGAAGTTCTGGAAGAAATGATTTTTAATGGCAAAATAAAACCAATTGAAGTGGATCTATAACACTAAACGAAGTCAGCCAAACTAGCCAAGGAAGCGGTATAGAAGAACACGAGTAAAACCACCAACGTTTGACGGAAAATCCTCATGGACCACATATCACAAGCAATTTGAGGCGGCTGCCAAAGCCAATAACTGGGCGCTGAAGAGAAAGCTGCTGCGTTAACCGTTGCGCTTCGTGGAGACGAATATGACATTTTGAACACCCTATCCCCGGAAGAATTGGCGCATTATGAACATTTGGTAAAACGGTTAGAAACTGCGTACGGTGAGGCTCAATTAACGGCAGTGTATCACATCCAACTTAAAACCCGTCAACAGAAGGCAACGGAATCCCTTACAAGAATTCGAGGCCGATATTGAAAGACTGTCTCGACTGGCCTATCCGAATATTCCAGAGGAATTGATAGAAAGGTTAGCAGTGGAAGCATTTACTGATGGACAATGATACTCAACCACGGTTCCGCCTCGATCGACCTAAGACGCTAGCGGATACATTGGCTCGTGCGTTGAAACTATTAAACGGGCCTATAGCAAACAAGGAAGGGTTCGGCTACCGTGTGAAAAAACGAATTCGTCAGAATCTTTAGAAAAAAACGTCCGCCAAATCATCTCCAAGTTCAACAAAGACAGTCGAAAACCAAGATGTTGGAATTGCGGCGAGCTAGGTCATACAAGTAGGCAGTGTAGAAAAAGTACTCATTCCCCAAGTACTCGACCTCAACAGCAGGAATATGACCTTGACGTAGAGAACCGGCCTGGAACAAGAGACAAGAATGCCCATGCACTTTCCTGTCAAAAAGATGGTAAACAGTGTGATCAAATAGAAATGCAAGAAGAAACAATTTGACGCGTCACGGTAACCAGTGACGAGTGGTTACCTGAAAATTTAAGACAATACCAAGAAAATGACTCGGACTTGAAGAAGGTGATGGAATGGAAAAGAGACGAAAAACGACCAACGTGGCGACAAATTTCTTCCTGTACCCAAATACTAAAATCGTTGTGGGCTCAGTGGGACTCAATGGTCTTAGAGGTTGGCATCCTGAAGCGTGTTGTTGATAGTACAGTTGGAGAGGAAGATAGAAAGCAACTGGTTATTCCTTGAAACAGGGTTAAAAAGGTGTTGCAGCATCATCACGATGGATGGAAGATGTTAAGAATTCGTGTAAGAAATGTACCACCTGTGCCGCAAGTAATGGACCGCAAAAAAGGCCACGGGCCCCAATGCGTCAATACAACGTTGGTGGGCCCTTCGAAAGAATAGCAGTCGATGTGGCAGGTCCCTTCCCAGAGTCCGAAAACGGCAACAAGTATATCGTGGTCGTTATGAACCATTTCACCAAGTGGATTGAAGCTTATGGCCTCCCAAAACCAGGAGTAGGAAACCATAATTGAGGAGCTAGTGAAAGAGTTGTTGATTAGTCGTTTTGGAGTACCCTTGGAGTTACACTCAGACCAAAGGAAGAACTCAGGAATAGTTTTATTTTTAAAAAAATGTTAAATTACAACATTATTAGATGGAATCTAACTGTTTTGAGTTTTATCGAATCCAAGCCATTTTACGTAAACGTGATCACCTTTTCTTCGCAATTTTTTTTTCCACTAGGTATACGTCGGGATGTTTCGCCTTTTGCAGTTCCTTATCGTAAAATCCTCCCTTTATATCGTTACCTGTTAAATCTTGTAAATAATAGACGATTGGATTAGAAAATGTAATGTTAACCACTAAAAATTTCCTTAGACCAGTTTGGAGTGTAACCTTTTGCTAAAACTTCGCGATGTTTGCTAATGCGTACGTAATCTCCAATGGAAAATTTCTTTCTCTTCAGATCTACTGTTTTAATATGAGAATATACGGTACTCAATAGTAGCTTTTCGTTTTCCTTCTTTACAGCATTTATTGGTTTCATTCTGATAGTTCTGTTTTTTCAATTATTATAAACATGAACTAGTTTAGGTAACACATCTAACTATTTGTAATTTCCCTGCAACGTAAATTTTTTCCACATTATACCTTTTAAGGTTCTGTTGGCTCGTTCGACTATAGAAGCCTTTTTACTGCTGAAAGTTGAGTAGTGATTAATTCTGTATTTTCTCGTTAGATTCTGAAACCATTTATTGTAAAACTCTTTTCCCATATCAGTTTGCAGGTTTGTCGGTATACGTTTACTTCTGCCTAATATATCTTCAAACGCTTTCGAAACATTTTCTCCGTTTTTTCTTAAAACCGGTGACGCCCATAGAAATTTAGAAAAAGTGTCAATTACTACAAGAATGTATCGATACCCTTTATTTTCTTTTGCGTACGGAATATTTATGGCTGATAATGGGAAACATGGAACTTGAAAAGGAACATGCTGTATTTATGTGAGTTGATAATTTTTTAAAATGCTCAAACTGGTATGTTGATTTACCATGCATGACAGGATGTCAGAAGTAATGTTTTTCTGCCTTTTAAAGATAAAAAGCAGTATATTATTGTCGGAAACTGCAATTTTAAATATCTACGTATATGGCAAAATGTTACAGTTATAATAAAAATGCAATCATACAAATGCACCTGCAACGGATGTTCTATAATTAATAATCTTAACTGCGGGCTTCTAATGAGTTTGCATTTATTTACAAAGATCTGTAAGTATAATGTGCGTTTGCTTACCTGCAGACAATGCTCTTTTCTCCAACAATATTATACATAGTATATATGTATAATGTAGATGACGAACAAATGGTATAAGTGTACAGACTTATTAATTGAGAATATTTTCCACTATCATCATTATATGCCGGAAATTATTACCAATACTCACTCACTACCACAACCACCACCGTTATAACAACGATTCGAAATAGTGTTAACCAATATCATAAAAGTATTCCTTAATTAAATCTAACTATCTGTTGAAGAGGGATAATAGTTATAAATAATGGTGCAAACGCCATTATTTTTAAAGTCGCTTATTTCCTAATCAAAGTATCTATATTTTAACTTAAGTTTAGCCTTTAAAAAGTATTTTAACTACGAATTATCTAAAACAATTAAATGCGGCCGGTTCGGTAGAGTTCAAAACAACGGTATTGTTAAAATAGTTAGAAATTGGAAAACTGTATCCCATTGAACGAATTTTCGCCGTACAAACGCGACATGGTCGACAGGTGAAGTTCGATCTAGGAGAATGTTTTTTACCACAAAGATGGGCCAAAATTATTCCTGATGAAAAGTTTTCAGAATTCGCGGACACAGGCCTTGTTTTAAAAGGTGTCAAAAAACTATCAAATGGGGCAGAAACGTCCGAAATTAATTTCGAAAAACTGAAGTAAGGCATTTTTTCACTCCAGTATATGCGTGTGTTAGTAAAATTAATCAACGAACTATACATGGATATCAATATTTAAGTGAACAATTTTATTCGTTTTTCAATAAAAATTATTCTTACGTATAAGTATATGTAAGACGTGTTATTAAAAAAATAACATGCTGTAAATGCATAGGGATCAACATTTGAACGAACAATTACATTCGCTTTCGAGTACTAGTAACATCATGGAGCAGCCGCCGGCTAAAAGAGTTAAGCTTACAACATGTGATATTTGCAAGTGTACACTTGGATACGTAAATTATTCTGCACATCATAAATCTATTAACCACAAAAATAAATAATCTAAAAAGACAGGTAAATTCCTGTTACGTCTAAATATTTAAGGATTATAAATCCCACATTTGGAACGCGTTCTATACAATAGACACAACGAACCACAAACCACATCCTGCAACTGGTTTCGACCTATTGGGTCCCTTCAGATTCATTAGTGTAATTCAATGCCGATAGTGGTATTAGCCCTCGGAGTAGTTGTTTCTCTTGTTTCTAGTTTGTCTTGTTACAAAAATAATAAATGTTATTATAGGTGTTTTTATCTAAAGACCTTAAATTGCCATCCAATTGTATCCTCGTCTCCTTCGATGTCAAAAGTTTATTCACATCCATCCCAGTACCTAATTTATTCACCGTATTAAAAAGCAAAATTAACAATAATATGAATTTAAATATAACCCAATCTTCTGACTTGCTAGCATTACTAGAATTATGTATCACACAAAATTACTTCATGTATAATAACAACTTTTATAAACAGAATAACGGACTCCCCATGGGTTCTCCTTTGTCTCCAGTACTGGCAGAGATCTATTTAGCTCATTTTGAAGACTTATTATTTGCTTCTGCTAATAACTTAATAAACAGCATATTTACGTGGAAACGATATGTTGATGATGTGTTCTGTATCTGGAAAGGAACACATCGACAATTAGATAAATTTCTGGTTTTCCTTAATACAATAGACAAAAACATCCAATTCACTATAGAAAAAGAGACTAACCACAGCATTAATTTCTTAGATTTAAATATAACCAACCTTAACAACCAACTAATGTTCAAAATATTTCGAAATCCCACTTTTACAGATACTACAATCCCAGCTAATTCTAATCATCCTAATCAAACTAAACTTGCTGTCTTCCATTCATTATTAAACAGACTTTTAAATATTCCTTTATCAAACCTTAATTTCAAGATAGAACTGAACACCATAAAACATATTGCCGTAAATAATGGTTTTCTCCCCTCAGTCGTAGACAAACTCTTACTTTCTAAACAAAAAAACATCACTTGTAAGTTACTATATACCCCATCCATTAACATTGTCGACACACAGAATACTATTTACGCTTCCGTCAAATTTATTCACTCGCTCAGTAACAAATTTAAACATGTTTTGAAGAAAATGAATGTAATTCTGATCGAAAATAACTGTTATAGTTTAATATATCTTTTATCTAAGTATAAACCTAAGGTAGATGTTCTACAAAAAAGTGGTATTTATAGGATTCAATGTAACGCTTGTGATGCTTTTTACTTTGGTAAAAGCAGTAGAGCCATAAGCTTAAGAATCAAAGAACATATGTACAACATCAATAAAAAAGACAAAAAAACAGGTTTCTCCGAACACTGTACCTCTCTTAATCATAATTTAGATTTGAATAACATCAAAGTCCTTCATAGTGGTATAAACAAAAGTAATAAATTGTCCCTTTTAGAGAATCTTGAAATTAAAAAAGCTGGTTCACAAAATAAGAATATTGTTAATAACCAAATAGAATTAAGTTTTAATGACTCCCCACTACTTCTTGTAAATGTTTAACTATAAATAGAGTTGTATTAGTTTTAAGCTTTAGTATAAGTTTTACTCTATTCCTCTGAAAATGGTCGCGTGACCGAAACTTGTCAGGAGTTTTCAATAAAATTTGGTGAAATACAATTCACTGAAAGCTTCCACCTATGTAAAACGTCCATTGGATATTGAGCGCAGAAAGGCTGTTATTAACGTTAAAAACCAAGATAATATGTGTTTCATCTGAGCAGTTCTTTCCGCACTATACCCCGCCAGACATCACGCAAATCATGTGTCAAGTTATAGGAAATATCTTTCAAAGCTAAATTCAACAGGTATGACCTTTCCAATTACCTTTTGTAACATTAAATTGTTTGAAAAATTGAATCCTCATGTAAGTGTAAATGTTTTTGGTCTCGGAAAACAAAAAGAAAAAACAATAACTGTAGGACCATATTATTTCTCTCAATGTAGAAAACTAAACCATATTACAATCTAAAAAGACAGGTAAAATTCCTGAAACGTCTAAACAATTAAAGATTACAAATCCCACATTTGGAACGCGTACTATACAGTAGGCACAACGAACCATAAGCCATATCCTACAACCGGTTTCGACCTATTGGGCCTCATCAGGTAGGCGCTGGCAAACACAAACCGCACGGTTCACTTGAATAACAAGACTAAATAGAAACAACTACTCCGAGGGCTAATACCCCTTAGATGTCTAATTAGACGTTACAGGAATTTTACCTGTCTTTTTAGATTGTTTTATCTACGTCTAGCATGTGCCTTCAGATTCAGTAGTGTAATTCAATGCCGGTAGGGGTATTAGCCCTCGGAGTGGTTGTTTCTTTTGTTTCTATTTAGTCTTGTTAAACCATATTAACTTATTATACATCGAAGAAGAATATAAACAACATTACTGTTATATTAAAAATTTAAGTCGTCTTATTTCTAAGCAGTTAAGTCGGAGAAAAACTGTTAAATATATTTGTGATGGTTGCTTGCAATATTTTGGTAGTGAAAATCTTTTAGCTAATCATATGCATCAGGACTGTGCGAAATGTGTAACCGTTTTACCTTGAGCTGGAAATAATTGTTTCAAATTTAAACAAATAGAAAAGCAAGTTTCTTTAAAAAAAAATTAAAGATCACTGTCACCTCACCGGCAACTATAGAAGCTGTTGTCATAATTCTTTTATTTTGAAAGTAAAAACCGTTAACTTTATCCCGGTTTTCTTTCCAAATTTTTGCAATTACGATTGTCATCTTTTTATACGTGAATTTGCCGCCGAAGATGAAGAACCAATGAATGTCATTCCGGTGAATATTCATTTACAAAGAAAATTTTGGTTGATAGAAAAAGTAATGAGAACAGTTACATAGATTTACGTTTTGTAGATTCTTATCTATTTACGAATCGAAAATTGGAGACACTCGCCACAAATTTATCAGATGATCAAATTATAGAATTGAGAAACTTTTTTCCAAATGATGAAGAATTTAGATTAATGCGTCAAAAGGGTGTTTTCCATACAATTATTTAGATATGTTGGAAAAATTAAAAAACGATTGTTTACCTTCAAAGATAGATTTTTACGATTCAATGCAAGATACTTCAATTTCTGATGCAGACCATCAAAGAGCAAACGATATTTGGCATAAATTTTCATGTAAAAATTTAGGTGAATACAGTGACCTCTATTTAAAAGAAGACGTAATTTTATTATGCGACGTTTTCGAAAATTTCCGAAATTTATGTTTGAATCCATACAAATTAGACCCTGCCATTTTTATAGTTTACCCGGCTTGTCATGGCAGGCAATGATAAAATTTACCAATGTACAGTTGGAGTTGTTAACTGACTGTTCAATGGTACTCTTTTTTCAACGAAATATCCGAGGTGGTTATGCTGGAGTGGTTTAACGTTTCGCACAGGCCAACAATAAATATATTCCCTCTAATTACAACAATTCACAAGCAACATCTTACATATCGTATTTGGATGCAAATAATTTATATGGATATGCGCTTTCAGAAAAACTGCCTATATCGAACTTTCGATGGCTCTCACAAAATGAAATTGATTCATTTAATATAAATAACTATAAAGATTCTGATGATCAAGGATATGTTTTGGAAGTCGATATTCATTATCCAAAACATTTGCATGATTCTCACAATGATTTTCCAATGTGTATTGAAAAAATGAAACCTCCAAATTCAAAATGTAAAAAATTATTACAAACCTTTTTCGATAAGCAAAATTGCGTTATTCATATAAAAACTCTTAAGCAATGTATTGAAAATGATTTAAAGTTGTCGAAGATTCATAGAATTCTCACGTTCAAGCAATCTGCTTGAATGAAACCGTTTATCGATTTTAATACTCGTCTAAGACAAAGTGCCGCAAACGCATTTGAAAAAAATAATATGTACAAATTAATAAATAATGCGAACTATGGAAAATATATCGACAATATAGAAAAAAGGGTCAACGTTAGTTTAGTCAATTCGTGGAAAGATTTGGGTCATAAAAAAGGAGTTGAATATTTAGTTTCGCAATCCAATTTTCATAGTATACATTTTTGATGAAAATTTTGCACCAGTACAATTGTTAAAGTCTCAAATCTATTACGATAAACCAATTTACGCTGGGTTTGCAGCAATGGAAATTTTTAAAGAACCGAAGAAAAGAAGAAAATTAACAGAAAAAGGGAAAAAAGACAAAAGAAAAGAAACGAGAAAGAATCTTATGCATTGACATCACCACCACTACCATTTTCGCCATTTTCTCCGCCGCCGCCGCCCATTACAGCGAAAAACGTACATTGCTGCTACCTATTTGATAATATTTATAAATAATTGGGAAATAAAGTTTTGTAGGATTTTTTAAAATAAAGAAAATCTTATTAATATGAGTGTTTTATTACTATTAGTGTTAAGCATACAAAAAGTCTTACATTAATTCTTGAAAAATATTGAAGACACTTTTATAGTCTTTAGAATAAATTGATGGTAATTTTGCAGAATCTGATCCATTTTCATCTTGCCAACCTACTGCCAGTCCTTTTTTCGCTTTTTCTAAATTACCAACAAGCCATTGAAAGACTGCTTTCTGTCTACAATTATGCAATGGTTCAAATTTATAAGCCAGTTTGTTGGCATTCATAATTTGAATTACGTAGTACAATAGTTTTGGTTGTGCATAATAAGCAGTTTCTAGTATGATATCATCCAAACATGCTAATACATTTTTATAATTTTTCTTAATATTACTTGTGGGAAATTTTTCTAAATTGCAAGGATTATAATTTGAAAGGAGATCTTGAATGAAAAATATATCATTGGTGCACAAAGTCGTCATTTCCTTCATTTCAGTTAATACACTCACTACATCAAATATACTTAAAAAGTCTAAATCACCTGGAACTGTATTCAAAAAAGATTGTACAAAATCATCATATATGATTTGACGGTGAAATAACAAATCCAGCAACGATAGAGATGGAAAAGTCTTTGTAATCCATGTGAAGACTTCGAAGGGCACTTGAAATCCTAATCGCATAAAAATATTTTTAGCTGTCTGTTCATTATTTCGAAGTAATGCATAGGAAAGTTCTTTTTTCAAATTATTCACATCGCTATTTTAAGTTGCATAAGAGGTTGTATCCATTCTTGTTAGTAGTAGTAGTAGTAGTAGTAGATATTTCTTAATTGTGAAAATAAATAAACTCGTCACTATCGCTACTGCTGCTGTTGTAATTATTATTATTATCAGATGAATCAGTTGTGATCGGATGATTGAAATAATTACCCAATATTTCTATTTGATCATATGCAGAAACATAAAATTTTTCAAAAATGTTTACTAAACCTTTAGCTTCGAGCGTTCTGCTTTCAGTCAGCACACCATTTTCGTAAAACTTTATAGTAATGTAGTAGTAACAGCAGAGACGTGAGTAGCAGCAATCAGACATGCTTTCTCGTACCATGGTAAAAATATACTAAAACAATACTAAAATTCTCTAATAGTTCTATGACAAATTGAAGAGGAGTAGGTGGAGGAGAGATGATTCGACTCACTGTTTAATTGTTTATATTATTTCCTTTACCTATTAATAAAATAGAAAGGAGATAAAGTGGAAAAATAATATTTTTATTCATTATCTATACATCTACATATAGTCTTTTAGTAACCAACTTCTTAGAACAAAAACGTTTTCTAATGCACAATTATAGTTTGAATTTTGGTGGTGGTGATGGTGGTTGTGGTGGTAGGTTCATAGTGATGTAGTAGTAGCGACTTTATAATCTGCAATAAGTTTTATTATTTTTATTTTATTTTATTTATTCTTTCAGTTAAAAAGTTATACATAGTTTTAACATATATATCACTCCTCAGAGGGAAAAAAAGAACTCCCCGTACGAGGAACTGATGTTTTACAAACTAGCTTAATATAATTTTCTTAAATTAAACTATATACTAAATATTGACATATTAAGTATTACATTATTAAGTATTCATGAATTCAAGGTACCATAGCTTTTTGCAGTTTTGATTTAAATATATATAGTAGTGTAAGAATTGAAACATATGTACATGTGTCGGTAATGTAAAATTCAATACGTCTGCAGCCGTCTGAAGTTTACGATTCTTAAATACGTTTACAAGATAATGTAGAGGAAGTGGAGAAAAGTGTAAGGTATAGGCATATGAAATAAAAGTGGAGTCGTTATAGTTAACGATTCTTTATTCTGATATAAATGAAGTATGGAAGTGATACAATCAAAATACTGAACAATAAGATTATATTAATAGTACTAACAACTTGTAGAAATAAGAAAGAGTCGGTGATATAGCCCTTAGTTATAACGTCTCTGTTTTCATCATCCTTAAGCTGAATCCATCGGCTTTCAATATATCTTCGAAACTGTCCATGTTTATCAATAAATGCTAGTTTTACAGAGTGAAGGTTCTGCACGTTCTCAACTGTAGAGACATTTGTTCCATTAACATTTCTTAAAACAATAGTATCCCAATTTTTCTTCCATGTACAAGACATATCAATATCCTTACTAAAATTTTTACAAACATAGGCTTCATTTCCAATAGTATTATCAGGTCGGGAAATGTAGAGGGTATTGTTATATAAATATGTTAAAATCAGTAACGACGACACACTGATCATGATTGCTTTTTTCCATAACAACTGAGACATTTAAAACAAGCAACGTGGTTTGTATAATAAGTTCCCCTCCACTGCAGCTTATGTAGTGGAAGGGGATTTTACATAAGTTACGGGAACGAGTGAAGGAGCGGTAGATGCATAACAGAGTTGAGTGTGTTTAAGTCAGTATAACATGGAAACCTTTATCGAAAAGTTTAGTAATGTGCGGGTGGGTTATGAAGAGAAAGAAATACGTGCTCTGAAATCACTGGAAGTGAATCAAACGTATCCCGTGCAACGCTTCAAAAAGCTGAATACAAAATGGGGACCTCGTCTATTAGCTGATTTATACAGCTTTATCATATTTCTTCCGTGCAGACACGCAGAAGCTTTTACGGATGCAGAAATCGAGGACATAAACGAAAAAATTGTGAATAAAGTGGGTCATCCATCAATTCGCCTTAAAGGATTTGTTGGAAAAGCGGCTGATTTAGAAATACATATGTAAAATGTATAACATTGTATAAGAATATAAAAAATAAAAATCTAGTTTATATTATGAACGTGTTTTATTTGTTTAAAGGAAAAAAATACAGTCAATTTATGAGTGTAAAGACAACCAATATTTTAATAAAAGAACATTTTTATAAGCACAATTCTGTTGAACAGCGGTTGTAAATAAATGATAAGAACACACTTTAACTTTAAAATGAGTTGGGAGTTTGGAGATAGCTGGACATCCGATATCTTCAATGTTAACAAAGTTAACAGTAGGAAAGGATTTCTGCAGCCACATCATCTTTTGTAATCCTTTAACATATACAACTGTTGACTCCATCAATATGGAGTAAATTCTATCATAAAGCGTAGAGTACGGAAGATCGCCGTTATCCCAATATAACCCATGAAAATTTCTTGTTAACCAACGATTTTGACTTCTGTAACGAACGGGGAGAGCGTCCCATGGAAATGGTGGTTCAAATGTGAAATGATAAACTGGTTCTTCTTTTAGAGCAACAACAGCTACTTCTTTAAAAACAAATCGATTCTCACTACACTGAAAACCTTGTACGTCCAATAAGAATGTCATCGTGCTCACTGTTCAGTACAGGTAAGAAAACTAAATTGTGGAAGTGATCGTTGTGTTTTAGACTTCTTGAACTAAGTTTGTGGATGGATTGTAACGTATCACACGATCATGTATTATTAAACAGAAAGCTGCTGTTTTGTCTGGTATATTTTCTTTAGTTTGAAACTCTAGACGGATATCTATACTACCAGATTTAACAGTTTCATTCTGATATGAACAGTCTACTATTACAAGAGGAGCAATGACTAGAAATTGTTTAGGATCGAATAAGGGTTCACTTACACTACCATAATACGATTGTTGAAAGTTGGCATACATTTCATATAAAACGGCAAATCTGGAAGTATCAAAATCTAAATTCAAATTATCATACGGGTACATAGTAGATCCTAAGTGAACTTTAAAATTGGTTAGTTTGCAGTGATCGAAGGCACTCATATTTGTTGCAAGATTATTACTTTTATCTGTTTGAAATCCGAAAATAATGAAGCGAGGCTTTTCCAATTGTGACGTTGTTTTCACATTCCAGTTGTGAGAATACGATTTGGGAAGTAGCGGATATTCATGTAGTTCCCAACTCCGAAATGAAAGTTCCATATTTAAATTTCGATCAACATAACCCAACAATTTCAAACGTTCAGCATCTGCTACAGATACATGAGGAATTTTCCAAGAAATCTGATCCAAATGTACAAGTACATCTTCAAGTGGCGTTGCTGAGCAATATAAAGAATTATTGTCAGTGCTGCTGCGAACTAGAACTAATTCTTGTCGAACGTTTAATATTATTTTTCGTAAGTCTTCTGCAAATCCAAAAATCATACGTAGTGGAATACAAACGTTGAAGTAACCGTTGGAATCTACTAGTTTTACAGAATTAAGCTTAATTCCTTGTAGATCGCTTAAAGCAAGAGGCAACCATCCACTGTTGCTGAGACGTTTACTTTCATTCTCGTTGTAAGATGCGTAACCTTTCATTGTTGTAACCATGCCAGGATTACGGACTCGATCAATAAATTTTCCGCCTAACTCATAACGAATTTCATCAAACGGCTGTAAAATTCCATTGTGGATAAAAGAAGTGTTCGCAGTTGCCTTTCCATCCTTTTTAAGAAGCAAACGACCCTCTATGTATAGGAAACTTCTAGAAGGCAAAGTGCAAACATCTTCATTTTCTATTGGAATACGTATCGTATCATTATTTTTGAAAGTTGAGTTTGTATAAGGTTGATGACTATGTTTATCAGCGTTAACTATAGCGTTATCGAAGACTGCTTTTTCGGTAACATTCAGTATTTCTGCTACCATTTTACCGTTTCCTCTTTTTCAATCGCAACCCCAAAGATTTAAGGAAGTGTTTATTGAGCGGTGTTAATCGCTTAATGGCTGTAGGCGAAATAAGCATCCGGGATTGTGGTAGCATCATCAGTATCTCGCAATTTCTCGCGAAGATAATGATTAATATCATCGATTTCATAGGATCCTTCCGGAAGAACAACTTTGAATATCGTTGGGGACAGCTATATTGCACCACCATGCTATGCTTTTCGTAAGTGCAGTCTTATTGTGACACGCTCTCCTCGGAAATTAACTAGATTACCGTATTGATCAACTATTTTAAGGGAAATGTAGTCGATGACACGAGTGTTGATTGATGAATAAATAAGATTCGTAGGATTCTCAACAATTTTAAATCCGGGAGGTACATTGAGAAAGAATTGATGTAGTATATGTCCATCTAGTCCTTTAACACCATTACTGGTATGTATGTAGGAGTTAGTTACGAGGTTACACATCACTAAAATCGTGTTTATTTTTGAAAATGTCAGCTACATGATCAGACACCTCTTTAAGTGATGGTAGAAGCTTATTTTCAAAACCCAATATCTTTGCGGGAGAATCTGTAGGAGCGAAGTTGACTTTTTTGGTGCTTTTTATATGGCTTTTTAAGGTAGTATTGTCTCCAAACAATTCAAAAGCATCATCAGTATGTCGCAATTTCTCGCGACGATAATGATTAATATCATCGATTTCATAGGATCCTTCCGGAAGAACAACGACTGGTGGTGTAGAACCTTCAAAGTAGAATTTGTTGTTAGTTTCATCGATATTCGGAATACTGTTATATGCTTCAAAATTTAACAAAGCAATTTGATATTCATCATCATCGCTTAAAAAAATTGGCGAACTTGTTATCATTTGCAGCTCCGACTTTGTATTAGTCAAGGTAAATGTGTAAGACATGTTTTCGGTTTGACGTTCTCTCTACTACAACGAAGTTAGTTTGGTGGTTTGTTTTTAAGAAAAGGTTTGCCTAGTCTCATTAAGGAATTGAACAACTAAATGGCCGCAGTTAAAATCTGAGGGGTTCTGAACACGATTGTAGTTATAAGTAATAGCAAAAGGTCCGGAAGATTGTAAATATTAAACCAATTCTTTAGGTGGACGGAGATCTCCAAAACTGTCAAAGTACATAGCTTTTTTATTTCGTTTTACATACGGTGTCCAATGTGTACCAGTTCCTGTGTTTAAATATAAATTAACAATTCCACTTTCACACCTTTTAACTTTTCTGGGTAATTCGTTACGCATAAAGATTCCCCGAAAATGTGGAATTTGTAAATAGTTAATGTAATTGACTAAATCCAAATCTGTCAAAGGACGGTTAGGTAACTTTACGAAACATTTTACGTTTTTTTTTTTGCTGATAAGGTCTAAGGTATAAACCGAAACCTTTACGAAAAGGTTGTACTGAAATATTTTTTCCAAGAGCAATAGCTTCCATTGAAGCGTTATGACGTTTATCTTCTTCTAGCTGCTGTTGTGCTGTTTTCGCATCGCGTACAGCTTTAGCTATCCCAGCAGCACCGCCAGAGAGAGCTCCAAGTGCTGATAGTCCAGCAAAAATCGGAATTAACGGTAGAAAACCACCTGTCATTGGAATAGGAATGATTCTGGGAGATTTAGATCGCTTTCCAAATTTACGAATTGTATTTAGTGCTATTTTAGCAGCATGTATCAGCTGGAGAGGTTTCGTTTTCTTAAGAGCAATTTTCGCAGTTGTCACTAGCTTACGAAACGGTAGAGCTCCTCCTTTTCTTGTTCGTCTTCTCTTCTTTATTTTTCGCAACGGAATTAAACCACCAACTTTACGACGTCGTTTTTTGTGCCCCATTCCAAGTTTCTCTTTACCCTTCATAGCTGAAGCAACTGTGAGAGCTGCCAAGCGTTCACCAAAAGACGCGTTCGACGACTTTAGTCTTTGTAATGATTGTTGCGCCAAAACTTTATCAGCAATTCGACGATGGGAAACGTCTGGAAAATGTTTCGTAAGCAATATCGTGTAATTTACAAGATTCGTCAAGGGCATTTATACCGATATCACCTCGAGCTAATCGTTTGTCCTGTCGAGTCCCTGGACCGCAAAAGTTATACCCTGGGAGGTGTAATTCAATAAGTAATTTATCTATAAACCAATTCAGAAAACCTCGTGTCATGGGACATGTGTTGTGTTAGCTCTCTCACTATACTGAACGAACTGACTACATAAACACTGTTAACTCTAAATTTATATATCCGAGAGCAAATGCGCAAACCGTTTAATAGTCAATAAACATGCGGATAGTACAACATCCATCTGTTCTACCCATAATCAATAGTGACTTCGACATTGCCAGTAAAATAAATCGACAGGGTCCATTACTACCATCCACAATAAGAGCCATTGTCGCCGGACCTTCAAATTGTGGAAAAACAAATGTGATTATAGGACTTTTGGAGCAACCGAACGGTTTACGGTTCGCAAACGTATACGTTTATTCCAAGTCATTGTATCAACCAAAATATAATAAGTATTTAGCGGAATTATTGAAACCAATTGCTGGAATTGGTTATTTTCCCTATAGAGACTCTGACGATGTAATTGCCCCATCACAGGCAAGACCTAATTCTGTATTCATCTTTGACGATGTTGCGAATGAAAATCAAAATAAGATAAGGGAATACTTTAGTATGGGAAGACATAACTCAATCGACACTTTTTACTTAAATCAAACATATGCACAGATTCCAAAACATTTAATTAGAGATAATGCAAATTTAATAATACTGTTTAAACAGGATGAATTAAATCTCAAACACGTCTTCGCAGACCATGTCACTACAGACATGACTTTTGACCAATTTAAAAATATTTGTGCACAGTGTTGGAAAGAGAAGTTCAGATTTCTAGTGATAAACAAGGATTGTGGTATAAATGAGGGAAGATATCGCTTAGGATTCGATAAATAGATATTAATGTAAGTGATATAGTAGTGTAAGATGACCGGTTCTAATTCAGAGGAGGAGAGGTTACTTAAGGTCAAGGTCATTGACTTTAAACTTGTCTGTATGTAGTGGTCGAATGCTTCACAATGAGTTGAAACATATGTACATGTGAAATTAAACACGTCTGCAGTCGTCTGAAGTTTACGATTCTTAAATCCTTTTACATGATAATGTAGAGGAAGTGGAGAAAAGTGTAAGGTACAGGCATATGAAGCAAACATGTATATATTTGCGTTAAGAAATAAATATAGAAACAAAAGGTAGTAGACGTTTGAGATATAAGATTAAGGTAGAGTTTGGGGATAATAAGAAAGTAGTATGGAAAGTGTGTCAAGGTCACAAGTCTTTAAAAAGCAAAAGGAAGGTGTAGGAGAGGGGACAGGTAATGGCATAGTAATTGAAAGGTAGGTTTATGAAAACATAATGGATCGGAAGAGTTGACGCCTTTGCTCGTAAGTATTGCAAAGAATACAGTACAGCGTGTGCGTATCTTCGATCTCGTAAACAAAGCCCGACTTTTCGCAGAGGTACGATTGAATCCCCTGACGACAAGGTCGGCAGCACTGGTTTACGACATCGCAATGATAAATTCTGCAGCTGTGACAGAAAAGCAGAGGTCCGCTACATTGTAACATACATGACGTGATTGCTACCAAAAAGGTGCGCGTAGAGCCAGGGTGGTCCTGATAAGGACCGATGAATTGGAAGCGTGTTTCAGGATCCAATTATAAGCGAGTCCGGTCTAATCCTGACTGACTTTATTACAATAAATTACAGCTATTTATACAAAGTTTATTTACATATGTCTTATGGTAGAATTCGCCGTCAGCCATTTACGCTAGTGTACGTATTTGCTTTTTATACAAAGTTTATTTGCATATGTCTTGTGGTAGAATGCGTCGTCAGAAATTTACGCTAGTGTGCGTATTTGCTTCTTATACAAAGTTTATTACCTATTATGATTGTTATTGAAATATGCACAGTTTGGTCAGAAAAGTGCTGCTGGTATACAGGTGTTAATCAGAAAGTATCCACACCTCACTCTACAGCCATTTACGCTAGTATGCGTATTTGCTTTTTATACAAAGTTTATTTGCATATGTCTTGTGGTAGAATGCGTCGTCAGCCATTTGTGCGTATTAGTTTTTTATACAAAGTATATTTACATATATCTTATGGTAGAATGCGCCGTCAACCATTTACGCTAGTATGTGTATTTGTGTTCCGACTTGGTTTGGCAGGTAGAACTGTTACAATTCTCTTATTGTTATTGAAATATGCACAGTCACAGTTTGGTCAGCAAAGTGCTGCTGGTATACAGGTGTTAATCAGAAAGTATACATAGTAATTGAAAGGTAGGTTTATGAAAACATAACGGATCGGAAGAGTTGAAGCCTTTGCTCATAAGTATTGCAAAGAATACAGTACAGCGTGTTGGAGATAATAAGAAGTTATATGGAAAAAGTGTCAAGGTCACAAGTTTGTGTACAGGTATGCAAGGGATGAAAAATGAGGTGAAAAAGGGGTTGAGAAGAGAATCCGCTGCTGAAAAGTCGAGAAATATTTTTTTAACATGTTTCACCCTCATACTTTAACCCTCGAAAAGTGTACGAAGGGTAGATGATAGGGAGAAAATGTCTGAATAAAAAAAATGTTTAGTCTTCCATGAAGAACAATTTGCTTCCAACGAAACTTAGAGAATGTCTGTAATGGGGGAAGTTGTGGGAACACTCTGTATTATGTTCAATGCGGAAAGAATCACACTCTGTACAGCAGAATCTAAATTCTGCTGACAGAGAATTGTAACAGTTCTAGCCGCTAAACTAAGTCCGAACACAAATACGCATACTAGCAAACATGGCTGACGGCGCATCTTTTTATACAAAGTTTATTTGCATATGTCTTGTGGTAGAATGCGCCGTCAGCCATTTACGCTAGTGTGCGTATTTGCTTTTTATACAAAGTTTATTTGCATTTGTCTTATGGTAGAATGCGTCGTCAGCCATTTACGGTAGTGTGCGTATTTGCTTTTTATACAAAGTTTATTACCTATTATGATTGTTATTGAAATATGCACAGTTTGGTTAGCAAAGTGCTGCTGGTATACAGGTGTTGATCAGAAAGTATCCACACCTCACTCTACAGCCATTTACGCTAGTGTGCGTATTTGCTTTTTATAAAAAGTTTATTTACATATGTCTTGTGGTAGAATGCGTCGTCAGCCATACTTGACCTTTATTTTCCGTACCGACATTTCGGTACGGCAGGTTTTCTTAAACATGTAACCTATTTCTATTTGCTGAATAAGCAATGGTTCACACCTTACATGAGCCATGTATCAGAACTTTTATGCATGCATGAGATGATACCAAACACAATGTCTATCCTTAGGTTCACGACATTACTCCTTCCCCCTTAGATTGAAGACGTCTCCGTCTTAGGTATAGGATGACCTCGAATACCATCAATTTCCTGAGAACTCGGAATTTTCTTGCCATAATTTCTTATAATACTAATTATTTTTAATTTATAAAATATCAGCAAAATCAATACCTATTATGATTGTTATTGAAATATGCACAGTTTGGTCAGCAAAGTGCTGCTGGTATACAGGTGTTAATCAGAAAGTATCCACACCTCACTCCACAGCCATTTACGCTAGTGTGCGTATTTGTGGGGTAAAAGTGTAAAAATGAAGCTTTAGAAATTTTTTTGAAGCAGAAGGAGTTGAAATTGGGTAATAACTTATGGTGTGGGAAGAAGGTCCCTAAGTCGAAGTACCTGAATCTGAAAAAATTTTTGAAAAAAAAAAATAAAGTTGACAAAAAGTTGACACCTTTAAGCTTAAAAAAAAAATAGAAGCAGTTAAAAAAAAAAGTGTTCCTCTTGGAAAATGTAAGTTGAACAGTGGGCTAAATGATCCCACCCTGAAAAGTCAAGAAATATTTTTTTAACGTGTTTCACCCTCATACTTTGACCCCCGAAAAGTGTATGAAGGGTAAATGATAGGGAGAAAATGTCTGAGTAAAAAATGTTTAGTGTTCCATGAAGAACAATTTGCTTCCAACGAAACTTGAAGGACGTCTGTAATGAGGGAAGTAATTTCTACCCTAAATTTCAAGAATTAATTAAAGGTATAAGGAGCGGTGCTAAAAAAAAGGTGCCTCTCTCACTATTGATGTTGAAGGCTAAAGGTACCACTTGGCAATGGCAGAAGTATCAAATTCGGACAACTACCCCTCTCGGACTTAACGATTGAGTCCCCTGACGACAAGGTCGGCAGCACTGGTTTACGACATCGCAATGATAAATTCTGCAGCTGTGACAGAAAAGCAGAGGTCCGCTACATTGTAACATACATGACGTGATTGCTACCAAAAAGGTGCGCGTAGAGCCAGGGTGGTCCTGATAAGGACCGATGAATTGGAAGCGTGTTTCAGGATCCAATTATAAGCGAGTCCGGTCTAATCCTGACTGACTTTATTACAATAAATTACAGCTATTTATACAAAGTTTATTTACATATGTCTTATGGTAGAATGCGTCGTCAGCAATTTACGCTAGTGTGCGTATTTGCTTTTTATACAAAGTTTATTACCTATTATGATTGTTATTGAAATATGCACAGTTTGGTTAGCAAAGTGCTGCTGGTATACAGGTGTTGATCAGAAAGTATCCACACCTCACTCTACAGCCATTTACGCTAGTGTGCGTATTTGCTTTTTATAAAAAGTTTATTTGCATATGTCTTATGGTAAAATGCGTCGTCAGCCATTTACGCTAGTGTGCGTATTTGCTTTTTATACAAAGTTTATTACCTATTATGATTGTGATTGAAATATGCACAGTTTGGTTAGCAAAGTGCTGCTGGTATACAGGTGTTAATCAGAAAGTATCCACACCTCACTCTACAGCCATTTACGCTAGTGTGCGTATTTGCTCTTTATAAAAAGTTTATTTACATATGTCTTGTGGTAGAATGCGTCGTCAGCCATACTTGACTTACAAAATATAAAACGATACAATATAACAGAATTTTATTTAATATAATATAATATAATATAAAACATCATTGAATTTTAATCATTAAATTTACTCAGTAAAGCAGACTTAAGGTTAGCCAGCTTATTTTCGATTTCTTGTACCTCCTTTCTCGTTTCAACAACCGATCTGGTGTGGGAAGAAGGTCCCCGAGTGGAAGTACCCGAATCTGAAAAAATTTTTGAAAAAATAGAGTTGACAAAAAGTTGTCTCCATTACGCATAAAAAAAATAGAAGCAGTTAAAAAAAAGTGTTCCTCTTGGAAAATTTAATTTGAACAGTGGGCTAAATGATCCTACCCTGAAAAGTCGAGAAATATTTTTTTAACGTGTTTCACCCTCACACTTTAACCCTCGAAAAGTGTATAAAGGGTAGATGATAGGGAGAAGATGTCTGAATAAAAAATTTTTAGTCTTCCATGAAGAACAATTTGCTTCCAACGAAACTTAGAGGACGTCTGTAATGGGAGAAGTTGTGGGAACACCCTGTATTATGTACAATTCGGAAAGTATCACACTCTGTACAGCAGAATCTAAATTCTGCTGACAGAGAATTGTAACAGTTCTAGCCGCTAAACTAAGTCAGAACACAAATACGCATACTAGCGTAATTGGCTGACGATGCATTCTACCATAAGACATATGTAAATGAACTTTGTATAAATAGTTGTAATTTATTAAACTAGGTCAGAACACAAATACGCATACTAGCGTAAATGGCTGATGATGCATTCTACCATAAGACATATGTAAATAAACTTTGTATAAGTAGTTGTAATTTATTAAACTAGGTCAGAACACAAATACGCATACTAGCGTAAATGGCTGATGATGCATTCCACCATAAGACATATGTAAATAAACTTTGTATAAATAGCAAATACACACACTAGCGTAAATGTCTGAAGGCGCATTCTACCATAAGACATATGTTTGAATAAGCAATGGTTCACACCCAACATGAGCCATGTATCAGAACTTTTATGTATGTATGAGATGATACCAAGCACCATGTCTATCCGTAGGTTCATGACATTACTAAACATGTAACCTATTTCTATTTGCTGAATAAGCAATGGTTCACACCCTACATGAGCCATGTGTCAGAACTTTTATGTATGTGCTGCTGGTATACAGGTGTTAATCAGAAAGTATCCACACCTCACTCTAACTTACATTGTCATTTATAGCTCAAACAACTTCTCTTTCTAGTTTTTCCTTCTTCGCACAAACACTTGTGCTGATCTTAACTTTACCCCACTCATATCCTCCTCCTCGAAATTGTATAAATACTCAAGTTTTCACAACGTTCAGCACAGACTGCTAACACTGTCTTAACAATAATACAACAAATACAACAACAAAAAAAAAATGGTTTACTATACAGTATTGTTTCTTGGCTCCGTACCAACTGGTATAAATATAAGGGTGGACACCATAGTATTCGAAAGTACCACTCCTGGAGGGTTGACGTTATGGAAGGTGTCCGACAGAAGACCGGTCGGAGACTTCTGTGAACACCTGGAAGCCCAGCTGTCATGGACCTCTTTTCAGGGGGCACTGGTCGTCTGTGCCATGGACCACGGGGCGGCGGTCTATATTAAAAATTTTTATTGATTTTGTTTTTTATTATATATACCTAGCTGTATTGTTTTTATATATTACACTAAATAAAATGTTTTTATTTATAATTTATATTCTCTTTTACTTCTTTAATTACAAAATATAAAACGATACAATATAAAAGAATTTTATTGAATATAATACAATATAATATAAAACATCATTGAATTTTAGTCATTAAATTTACTCAATAAAGCAGACTTAAGATTAGCTAGCTTATGTTCGATTTCTTGTACCTCCTTTCTCGTTTCAACTACCGATCTGTTCAACTCCTCCAGCTCCTTCTCTTTCCGCTTCATGTACTCAGTCAATGAAGCGGCCTTTGTCTCTCTTTCATTCAGTACCATTTCTCGTCGCCGCTTTTCCTCCTTAACACTATTTATGGCTTCTCCTACTTGGTCCACTATCTTGGAATAATCGAATGGAGCAGCCGACAACCTTCGTGTGTACGATCGCTTCTTCGGCTTCATCGATATCGACTTCGATCCCGCCACCGCCATCGTAGAGGTGCTAGCCACAGGCTCCGCCATCGTTACCGTGGTAGCACCTCCAACACACCTCTCACCTTTAGCGGATGATGTGAAGGAATCGTTTGGAAAGAAGTTTTCCAATATATCAGCCAGCTCGGTTTCGTTCATATTTAGCTCAGCAGCTAAATCAACACCGTTACCCTGTTCTCTAGCACTCATCTTACCACACCGTACCCACTACAGTTTCAGTATATATTCCTTTCGCCCCTCTCCTTATGCCATCTCCACCTTACACATCCCTCCCCTTTTCCTATAGCTATTTATTGTCCCTCGCGTTCAGTATTCCTCAGTCGTTGTCGAGATATACCTCTTACCGCTAGCCGCTATGATTCCTTGTCCGGACTGTGATGCTTCCTTTACGCGATCTGATAATTTAAAAAGACATCGATTAACTTCTTGTCGGAAACGAGCACAGCTCCAACGTACATCGCCTCTACCGAAGAAAAAACTTAAAATTGCTATGCCTGCTGGTTCTTCTGACCGCTGGTGTGATACTTGTAACATTTACGTTCCACAACATTCCTACAACGGTCACCTTCGCAGCCTCAAGCATAAACAAACTTGCTGCTCTCCTCTTGAGGAAGGAATTACTTTCCTTTCGTCCGCGTTCGCTAACAGAATTGTGTCCTTTCGTATTTCATCCGCCAAGTTCTTCCTGTCGTATACCGACTTTTTCGCCGAAGTTTTCGACAAATGCTTGCGTGTTATTCGTAATCAGATACAACTGCATGACACGCTTAAACTAAATCTTGAACTTTTCGGACGGTATGTGCATGATGCTAAACAATTGGTTGACGTGAAATCCTTCAACACCAATAACAAAGTTGTCACTCAGTCGACGGATCTTTCCAATATTCTCCAAAGCTTCTTCGACGTTCTTGAGGGTAAAGCTTCTGAGTTTCAAGAACGAGAGTCAGGTAATTTATCATCCTCTCTTTATATATGTATTTCACTTGTATTTACTATTATTTCCTTCTTACAGGATGGGCTTTGGAAAGAGTCCTTTTCCTAGAACTAAATTGCAACAAGTACAATCCCCTTAGAGCTTCGTCTTACATTCCTCTACCTAAACAAATTGTACTTAAGAGAGCTGTTGTGAACGTACGAAACGATGACCAAGCCTGCTTTGCGTGGGCAATAACCTCGGCTTTGTATCCTGCTCAAGCCAACCCGCACAGAACGACTTCCTATCCTCATTACTCCCGCACGATGGACTATGACGGTATCGATTTTCCTATTAAATTAAACGACATTCCCAAGTTTGAAACGAAGAACCATTGTTCTGTGAATGTTTACGGGACTGAATACGTTTTGAAGGATGGAAAATGGATCTGGGAAATTGTTGGCCCCCTCTACTACTCGTCCGTCAAACGAAGGCTGCACATCAATTTACTCTTGCTACACGATGATCGAGGAAATAATCATTACTGTTGGATTAAGGATATGTCCCGTTTGCTCTCTCAACAACTCTCCAAAACAGAACATCGCAAATTCCTATGTGACGGCTGCTTGCAATACTTCAGCTCTGTGGCTCACCTGCACCGTCATCAGCGGAATGATTGCAACCACGTTTACACGACGCTGCCAACTGCTGATCTCCAATTGGATAAGATGGGTAGGCTCATCCCTAATAACGTTTTAAAATTTCAAAACTACCACAAATGTATCAAAGTACCTTTTGTTGTTTATGCAGACTTCGAAACCATATTGCGACCCATTCATACATGCTTTTCCGATCCTAACAAGACCTCCACCACACCTACCCACGAACATCAACCGCACTCGTTTGCTTACTTGATTAAGTGCTCTTTTGACGATTCCTTTTCAATATTCAGAACTTATAGAGGACCTGATTGTGCTAATCAATTTGTTAAAACTCTTGATCAAGACGTTTCTGATATTTATCACCGATTTTTAAAGACCCCCGTTCCTATGATACCCTTGACTGATGAAGAAATGCGACTTTTCTCTGAAACGACGTCCTGTAATATTTGCGAAGAGCCCTTCCTAATCGATGATGTAAAGGTTCGCGATCATTGTCATTTGACTGGTAAAGTTCGATTAGGGGCTGCTCATTCCAGATGTAACTTAAACTACAAACTACCCAACTTTGTGCCTGTATTCTTCCACAACCTCTCCGGTTACGATTGTCATTTATTTTTAAAAGAAATGGCTGTCAACGATGTTAAATTTAGCGTAATTGCTCAAAATAAAGAAAAATACGTTTCCTTTACCAAATTATTGCGAGTTGATACTGTTCCCGGTGTTTCAGATAACTCTACTCAAAACGTATTTGTTAAAATTCGATTTCTCGATTCCTTTCGTTTTATGGCTTCCTCCCTCGATAAACTGTCTGAAGAACTCGATCCTTCTCAATGCTTCCAAGTGAAGAAGTATTTTTCTGATCCTACACAATTTCAACTTGTGCGACGGAAAGGGATTTTCCCTTACTCCTACGTCGATGATATTACTAAACTTGACCAATCAACGTTCCCTCTCAAAGACGATTTTTTCGATAAATTAACATCTCTACCCATTTCCGATGAAGATTATGAAAGAGCTGCCACCGTTTGGAAAACCTTTAACTGCTCCACTCTCGGAGAATATTCTGACCTCTACTTGAAAACCGATGTCCTACTGTTAGCTGACGTGTTCGAGAATTTTCGTGAAATATGTATTTCCACTTACGCCTTGGACCCCGCTCAGTATTACACCGCTCCCGGGCTAGCGTGGGATAGCATGTTAAAATTCACTCGCGTTAATTTAGAACTTCTAACTGACATCGATATGTTAAAGTTTTTCCAAAAAGGGGTACGCGGAGGAATAAGTCAGTGTGTTCAAGGAATGCATTTCGCCAATAACCCACACCTTCCTGATTATGACGCATCTGCTCCCACTTCCTACATTATGTATTTGGATGCTACCAATTTGTATGGACACAGCATGAGTCAATACCTTCCCATATCCCATTTTCGTTGGCTCACCGATGCTGAAATTGATGAATTAAATGTTCTCGATTTACATGCTTCTTCTGAATACGGTTGTGTACTTGAAGTTGACGTTCAATATCCCCAAAACCTACACGATTTACATGCTGATCTTCCCTTTTTAGTTGAAAATATTATTTCTCCTGGTAATGCTAATGGCAGAGTCAAAAAATTGATTCCGAACCTTATGACTAAGACAAAGTATATTGTTCATTACCTACCGCTTAAACAGGCTCTCCAGAGCGGATTAAAATTACTTAAAGTGCATAGAGCTATTCAGTTTAAACAGTCACAATGGTTGGAACCTTTCATAGATTTGAATACTAGAAAACGCAATATGTGTAATAATAAGTTTGGGAAATCATTCTTTAAATTGATGAACAACAGTACTTTCGGGAAAACGATGGAGAACGTTGACAAACGAGTTGACGTCAAGTTAGTTACTCATTGGCAAAACGTTGGACGATACCTTGGTGCTGAAAGTTTAATAGCTAAACCCAATTTCAGAAATTCAAAAATTTTCACCCCCCATTTCGCAGCTATTCAGATGAACAAATTACACATTGTTTACGATAAACCGCTCTATGTAGGTTTCGCTATTTTGGATTTATCAAAAGTTGTTATGTATGACTTCTACTACGGCTTTCTTAAGCAAAAATATCAAGAAAATATTTCTTTGATGTATATGGATACTGATTCCTTCATTCTTAAAGTATTCACCGAAAATTTCTACAGAGATATGATTGAAAATATTCATCACTTCGACACTTCCAATTATCCCCATAATAATAGTTTCAATATCCCTATTACCTCTTCTGTTATTGGTAAATTTAAAGACGAATTCCCTAATAATCCCATTAAAGCATTCTATGGAACCGGAGCAAAAGCTTACTGCGTTGAAGCCGTTGATCAAATTGTTAAAAAAGCAAAAGGTGTCAAGAAAAATGTCATTAAATTACATCTTCAAATCGATGATTACCTACGCGTCATTAGAGATGACGCCACCATTCTTAAATGTATGAATGTTTTCGTTTCCGATCTGCATACTATGTTTACCCATATGAAAACGAAAGTAGCCCTCTCTCCCAGAGATGATAAACGTTTCTTAATTCCGAAAACAACGAATACTCTTCCTTGGGGACATTACAACATAAAAAACTCAAACAGTTCCCTTTCAAAGTTCGACGGTGCCGTTGATCGGTTTATACAAAATCTTCATCAACCGTATACCGACGACTTAACGGTTGGAGAATACTTTATTAAAAGACTTTTCGAAGCTTCGTCACTTCCACAGGACGCCATTGATAATATTTATGAACACCTACTGTAATACCTACTTGGAGTTCTGTTTAAGTATAGCTTACGCTGAAATGTCACTCAATGTAAATATTTTATCCTTAATATTGGTTGTATTGTATAAATAATAATAAAACGTTACTACACAACTTGTTTGTTTACTATTTTTATTCTACCAAATATGTTCCTCAACTTCACAAATAACATGTGTACCATTTCTACTATTACGATTTATTGTTTCAATAACATTAACAATGAATAAATTTTCTTATAATCTTCGATATTACTTGATGGCCATTTGCCTGAGTCAGGACCGCTCTGCCAGCCTGATGACGACCATTGATATTTGGACTTAATGTATACGGAAGCCGAAACAAGTTGATCAGTTTAATACACTTTTCCAAATTTTTCGGTTGTGCATAGTATGCTACATCCAGTATTAAGTCATCCACACACTTTAACAATGTAACATACATTTTCTTCACATTCATTACGGAGAACTTCTTATCCCGCATTAGAACTGATCCGTTTGTTAACATTTCTTTTAAAAAATATACGTCGTGTCGCATGAAATTATACTTTGTTTTATTTAAAATCATTTCCACATCATCAACGGTTATTTCCACTGTTTCACAGCAACCTTTTAGAAATTCATCCACCAATTCGTCACACCTTTGCTTTCTTTCGAATATGAAGTATAAAATATCGAACGATGTCTCTTGCGTTACAGTTAACCATTTGAATGCTTCCTTTGGTACTGCAACTCCCAACTTCGACAACACAACTTTAACTCTATCTAAATCGTTTGATAGTATTGCTCTTCGAAGGTTGAGAATGAGGACTTGCTTTTCTGCTTGATACAGCTCGTACGATAATGAATCCATTTTTATAAAAATTATACTTCAAAATCGTCAGGATCGCTCTCATCGACCACTAAGTAGCCTCCTATTACGATTTTATCGTATTCACCTTTTAATTCGAATTCTTCTGTCACGCTATCCAACTCTGACGCTACCAAATATCTTTTCAAAGATAATAAACCCTCTTTGAAAAATTTAACTTCAATTACGTAACTTTCAACCATTACTACGTCTTAAACGTTCAATGCAGCAACTAACGATACAACTGATTAAACTCATCACGTTTTATCTTATTTATAATCATACTTTGGGGAAGGGGTAAAGAAAATCAGTATTAACATTGCAGACTTTATTATCAGAAAAAAAACTGGGGATACATTACAAAACGTTCGTCTTATCAATCCAGCTGTTATGAGATTGGTTAAGCCCCAACCATTTGACGTAGACCATGTCACCTTTTCGTCTTAGTACACGTTCCACCAAATAAACATCTGGATATTTCGCTTTCTGTAGTTCCATACCATAAAATCCTCCTTTTATGTCTTCCCCTTTATCGTCCTTTAAGTATTACATAATTGGATGTGACAATTTTATGTAGCTAATCGTAAATAATTCGTTAGACCAATTCGAGGTATAACCTTTGCTAAACAATTCACGATGTTTACTTATTCGTACCCGGTCTCCAACTTTAAACTTAATTTCTCGTAAATCCACCTTCTTTGGATTGTTGTAAATACTTTCCAAAAGTGTTTCTTCGTTTCGTTTATTAACTTTGCTTGGTCTCATTCCTATAGTTCTGTGAACCGAATTGTTATATTCCTGTACTATATCTGGTAATAACTTCAACCATTTGTAGGATCCTTGTAAACTAAAGCGTTGCCACATTTTTGATTTTAGTGTTCGATTTACCCGCTCCACAACTGACGCTTTCTTGGTGCTATACGTTGAGTAATGGTTAATTTTATATTTTTGCATAACTCGTTTCACTTGTTCGTTGTAAAATTCTTTTCCCGTCAGTTTGCATATTCTTAGGAATACGTTTACTTCTTTTGAAAATTAACTGTAAAGCCCTTCCAACATATTCACCTGTTTTGCGTTTTACTGCTTGAGCCCACACAAATTTTGAAAAAACGTCTATTACAACCAAAATGTATCTGACACCTTTATTTTCTCTCGCATACGGAATCATTTCCACTAAATCGGCTTGATGAAGATCATCTAATCCTTTCACTATCACTTTACGACGTGTAAAATTAATTCTCGCAGGTTTATGCAGTTCTTTCACTAGTTCTTCTTTCACATTTAACATTTTCCTTATAATAATGAAGAACTACATGGACGGAGTTGCTGTTGTTGGTTTAGAACTGCTCGGTTTTGCACTACCTGTTCCTCTTTGTTGTTGTAGAGTATCTAGCCTTACTTTCAGCTCCTTTGCTTCTTTTTTTAGTGATTCCACCATTACCACTAATTCGTTTTTCAGATCATCTTTCTTTTTATTGGTTCGTTGAATTTCTTTCTCTGAAAATTCCTTAACATTTTTACACTCATCCTGAATCGCGATTTTAATTAATTCAAAACTGGTGTCTATATCATTTTTCATATCTTGCACAATTTCTGTCTTCAATTTCTTCGATACTTCTTCATCCCCTTTCCTAACAAACGCTTCTACATCTTTACGATCTAGTTTTACTTTTGTTGCAAGGACGTCCATTATTCCGACAGCATTCTTTTCTATTATATCGTTCACCTTGTTTGTTATTTCTTTATCCCTGTCAGTATTATATTTTTCAAGTTCTTTTTCCAAATTTTTAATCGCTAACTCTATATTATCACTAAAAGTTTTCATCATCGTTTCACCACTTTTGGAGACAGCTGTTTTCAATTCTTCTCGTAAATTCTTCATCCTTCTGACACCTTCACTGACAGCACGATCCTTTACCATTTCACACTCGATTCTGATATGCTCTTTTGTTAACCGATCTTTCTCATCTACATACATTTTAGTAGCTGCATGAAACCCAGCGGTAGGCTCGTTCAAATGTGTAATACGCTTATTAGCCACATCAACGAAATACAACACTTTATCGAATGCTTGTCTAATATCGGTTACATCATCTTGCGAAAACAGACGTTGCACCTTCTTCTCCAAATATCTCACATTCACAGCATCATGCTCCTGCTGAGGATCACCGATTCTTGTTAAGCGGTTATGATTGAAATCATGAACATTGCTGAATGCTTGCGAAAACAATCGTTTTGTTTCTAACGAACGTCCGAACTTATCAACCGTCATTGTCTAACTAATAAGCTTAATAATTTGTTTATACGATTATATTGCACTCACGCAACTCTTCTAAAATTGATAGAATTTCGTTTTCATGATTTGTATTGCCTGCTTGTTGAGAAGCAACCAATAACCTTAAACGATCACACAATTCATTAACGTCATCAAAATATTTGTATTCGATCGGTTTTTCGTTGTATGTCAACAACGACAATCCTCCACCTTTAGAAAATTTCGATGGTTGCTGTCTTAACTTGTAAACTGCTCCCGTACGTTTTAATATATCAGCGTAGTCTTTTCTTTCTTTAATCGATGTCGGATATTCAGAACGTAATTTGAAGAGTTGCTCGTATAATCCCACAGTACCTATGTATTTAAATTTTCCATCAATTACAACGTTTGGTCCATCAAAATCCACTTCAGAATCACCAATAAAAAATTTATTTGTGTTCCATTCGTATCGAACTTTATTAAGACGAGGATTCAGAACGTCTGCGTTAAATGTGTCACCATCATAGTCTTTAATAATTCCTTCTATATAGTCTCGAGGTAGAGGATCGAATTCTTCCAAATATTGCGCAAATCGAGAGCTATTAATATAGTCTATGTACGCTTTCTTCGCTTGTTGAAAGTCATCATTATCCTGGTCTGTGTTTTCATGACCCGTTGTTGGATCACTTTCATAAACACTTTCTTCCCTTAAGAATGAAGGAGCACCTGGTAGTAAGGTACCTGGAGCATTCGAAGGGTCAAGCTTTCTAATTTTTATTGGTGTTGACGAAGCTGGAACGTCACCTTTCCACCAATTACTCACTTCTGGCTTTAATTCTTTTTTGATCTCTTCACCCAGCTCTGATTTCAAGTTAGGAAGCGATTTTGTAAGTGGTTGATATGCTTGCTGCAACAGGAGATTCTGTCCTGCTGTCGATTCCTTTAACATTTGCAATTTCCTCTTTACCGCTTTCCTAACGTTGATTAGTTCTTTCTTTGCTTTTACATCCATGCTCTTGTCAAGGTTGTCTTTTAACAACTGATTGACTTTATATCACTTACATTAATATATATTTATCGAATCCTAAGCGATATCTTCCCTCATTTATACCACAATCTTTGTTTATCACTAGAAATCCAAACTTCTCTTTCCAACACTCTGCACAAATATTTTTAAATTGGTCAAAAGTCATGTCTGTAGTGACATGGTCTGCGAAGACGTGTTTGAGATTTAAATCATCCTGTTTAAACAGTATTATCAAATTTGCGTTATCTCTAATTAAATGTTTGGGAATCTGTGCATTTGTTTGATTTAAATAAAAAGTGTCGATTGAGTTATGTCTTCCCATACTAAAGTATTCCCTTATCTTATTTTGATTTTCATTCGCAACATCGTCAAAGATGAATATAGAATTAGGTCTTGTCTGTGATGGAGCAATTACATCGTCTGAGTCTCTATAGGGAAAATAACCAATTCCAGCAATTGGTTTCAATAATTCAGCTAAATACTTATATTTTGGTTGATACAATGACTTGGAATAAACGTATACGTTTGCGAACCGTAAACCGTTCGGTTGCTCCAAAAGTCCTATAATCACATTTGTTTTTCCACAATTTGAAGGTCCGGCGACAATGGCTCTTATTGTGGATGGTAGTAATGGACCCTGTCGATTTATATTCCTAGCAATATCGAAGTCACGATTGGTTATGGGTAGAGCAGATGGATGTTGTACTATCCGCATGTTTATTGACTATTAAACGGTTTACGCATTTGCTCTCGGATATATAAATTTAGAGTTAACAGTGTTTATGTAGGCAGTTCGTTCAGTATAGTGGAAGAGTTAACACTACACATGTTCCATGACACGAGGTTTTCTGAATAGCTTTATAGATAAATTACCTATTGAATTACACCTCCCAGGGTATAACTTTTGCGGTCCAGGGACTCGACTGGACAAACGATTAGCTCGAGGTGATATCGGTATAAATCCCCTTGACGAATCTTGTAAATTACACGATATTGCTTACAAAACTTTTCCAGACATTTCCCATCGTCGAATTGCTGATAAAGTTTTGGTGCAACAATCATTAGAAAGACTAAAGTCGTCGAACGCGTCTTTTGGTGAACGCTTGGCAGCTCTCACAGTTGCTTCAGCTATGAAGGGTAAAGAGAAACTTGGAATGGGGCACAAAAAGCGACGTCGTAAAGTTGGTGGTTTAATTCCGTTGCGAAAAATAAAGAAGAGAAGACGAACAAGAAAAGGAGGAGCTCTACCGTTTCGTAAGCTAGTGACAACTGCGAAAATTGCTCTTAAGAAAACGAAACCTCTCCAGCTGATACATGCTGCTAAAATAGCACTAAATACAATTCGCAAATTTGGAAAGCGATCTAAATCTCCCAGAATCATTCCTATTCCAAAGACAGGTGGTTTTCTACCGTTAATTCCGATTTTTGCTGGACTATCAGCACTTGGAGCTCTCTCTGGCGGTGCTGCTGGGATAGCTAAAGCTGTACGTGATGCGAAAACAGCACAACAACAGCTAGAAGAAGATAAACGTCATAATGCTTCAATGGAAGCTATTGCTCTTGGAAAAAATATTTCAGTACAACCTTTCCGTAAAGGCTTCGGTTTATACCTTAGACCTTATCAACAAAAAAAAAAAACGTAAAATTTTTCGTAAAGTTACCTAATCGTCCTTTGACAGATTTGGATTTAGTCAATTACATTAACTATTTACAAATTCCACATTTTCGGGGAATCTTTATGCGTAACGAATTACCCAGAAAAGTTAAAAGGTGTGAAAGTGGAATTGTTAATTTAGATTTAAACACAGGAACTGGTACACATTGGACAGCGTATGTAAAACGAAATAAAAAAGCTATGTACTTTGACAGTTTTGGAGATCTTCGTCCACCTAAAGAATTGGTTCAATATTTACAGTCTTCCGGACCTTGTGCTATTACTTATAACTACAATCGTGTTCAGAACCCCTCAGATTTTAACTGCGGCCATTTAGTTGTCCAATTCCTTAATGAGACTACGCAAACCTTTTCTTAAAAACAAACCACCAAACTAACTTCGTTGTAGTAGACAGAACGTCAAACCGAAAACATGTCATACACATTTACCTTGACTAATACAAAGTCGGAGCTGCAAATGATAATAAGTCCGCCAATTTTTTTAAGCGATGATGATGAATATCAAATTGCATTGTTAAATTTTGAAGCATATAACAGTATTCCGAATATCGATGAAACTAACAACAAATTCTACTTTGAAGGTTCTACACCACCAGTCGTTGTTCTTCCGGAAGGATCCTATGAAATCGATGATATTAATCATTATCTTCGCGAGAAATTGCGAGATACTGATGATGCTATTGAATTGTTTGGAGACAATACTACCTTAAAAAGCCATATAAAAAGCACCAAAAAAGTCAACTTCGCTCCTACAGATTCTCCCGCAAAGATATTGGGTTTTGAAAATAAGCTTCTACCATCACTTAAAGAGGTGTCTGATCATGTAGCTGACATTTTCAAAGTAAACACGATTTCAGTGATGTGTAACCTCGTAACTAACTCCTACATACATACCAGTGATGGTGCTAAAGGACTAGATGGACATATACTACATCAATTCTTTCCCAATGTACCCCCCGGATTTAAAATTGTTGAGAATCCTACGAATCTTATTTATTCATCAATCAACACTCGTGTCATCGACTACATTTCCCTTAAAATAGTTGATCAAGACGGTAATCTAGTTAATTTCCGTGGAGAGCGTGTCACAATAAGATTGCACTTACGAAAAGCGTAACATGGTAGTGCAATATAGCTGTCCCCAACGATATTCAAAGAAGAATAGTACTATAAAACTACTACCACAATCCCGGATGCTTATTTCGCCTACAACCATTAAGCGATTAACACCGCTCAATAAACAGTTCCTTAAATCTTTGGGGTTGCGATTGAAAAAGAGGAAACGGTAAAATGGTAGCAGAAATACTGAATGTTACCGAAAAAGCAGTCTTCGATAACGCTATAGTTAACGCTGATAAACATACTCATCAACCTTATGCGAATTCAACTTTCAGAAATAATGATACGATACGTATTCCAATAGAAAATGAAGATGTTTACACTTTGCCTTCTAGTAGTTTCCTATACATAGAGGGTCGTTTGCTTCTTAAAAAGGATGGAAAGGCAACTGCGAACACTTCTTTTATCCATAATGGAATTTTACACCTGTTTGATGAAATTCGTTATGAATTAGGTGGAAAAGTTATTGATCGAGTCCGTAATCCTGGCATGGTTACAACAATGAAAGGTTACGCATCTTACAACGAGAATGAAAGTAAACGTCTCAGCAACAGTGGATGGTTGCCTCCAACTTTAAGCGATCTACAAGGAATTAAGCTTAATTCTGTAAAACTAGTAGATTCCAACGGTTACTTCAACGTTTGTATTCCACTACGTATGATTTTTGGATTTGCTGAAGACTTCCGAAAAATAATATTAAACGTTCGACAAGAATTAGTTCTAGTTCGCAGCAGCACTGACAATAATGCTTTATATTGCTCAGCAACGCCACTTGAAGATGTAGTTGTACATTTGGATCAGATTTCTTGGAAAATTCCTCATGTATCTGTAGCAGATGCTGAACGTTTGAAATTGTTGCGTTATGTTGATCGAAATTTAAATATGGAACTTTCATTTCGGAGTTGGGAACTACATGAATATCCGCTACTTCCCAAATCGTATTCTCACAACTGGAATGTGAAAACAACGTCACAATTGGAAAAGCCTCGCTTCATTATTTTCGGATTTCAAACAGATAAAAGTAATAATCTTGCAACAAATATGAGTGCCTTCGATCACTGCAAACTAACCAATTTTAAAGTTCACTTAGGATCTACTATGTACCCGTATGATAATTTGAATTTAGATTTTGATACTTCCAGATTTGCCGTTTTATATGAAATGTATGCCAACTTCCAACAATCGTATTATGGCAGTGTAAGTGAACCCTTATTCGATCCTAAGCAATTTCTAGTCATTGCTCCTCTTGTAATAGTGGACTGTTCATATCAGAATGAAACTGTTAAATCTGGTAGTATAGATATACGTCTTGAGTTTCAAACTAAAGAAAATATACCAGACAAAACAGCAGCTTTCTGTTTAATAATACATGATCGTGTGATACGTTACAATCCATCCACAAGCTTAGTTCAAGAAGTATAACACACAACGATCACTTCCACAATTTAGTTTTCTTACCGGTACTGAACAGTGAGCACGATGACTTTCTTATTGGGCGTACAAGGTTTTCAGTGTAGTGAGAATCGATTTGTTTTTAAAGAAGTAGCTGTTGTTGCTCTAAAAGAAGAACCAGTTTATCATTTCACATTTGAACCACCATTTCCATGGGACGCTCTCCCCGTTCGTTACAGAAGTCAAAATCGTTGGTTAACAAGAAATTTTCATGGGTTATATTGGGATAACGGCGATCTTCCGTACTCTACGCTTTATGATAGAATTTACTCCATATTGATGGAGTCAACAGTTGTATATGTTAAAGGATTACAAAAGATGATGTGGTTGCAGGAATTCTTTCCTACTGTTAACTTTGATGTTTAAGAAAACCTGCCGTACCGAAATGTCGGTACGGAAAATAAAGGTCAAGTATGGCTGACGACGCATTCTACCACAAGACATATGTAAATAAACTTTTTATAAAAAGCAAATACGCACACTATCGTAAATGGCTGTAGAGTGAGGTGTGGATACTTTCTGATCAACACCTGTATACCAGCAGCACTTTGCTAACCAAACTGTGCATATTTCAATAACAATCATAATAGGTAATAAACTTTGTATAAAAAGCAAATACGCACACTACCGTAAATGGCTGACGACGCATTCTACCATAAGACAAATGCAAATAAACTTTGTATAAAAAGCAAATACGCACACTAGCGTAAATGGCTGACGGCGCATTCTACCACAAGACATATGCAAATAAACTTTGTATAAAAAGATGCGCCGTCAGCCATGTTTGCTAGTATGCGTATTTGTGTTCGGACTTAGTTTAGCGGCTAGAACTGTTACAATTCTCTGTCAGCAGAATTTAGATTCTGCTGTACAGAGTGTGATTCTTTCCGAATTGAACATAATACAGAGTGTTCCCACAACTTCCCCCATTACAGACATTCTCTAAGTTTCGTTGGAAGCAAATTGTTCTTCATGGAAGACTAAACATTTTTTTTATTCAGACATTTTCTCCCTATCATCTACCCTTCATACACTTTTCGAGGGTTAAAGTATGAGGGTGAAACATGTTAAAAAAATATTTCTCGACTTTTCAGCAGCGGATTCTCTTCTCAACCCCTTTTTCACCTCATTTTTCATCCCTTGCATACCTGTACACAAACTTGTGACCTTGACACTTTTTCCATATAACTTCTTATTATCTCCAACACGCTGTACTGTATTCTTTACAATACTTATGAGCAAAGGCTTCAACTCTTCCGATCCGTTATGTTTTCATAAACCTACCTTTCAATTACTATGTATACTTTCTGATTAACACCTGTATACCAGCAGCACTTTGCTGACCAAACTGTGACTGTGCATATTTCAATAACAATAAGAGAATTGTAACAGTTCTACCTGCCAAACCAAGTCGGAACACAAATACACATACTAGCGTAAATGGTTGACGGCGCATTCTACCATAAGATATATGTAAATATACTTTGTATAAAAAACTAATACGCACAAATGGCTGACGACGCATTCTACCACAAGACATATGCAAATAAACTTTGTATAAAAAGCAAATACGCATACTAGCGTAAATGGCTGTAGAGTGAGGTGTGGAAACTTTCTGATTAACACCTGTATACCAGCAGCACTTTGCTGACCAAACTGTGCATATTTCAATAACAATCATAATAGGTAATAAACTTTGTATAAGAAGCAAATACGCACACTAGCGTAAATTGCTGACGACGCATTCTACCACAAGACATATGCAAATAAACTTTGTATAAAAAGCAAATACGTACACTAGCGTAAATGGCTGACGGCGAATTCTACCATAAGACATATGTAAATAAACTTTGTATAAATAGCTGTAATTTATTGTAATAAAGTCAGTCAGGATTAGACCGGACTCGCTTATAATTGGATCCTGAAACACGCTTCCAATTCATCGGTCCTTATCAGGACCACCCTGGCTCTACGCGCACCTTTTTGGTAGCAATCACGTCATGTATGTTACAATGTAGCGGACCTCTGCTTTTCTGTCACAGCTGCAGAATTTATCATTGCGATGTCGTAAACCAGTGCTGCCGACCTTGTCGTCAGGGGATTCAATCGTACCTCTGCGAAAAGTCGGGCTTTGTTTACGAGATCGAAGATACGCACACGCTGTACTGTATTCTTTGCAATACTTACGAGCAAAGGCGTCAACTCTTCCGATCCATTATGTTTTCATAAACCTACCTTTTAATTACTACGCCATTACCTGTCCCCTCTCCTACACCTTCCTTTTGCTTTTTAAAGACTTGTGACCTTGACACACTTTCCATACTACTTTCTTATTATCCCCAAACTCTACCTTAATCTTATATCTCAAACGTCTACTACCTTTTGTTTCTATATTTATTTCTTAACGCAAATATATACATGTTTGCTTCATATGCCTGTACCTTACACTTTTCTCCACTTCCTCTACATTATCATGTAAAAGGATTTAAGAATCGTAAACTTCAGACGACTGCAGACGTATTTAATTTCACATGTACATATGTTTCAACTCATTGTGAAGCATTCGACCACTACATACAGACAAGTTTAAAGTCAATGACCTTGACCTTAAGTAACCTCTCCTCCTCTGAATTAGAACCGGTCATCTTACACTACTTGATATAAAGTCAATCAGTTGTTAAAAGACAACCTTGACAAGAGCATGGATGTAAAAGCAAAGAAAGAACTAATCAAAGTTAGGAAAGCGGTAAAGAGGAAATTGCAAATGTTAAAGGAATCGACAGCAGGACAGAATCTCCTGTTGCAGCAAGCATATCAACCACTTACAAAATCGCTTCATAACTTGAAATCAGAGCTGGGTGAAGAGATCAAAAAAGAATTAAAGCCAGAAGTGAGTAATTGGTCGAAAGGTGACGTTCCAACTTCGTCAACACCAATAAAAATTAGAAATCTTAACCCTTCGAATGCTCCAGGTACCTTACTTCCAGGTAATCCTTCATTCTTAAGGGAAGAAAGTGTTTATGAAAGAGACCCAACAACGGGTCATGAAAACACAGACCAGGATAATGATGACTTTGAACAATTGAAGAAAGCGTACATAGGCTATATTAATAGCTGTCGAGTTGCTCAATATTTGGAAGAATTCGATCCTCTACCTCGAGAATATATAGAAGGAATTATTAAAGACTATGATGGTGACACATTTAACGCTGACGTTCTGAGTCCTCCTCTTGATAAAGTTCGATACGAATGGAACAGAAATAAGTTTTTTATTGGTGATTCTGAAGTGGATTTTGATGGACCAAACGTTGTAATTGATGGAAAATTTGAATACATAGGTACTGTGGGATTATACGAGCAACTCTTCAAATTACGTTCTGAATATCGGACATCGATTAAAGAAAGAAAAGACTACGCTGATATATTAAAACGTACGGGAGCAGTTTACAAGTTAAGACAGCAAACATCGAAATTTTCTAAAGGTGGAGGATTGTCGTTGTTGACTTACAACGAAAAACCGATCGAATACAAATATTTTGATGACGTTAATGAGTTGTGTGATCGTTTAAGGTTATTGGTTGCTTCTCAACAAGCAGGCAACACAAATCATAAAAACGAAATTCTATCAATTTTAGAAGAGTTGCGTGAGTGCAATATAATCGTATAAACAAATTATTAAGCTTATTAGTTAGACAATGACGATTGATAAGTTCGGACGTGTGTTAGAAAAAAAACGATTGTTTTCGCAAGCATTCAGCAATGTTCATGATTTCAATCATAACCGCTTAACAAGAATCGGTGATCCTCAGCAGGAGCATGATGCTGTGAATGTGCGATTTTTGGAGAAGAAGGTGCAACGTCTGTTTTCGCAAGATGATGTAACCGATATTAGACAAGCATTCGATAAAGTGTTGTATTTCGTTGATGTGGCTAATAAGCGTATTACCCATTTGAACGAGCCTACCGCTGGGTTTCATGCAGCTACTAAGATGTATGTAGATGAGAAAGATCGGTTAACAAAAGAGCATATCAGAATCGAGTGTGAAATGGTAAAGGATCGTGCTGTCAGTGAAGGTGTCAGAAGGATGAAGGATTTACGAGAAGAATTGAAAACAGCTGTCTCCAAAAGTGGTGAAGTGATGATGAAAACTTTTAGTGATAATATAGAGTTAGCCATTAAAAATTTGGAAAGAGAACTTGAAAAATATAATACTGAGAGGGATAAAGAAATAACAAACAAGGTGAACGATATAATGGAAAAGAATGTTGTCGGAATCATGGACGTCTTTTCAACAAAAGTAAAACTAGAGCGTAAAGATGTAGAAGCGTTTGTTAGGAAAAGGGATGAAGAAGTATCGAAGAAATTGAAGACTGAAATTGTGCAAGATATGAAAAATGATATAGACACCAGTTTTGAATTAATTAAAATCGCGATTCAGGATGAGTGTAAAAAAGTTAAGGAATTTTCAGAGAAAGAAATTCAACGAACCAATAAAAAGAAAGATGATCTGAAAAACGAATTAGTGGTAATGGTGGAATCACTAAAAAAGGAAGCAAATGAGCTGAAAGTAAGGCTAGATACTCTACAACAACAAAGAGGAACAGGTAGTGCAAAATCGAGCAGTTCTAAACTAACAACAGCAGCTCCGTCCATGTAGTTCTTCATTATTATAAGGAAAATGTTAAATGTGAAAGAAGAACTAGAGAAAGAACTGCATAAACCTGCGACAATTAATTTTACACGTCGCAAAGTGATAGTGAAAGGATTAGATGATCTTCATCAAGCCGATTTAGTGGAAATTATTCCGTATTCGAGAGAAAATAAAGGTGTCAGATACATTTTGGTTGTAATAGACGTTTTTTTCAAAATTTGTATGGGCTCAAGCAGTAAAACGCAAAACAGGTGAATATGTTGGAAGGGCTTTACAGTTAATTTTCAAAAGAAGTAAACGTATTCCTAAGAATATGCAAACTGACTTGGGAAAAGAATTTTGGAACGAACAAGTGAAACAAGTTATGCAAAAATATAAAATTAACCATTACTCAACGTATAGCACCTAGAAAGCGTCAGTTGTGGAGAGGGTAAATCGAACACTAAAGTCAAAAATGTGGCAACGCTTTAATTTGCAAGGATCCTACAAATGGTTGAAGTTATTATCAGATATAGTACAGGAATATAACAATTCGGTTCACAGAACTATCGGAATGAGACCAAGCAAAGTTAATAAACGAAACGAAGAAACACTTTTGGGAAGTATTTACAACAATCCAAAGAAGGTAGATTTACGAGAAATTAAGTTTAAAGTTGGAGACCGGGTACGAATAAGTAAACATCGTGAATTGTTTAGCAAAGGTTATACCCCGAATTGGTCTAACGAATTATTTACGATTAGCTACATAAAATTGTCACATCCAATTATGTATTACTTAAAGGATGATAAAGGGGAAGACATAAAAGGAGGGTTTTATGGTATGGAACTACAGAAAGCGAAATATCCAGATGTTTATTTGGTGGAACGTGTACTAAGACGAAAAGGTGACATGGTTTACGTCAAATGGTTGGGGCTTAACCAATCTCATAACAGCTGGATTCATAAGACGAACGTTTTGTAATGTATCCCCAGTTTTTTTTTCTGATAATAAAGTCTGCAATGTTAATAATGATTTTCATTACCCCTTCCCCAAAGTATGATTATAAATAAGATAAAACGTGACGAGTTTAATCAGTTGTAATCGTCAGTTGCTGCATTGAATGTTTAAGACGTAGTAATGGTTGAAGGTTACATAATTGAAGTTAAATTTTTCAAAGAGGGTTTATTATCTTTGAAAAGATATTTGGTAGCGTCAGAGTTGGATAGCGTAACAGAAGAATTCGAATTAAAAGGTGAATATGATAAAATCGTAATAGGAGGCTACTTAGTGGTCGATGACAGCGATCCTGACGATTTTGAAGTATAATTTTTATAAAAATGGATTCATTATCGTACGAGCTGTATCAAGCAGAAAAGCAAGTCCTCATTCTCAACCTTCGAAGAGCAATACTATCAAACGATTTAGATAGAGTTAAAGTTGTGTTGTCGAAATTGGGAGTTGCAGTACCAAAGGAAGCATTCAAATGGTTAACTGTAACGCAAGAGACATCGTTCGATATTTTATACTTCATATTCGAAAGAAAGCAAAGGTGTGACGAATTGGTGGATGAATTTCTAAAAGGTTGCTGTGAAACAGTGGAAATAACCGTTGATGATGTCGAAATGATGTGGATAACTTAATACTGGATGTAGTATACTACGCACAACCGAAAAATTTGGAAAAGTGTATTAAACTAATCAACTTGTCTCGGCTTCCGTATACATTAAGTCCAAATATCAATGGTCATCATCAAACAGTGCTGCAATGGATAGAAGAAAATATTTTAAGAGAAGGAACGGAGAAAGCTGCAGGCTGGCAGAGCGGTCCTGACTCAGGCAAATGGCCATCAAGTAACATCGAAGATTATAAGAAAATTTATTCATTGTTAATGTTATTGAAACAATAAATTGTAACAGTAGAAATCGTACAGATGTTATTTGTGAAGTTGAGGAATATATTTCGCAGGATAAAAATAGTAAACAAACAAGTTGTGTAGTAACGTTTTATTATTATTTATACAATACAACCAATATTAAGGATAAAATATTTACATTGAGTGACATTTCAGCGTAAGCCATATTTAAACAGAACTCCAAGTAGGTATTACAGTAGGTGTTCATAAATATTATCAATGGCTTCCTGTGGAAGTGACGAAGCTTCGAAAAGTCTTTTAATAAAGTATTCTCCAACCGTTAAGTCGTCGGTATACGGTTGATGAAAATTTTGTATAAATCGATCAACGGCACCGTCGAACTTTGAAAGGGAACTGTTTGAGTTTTTTATATTGTAATGTCCCCAAGGAAGAGTATTCGTTGTTTTCGGAATTAAGAAACGTTTATCATCTTTGGGAGAGAGGGCTACTTTCGTTTTCATATGGGTAAACATAGTATGCAGATCGGAAACGAAAACGTTCATAGATTTAAGAATGGTGTCGTCATCTCTAATGACGCGTAGGTAATCATCGATTTGAAGATGTAATTTAATGACATTTTTCTTGACACCTTTTGCTTTTTTAACAATTTGATCAACGGCTTCAACGCAGGAAGCTTTTGCTCCGGTTCCATAGAATGCTTTAATGGGATTATTAGGGAATTCGTCTTTAAATTTTCCAATAACAGAAGAGGTAATCGGGATATTGAAACTATTATTATGGAGATAATTGGAAGTGTCAAAGTGATGAATATTTTCAATCATATCTCTGTAGAAATTTTCGGTGAAAACTTTAAGAATGAAGGAATCAGTATCCATGTACATCAAAGAAATATTTTCTTGATATTTTTGCTTAAGAAAGCCGTAGTAGAAGTCATACATAACAACTTTTGATAAATCCAAAATAGTGAAACCTACATAGAGCGGTTTATCGTAAACAATGTGTAATTTATTCATCTGAATAGCTACGAAATGGGGGGTGAAAAGTTTTGAATTTCTGAAATTGGGTTTAGCTATTAAACTTTCAGCACTAAGGTACCGTCCAACGTTTTGCCAATGAGTAACTAACTTGACGTCAACTCGTTTATCAACGTTCTCCGTCGTTTTTCCGAAAGTACTGTTGTTCATCAATTTAAAGAATGATTTCCCAAACTTATCATTACACATATTGCGTTTTCTAGTATTCAAATCTATGAAAGGTTTCAACCATTGTGACTGTTTAAACTGAATAGCTCTATGCACTTTAAGGAATTTTAATCCGCTCTGGAGAGCTTGTTTAAGCGGTAGGTAATGAACAATATACTTTGTCTTAGTCATAAGGTTCGGAATCAATTTTTTGACTCAACCATTAGCATTACCAGGAGAAATAATATTTTCAACTAAAAAGGGAAGATCAGCATGTAAATCGTGTAGGTTTTGGGGATATTGAACGTCAACTTCAAGTACATAACCGTATTCAGAAGAAGCATGTAAATCGAGAACATTTAATTCATCAATTTCAGCATCGGTGAGCCAACGAAAATGGGATATGGGAAGGTATTGACTCGTGCTGTGTCCATACAAATTGGTAGCATCCAAATACATAATGTAGGAAGTGGGTGCAGATGCGTCATAATCAGGAAGGTGTGGGTTATTGGCGAAATGCATTCTTTGAACACACTGACTTATTCCTCCGCGTACCCCTTTTTGGAAAAACTTTAACATATCGATGTCAGTTAGAAGTTCTAAATTAACGCGAGTGAATTTTAACATGCTATCCCACGCTAGCCCGGGAGCGGTGTAATACTGAGCGGGGTCCAAGGCGCAAGTGGAAATACATATTTCACGAAAATTCTCGTACACGTCAGCTAACAGTGGGACATCGGTTTTCAAGTAGAGGTCAGAATACTCTCCGAGAGTGGAGCAGTTAAAGGTTTTCCAAACGGTGGCAGCTCTTTCATAATCTTCATCGGAAATGGGTAGAGATGTTAATTTATCGAAAAAATCGTGTTTGAGAGGGAACGTTGATTGGTCAAGTTTAGTAATATCGTCGACGTAGGAGTAAGGGAAAACCCCTTTCCGTCGCACAAGTTGAAATTGTGTAGGATCAGAAAAATACTTCTTCACTTGGAAGCATTGAGAAGGGTCGAGTTCTTCAGACAGTTTATCGAGGGAGGAAGCCATAAAACGAAAGGAATCGAGAAATCGAATCTTAACAAATACGTTTTGAGTAGAGTTATCTGAAACACCGGGAACAGTATCAATTCGCAATAATTTGGTAAAGGAAACGTATTTTTCTTTATTTTGAGCAATTACGCTAAATTTAACATCGTTGACAGCCATTTCTTTTAAAAATAAATGACAATCGTAACCGGAGAGGTTGTGGAAGAATACAGGCACAAAGTTGGGTAGTTTGTAGTTTAAGTTACATCTGGAATGAGCGGCCCCTAATCGAACTTTACCAGTCAAATGACAATGATCGCGAACCTTTACATCATCGATTAGGAAGGGCTCTTCGCAAATATTACAAGACGACGTTTCAGAGAAAAATCGCATTTCTTCATCAGTCAAGGGTATCATAGGAACCGGGGTCTTTAAAAATCGGTGATAAATATCAGAAACGTCGTGATCAAGAGTTTTAACAAATTGATTAGCACAATCAGGTCCTCTATAAGTTCTGAATATTGAAAGGGAATCGCCAAAAGAGCACTTAATCAAGTAAGCAAACGAGTGCGGTTGATGTTCGTGGGTAGGTGTGGTGGAGGTCTTGTTAGGATCGGAAAAGCATGTATGAACGGGTCGCAATATGGTTTCGAAGTCTGCATAAACAACGAAAGGTACTTTGATACGTTTATGGTAGTTTTGAAATTTTAAAACGTTATTAGGGATGAGCCTACCCATCTTATCCAATTTTAGATCAGCAGTTGGCAGCGTCGTGTAAACGTGGTTGCAATCATTCCGCTGATGACGGTGCAGGTGAGCCACAGAGCTGAAGCATTGCAAGCAGCCGTCACATAGGAATTTGCGATGTTCTGTTTTGGAGAGTTGTTGAGAGAGCAAACGGGACATATCCTTAATCCAACAGTAATGATTATTTCCTCGATCATCGTGTAGCAAGAGTAAATTGATGTGCAGCCTTCGTTTGACGGACGAGTAGTAGAGGGGACCAACAATTTCCCAGATCCATTTTCCATCCTTCAAAACGTATTCAGTCCCGTAAACATTCACAGAGCAATGGTTCTTCGTTTCAAACTTGGGAATGTCGTTTAATTTAATAGGAAAATCGATACCGTCATAGTCCATCGTGCGGGAGTAATGCGGATAGGAAGTCGTTCTGTGCGGGTTGGCTTGGGCGGGATACAAAGCTGAGGTCATTGCCCACGCAAAGCAGGCTTGGTCATCGTTTCGTACGTTCACAACAGCTCTCTTAAGTACAATTTGTTTAGGTAGAGGAATGTAAGATGAAGCTCTAAGGGGATTGTACTTGTTGCAATTGAGTTCTAGGAAAAGGACTCTTTCCAAAGCCCATCCTGTAAGAATGAAATAATAGTAAACACAAGTGAAATATATATATAAAGAGAGAATGATAAATTACCTGACTCTCGTTCTTGAAACTCAGAAGCTTTACCCTCAAGAACGTCGAAGAAGCTTTGGAGAATATTGGAAAGATCCGTCGACTGAGTGGCAACTTTGTTATTGGTGTTGAAGGATTTCACGTCAACCAATTGTTTAGCATCATGCACATACCGTCCGAAAAGTTCAAGATTTAGTTTAAGCGTTTCATGCAGTTGTATCTGATTACGAATAACACGCAAGCATTTGTCGAAAACTTCCGCGAAAAAGTCGGTATACGACAGGAAGAACTTGGCGGATGAAATACGAAAGGACACAATTCTGTTAGCGAACGCGGACGAAAGGAAAGTAATTCCTTCCTCAAGAGGAGAGCAGCAAGTTTGTTTATGCTTGAGGCTGCGAAGGTGACCGTTGTAGGAATGTTGTGGAACGTAAATGTTACAAGTATCACACCAGCGGTCAGAAGAACCAGCAGGCGTAGCAATGTTAAGTTTTTTCTTCGGCAGAGGCGATGTACGTTGGAGCTGTGCTCGTTTCCGACAAGAAGTTAATCGATGTTTTTTAAATTATCAGATCGCGTAAAGGAAGCGGCTAGCGGTAACAGGTATATCTCGACAACGACTGAGGAATACTGAACGCGAGGTACAATAAATAGCGATTGGAAAAGAGGAGGGATGTGTAAGGTAGAGAGGGTATAAGGAGAGGGGCTAAAGGAATATATACTGAAACTGTAGAGGGTACGGTGTGGTAAGATGAGTGCTGAACAAAAGGGTAACGGTGGTGATTTAGCTGCCGAGCTAAATATGAACGAAACCGAGCTGGCTGATATATTAGAAAACTTCTTTCCAAACGATTCCTTCGCATCATCCGCTAAAGGTGAGGGCTGTGTTGGAGGTGCTACTACGGTAACGATGTCTGAGCCTGTGGCTAGCACCTCTACGATGGCGGTGGCGGGAACGAAGTCGATATCGATGAAGCCGAAGAAGCGATCGTACACACGAAGGTTGTCGGCTGCTCCATTCGATTATTCCAAGATAGTGGACCAAGTAGGAGAAGCCATAAATAGTGTTAAGGAGGAAAAGCGGCGACGAGAAATGGTACTGAATGAAAGAGAGACAAAGGCCGCTTCATTGACTGAGTACATGAAGCGGAAAGAGAAGGAGCTGGAGGAGTTGAACAGATCGGTAGTTGAAACGAGAAAGGAGGTACAAGAAATCGAACATAAGCTAGGTAACCTTAAGTCTGCTTTACTGAGTAAATTTAATGACTAAAATTCAATGATGTTTTATATTATATTGTATTATATTGTAACGACTTTTCTAGTAGAACTTATTTATTTAACGGATATTTATTTTACAACTATTTATTTAACACTTAAACACTAATGGAATACTTAAACACTAATAACAATTCAACGACTTATTTATATCACAAGGAAAATGCGTATTTATATCACTATGTATCGTAGTTCGGTATTTATATCACTCGTTCGGAAGCTCACTGTAAACTGACTGACTACTGGCCACGTCAACAGGTATTTATACTGATTAGGAACAATCCAGAAAGTTCCAGAATTACATACTAGACTTTACTGGAGTGCCTATTGTGTTCATCTAATTTATGGCCTTGTTTATCGTCATCAAAGCGCCGACCGACGCCGGCATTCTTTGAGCTCCGCCCATCCGCCGCCGGGTCCTGTCGCCGCTATCGCACACATACGCTCGCCGCACTGCTCGCTCTCGCATACATATACGCTCGTTACACTGCCCGCTCTCGCACACATTTACGTTCATTACACTGCCCCCTCCTTAAGGGTGATCCGTCCCGGATCACATTCTGCCGTCCCTTCAAAGGATCATGCCGGTACTTGCAATTCTGTCCCCTAAGGCACCCAGTCGTCATATGGAAGTAGCAATCCACCGTCCTTGGCTGTGCGGGATCTCGTTGGGGATTATTGGTGTATACCGTTATTTCTACGCCGCTCCACCGGAACAGGACCACCAACATGCTCCGCACCACTCTCCAGTTCAGTCCATCCAACCCACATCCTATCCTTGGCATGGCTAATTTTGTGGTATCCGTGGATAGCAGTTCATCTCTTAGTTCCACCAACGAATTCCATAACGAGCGGTAGGTGGGATTTTCAGACGACGCCTCCTTAGTAACCAGGTGGTAAATGGATCGGTTCCCGTCCACCAGAATAAGCACTTTCTTTTCATCTCCAAGTTGGTCCCGCAGCTCTGGCAAGCGGCCAAACTTCTTCTTGAATACGGTGGCAATACCGCGATCCATCTTCAAGTCTTTGGCCACACAATGAACCAGCGAGTCCGAAGCAGTAAACAAATCATCGGATCTCTCGGAGGTGACACCAAATCTGGAGTTCGCATAAAAGCTCGGCGTGGCCACAAACTCGTCATACTGGGGATCCGGAGAACGAGCTTGCATAAGCCTGATCCGTGCTTCTTCGTGATTGTCACCGGCATATGGGGCCAAACGGTTAAAATGGACAACCTTCGGTTTTCCATTTGGTGTGCGTCGAATCCGGTAAATAACGTCATTTATTCTCTTGACGATTGTATATGGACCTTCCCAGTGCTGCTGTAGCTTCGGCGAAAGACCTTTACGGGGCTGTGGATTGTATAACCACACCATGTCTCCCTCCTGGAAACCTCCATCAGTGGCCCCATATATCGTAAGTGTCCTTCATGCGGTCGCTAGCTATCTGCATCCGGGAACGTACTTCCTCATGGATATCGTCAAGTCTTCTGCGAAGATCACTAACGTAATCTTCTCCGGCAACGTCCTCACCAGGTTTGCAGCCAAATTTCAGGTCACATGGTAACCGTAGCTCCCGACCAAACAGTACTTTTGCTGGTGTTTGTCCAGTAGTTTCGTGAATCGATGATCGATATGCCATAAGAAACAGTGGCAGATGGCGATCCCAGTCTCTTTGGTGTTTGGAGACCACTTTGGACAAGTACTTGTTAATGGTCCTGTTCATTCGCTCGACCATGCCGTCTGATTGAGGATGCAGAGGTGTTGTCCGGGTTTTGTGAATGCCTAAAGTCTTGCAGATTTCTTGGAACACGGCGGACTCAAAATTCCGACCCTGATCAGAATGAAGCTCCATGGGCACGCCGTAGCCGGTTCGGTGGTTTACGAGCTCCTCCGCTACTGTCGTGGCTGTCTGATTTGGGAGTGCGTACGCTTCAACCCATTTCGTGAAGTAGTCCATTGCCACCAGGATGTATTTATTGCCACCATCGGTCTCTGGAAACGGTCCTGCGATGTCAATGGCAATCCGTTCGAATGGACTGCCGACATTGTACTGGCGCATAGGAGCACGCCGTCGTCTTTGCGGTCCTTTGCTGGCTGCACAAGTTGTGCACTTCTTGCACCAGTCTTCAACGTCCTTTTTGCAATTGACCCAGTAAAACCGCTCACGGACTCTTCCAAGGGTCTTGTTAACACCAAAATGTCCCCCCGAAGCATCGTCATGGAGGCACTTCAAGACTTCCCTTACCAGGCTCTTCGGTACAAGCAATTGACGTTTGCTCTCAGTACCATCCTGGTTTTCCACTATTCGCTTCAGGAGTCCATCTTCCTCAACAATGGAGTCCCATTGGGCCCACAACGATTTTACCTCCCCAGATTTAGCGGCGATCTCTTGCCAGATCGGTCGGCTGCCTTCATTCTTCCATTTCCGAAACAAGCTCAGGACCGGATCAGAACCCTGTTCCGTCTTGATGTTATCAGGATGCCATTGTTCATCCGTGACGGTTATCCTCCGGACTTCTTCATGTTCCTCCAGGCGCTTGCAGTGCTTGCAGTTTTCGGAACATGGTCTTCTGGATAAGGCATCCGCGTTCTTATGGCTATTTCCAGCTCGATGTTCTATGTCGAAGTCGTACTCTTGGAGTTTTTCTATCCAACGCGCGACTTGACCCTCTTCTTGAAACTCAGTAACCACCGTAAAGCAGCATGATCTGTTCGGAGCAGGAACTTCCTTCCATACAAGTACTTATAAAAGTGCTCCACGCTCTTTACTACTGCCAGTAGTTCTCGTCGGGTTACACAGTTTCGTTCGGGCTTGGATAGGGTCTTGCTGAAATAGCCGATGACTTTTTCCTCTCCGTGTTGTATTTGTGAGAGTACTGCGCCTAACCCAACATTGCTAGCGTCGGTGTCCAGAACAAATTTCCCCTCTGGTATCGGATAACTCAACACGGGTGTGGAAACGAGAACTTGCTTTAACTTTTCGAAGGCAGATTGGCAGTCCGGTTCCCAGCAGAATGGTCTGCCACTTTCGGTTAGTCGAGTCAATGGCTTGGCAATATTGGAAAATCCAGGAACGAAGCGTCTATAGTAAGTACACAGGCCAAGGAAGCTTCTGACCTGATGTACGTCAGTAGGTACTGGCCATTCTTGTACAGCTGTGATCTTCTGCTGATCGACTGAAACGCCGGTCTTCGTGACTACGTGCCCCAAGTAATTCACTGTCTCTTGAAATAGCTGGCATTTCTTGGTGCTTAATTTAAGGTTGACATCACGCAGCCTTCGAAATACCTCTTCCAAGTTTTTCAGGTGATCGTCGAAGTCTTTTTCGATCACGATTATGTCGTCAAGGTATACGAGGCAAGTTTTCCCAATCAAACCGTTCAAGGCCGTCTCCATGAGTCGTTCAAATGTGGCTGGCGCATTACATAACCCGAACGGCATCACGTTGAACTGCCACAGCCCGGTTCCGATCGAAAATGCCGTCTTCTCTTTGGCCTCAGGATGCAGGTCCACTTGCCAGTATCCACTTTTAAGGTCTAGCGTTGAGAATATTGTCGACCCAGCAAGCGTGTCCAAGGTATCATCGATGCGTGGCAAGGGGTAGCTCATTTCAATATTAAATAAAATTCTTTTATATTGTATCGTTTTATATTTTGTAATTAAAGAAATAAAAGAGAATATAAATTATAAATAAAAACATTTTATTTATTTTAATATACAAAAACAATACAGCTAGGTACATAATAAAAAAACAAATTCAATGAAATGTTTTAAAATAGACCGCCGCCCCGTGGTCCATGGCACAGACGACCAGTGTCCCCTGGAAAGAGCTCCACGACAGCTGGGCTTCCAGGTGTTCGCAGAAGGCTCCGAGCGGCCATCTGTCGGACACTTTCCACAACGTCAACCCTCCAGGAGTGGTACTCTCGAAAATCATGGTGTCCACCCTTATATTGATACCAGTTGGCACGGAGCCAAGAAACAATACTGTATACTGAACCATTTTGTTGGTGTTGTATTTGATGTTGTATTATTGCTAAGACAGTGTTAGCGATCTGTGCTGAACGTTGAGAAAACTTGAGTATTTATACAATTTCGAGGAGGAGGATATGAGTGGGGTAAAGTTAAGATCGATACAAGTGTGTGCGAAGAAGGACTGATACATGGCTCATGTAGCGTGTGAACCATTGCTTATTCAGCAAATAGAAATAGGTTACATGTATAGTAATGTTATGAACCTACGGATAGACATGGTGTTTGGTATCATCTCATACATACATAAAAGTTCAGATACATGGCTCATCTAGCGTGTGAACCATTGCTGATTCAGCAAATGGAAATAGGTTACATGTTTTCATGTAAAACAAAGGTAGATCAGATATTGTTGGTGGGGGAGAGGAGTAATGTCATGATTGCTTACTCAGCAAATAGAAATAGGTTACATGTTTTCATGTAAAACAAAGGTTGATCAGATATTGTTGGCTACTCCTAGTGTACACTTCAATTTCTCAATAAAATTGTTATTCTCAAGTTTTAATGTTTTAAAAATGGAAAACAGCAAAAAAGCAAGAAAACCTGCCGTACCGAAAAGTCGGTATGGAAAATCGAGGACAAGTGGTGTAAGTATTAATTAATATTGTTGAAGTAATTGTGTAATTGTTAATTAATAATTTTGTTTTACAGTGCGAGTTTGTGGTCGCCGTCACTACAATGGCGGCGATAGCTGTAGCGTCGACGCCACGAACAACATGTTCTGCTGGTGGAAAGAAGCGGAGTCTGGAGATGGCGCAAAGGAGGCGTCCTTCGATGACGTCGCCCACCACCGCAACCACCACGCCAACGACCACCAGGAGGGACACGGTACCGACGCCGTTGTCCACGTCCACGGCGGCGGCAACGACGTCTACCTGGACAACGGCGACGACGATGACAACTGCTGTTTGGATGTCAAGTGACTGCGGTTTTTCACTTCCGACGCTTACGCCGATTCCATCGCCTGTTTCTCCACTTCCGGATACCCCAACGCCGCCTTCTCAGACGAAGCTATCACAGGACATAGATAGTCTGGAACGCGCCTTTGCGATTATTCCGAAAGTGTGCGAAAAGATGGCGTATTTGAGGTCCGCTTGGGAAGCAAGGCGCGCTGCGCAGCAAAAGGTGCGCGCTGAAATTACCCAAGTCGACAAGGCTATCTTGGAAATCTGGTGAAATTATCACTTCACCAGAAGGGTCTTATGAATTAACATGGACCTTTCTCGTATATCTATTGTTCTTTCACCATTCAGGCAAACTGTTAATGAAACCACCTTCCTCCAATGCGGATATTGTTGGCGTCTGCGTGAAAGCTGTACGGCTGAAACAGGATTCTGCTGTCAAGAATGTTTTGACAACAGACCTCTGCTTTTCCGCCACAGCTGCAGATTTTATCATTGCGATGTCCTAAACCTGTGCTGCCGACCTTGTCGTCAGGGGACTCAAACGTACCTCTGCTAAAAGTCGGGCTTTGTTTACGAGATCGATGATACGCACACACTGTACTGTATTCTTTGCAATACTTACGAGCAAAGGCGTCAACTCTTCCGATCCATTATGTTTTCATAAACCTACCTTTCAATTACTATGTCATTACCTGTCCCTCCCTCTCCTACACCTTCCTTTTCCTTTTTAAAGACTTGTGACCTTGACACACTTTCCATATAACTTCTTATTATCCCCAAACTACCTTAATCTTATATCTCAAACGTCTACTACCTTTTGCTTCTTTATTTATTTCTTAAAACAAATATATACATGTACACGTTCTACACTCCTTCTACATAACCAAGATTATTACTTATTTCTATTACATATCCTTCTTCAAATACGGTCTTATTTGTGATACGGTGGTTCTCACTGCAAACAAACTCGTACCTGCACATCTCACCACACCATCCGCAATGAATCTGAACTTCGTCATGGATATACACTTCCAACATCCACAAATTCTTGACTCGTGTATATAATGACACAATTCCTCCATTACTTCCCCCATATCGACAGCTCCAACACATTGGTAGGTTGCGAAGATTATTCCTATCACAGTACAGCACATACGCAGAACATGCTGAGAAGTTCGTTTCACATTTGAAGAGTTTTCGAGCTACGTTCCACCCTTTCATGGAGCTAACATCACTTACATACTTCATTGCTTTATGTACAGTATACTCCTCTGTGTCTACGTAATCTCCTCTATGTAACACAGTGTTACGCTGCGCATCATTCAATCCTTCCATGTGGTCCGCATTATTCCAATACTCTACTTCTTTTGTACCACCACAAACTTCATCGACACTACTACCTCTACTACTGCTTCTTACATCCATTCTCAAACCAATCTTCTCAACTACTTCTGCCTTCTCTTCCTTTTCACTACTTTAACGATTGTCTACCTGCTTACAACTGCACTTCTTTACCATCCTTCCCCATCACAATATCTACATGAATCACGTACAATTGCAATTGCAATAACCAGTGTAAGTGTAACTAAATACCTAACATCATTCCTCGAATAACGTTGCAATGACACTTCAACGGCTGTAGACGTATTTAAAACCTTCCGTCATAAAGATCGTAAACTTCAGACGACTGCAGACGTATTTAATTTTACATTACCGACACATGTACATATGTTTCAATTCATTGTGAAGCATTCGACCACTACATACACACAAGTTTAAAGTCAATGACCTTCCGTCAATTTGACCTTAAGTAACCTCTCCTCCTCTGAATTAGAACCGGTCATCTTACACTACCATATATATATATATATATTAATTACACATGTATACAGGGTGTTACTGATATAACTGCGGATATTTAAGGAGGTGATAGGGCAGTAGAAAATAAGAAAATTAAGCAAAACTTCGCAGGTCCTAAAGTTTACCGTTTTCGAGAAAAACGTATGTGAAAATACAGGCAAAACCGAGTACGGTCCTGTGTAAAACGTGTCCTCGATTGACCTGGTCGTGTGTAGTGGCAACGCTGTCTTCAATCAGCTGACGGTGAATGAGGTTACTCGGTTACTGTAACGTAAACAAGTGTGTTCGAAAATGGCGTTTAGTTCATCAGAATTTTGTGACAGTTGCCAAATGTGTTGCTTAAGTCAAAGCGAAAACGCACAGGACCGTATTCAAATTAATTCATGTTAAGATGTTTTTCAAAAATTTTGAAAATTTTTTTGTTTCTTCACCGCGCTGCTGTAGTGACCATTCGATGATATATTGCATCTAGTTGACACCCTCCAAAAATCCGTATTTATATCAGAACCACCCTGTATATTTATTGTCATGTTTCAGACAGTAACCATTTTTTTAATTTTGATTTTATTCCTTTTTTAGTTATTTTATAGTCTTAGGTTCATTGGGTAGAATATTGAAGAGTTTAACAGCTCTAACATAACTATTTTTAAAGCCTATTGTTTTAGAAATTTTTGGTATTTCTATTACTTTGTTCCTAGTGACACTGTTTGAGGACATATATTTACTTTGCAATAGTTGATAGTGATATGAAAGCGATTCCAACTCAAATCTATTATTAAAATTCAATGGTCTATTTTCATTCAAAAAGGTGTTCTTACTTATAATTTTAAGTATTCTATTTTGTAGTGATTGAAGCGATTTTAATGAATTTAAGTATGCACCTCCCCAGGCAATAATACCATATGTAGCAATACTGTCGAAGAAAGCATAATAGATTAAAAGTAAGGTTTCTGTAGTCATTGTTTTAGCAAGTTGAGAAAAAACATAAGTAAGATATTTAGTCTTGTTAATAATATACTGAATGTGAATATCCCATTTCATGTTACAATCAAAATTAATTCCTAGATATTTACATTGATCTACTCTTTTTAACAGTTTATCTTTAATTTTAACACAAATTTGTTGCGGTATACTGTCTATATAATTACCAAAACACATATACACTGTTTTTTCTGTATTTAATGATAATTTATTTAATGCCATCCTAGTTGAAACCTCTCTCAACATATCATTTATTCGTATTCTAGTTTCTTCCCATGATTCAGCACTTGCAATCAATGCAGTATCATCAGCATCGGATAGAATTACATCATCAGGCATTCGACTCAGTAGATCATTTATGTATAAAATGAATAAAAGTGGTCCTAGGATGGTACCTTGAGGTACTCCAATTTCAATTTTCTTATATAAACTATTAATTTCACCAATTTTCACAGTTTGTTGTCTATCAGAAAGATAGTTAGCTATTAGATCTAACGCTTTACCCCTAATTCCCATATTTTTCTAAAAGTACAGCATGATCAACTTTGTTGAAAGCCTTAGCTATGTCAATTAAGGCGATAATGATCGGTTTGCTTTTAGTAGTGTAAGATGACCGGTTCTAATTCAGAGGAGGAGAGGTTACTTAAGGTCAAATTGACGGAAGGTCATTGACTTTAAACTTGTGTGTATGTAGTGGTCGAATGCTTCACAATGAATTGAAACATATGTACATGTGTCGGTAATGTAAAATTAAATACGTCTGCAGTCGTCTGAAGTTTACGATCTTTATGACGGAAGGTTTTAAATACGTCTACAGCCGTTGAAGTGTCATTGCAACGTTATTCGAGGAATGATGTTAGGTATTTAGTTACACTTACACTGGTTATTGCAATTGCAATTGTACGTGATTCATGTAGATATTGTGATGGGGAAGGATGGTAAAGAAGTGCAGTTGTAAGCAGGTAGACAATCATTAAAGTAGTGAAAAGGAAGAGAAGGCAGAAGTAGTTGAGAAGATTGGTTTGAGAATGGATGTAAGAAGCAGTAGTAGAGGTAGTAGTATCGATGAAGTTTGTGGTGGTACAAAAGAAGTAGAGTATTGGAATAATGCGGACCACATGGAAGGATTGAATGATGCGCAGCGTAACACTGTGTTACATAGAGGAGATTACGTAGACACAGAGGAGTATACTGTACATAAAGCAATGAAGTATGTAAGTGATGTTAGCTCCATGAAAGGGTGGAACGTAGCTCGAAAACTCTTCAAATGTGAAACGAACTTCTCAGCATGTTCTGCGTATGTGCTGTACTGTGATAGGAATAATCTTCGCAACCTACCAATGTGTTGGAGCTGTCGATATGGGGGAAGTAATGGAGGAATTGTGTCATTATATACACGAGTCAAGAATTTGTGGATGTTGGAAGTGTATATCCATGACGAAGTTCACATTCATTGCGGATGGTGTGGTGAGATGTGCAGGTACGAGTTTGTTTGCAGTGAGAACCACCGTATCACAAATAAGACCGTATTTGAAGAAGGATATGTAATAGAAATAAGTAATAATCTTGGTTATGTAGAAGGAGCGTAGAACGTGTACATGTATACAGGGTGGTTCTGATATAAATACGGATTTTTGGAGGGTGTCAACTAGATGCAATATGTAATCGAATGGTCACTACAGCAGCGCGGTGAAGAAACAAAAAAAGTTTCAAAATTTTTGAAAAACATCTAAACATGAATTAATTTGAATACGGTCCTGTGCGTTTTCGCTTTGACTTAAGCAACACATTTGGCAACTGTCACAAAATTCTGATGAACTAAACGCCATTTTCGAACACACTTGTTTACGTTACAGTAACCGAGTAACCTCATTCACCGTCAGCTGATTGAAGACAGCGTTGCCACTACACACGACCAGGTCAATCGAGGACACGTTTTACACAGGACCGTACTCGGTTTTGCCTGTATTTTCACATACGTTTTTCTCGAAAACGGTAAACTTTAGGACCTGCGAAGTTTTGCTTAATTTTCTTATTTTCTACTGCCCTATCACCTCCTTAAATATGCGCAGTTATATCAGTAACACCCTGTATATTTGTGTTAAGAAATAAATAAAGAAGCAAAAGGTAGTAGACGTTTGACATATAAGATTAAGGTAGAGTTTGAGGATAATAAGAAGTTATATGGAAAGTGTGTCAGGGTCACAAGTCTTTAAAAAGGAAAAAGAAGATGTAGGAGAGGGAGGGACAGGTAATGACATAGTAATTGAAAGGTAGGTTTATGAAAACATAATGGATCGGAAGAGTTGACACCTTTGCTCGTAAGTATTGCAAAGAATACTGTACAGCGTGTGTGTATCATCGATGTCGTAAACAAAGCCCGACTTTTCGCAGAGGTACGATTGAGTCCCCTGACGACAAGGTTGGCAGCACAAGTTTACGACATCGCAATGATAAAATCTGCAGATGTTGCAGAAAAGCAGAGGTCTGTTGTCAAAACATTCTTGACAGCAGAATCCTGTTTCAGCCGTACAGCTTTCACGCAGACGCCAACAATATCCGCATTGGAGGAAGGTGGTTTCATTAACAGTTTGCCTGAATGGTGAAAGAACAATAGATATACGAGAAAAGTCCATGTTAATTCATAAGACCCTTCTGGTGAAGTGATGCTCTCTCAGGTTGGCAAGCGTTTAAATAGGAAGGTATGTGGTGGGGAAAGAGTGGGACAGTAGTGGGGAATAGTGGGGATGTAAGGGAAGTCGTATAGAGTAGTGTGGTAGCGAAGGTGATGGTGTACCAATATTTTTTTTATAATGAGGTGGCATCGCTAGGTAGTAGTAATTTTTTAATTGATGAAGGAGTGGGGTAATTAAAAGAGTATATAAGGCGTAATATGTGTTATTGAACCTGTTGTATTCGTTTATGAATTTTAATAGACAGTTGTCGGAGGAAAAATTTTTAGGTGAGAATAATGGTTAAGTCCAGAAATTAAAAAAAATATATTTTGAGGGCAGGAAAAGAGTAGTATGAAAAATTAGTACTTGAAAATATGGATAATGAGGTGTAGTATAAGAAGACAATGAAGTATTTAATGAAATACTTCAGTGTAAAAAATGATGGGGGTAAAAGTGTAAAAATGAGGCTTTAGAAATTTTTTTGAAGCAGGAGGAGTTGAAATCGGGTAATAACTTATGGTGTGGGAAGAAGGTCCCCGAGTGGAAGTACCCGAATCTGAAAAAATTTTTGAAAAAAAATAAAATAAAGTTGACAAAAAGTTGTCACCTTTAAGCTTAAAAAAAAATAGAAGCAGTTAAAAAAAAAAAGTGTTCCTCTTGGAAAATGTAAGTTGAACAGTGGGCTAAATGATCCCACCCTGAAAAGTCGAGAAATATTTTTTTTATGTGTTTCACCCTCATACTTTAACCCCCGAAAAGTGTATAAAGGGTAGATGATAGGGAGAAAATGTCTGAGTAAAAAATGTTTAGTGTTCCATGAAGAACAATTTGCTTTGAACGAAACTTGGAGAACGTCTGTAATGGGGGAAGTAATTTCTACCCTAAATTTCAAGAATTAATTAAAGGTATAAGGAGCGGTGCTAAAAAAAAAGGTGCCTCTCTCACCATTGATGTTGAAGACTGAAGGAAGCACTTGGCTATGTCAGAAGTATCTAATTCTACCCCTCTCGGACTTAGGCCTCCCGACCCCCTCCTCCTCCCTCTGGCACCTCGCCCCCCCCCTTGTACCCCTTTTCCACCCCCTTTTTCATCCCTCGCATACCTATACACAACTTCTGCTAGGAAACATAATTTCACCAGATTTCACATATATGTCTTATTCACGATTTAGAACAACAAGGGTCTCTTTGTACTTTCCTGTATCGGGTCGACTAACACCACTTAACCTGACATGAAAAATGGTTTTTTTTTTGTCCAAAACATTTTAGGACCTTTTTGGTTTATCCCTAGAGGGTCGGTTTTTTTTTTAATTTTTTTTTAATTTTTTTTTCTTAATTTTTTTATTTTTTTTTAGAATTGTAATTAACTTATTTACAAAAACTTATTTTTTCTATACAACACTTACATACTAACCCTTATTTACTACAACTACATATATATTTACACTATTTACAATTCACCTTATATACTCCTATATATCTAGACATCTACCCCTTGGTAATCGACGTCACCTGCTGCTTCGCGATGTAAAGCCACTTTTCCAGTTGTTCCAACCTCGGACGCTTTTCTTCCCTCGCGCGCTGTAAGACGTCCACTTCTTGATCGAGCTGGTGGTCCTCCTCCACCAGTTCGACCCGTTTGTTCAACAAGGCTTCCGTGTTGCAGACAGACTTCGCCACTTTTGCTTCAAGCTGAGCAATCTCAGCTTTCCACTTAGCGATCTCAGCTTTCCACTTAGCGACGTCGTCGTCCTGTTCCAAGATAGCCTTGTCGACTTGGGTAATTTCAGCGCGCACCTTTTGCTGCGCAGCGCGCCTTGCTTCCCAAGTGGACGTCAAACACGCCATCTTTTCGCACACTTTCGGAATTATCACAAAGGCGCGTTCCAGACTATCTATGTCCTGTGATAGCGTCGTCTGAGAAGGCGGCGTTGGGGTATCCGGAAGTGGAGAAACAGGCGATGGAATCGGCGTAAGCGTCGGAAGTGAAAAACCGCAGTCACTTGACATCCAAACAGCAGTTGTCATCGTCGTCGCCGTTGTCCAGGTAGACGTCGTTGCCGCCGCCGTGGACGTGGACAACTGCGTCGGTACCGTGTCCCTCCTGGTGGTCGTTGGCGTGGTGATTGCGGTGGTGGGCGACGTCATCGAAGGACGCCTCCTTTGCGTCATCTCCAGACTCCGCTTCTTTTCACCAGCAGAACATGTTGTTCGTGGCGTCGACGCTACAGCTATCGCCGCCATTGTAGTGACGGCGACCACAAACTCGCACTGTAAAACAAAATTATTAATTAACAATTACACAATTACTTCAACAATATTAATTAATACTTACCCCACTTGTCCTCGATTTTCCATACCGGCATTTCGGTACGGCAGGTTTTCGTGCTTTTTTGCTGTTATCCATTTTTTAAGTTTTTATTATCTCAATGTCAATTTTTAAAAAATTAAAACTTGAGAATAACAATTTTATTGAGAAATTGAAGTGTACACTACGAGTAGCCAACAATATCTGATCTACCTTTGTTTTACTTGAAAACATGTAACCTATTTCTATTTGCTGAATAGCCAATCATGACATTACTCCTTCCCCCCACCAACAATATCTGATCTACCTTTGTTTTACATGGAAACATGTAACCTATTTCTATTTGCTGAATAAGCAATGGTTCACGCGCTAGATGAGCCATGTATCAGTCCTTCTTCGCACAAACACTTGCATTGATCTTTACTTTACCCCCACTCATATCCTCCTCCTCGAAATTGTATAAATACTCAAGTTTTTACAACGTTCAGCACAGATCACTAAGACTGTTCATGTTATTACAATCAATCCAAGTGAATACAATCAACAATGGCACAATATACTATACTGTTCCATGGCTCCGTGCCAACTGATATAAACATCAGTGTGGACACCATGATCTTCACCAGTACCACACCTGGAGGGTTCACACTATGGAAGGTGACCGACAGAAGACCGGTCGGAGCCTTCTGCGAACATCTGGAAGCCCAGCTGTCGTGGAGCTCGTTCCAGGGGACACTGGTCGTCTGTGCCATGGACCACGGAGCAGCAATGTATATTAAAACATTCAATAGAACTTTGTATTGCTTTGTATTATATTTTATTTATTTATTTTATTTATTACCATAATATACATAGAGGGTGGGGAGATTACAATATCGCCTTCTCCACGTATAGCCAAGGAGGTAATGATTTACCTGTACAGGGTGCGGTAATATAACACAATATAAAAGAAACGAATAGTTAACAACTACAATAAAATATGAATATAAGAAATAACAACTTAAATCTAATGTGATATATTATATCTCTTTTTTTTTTTTTGTCAAAAAATCACAGTGGTAAAAAATTTACAATAATCATATAATCATTTAGTCGCTGGTACGTAATTGCTAGGTTAGTCGGTTAAATATTTTAGGAATGTAATGACTAGTCATAACGGTGATAGTTACATATTTTCAGTATTTGAGCGCAAGATCCACTTTTTTATTTTTTTTACAATGATGTTCTTAGAAAAGTTAATGTTCTTGAGGTCTCTTGGTAAACTGTTAAAAATCTTTATAGCATTATAGTAGGGTACCTTTTTGCCTATCTCAAGTCGGACTGGAGGCAAAGCTATTGCTTTAGATCTGGTTGCCGATCTGCTATTTAAAAATTCTGTTTTTAGTAGATTGTAGTAATGTTTCATTAAATTTATTTTGTATGATTGTATAATTGTTGGCAAATGGAGAGCATTATTCGTAAGATTAGAATTAAAAGCTACTCGATGGATTTTATTTTGAAGTGCAACCAGGGGAGCTAGCGCATTAGCATAAGCCGAACCCCAAACTATTATGCCATATGTAGCTAAACTCATAAAAAGTCCGTGATATATGGAGACCATACTTTTAATACTTATAATTTTTGACAGTTTTGCAAATACGTATATTAGGTATTTTGTTCTGTTTACAATATTATTGATGTGAATCTTCCATTTCATGTTTTGGTCAACAATGACACCTAAATACCTAATACTTTCCACTCTACTTAGTTCTCTGTCTCTCATTACAATTTTGATGTTATTTGGTACAGTATCATTATAATTAGAAAAGGCTATGAATTAAGATTTAGTGATGTTGAGTGATAAGTGGTTGCAAATTAACCACCTATCTACAATTTTAAGCCAGCTATTTATTGTGCGTAAGACTGTTTTCCAATCTGTGCTCCCAAAGATTAATACAGTATCATCTGCAAATGATCTTAATGAACCAGGAGGAAGTAAGTTCAGCAAGTCATTTATGTATATCAAAAATAGGAGTGGCCCGAGGACAGTGCCTTGAGGTATTCCTATATTTATGATCAGAGGGTCACTCACAACTCCATTAATTTTAACCGTATGAGTTCTGTCTTTTAAATAGTTTTTTATAAGTTTATAGGAGGGGCCTCTCACACCACATCTCTCCAGTTTTTCGAGGAGTATGGAGTGATTAACCGTGTCAAAGGCTTTGGCCAGATCAAGAAAAACTGCAATGGCTGGTTTGCTATCGTCGAGATACTGGGTGATATGTTCTGAGACTGCTGCTAATGCCTCCGTTGTTCCCGTATTTTTTTTGAATCCAAATTGATAGTTAGATATTGTATGGTGTAGGTCAAAAAAATTAGATAGGCGAGTAAAAATAATCTTTTCTAGAATTTTTGCTATATTATTGATTAAAGCTATTGGTCTATAGTTATTTAGTTGTTTTTTATTTCCTGATTTATGGATCGGTACGATTATTGCTTGTTTTAGTTGATGTGGCCAATATCCCTCAGACATACAATTGTTAAATATCTCACACAGCGGAGCTGTGATGTAGTTTTTTAGTTTTTTTATGATTTTGGACGAGATTCCATCTGGACCGCCAGCTGTTTCTTTTAAATTTCTAATAATTTTGATCAGCTCAGCTGTGTTAGTAGGATATAAAAAGATTGAGTGTTCATTGGTTTTGTGGTTAATATATTTTGGTGTACGATTTGATTTGGGTATTTTATTAGCAAGTGAAGTACCTATTGTGTTAAAGAATTTATTAAAGGCGTCAGATATATCTTTTTCATTGTTTAATAAATTATTCTCAGTTTCAATACAGTCAACACATCCCCTTCGATTCTTAGAACCTATTTTCTGTTTTACATAATTCCAGAGTTTCCTACTATTACCTTTGAATTTCGCTACTATCCTTTTTTCATAACAGAGTTTTGCAGTATTCAAAGTTTTATATAGTACATTTGCATATTTTTTATAATTTGATTTTAAGGTTAGGTTAGTTGGATCAGCCTTCCAACTTGAGTATAGTTTCGATTTGGTAAGGCATGACTTAACGAGACCATCCGTTATCCAAGGCTTTCTATGCTTTGTTTTATTTGTTTTTTTTATTGTATTTGTTGCTTCTTGCGTTATGTGAGTAATTGAGGTCAACAAATATTTTAGACTATCATCGATTGACATCCCTATTTGCGTTGGCAGCTGCCAGTTTACATTTTGAGCTAATAATTGAAGTTTATTGTAATTCACTCTATGGAGAGTGTCAGGTGTATTATAGTTATTAAGTGAGGTTAGGTTTGTATTGATATAAAGTGGATAGTGATCAGTAATTAAATGTTTAATAGTATGAGCCTCATCCGGTAGTGTACTACCTTTGACAAATATATTGTCAATACATGTGCCCTTGTCAGAGCCAGGTCTTGTAATTGTATTGAAGCACGGAGTGTATCCCCTTTCTAACATGTTGTATAAAAAGTTTAGAGATTCATCGTCATTGGAAAGTAGATCGATATTGAAATCCCCCGCCAAGTAGTGTTGGTCAATTTTGTTATTTTTATTTAAGTAAGCCTCAATCAGCCTGATGAAGTTGCATTTAGGGATGTCGTGAGATCTGTAAACTGCGCTTATTCTAATTTTAGTTGATTTGGTATTATTTATTAGAATATCAACATTAATTATTTTAAGTTCGTCGGTTACGTCAATAACCATATCATGCTTTATGCTACTATTTACATACATCACAACACCATCAGCCTGATTGATGTTGCTTTCATTATAATAAATATCATAATTTTCTAGTTTGTACATTGATTGGTGCTTAATCGACCAGCTTTCTGTACATATAATAATGGTGGGCTTTACAATTAGTACGTGGAGGAATGCCTGTAGATCATTAAAATTTTTTCTTAAGCTTCCAATATTGATTAGTAAGATAGACAGGCCACTATCGTCAATAGCTGCATTAAAGGCACTTAGGCTTGGATGGATACATTGTTTAATATCAGTCTCGTAAGATTGAGTATTTGTAAGAATCATTTAAAGGCTAAAAGTGTAAATTAGTTTTTATTTTTCTTTGTGTTTTTTTTTTTACTTATACTAGGTGCCGTTGGTGTATTTGAGTATCGTGTGCTAGTATCTGATCCAATGCTGCTTTGAGATGACGATCTTTGCCTGTTCATCTTTCTAATCTTATCTATGTCTTTAGCTGTATTACCTATTCTACTCATATTAGATGAATTGCAACTCGCTGTGCTGTTTACTTGGGCCGTTGCATCATTCTTCTTTTGTAGTTGAAAATTATTCTGTTGATTGCCTGTCGTATTATTTCGAGGTTGCATTTCTTGCTGTTTATGATGATCGTCAATCGTTGGAAGTACTGGAGCTGGAGTTCGTATGACAAAGAGATGTCTTGGAATCGTAGGTTCAAAAGGATAGTCCACTAATGATATGAATTTTTTTATTTTATTTTTGATGTAGGTGCAGTTGATAGTGTCTGAAGGAAGGTGCTGAGTATCTAGTGATAGCTTGAATTTTTTGTTCAAGTCTGTACAGTGCATACAAGTAGGGCTATTTGTCGCAGTGCAATTTTTGAGGTTATGGTTGCCTGTGCATCTTACGCACCTTGGTGTGTATTGACATTTCTTGCTGCTGTGATTCGGTATGCCACAGTTGTAACAGAGTGATATGTCAAATTCGTCATAGTATAAGCAGCTCTGGTAGCCAACATAAATTCTTGATCCGTTTGCTTTCAGTTGAGCATAAAATTCCTTTGGCATTTCTAGTATGAAGTTTTGAGAGTCGTGCCTAGTCTTGTAGTCGTATACAATTTTGCATCTATTTTCATGGTTGTTAAAGTTTCTTATGTTGATATCCAGCTGCATTTCCTCTTTAGACATATTGTTATGAATACCTATAATTTTAATTTTTGGATTTTTCAATTTCTCCTTTTCAATTGTGTATTCTGATGGCAATTTTTGATGCAATTGGTTTTCAAGTTTGTTGGAGTCTTCTAGACTTGCACTTGATAATTATTGAAGAGTTCTTTGTTTGTATCACTTTTTTTATCGGTATGAAAATGTCCTTTTGCAGTTTGTCAGTAATATTTCTTATTTTATTTTAATAAATAAATATATGTATAATTTATATTCTCTTTTATTTTCTTTAATTACAAAATATAAAAAGATGCAATATAACAGAATTTTATTTAATATGATACAATATAATATAAAACATCATTGAATTTTAGTCATTAAATTTACTCAGTAAAGCAGACTTAAGGTTACCTAGCTTATGTTCGATTTCTTGTACCTCCTTTCTCGTTTCAACTACCGATCTGTTCAACTCCTCCAGCTCCTTCTCTTTCCGCTTCATGTACTCAGTCAATGAAGCGGCCTTTGTCTCTCTTTCATTCAGTACCATTTCTCGTCGCCGCTTTTCCTCCTTAACACTATTTATGGCTTCTCCTACTTGGTCCACTATCTTGGAATAATCGAATGGAGCAGCCGACAACCTTCGTGTGTACGATCGCTTCTTCGGCTTCATCGATATCGACTTCGTTCCCGCCACCGCCATCGTAGAGGTGCTAGCCACAGGCTCAGACATCGTTACCGTAGTAGCACCTCCAACACAGCCCTCACCTTTAGCGGATGATGCGAAGGAATCGTTTGGAAAGAAGTTTTCTAATATATCAGCCAGCTCGGTTTCGTTCATATTTAGCTCGGCAGCTAAATCACCACCGTTACCCTTTTGTTCAGCACTCATCTTACCACACCGTACCCTCTACAGTTTCAGTATATATTCCTTTAGCCCCTCTCCTGATACCCTCTCTACCTTACACATCCCTCCCCTTTTCCTATCGCTATTTATTGTACCTCGCGTTCAGTATTCCTCAGTCGTTGTCGAGATATACCTGTTACCGCTAGCCGCTATGATCCCTTGTCCGGACTGTGATGCTTCCTTTACGCGATCTGATAATTTAAAAAACATCGATTAACTTCTTGTCGGAAACGAGCACAGCTCCAACGTACATCGCCTCTGCCGAAGAAAAAACTTAACATTGCTACGCCTGCTGGTTCTTCTGACCGCTGGTGTGATACTTGTAACATTTACGTTCCACAACATTCCTACAACGGTCACCTTCGCAGCCTCAAGCATAAACAAACTTGCTGCTCTCCTCTTGAGGAAGGAATTACTTTCCTTTCGTCCGCGTTCGCTAACAGAATTGTGTCCTTTCGTATTTCATCCGCCAAGTTCTTCCTGTCGTATACCGACTTTTTCGCGGAAGTTTTCGACAAATGCTTGCGTGTTATTCGTAATCAGATACAACTGCATGAAACGCTTAAACTAAATCTTGAACTTTTCGGACGGTATGTGCACGATGCTAAACAATTGGTTGACGTGAAATCCTTCAACACCAATAACAAAGTTGTCACTCAGTCGACGGATCTTTCCAATATTCTCCAAAGCTTCTTCGACGTTCTTGAGGGTAAAGCTTCTGAGTTTCAAGAACGAGAGTCAGGTAATTTATCATTCTCTCTTTATATATATATTTCACTTGTGTTTACTATTATTTCATTCTTACAGGATGGGCTTTGGAAAGAGTCCTTTTCCTAGAACTCAATTGCAACAAGTACAATCCCCTTAGAGCTTCATCTTACATTCCTCTACCTAAACAAATTGTACTTAAGAGAGCTGTTGTGAACGTACGAAACGATGACCAAGCCTGCTTTGCGTGGGCAATAATCTCGGCTTTGTATCCTGCCCAAGCCAACCCGCACAGAACGACTTCCTATCCGCATTACTCCCGCACGATGGACTATGACGGTATCGATTTTCCTATTAAATTAAACGACATTCCCAAGTTTGAAACGAAGAACCATTGCTCTGTGAATGTTTACGGGACTGAATACGTTTTGAAGGATGGAAAATGGATCTGGGAAATTGTTGGTCCCCTCTACTACTCGTCCGTCAAACGAAGGCTGCACATCAATTTACTCTTGCTACACGATGATCGAGGAAATAATCATTACTGTTGGATTAAGGATATGTCCCGTTTGCTCTCTCAACAACTCTCCAAAACAGAACATCGCAAATTCCTATGTGACGGCTGCTTGCAATACTTTAGCTCTGTGGCTCACCTGCACCGTCATCAGCGGAATGATTGCAACCACGTTTACACGACGCTGCCAACTGCTGATCTCAAATTGGAGAAGATGGGTAGGCTCATCTCTAATAACGTTTTAAAATTTCAAAACTACCACAAACGTATCAAAGTACCTTTTGTTGTTTATGCAGACTTCGAAACCATATTGCGACCCATTCATACATGCTTTTCCGATCCTAACAAGACCTCCACCACACCTACCCACGAACATCAACCGCACTCGTTTGCTTACTTGATTAAGTGCTCTTTTGGCGATTCCCTTTCAATATTCAGAACTTATAGAGGACCTGATTGTGCTAATCAATTTGTTAAAACTCTTGATCACGACGTTTCTGATATTTATCACCGATTTTTAAAGACCCCGGTTCCTATGATACCCTTGACTGATGAAGAAATGCGATTTTTCTCTGAAACGTCGTCTTGTAATATTTGCGAAGAGCCCTTCCTAATCGATGATGTAAAGGTTCGCGATCAGTGTCATTTGACTGGTAAAGTTCGATTAGGGGCCGCTCATTCCAGATGTAACTTAAACTACAAACTACCCAACTTTGTGCCTGTATTCTTCCACAACCTCTCCGGTTACGATTGTCATTTATTTTTAAAAGAAATGGCTGTCAACGATGTTAAATTTAGCGTAATTGCTCAAAATAAAGAAAAATACGTTTCCTTTACCAAATTATTGCGAGTTGATACTGTTCCCGGTGTTTCAGATAACTCTACTCAAAACGTATTTGTTAAGATTCGATTTCTCGATTCCTTTCGTTTTATGGCTTCCTCCCTCGATAAACTGTCTGAAGAACTCGACCCTTCTCAATGCCTCCAAGTGAAGAAGTATTTTTCTGATCCTACACAATTTCAACTTGTGCGACGGAAAGGGGTTTTCCCTTACTCCTACGTCGACGATATTACTAAACTTGACCAATCAACGTTCCCTCTCAAACACGATTTTTTCGATAAATTAACATCTCTACCCATTTCCGATGAAGATTATGAAAGAGCTGCCACCGTTTGGAAAACCTTTAACTGCTCCACTCTCGGAGAGTATTCTGACCTCTACTTGAAAACCGATGTCCCACTGTTAGCTGACGTGTAGGAGAATTTTCGTGAAATATGTATTTCCACTTGCGTCTTGGACCCCGCTCAGTATTACACCGCTCCCGGGCTAGCGTGGGATAGCATGTTAAAATTCACTCGCGTTAATTTAGAACTTCTAACTGACATCGATATGTTAAAGTTTTTCCAAAAAGGGGTACGCGGAGGAATAAGTCAGTGTGTTCAAAGAATGCATTTCGCCAATAACCCACACCTTCCTGATTATGACGCATCTGCACCCACTTCCTACATTATGTATTTGGATGCTACCAATTTGTATGGACACAGCACGAGTCAATACCTTCCCATATCCCATTTTCGTTGGCTCACCGATGCTGAAATTGATGAATTAAATGTTCTCGATTTACATGCTTCTTCTGAATACGGTTATGTACTTGAAGTTGACGTTCAATATCCCCAAAACCTACACGATTTACATGCTGATCTTCCCTTTTTAGTTGAAAATATTATTTCTCCTGGTAATGCTAATGGTTGAGTCAAAAAATTGATTCCGAACCTTATGACTAAGACAAAGTATATTGTTCATTACCTACCGCTTAAACAAGCTCTCCAGAGCGGATTAAAATTCCTTAAAGTGCATAGAGCTATTCAGTTTAAACAGTCACAATGGTTGAAACCTTTCATAGATTTGAATACTAGAAAACGCAATATGTGTAATGATAAGTTTGGGAAATCATTCTTTAAATTGATGAACAACAGTACTTTCGGAAAAACGATGGAGAACGTTGATAAACGAGTTGACGTCAAGTTAGTTACTCATTGGCAAAACGTTGGACGGTACCTTAGTGCTGAATGTTTAATAGCTAAACCCAATTTCAGAAATTCAAAAATTTTCACCCCCCATTTCGTAGCTATTCAGATGAATAAATTACACATTGTTTACGATAAACCGCTCTATGTAGGTTTCACTATTTTGGATTTATCAAAAGTTGTTATGTATGACTTCTACTACGGCTTTCTTAATCAAAAGTATCAAGAAAATATTTCTTTGATGTACATGGATACTGATTCCTTCATTCTTAAAGTTTTCACCGAAAATTTCTACAGAGATATGATTGAAAATATTCATCACTTTGACACTTCCAATTATCTCCATAATAATAGTTTCAATATCCCTATTACCTCTTCTGTTATTGGAAAATTTAAAGACGAATTCCCTAATAATCCCATTAAAGCATTCTATGGAACCGGAGCAAAAGCTTACTGCGTTGAAGCCGTTGATCAAATTGTTAAAAAAGCAAAAGCTGTCAAGAAAAATGTCATTAAATTACATCTTCAAATCGATGATTACCTACGCGTCATTAGAGATGACGACACCATTCTTAAATCTATGAACGTTTTCGTTTCCGATCTGCATACTATGTTTACCCATATGAAAACGAAAGTAGCCCTCTCTCCCAAAGATGATAAACGTTTCTTAATTCCGAAAACAACGAATACTCTTCCTTGGGGACATTACAATATAAAAAACTCAAACAGTTCCCTTTCAAAGTTCGACGGTGCCGTTAATCGATTTATACAAAATTTTCATCAACCGTATACCGACGACTTAACGGTTGGAGAATACTTTATTAAAAGACTTTTCGAAGCTTCGTCACTTCCACAGGAAGCCATTGATAATATTTATGAACACCTACTGTAATACCTACTTGGAGTTCTGTTTAAATATGGCTTACGCTGAAATGTCACTCAATGTAAATATTTTATCCTTAATATTGGTTGTATTGTATAAATAATAATAAAACGTTACTACACAACTTGTTTGTTTACTATTTTTATCCTGCGAAATATATTCCTCAACTTCACAAATAACATCTGTACGATTTCTACTGTTACAATTTATTGTTTCAATAACATTAACAATGAATAAATTTTCTTATAATCTTCGATGTTACTTGATGGCCATTTGCCTGAGTCAGGACCGCTCTGCCAGCCTGCAGCTTTCTCCGTTCCTTCTCTTAAAATATTTTCTTCTATCCATTGCAGCACTGTTTGATGATGACCATTGATATTTGGACTTAATGTATACGGAAGCCGAGACAAGTTGATTAGTTTAATACACTTTTCCAAATTTTTCGGTTGTGCGTAGTATACTACATCCAGTATTAAGTTATCCACATCATTTCGACATCATCAACGGTTATTTCCACTGTTTCACAGCAACCTTTTAGAAATTCATCCACCAATTCGTCACACCTTTGCTTTCTTTCGAATATGAAGTATAAAATATCGAACGATGTCTCTTGCGTTACAGTTAACCATTTGAATGCTTCCTTTGGTACTGCAACTCCCAATTTCGACAACACAACTTTAACTCTATCTAAATCGTTTGATAGTATTGCTCTTCGAAGGTTGAGAATGAGGACTTGCTTTTCTGCTTGATACAGCTCGTACGATAATGAATCCATTTTTATAAAAATTATACTTTAAAATCGTCAGGATCGCTCTCATCGACCACTAAGTAGCCTCCTATTACGATTTTATCGTATTCACCTTTTAATTCGAATTCTTCTGTCACGCTATCCAACTCTGACGCTACCAAATATCTTTTCAAAGATAATAAACCCTCTTTGAAAAATTTAACTTCAGTTACGTAACTTTCAACCATTACTACGTCTTAAACGTTCAATGCAGCAACTAACGATTACAACTGATTAAACTCATCCCATTTTATCTTATTTATAATCATACTTTGGGGAAGGGGTAAAGAAAATCATTATTAACATTGCAGACTTTATTATCAGAAAAAAAAACTGGGGATACATTACAAAACGTTCGTCTTATGAATCCAGCTGTTATGATATTGGTTAAGCCCCAACCATTTGACGTAAACCATGTCACCTTTTCGTCTTAGTACACGTTCCACCAAATAAACATCTGGATATTTCGCTTTCTGTAGTTCCATACCATAAAACCCTCGTTTTATGTCTTCCCCTTTATCATCCTTTAAGTAATACATAATTGGATGTGACAATTTTATGTAGCTAATCGTAAATAATTCGTTAGACCAATTCGGGGTATAACCTTTGCTAAACAATTCACGATGTTTACTTATTCGTACCCGGTCTCCAACTTTAAACTTAATTTCTCGTAAATCTACCTTCTTTGGATTGTTGTAAATACTTCCCAAAAGTGTTTCTTCGTTTCGTTTATTAACTTTGCTTGGTCTCATTCCGATAGTTCTGTGAACCGAATTGTTATATTCCTGTACTATATCTGATAATAACTTCAACCATTTGTAGGATCCTTGCAAATTAAAGCGTTGCCACATTTTTGATTTTAGTGTTCGATTTACCCGCTCCACAACTGACGCTTTCTTGGTGCTATACGTTGAGTAATGGTTAATTTTATATTTTTGCATAACTTGTTTCACTTGTTCGTTCCAAAATTCTTTTCCCAAGTCAGTTTGCATATTCTTAGGAATACGTTTACTTCTTTTGAAAATTAACTGTAAAGCCCTTCCAACATATTCACCTGTTTTGCGTTTTACTGCTTGAGCCCATACAAATTTTGAAAAAAACGTCTATTACAACCAAAATGTATCTGACACCTTTATTTTCTCTCGAATACGGAATAATTTCCACTAAATCGGCTTGATGAAGATCATCTAATCCTTTCACTATCACTTTGCGACGTGTAAAATTAATTGTCGCAGGTTTATGCAGTTCTTTCTCTAGTTCTTCTTTCACATTTAACATTTTCCTTATAATAATGAAGAACTACATGGACGGAGCTGCTGTTGTTAGTTTAGAACTGCTCGATTTTGCACTACCTGTTCCTCTTTGTTGTTGTAGAGTATCTAGCCTTACTTTCAGCTCATTTGCTTCCTTTTTTAGTGATTCCACCATTACCACTAATTCGTTTTTCAGATCATCTTTCTTTTTATTGGTTCGTTGAATTTCTTTCTCTGAAAATTCCTTAACTTTTTTACACTCATCCTGAATCGCGATTTTAATTAATTCAAAACTGGTGTCTATATCATTTTTCATATCTTGCACAATTTCAGTCTTCAATTTCTTCGATACTTCTTCATCCCTTTTCCTAACAAACGCTTCTACATCTTTACGCTCTAGTTTTACTTTTGTTGAAAAGACGTCCATGATTCCGACAACATTCTTTTCCATTATATCGTTCACCTTGTTTGTTATTTCTTTATCCCTCTCAGTATTATATTTTTCAAGTTCTCTTTCCAAATTTTTAATTGCTAACTCTATATTATCACTAAAAGTTTTCATCATCACTTCACCACTTTTGGAGATAGCTGTTTTCAATTCTTCTCGTAAATCCTTCATCCTTCTGACACCTTCACTGACAGCACGATCCTTTACCATTTCACACTCGATTCTGATATGCTCTTTTGTTAACCGATCTTTCTCATCTACATACATCTTAGTAGCTGCATGAAACCCAGCGGTAGGCTCGTTCAAATGTGTAATACGCTTATTAGCCACATCAACGAAATACAACACTTTATCGAATGCTTGTCTAATATCGGTTACATCATCTTGCGAAAACAGACGTTGCACCTTCTTCTCCAAAAATCGCACATTCACAGCATCATGCTTCTGCTGAGGATAACCGATTCTTGTTAAGCGGTTATGATTGAAATCATGAACATTGCTGAATGCTTGCGAAAACAATCGTTTTTTTTTCTAACGGACGTCCGAACTTATCAACCGTCATTGTCTAACTAATAAGCTTAATAATTTGTTTATACGATTATATTGCACTCACGCAACTCTTCTAAAATTGATAGAATTTCGTTTTCATGATTTGTGTTGCCTGCTTGTTGAGAAGCAACCAATAACCTTAAACGATCACACAACTCATTAACGTCATCAAAATATTTGTATTCGATCGGTTTTTCGTTGTATGTCAACAACGACAGTCCTCCACCTTTAGAAAATTTCGATGTTTGCTGTCTTAACTTGTAAACTGCTCCCGTACGTTTTAATATATCAGCGTAGTCTTTTCTTTCTTTAATCGATGTCCGATATTCAGAACGTAATTTGAAGAGTTGCTCGTATAATCCCACAGTACCTATGTATTCAAATTTTCCATCAATTACAACGTTTGGTCCATCAAAATCCACTTCAGAATCACCAATAAAAAACTTATTTCTGTTCCATTCGTATCGAACTTTATCAAGAGGAGGACTCAGAACGTCAGCGTTAAATGTGTCACCATATCTTCCCTCATTTATACCACAATCCTTGTTTATCACTAGAAATCTGAACTTCTCTTTCCAACACTGTGCACAAATATTTTTAAATTGGTCAAAAGTCATGTCTGTAGTGACATGGTCTGCGAAGACGTGTTTGAGATTTAATTCATCCTGTTTAAACAGTATTATTAAATTTGCATTATCTCTAGTTAAATGTTTCGGAATCTGTGCATATGTTTGATTTAAATAAAAAGTGTCGATTGAGTTATGTCTTCCCATACTAAAGTATTCCCTTATCTTATTTTGATTTTCATTCGCAACATGGTCAAAGATGAATACAGAATTAGGTCTTGCCTGTGATGGGGCAATTACATCGTCAGAGTCTCTATAGGGAAAATAACCAATTCCAGCAATTGGTTTCAATAATTCCGCTAAATACTTATTATATTTTGGTTGATACAATGACTTGGAATAAACGTATACGTTTGCGAACCGTAAACCGTTCGGTTGCTCCAAAAGTCCTATAATCACATTTGTTTTTCCACAATTTGAAGGTCCGGCGACAATGGCTCTTATTGTGGATGGTAGTAATGGACCCTGTCGATTTATTTTACTGGCAATGTCGAAGTCACTATTGATTATGGGTAGAACAGATGGATGTTGTACTATCCGCATGTTTATTGACTATTAAACGGTATGCGCATTTGCTCTCGGATATATAAATTTAGAGTTAACAGTGTTTATGTAGTCAGTTCGTTCAGTATAGTGAGAGAGCTAACACAACACATGTCCCATGACACGAGGTTTTCTGAATTGGTTTATAGATAAATTACCTATTGAATTACACCTCCCAGGGTATAACTTTTGCGGTCCAGGGACTCGACAGGACAAACGATTAGCTCGAGGTGATATCGGTATAAATGCCCTTGACGAATCTTGTAAATTACACGATATTGCTTACGAAACATTTCCAGACATTTCCCATCGTCGAATTGCTGATAAAGTTTTGGCGCAACAATCATTACAAAGACTAAAGTCGTCGAACGCGTCTTTTGGTGAACGCTTGGCAGCTCTCACAGTTGCTTCAGCTATGAAGGGTAAAGAGAAACTTGGAATGGGGCACAAAAAACGACGTCGTAAAGTTGGTGGTTTAATTCCGTTGCGAAAAATAAAGAAGAGAAGACGAACAAGAAAAGGAGGAGCTCTACCGTTTCGTAAGCTAGTGACAACTGCGAAAATTGCTCTTAAGAAAACGAAACCTCTCCAGCTGATACATGCTGCTAAAATAGCACTAAATACAATTCGCAAATTTGGAAAGCGATCTAAATCTCCCAGAATCATTCCTATTAAAAAGACAGGTGGTTTCTACCGTTAATTCCGATTTTCGCTGGACTATCAGCACTTGGAGCTCTCTCTGGCGGTGCTGCTGGGATAGCTAAATCTGTACGTGATGCGAAAACAGCACAACAACAGCTAGAAGAAGATAAACGTCATAACGCTTCAATGGAAGCTATTGCTCTTGGAAAAAATATTTCAGTACATCCTTTCCGTAAAGGTTTCGGTTTATACCTCAGACCTTATCAACAAAAAAAAAAACGTAGAATTTTTCGTAAAGTTACCTAATCGTCCTTTGACAGATTTGGATATAGTCAATTACATTAACTATTTACAAATTTCACATTTTCGGGGAATCTTTATGCGTAACGAATTACCCAGAAAAGTTAAAATGTGTGAAAGTGGAATTGTTAATTTAGATTTATACACAGGAACTGGTACACATTGGACAGCGTATGTAAAACGAAATAAAAAAGCTATGTACTTTGACAGTTTTGGAGATCTCCGTCCACCTAAAGAATTAGTTCAATATTTACAATCTTCCGGACCTTGTGCTATCACTTATAACTACAATCGTGTTCAGAACCCCTCGGTTTTTGAACTGCGGCCATTTAGTTGTTCAATTCCTTAATGAGACTAGGCAAACCTTTTCTTAAAAACAAACCACCAAACTAACTTCGTTGTAGTAGACAGAACGTCAAACCGAAAACATGTCTTACACATTTACCTTGACTAATACAAAGTCGGAGCTGCAAATGATAATAAGTCCGCCAATTTTTTTAAGCGATGATGATGAATATCAAATTGCTTTGTTAAATTTTGAAGCATATAACAGTATTCCGAATATCGATGAAACTAACAATAAATTCTACTTTGAAGGTTCTCCACCACCAGTCGTTGTTCTTCCGGAAGGATCCTATGAAATCGATGATATTAATCATTATCTTCGCGAGAAATTGCGAGATACTGATGATGCTACCACAATCCCGGATGCTTATTTCGCCTACAACCATTAAGCGATTAACACCGCTCAATAAACACTTCCTTAAATCTTTGGGATTGCGATTGAAAGAGGAAACGGTAAAATGGTAGCAGAAATACTGAATGTTACCGAAAAAGCAGTCTTCGATAACGCTATAGTTAACGCTGATAAACATAGTCATCAACCTTATACAAACTCAACTTTCAAAAATAATGATACGATACGTATTCCAATAGAAAATGAAGATGTTTACACTTTGCCTTCTAGAAGTTTCCTATACATAGAGGGTCGTTTGCTTCTTAAAAAGGATGGAAAGGCAACTGCGAACACTTCTTTTATCCACAATGGAATTTTACACCTGTTTGATGAAATTCGTTATGAATTAGGCGGAAAAGTTATTGATCGAGTCCGTAATCCTGGCATGGTTACAACAATGAAAGGTTACGCATCTTACAACGAGAATGAATGTAAACGTCTCAGCAACAGTGGATGGTTGCCTCCTGCTTTAGGCGATCTACAAGGAATTAAGCTTAATTCTGTAAAACTAGTAGATTCCAACGGTTACTTCAACGTTTGTATTCCACTACGTATGATTTTTGGATTTGCAGAAGACTTACGAAAAATAATATTAAACGTTCGACAAGAATTAGTTCTAGTTCGCAGCAGCACTGACAATAATTCTTTATATTGCTCAGCAACGCCACTTGAAGATGTACTTGTACATTTGGATCAGATTTCTTGGAAAATTCCTCATGTATCTGTAGCAGATGCTGAACGTTTGAAATTGTTGGGTTATGTTGATCGAAATTTAAATATGGAACTTTCATTTCGGAGTTGGGAACTACATGAATATCCGCTACTTCCCAAATCGTATTCTCACAACTGGAATGTGAAAACAACGTCACAATTGGAAAAGCCTCGCTTCATTATTTTCGGATTTCAAACAGATAAAAGTAATAATCTTGCAACAAATATGAGTGCCTTCGATCACTGCAAACTAACCAATTTTAAAGTTCACTTAGGATCTACTATGTACCCGTATGATAATTTGAATTTAGATTTTGATACTTCCAGATTTGCCGTTTTATATGAAATGTATGCCAACTTTCAACAATCGTATTATGGTAGTGTAAGTGAACCCTTATTCGATCCTAAACAATTTCTAGTCATTGCTCCTCTTGTAATAGTAGACTGTTCATATCAGAATGAAACTGTTAAATCTGGTAGTATAGATATCCGTCTAGAGTTTCAAACTAAAGAAAATATACCAGACAAAACAGCAGCTTTCTGTTTAATAATACATGATCGTGTGATACGTTACAATCCATCCACAAACTTAGTTCAAGAAGTCTAAAACACAACGATCACTTCCACAATTTAGTTTTCTTACCTGTACTGAACAGTGAGCACGATGACATTCTTATTGGACGTACAAGGTTTTCAGTGTAGTGAGAATCGATTTGTTTTTAAAGAAGTAGCTGTTGTTGCTCTAAAAGAAGAACCAGTTTATCATTTCACATTTGAACCACCATTTCCATGGGACGCTCTCCCCGTTCGTTACAGAAGTCAAAATCGTTGGTTAACAAGAAATTTTCATGGGTTATATTGGGATAACGGCGATCTTCCGTACTCTACGCTTTATGATAGAATTTACTCCATATTGATGGAGTCAACAGTTGTATATGTTAAAGGATTACAAAAGATGATGTGGCTGCAGAAATCCTTTCCTACTGTTAACTTTGTTAACATTGAAGATGTCGGATGTCCAGCTCTCTCCAAACTCCCAACTCATTTTAAAGTTAAAGTGTGTTCTTATCATTTATTTACAACCGCTGTTGAACAGAATTGTGCTTATAAAAATGTTCTTTTATTAAAATATTGGTTGTCTCTACATTCATAAATTGACTGTATTTTTTTTTCTTTAAACAAATAAAACACGTTCATAATATAAATTAGATTTTTATTTTTTTTATATTCTTATACAATGTTATACATTTTACATATGTATTTCTAAATCAGCCGCTTTTCCACCAAATCCTTTAAGGCGAATTGACGGATGACCCACTTCATTCACAATTTTTTCGTTTATGTCCTCGATTTCTGCATCCGTAAAAGCTTCTGCGTGTCTGCACCGAAGAAATATGAAAAAGCTGTATAAATCAGCTAATAGACGAGGTCCCCATTTTGTATTCACCTTTTTGAAGCGTTGCACGGGATACGTTTGATTTACTTCCAGTGATTTCAGACCACGTATTTCTTTCTCTTCATAACCCACCCGCACATTATTAAACTTTTCGATAAAGGTTTCCATGTTATTCTAACTTAAACACACTCAACTCTGTTATACATCTACTGCTCCTTCACTCATTCCCGTAACTTATGTAAAATCCCCCTCCACTACATAAGCTTCAGTGGAAGGGAACTTATTATACAAACCACGTTGCTCGTTTTAAATGTCTCAGTTGTTATGGAAAAAAGCAATCATGATCAGTGTGTCATCGTTACTGATTTTAACATATTTGTATAACAATACCCTCTACATTTCCCGACCTGATAATACTATTGGAGATGAAGCCTATGTTTGTAAAAATTTTAATAAGGATATTGATGTGTCTTGTACATGGAAGAAAAATTGGGATACTATTATTTTAAGAAATGTTAATGGAACAAATGTCTTTACAGTTGAAAACGTGCAGAACCTCAATCTGTAAAACTAGCATTTATTGAAAAACATGGACAGTTTCGAAGATATATTGAAAGCCGATGGATTCAGCTTAAGGATAATGAAAACAGAGACGTTACAACTAAGGGCTATATCACCGACTCTTTCTTATTTCTACAAGTTGTTAGTACTATTAATATAATCTCATTGTTCAATATTTTGATTGTATCACTTACATACTTCATTTATATCAAAATAAAGAATCGTTAACTATAACGACTTCACTTTCATTTCATATGCCTATACCTTACACTTTTCTCCACTTCCTCTACATTATCATGTAAACGTATTTAAGAATCGTAAACTTCAGACGGTTGCAGACGTATTTAATTTTACATTACCGACACATGTACATATGTTTCAATTCATTGTGAAGCATTCGACCACTACATACACACAAGTTTAAAGTCAATGACCTTCCATCAATTTGACCTTAAGTAACCTCTCCTCCTCTGAATTAGAACCGCAATAAATTACAGCTATTTATACAAAGTTTATTGACATTTGTCTTATGGTAGAATGCGCCTTCAGACATTTACGCTAGTGTGTGTATTTGCTATTTATACAAAGTTTATTTACATATGTCTTATGGTAGAATGCATCATCAGCCTTTTACGCTAGTATGCGTATTTGTGTTCTGACCTAGTTTAATAAATTACAACTATTTATACAAAGTTTATTTACATATGTCTTATGGTAGAATGCATCATCAGCCATTTACGCTAGTATGCGTATTTGTGTTCTGACCTAGTTTAATAAATTACAACTATTTATACAAAGTTTATTTACATATGTCTTATGGCAGAACGCATCGTCCGCCATTTACGCTTGTATGCGTATTTGTGTTCTGACTTAGTTTAGCGGCTAGAACTGTTACAATTCTCTGTCAGCAGAATTTAGATTCTGCTGTACAGAGTGTGATACTTTCCGAATTGTACATAATACAGGGTGTTCCCACAACTTCTCCCATTACAGACGTCCTCTAAGTTTCGTTGGAAGCAAATTGTTCTTCATGAAAGACTAAAAATTTTTTATTCAGACATTTTCTCCCTATCATCTACCCTTTATACACTTTTCGAGGGTTACAGTGTGAGGGTGAAACACGTTAAAAAAATATTTCTCGACTTTTCAGGGTGGGATCATTTAGCCCACTGTTCAAATTACATTTTCCAAGAGGAACACTTTTTTTTAACTGCTTCTATTTTTTTTATGCGTAATGGAGACAACTTTTTGTCAACTATTTTTCAAAAATTTTTTCAGATTCGGGTACTTCCACTCGGGGACCTTCTTCCCACACCAGATCGGTAGTTGAAACGAGAAAGGAGGTACAAGAAATCGAAAATAAGCTAGCTAACCTTAAGTCTGCTTTACTGAGTAAATTTAATGATTAAAATTCAATGATGTTTTATATTATATTATATTATATTAAATAAAATTCTGTTATATTGTTTCGTTTTATATTTTGTAATTAAAAAAATAAAACAGAGTATAAATTATATACATATATATATTTATTTATTTATTTATTTATTTATTTATTTATTACGTATTCGTTTACAAAAATTCGGAAAGTATCACACTCTGTACAGCAGAACCTAAATTCTGTTGACAGAGAATTGTAACAGTTCTAGCCGCTAAACTAAGTCAGAACACAAATACGTACACTTGCGTAAATGGCTGACGACGCATTCTACCATAAGACATATGCAAATAACCTTTGTATAAAAAGCAAATACGCACACTAGCGTAAATGGCTGTAGAGTGAGGTGTGGACACTTTCTGATTAACAGCTGTATACCAGCAGCACTTTGCTAACCAAACTGTGCATATTTCAATAACAATCATAATAGGTAATAAACTTTGTATAAAAAACAAATACGCACACTAGCGTAAATGGCTGACGACGCATTCTACCATAAGACATATGCAAATAACCTTTGTATAAAAAGCAAATACGCACACTAGCGTAAATGGCTGTAGAGTGAGGTGTGGATACATTCTGATTAACACCTGTATACCAGCAGCACTTTGCTAACCAAACTGTGCATATTTCAAAAACAATCATAATAGGTAATAAACTTTGTATAAAAAGCAAATACGCACACTAGCGTAAATGGCTGACGACGCATTCTACCATAAGACATATGCAAATAACCTTTGTATAAAAAGCAAATACGCACACTAGCGTAAATGGCTGTAGAGTGAGGTGTGGATACATTCTGATTAACAGCTGTACCAGCAGCACTTTGCTAACCAAACTGTGCATTTTTTAAATAACAATCATAATAGGCAATAAACTTTGTATAAAAAGCAAATACGCACACTAGCGTAAATGGCTGACGACGCATTCTACCACAAGACATATGCAAATAACCTTTGTATAAAAAGCAAATACGCACACTAGCGTAAATGGCTGTAGAGTGAGGTGTGGATACTTTCTGATTAACACCTGCATATCAGCAGCACTTTGCTGACCAAACTGTGCATATTTCAATAACAATCATAATAGGTATTGAATTTGCTGATTTTTTATAAATTAAAAATAATTAGTATTATAAGAAATTATGGCAAGAAAATTCCGAGTTCCCAGGAAATTGATGGTATTCGAGGTCATCCTATACCTAAGACGGAGACGTCTTCAATCTAAGGGGGAAGGAGTAATGTCGTAAACCTAAGGATCGACATTGTGTTTGGTATCATCTCATACATGCATAAAAGTTCTGATACATGGCTCATGTAGGATGTGAACCATTGCTTATTCAGCAAATAGATATAGGTTACATGTTTAAGAAAACCTGCCGTACCGACATGTCGGTACGGAAAATCAAGGTCAAGTATGGCTGACGACGCATTCTACCACAAGACATATGTAAATAAACTTTTCATAAAAAGCAAATACGCACACTAGCGTAAATGGCTGTAGAGTGGGGTGTGGATACTTTCTGATTAACACCTGTATACCAGCAGCACTTTGCTAACCAAACTGTGCATATTTTAATAACAATCATAATAGGTAATAAACATTGTATAAAAAGCAAATACGCACACTAGCGTAAATGGCTGACGACGCATTCTACCACAAGACATATGCAAATATCCTTTGTATAAAAAGCAAATACGCACACTAGCGTAAATGGCTGTAGAGTGAGGTGTGGATACTTTCTGATTAACACCTGTATACCAGCAGCACTTTGCTGACCAAACTGTGCATATTTCAATAACAATCATAATAGGTATTGATTTTGCTGATATTTTATAAATTAAAAATAATTGGTATTATAAGAAATTATGGCAAGAAAATCCCGAGTTCCCAGGAAATTTATGGTATTCGAGGTCATCCTATACCTAAGACGGAGACGTCTTCAATCTAAGGGGAAAGGAGTAATGTCGTGAACCTAAGGATAGACATTGTGTTTGGTATCATCTCATACATGCATAAAAGTTCTGATACATGGCTCATGTAGGGTGTGAACCATTGCTTATTCAGCAAATAGAAATAGGTTACATGTTTAAGAAAACCTGCCGTACCGAAATGTCGGTACGGAAAATCAAGGTCAAGTATGGCTGACGACGCATTCTACCACAAGACATATGTAAATAATCTTTTTATAAAAATTAAATACACACACTAGCGTAAATGGCTGTAGAGTGAGGTGTGGATACTTTCTGATTAACACCTGTATACCAGGAGCACTTTGCAAACCAAACTGTGCATATTTCAATAACAATCAAAATAGGTCATAAACTTTGTATAAAAAGCAAATACGCACACTAGCGTAAATGGCTGACGACGCATTCTACCATAAGACATATGCAAATAAACTTTGTATAAAAAGCAAACACGCACACTAGCGTAAATGGATGACGGCTCATTCTACCACAAGACATATGCAAATAAACTTTCTATAAAAAGTAAATACGCACACTCACAAGACATATGCAAATAAACTTTTTATAAAAAGCAAATACGTACACTAGCGTAAATGGCTGACGACGCATTCTACCACAAGACATATGCAAATAAAATTTGTATAAAAAGTAAATACGCACACTCACAAGACATATATGCAAATAAACTTTGTATAAAAAGCAAATACGCACACTAGCGTAAATGGCTGACGACGCATTCTACCACAAGACATATGCAAATAAACTGTATAAAAAGCAAATACGTACACTAGCGTAAATGGCTGACGACGCATTCTACCACAAGACATATGCAAATAAACTTTGTATAAAAAGCAAATACGTACACTAGCGTAAATGGCTGACGGCGCATTCTACCATAAGACATATGTAAATAAACTTTGTATAAATAGCTGTAATTTATTGTAATAAAGTCAGTCAGGATTAGACCTGACTCGCTTATAATTGGATCCTGAAACACGCTTCCAATTCATCGGTCCTTATCAGGACCACCCTGGCTCTACGCGCACCTTTTTGGTAGCAATCACGTCATGTATGTTACAATGTAGCGGACCTCTGCTTTTCTGCCACAGCTGCATATTTTATCATTGCGATGTCGTAAACTTGTGCTGTCGACCTTGTCGTCAGGGGATTCAATCGTACCTCTACGAAAAGTCGGGCTTTGTTTACAAGATCGATGATACGCACACGCTGTACTGTATTCTTTGCAAAACTTACGAGCAAAGGCGTCAACTCTTCCGATCCATTATGTTTTCATAAACCTACCTTTCAGTTACCATGCCATTACCTGTCCCCTCTCCTACACCTTCCTTTTGCTTTTTAAAGACTTGTGACCTTGACACACTTTCCATACTACTTTCTTATTATCCCCAAACTCTACCTTAATCTTATATCTCAAACGTCTACTACCTTTTGCTTCTTTATCTATTTCTTAACACAAATATATACATGTACTACGCTCCATCTACATAACCAAGATTATTACTGATTTCTATTACATATCCTTCTTCAAATACGGTCTTCATTTATTTCAAAATAAAGAATCGTTCACTATAACGACTTCACTTTCATTTCGTATGTCCATACCCTACACTTTGCTCCAATTCCTCTACATTATCATGTAAACGTATTTAAGAATAGTAAACTTCAGTCACGCTCCTTCCACATAACCAAGATTATTACTTATTTCAATTACATATCCTTCTTCAAATACGGTCTTCATTAATATCAAAATACCTCACATTACCGATATATGTACATATGTTTCAATTCATTGTGAAACATTCGACCACTACATACACACAAGTTTAAAGTCAATGACCTTTCATCAATTTGACCTTAAGTAACCTCCCCTCCTCTGAATTAGAACCGGCCATCATACTCTACTCGTGTCTATATCATATTTCATATCTTGCACAATTTCCGTCTTCAATTTCTTCGATACTTCTTCATCCCCTTTCCTAACAAACGCTTCTACATCTTTACGCTCTAGTTTTACTTTTGTTGAAAAGACGTCCATGATTCCGACAGCATTCTTTTCTATTATATCGTTCACCTTGTTTGTTATTTCTTTATCCCTGTCAGTATTATATTTTTCAAGTTCTCTTTCCAAATTTTTAATCGCTAACTCTATATTATCACTAAAAGTTTTCATCATCACTTCACCACTTTTGGAGACAGCTGTTTTCAATTCTTCTCGTAAATCCTTCATCCTTCTGACACCTTCACTGACAGCACGATCCTTTACCTTTTCACACTCGATTCTGATATGCTCTTTTGTTAACCGATCTTTCTCATCTATATGTACATTTTAGTAGCTGCATGAAACCCAGCGGTAGGCTCGTTCAAATGTGTAATACGCTTATTAGCCACATCAACGAAATACAACACTTTATCGAATGCTTGTCTGATATCGGTTACACCATCTTGCGATAACAGACGTTGCACCTTCTTCTCCAAAAATCGCACATTCACAGCATCATGCTCCTGCTGAGGATCACCGATTCTTGTTAAGCGGTTATGATTGAAATCATGAACATTGCCGAATGCTTGCGAAAACAATCGTTTTTTTTTTTAACGGACGTCCGAACTTATCAACCATCATTGTCTAACTAATAAGCTTAATAATTTGTTTATACGATTATTTTGCACTCACGCAACTCTTCTAAAATTGATAGAATTTCGTTTTCATGATTTGTGTTGCCTGCTTGTTGAGAAGCAACCAATAACCTTAAACGATCACACAACTCATTAACGTCATCAAAATATTTGTATTCGATCGGTTTTTCGTTGTATGTCAACAACGACAATCCTCCACCTTTAGAAAATTTCGATGTTTGCTGTCTTAACTTGTAAACTGCTCCCGTACGTTTTAATATATCAGCGTAGTCTTTCCTTTCTTTCATCGATGTCGGAAATTCAGAACGTAATTTGAAGAGTAGCTCGTACAATCCCACAGTACCTATGTATTTAAATTTTCCATAGATTACAACGTTTGGTCCGTCAAAATCCAGTTCAGAATCACCAATAAAAAATTTATTTGTGTTCCATTCGTATCGAACTTTATCAAGACGAGGATTCAGAACGTCAGCGTTAAATGTGCCACCTTCATAGTCTTTAATAATTCCTTCTATATAGTCTCGAGGTAGAGGATCGAATTCTTCCAAATATTGAGCAAATCGACAGCTATTAATATAGTCTATGTACGCTTTCTTCAATTGTTCAAAGTCATCATTATCCTGGTCTGTGTTTTCATGACCCGTTGTTGGGTCTCTTTCATAAACACTTTCTTCCCTTAAGAATGAAGGAGTACCTGGAAGTAAGGTACCTGGAGCATTCGAAGGGTTAAGATTTCTAATTTTTATTGGTGTTGACGAAGTTGGAACGTCACCTTTCGACCAATTACTCACTTCTGGCTTTAATTCTTTTTTGATCTCTTCACCCAGCTCTGATTTCAAGTTATGAAGCGATTTTGTAAGTGGTTGATATGCTTGCTGCAACAGGAGATTCTGTCCTGCTGTCGATTCCTTTAACATTTGCAATTTCCTCTTTACCGCTTTCCTAACTTTGATTAGTTCTTTCTTTGCTTTTACATCCATGCTTTTGTCAAGGTTGTCTTTTAACAACTGATTGACTTTATATCACTTACATTAATATATATTTATCGAATCCTAAGCGATATCTTCCCTCATTCATACCACGATCCTTGTTTATCACTAGAAATCCAAACTTCTCCTTCCAACATTCTGCACAAATATTTTTAAATTGGTCAAAAGTCATGTCTGTAGTGACATGGTCTGCGAAGAAGTGTTTGAGATTTAATTCATCCTGTTTAAACAGTATTATTAAATTTGCGTTATCTCTATAGGGAAAATAACCAATTGCAGCAATTGGTTTCAATAATTCAGCTAAATACTTATATTTTGGTTGATACAATGACTTCGAATAAACGTATACGTTTGCGAACCGTAAACCGTTCGGTTGCTCCAAAAGTCCTATAATCACCTTTTTTTTCCACAATTTGAAGGTCCGGCGACAATGGCTGTTATTGTGGATGGTAGTAATGGACCCTGTCGATTTATTTTCCTGGCAATGTCGAAGTCACGATTGGTTATGGGTAGAACAGATGGATGTTGTACTATCCGCATGTTTATTGATGATTAAACGGTTTGCGCATGTGCTGTCGGATTTATAAATTTAGAGTTCGTTCAGTATAGTGAAAGAGCTAACACTACACATGTCCCATGACACGAGGTTTTCTGAATAGGTTTATAGATAAAGTACCTATTGAATTACACCTCCCAGGGTATAACTTTTGCGGTCCAGGGACTCGACAGGACAAACGATTAGCTCGAGGTGATATCGGTATAAATCCCCTTGACGAATCTTGTAGATTACACGATATTGCTTACAAAACTTTTCCAGACATTTCCCATCGTCGAATTGCTGATAAGGTCATTACAAAGACCATAGTCGTCGGACGCGTCCTTTGGTGAACGCTTGGCAGCTCTCACAATTGCTTCAGCTATGAAGGGTAAAGAGAAACTTGGAATAGGGCACAAAAAGCGACGTCGTAAAGTTGGTGGTTCAATTCCGTTGCGAAAAATAAAGAAGAGAAGGCGAACAAGAAAAGGAGGAGCTCTACCGTTTCGTAAGCTAGTGACAACTGCAAAAATTGCTCTTAAGAAAACGAAACCTCTCCAGCTGATACATGCTGCTAAAATAGCACTAAATACAATTCGTAAATTTGGAAAGCGATCTAAATCTCCCAGAATCATTCCTATTCCAAAGACAGGTGGTTTTCTACCGTTAATTCCGATTTTCGCTGTACTATCAGAACTTGGAGCTCTCTCTGGCGGTGCTGCTGGGATAGCTAAAGCTGTACGCGATGCGAAAACAGCACAACAACAGCTAGAAGATGATAAACGTCATAACGCTTCAATGGAAGCTATTGCTCTTGGAAAAAATATTTTAGTACAACCTTTTCGTAAAGGTTTCGGTTATCAACAAAAAAAAAAACGTAAAATTTTTCGTAAAGTTACCTAACCGTCCTTTGACAGATTTGGATTTAGTCAATTACATTAACTATTTACAAATTCCACATTTTCGGGGAATCTTTATGCGTAACGAATTACCCAGAAAAGTTAAAAGGTGTGAAAGTGGAATTGTTAATTTAGATTTAGACACAGGAACTGGTACATATTGGACAGCGTATGTAAAACGAAATAATAAAGCTATGTACTTTGACAGTTTTGGAGATCTCCGTCCACCTAAAGAATCGGTTCAATATTTACTTCCGGACCTTGTGCTATCACTTATAACTACAATCGTGTTCAGAACCCCTCAGATTTTAACTGTGGCCATTTAGTTGTCCAATTCCTTAATGAGACTACGGAAACCTTTTCTTAAAAAAAAAACATCAAACTAACTTCGTTGTAGTACACAGAACGTCAAACCGAAAACATGTCTTACACATTTACCTTGACTAATACAAAGTCGGAGCTGCAAATGATAATAAGTCCACCAATTTTTTTAAGCGATGATGATGAATATCAATTTGCTTTGTTAAATTTTGAAGCATATAACAGTATTCCGAATATCGATTAAACTAACAACAAATTCTATTTTGAAGGTTCTACACCACCAGTCGTTGTTCTTCCGGAAGGATCCTATAAAATCGATGATATTAATCATTATCTTCGCGAGAAATTGCGACATACTGATGATGCTATTGAATTGTTTGGAGACAATACTACCTTAAAAAGCCATATAAAAAGCACCAAAAAAGTCAACTTCGCTCCTACAGATTCTCCCGCAAAGATATTGGGTTTTGAAAATAAGCTTCTACCATCACTTAAAGAGGTGTCTGATCATGTAGCTGACATTTTCAAAAATAAACACGATTTTAGTGATGTGTAACCTCGTAACTAACTCCTACATACATACCAGTAATGGTGTTAAAGGACTAGATGGACATATACTACATCAATTCTTTCTCAATGTACCTCCCGGATTTAAAATTGTTGAGAATCCTACGAATCTTATTTATTCATCAATCAACACTCGTGTCATCGACTACATTTCCCTTAAAATAGTTGATCAAGACGGTAATCTAGTTAATTTCCGAGGAGAGCGTGTCACAATAAGACAGCACTTACGAAAAGCGTAACATCGTGGTGCAATATAGCTGTCCCCAACGATATTCAAAGAAGAATAGTACTATAAAACTACTACCACAATCCCGGATGCTTATTTCGCCTACAACCATTAAGCGATTAACACCGCTCGATAAACAGTTCCTTAAATCTTTGGGGTTGCGATTGAAAAAGAGGAAACGGTAAGTAACAGTGTGTACCATAAGTGAATTTTTTAACTCTATGACCAAGACCACCACATTTACCACATAACGGCATCTTGAAATCATCATAAGCTTTAAAGCGTTGGTGACCAATATAAACATAATTATTGTTATTACGAATAGCTTGATATAGATTAGGTGGAACATCAATAATAATACATTGAGAATCTCTGAATTTCAAATTGCGAATTACTGTACATTTATCTTCAAAATCACTAAAGTTTCTGTCATTAAAATCTTTTTCAAGAATATTTGAAGTCATACTGTTTGGGATATTTGATATTTTCATTTTTGGATTTTTAAGGGATTGCACTTGAACATTATACTTGTCACTTAACTTTTTAGAGAGATTTTTTTTTATGATTTCAGTATCTTCTTTGTTTACACAACATATGTTAACTGAACCATCTTTTTTCTTGATATATACATTTTTAACTTTAATTTTATTGTAACTGTGTATTTCTTTGGTTACAATGTCGAAAGCGTCAGCTTTAAAATCCATTTCTTTGGCTGAAACTACTATGTTGGGAACATGCTCATTGTGATTTAAAGATCTCTCAACACTATTTTTTGTTGCCATTACGTAGGAGAACGGAGGAGTGGATTTCTCACGTTCAACCAATTTTCTTAAAAACTTATTGTTTTCCATTAATTCGTCGTTGTATTTAATCAGCTCGCTATTCATCTCTTCCTTAGCTATGGAATCTTTGTAGACTTCATGTATTGTTTGAACTGAGTCACAAGATACACTGGAATTTTTGTCACTTGATTTATTTGAATTATTCAGATTTTCTAATTCTTTCTGTAATAATTGTAACTTTAGTTGTAGAATAGTAACTATGTTAAACTCTTGTTTATTAATATTACACACATGACGCGTGTTATAGCATAGGTTATGTTTGTCACAAACTGCTATGGAATTTGTAATAAAGAAGCCCTTGCCTTTTTTAACACCTCGCACAAAATCACTATAGCAAAATGGTTTATCACATAATATACAAATTACATATTTATGTAGTCTATCAGGATGACAAGATGTTCCAATATTAGGAGGAACACACCGAGCATCCTCACCGGACGCCATAATTTACATCAGATAGGGAAATTCTTTTGATAACCATCTTCGTTTCTCCAAGCCTTTGACATAAATAGTAGTACAATTATTTAAAATTTTCCCTATTTCACCTATTGTCTCGTAATAACTGTGCAATCAAAAATTCCATTCGATTCCATGATAATTTCTAGTAAGCCATCCATTCTGACTTCTATAACGGGCTGTAAGTTGCGACCAAGGAAATGGTAGGGATAATAAATACCATGCAATTTTTTTCTTCATTGCTTATTTTACAGAAAGCAACTTCCTTAAATATGAAGGCATTACCCGCTGCCTTAAAACGTTGCACATCTACTATGAATTTCATCTTTATAATATAATACCTGAACAATTTTGTTGGAGGGATTGTAGCAAACCATTCGAGTAGGGTAAGATAGCCGATTCTAAAACAAGGACAGGGGAGGAAGGTCGATACCCTAAACTAACCCGTCGGGTAGCGACCTTCCTCCCCCGTCCTTGTTTTAGAATCGGCTACCTACTATAGGCAGATGTGCACACATGATATTTAGAAAATACAACAGAATTCTCCCTCCTCCCCTCTCCCACCCAACCATTCGCTCCAGTTTACTGTATGTAGGATATTGTAGTCTCTGTATTTACCTCTCGAGACGTTAGAATTTAATGGAAACGTTAAATTTAACGATTCTTTATTTAGATATAAATAAAGTATGTAAGTGCTACAATTAAAATATTGAACAATAGGATTACATGAATAGTGCTAACAACTTGTAGAAATGGGAAAGAATCTGTCAAGTAACTCTTTGTAACAATGTCTTCTCTGTTTTGATCACCACGAAGATGAATCCATCGGCTTTCGATGTTTTTTCGTGATTGTCCATCTTTTTCGACAAACATAAATTTTACGGAGTGAAGGTTTTGCACGTTTTCAACAGTGAAGACATTTGTTCCATTAACAGTTTTTAAAATAATTGTTTCCCAATTTTTCATCCATACACAGGACACATCAACATCTCTATTAGAATTTTTAAATACATAGGCTTGGTCACCAACCGTATTGTCCGGTCGCGAAATGTAGAGAGTATTGTTATAGAAATATGTTAAAATCAGTAACGACGATACACTGATCATGATCAGCTTTTCCATTACAACTGAGATGGTCAATATGGGTAGCGTATTCTTATTACACAACCCCCTGTCCACAGTTACTTGTTTTAGTGGAAGGGGATTCTGCATAAGTTAAGAATGAGCAAAGGAGCGGTAGATGTTTGTTTAGCAGAGTTTGGTGCGTTTTAGTCAGTAGAACATGGAAACCTTTATTGAAAAGTTTAATAGTGTACGGGTGGGTTATGAAGAAAAAGAAATACGTTCTCTAAAATCATTAGAACTGAATCAAACATATCCCGTGCAAAGCTTCAAAAAGGTGCATACAAAATGGGGACCACGCATGTTAACCGATTTGTACAGCATCGTTGTATTTCTTCCATGTAGACATGCAGAAGCCTTCACAGATACAGAGATCGAGGATATAAATGATAAAATTGATAAACAAGTGGATCAACCATCGATTCGTCTCAAAGGATTTGTGGGAAAATCAGCTGATATTGAAATTCAAATGTAAAATGTTGTTTTAAGAGAATAAAAAACAATTTTTATATTGAATATGTTTTATTTATTCGAATAAAAAAATACAACGCATTTATGAGGGTAAAGACAACCAATATTTTAATAGTAGAACATTTTTATAAGCACAAGTCGGTTCAAAATCAGTTTTAAATAAATGACAGGAACACACCTTAACTTTAAAAATAGTTGCTAAATTTGAGAGAGATGGGCAACCGATGTCTTCAATGTTTACAAAGTTGATATTAGGAAAGTATTCCATCAACCACACTTTATTTTGTAATTCCTTAACATACACAACAGTTGACTCCATTAATATGGGATAAATAGTATCATAAATCGTAGAGTACGGAAAATCACCATTATCCCAATATAACCCATGTAAATTTCTGTTTAAACAACGATTTTGACTCCTATAACGAACAGGAAGAGCGTGCCACGGAAATGCTGTACGCGAAATAAACGTCTGCGAGCGCGGTGTTTGTTTTATAGTGGTTGTCTTGTTTGAATATCTTTTGGTACAGTTATATCGCACAACCACGTTATACTTTTCGTAAGTGAAGTCTTACTGTAACACGCTCTCCACGGAAATTAACAAGATTACCGTCTTGATCAACTATTTTAAGGGAAATGTAATCGATGACACGAGTGTTGATAGATAAATATATGACTTGTAGGATTCTCAACAATCTTAAATCCGGGAGGTACATTGGGAAAGAATTCATGTAGTATATGTCCATCTTGTCCTTTAGCACCATCATTAGTATGTATATAGGAATTAGATACAAGGTTACACATCATTGATATCGCGTTTACCTTGAAAATGTCAGCTACATGATCGGACACCTCTTGAAACGTTGGAAGAAGCTTATTTTCAAAACCCAATATCTTTGCGGGAGAATCTGCCGGAGTAAAGTTAACTTTTTTAGTGCTCTTTATACGACTTTTTAATGTAGTGTTATCTCTAGACAAGAGAATATTATCAGTAGTACCTCCCAATTTCTCTTAAAGATAACCATTAATATCGTTGATTTCATAGGATCCTTCTGGAAGAACTACGACTGGTTTCGTGGAACCTTCAAAATAGAACTTGGTGTTGTTTTCATCGATATTAGGAATACTGTTATATGCCTCAAAATTTAATAACGCTATTTGATATTCTTCATCATCGCTTAAAACAATCGGTGGACTAATTATTATTTGTAGCTCGGACTTTGTACTAGTCAAGGCGAATGTATAAGACATGTTTTCGTTTTAACGTTCTGTTTAATACAGAGAAATAAGTTTGATGTTTCCTTTTAAAAAAGGGTTTTCGTAATCCTTCGTAGGAATTGTAGAACTAAATGACCACAGTTAAAATTGGCGGGATTCTGAACACGATTATAGTTATGTGATAGCACAAGGTCCAGTAGATTATAAATATTGAACTAGTTCTTTCGGTGGACGGAGATCACCAAAACTATCAAATTAAATAGCTTTACTGTTTCGTTTAACATACGCTGTCTAATGTGTACCACTACCCGCGTCTAAATTAACGATTCCTCATTCACACCTTTTAATTTTTCTTGGTAGTTCATTGCGCATGAAAATTCCACGGAAATGTGGAATTTGTAAATGATCAATACAATTATACAAATCTAAATCTGTTAGAGGATGATTAGGTAGCTTCATGAAAAATTTGGTGTTTTTTTTTTGTTGAAACCGTCTGAGGTTGCACTGAAATATTTTTTCCTAGAGCAATGGCTTCCATGGAAGTGTTATGACGCTTAGCTTCTTCTAGTTGCTGCTGCGCTGATTTAGCGTCTTCTACAGCTTTAGCTATCCCAGCGGCACCACCAGAGAGAGCTCCAAGTGCCGATAGTCCAGCAAAAATAGGAATCAGCGGTAGAAAACCGCCTGTTTTCGGAATAGGAATGATTCTAGGATACTTAGATTGCTTTCCTAGTTTTCGAATTTGATTTAACGCAATTTTAGCAGCATCCAACAAAGGGAGCGGCTTATTTTTCTTAAGAGCAAGTTTCGCAGTTTTTACTAGTTTACCAAACGGTAGAACTCCTCCTTTTCTTATTCGTTTTCTCTTATTTATTCTCTTAAACGGAATCGAACCGCCCTTTTTATGATGACTTACTCGATGCCTTCCTTTATGTCGCATTCCAAGTTTCGTCTTAGCCTTCATAGCGGAAGCGATTGTTAAAGCTGCTAAACGTTCACCTATAGACGCGTCCGATGACTTCAGTCTTTGTAAAGATTGTTGTACTAAAACCTTGTCTGCTCGTCGACGTTGCGGAATCTCAGACGAAATTGTATATGCAATATCGTGTAATTTGCAATGTTCGTCGAGAGGATTTATACCAATATCACCTCGAGCTAATCGTTTGTTTAATCGAGTCCCTGGACCACAAAAGTTATAGCCTGGTAGATGTAATTCAATAGGTAATCTATCTATAACACTATTCAGAACGCTGCGTTTCATGTAACAGGTCTGGTGTGGGTGCTTTCACTATTACGAACAAACTGACTATATAAATAAGGGTAACACTAAATTTATATATCGGTGAACACACAGCGAAATCGTTTAATAATAAATAAATATGCGGATAGTACAACATCCATCTGCTCTACCGATAACAAATCATGACTTCAACATCCCTTCGAAAATAAATCGTCATGGTCCTTTATTACCATCGACAATAAGATCTATCGTTGCTGGACCTTCAAATTGCGGAAAAACAAATGTGATTATGGGACTTTTGGAGCAACCAAACGGTTTACGGTTTAAAAATGTAAATGTTTATTCAAAGTCATTGTATCAACCAAATTATAAGTATTTAGCAGAATTGTTGCAACCAATTGCTAGAATCGGTTATTTTCCTTACAGAGACTCGGATGAAGTAATCGGTCCATCACAGGCGAGACCTAATTCTGTATTGATCTTTGATGATGTTGCGATTGATAATCAGAATAAGATAAGGGAATACTTTAGCATGGGAAGACATAACTCAATCGACATATTTTATTTGCATCAAACAGCAGCAAGCACATCAACCACTTACAAAATCGCTTCTTAACTTGAAATCAGAGCTGGGTGAAGAAATCAAAAAAGAATTAAAGGCAGAAGTGAGTAATTGGTTGAAAGGTGACGTTCCAGCTTCGCCAACACCAATAAAAGTTGGAAAGCTTGACCCTTCGAATGCTCCAGGTACCTTACTACCAGGTGCTCCTTCATTCTTAAGGGAAGAAAGTGTTTATGAAAGAGACCCAACAACGGGTCATGAAAACACAGACCTGGATAATGATGAGTTTGAACAATTGAAGAAAGCGTACATAGACTATTTTAATATCAAGACTAACTAGATTTAGATTATTTAGATTATATTAATATCTCTCGATTTGCTGAATATTTGGAAGAATTCGATCCTCTATCTCGAGACTATATAGAAGGAATTATTAAAGACTATGAAGGTGGTACATTTAACACTGACGTTCTGAATCCCCGTCTTGATAAAGTTCGATACGAATGGGACACAAATAAATTTTTCATTGGTGATTCTGAACTGGATCTTGACGGGCCAAACGTTGTAATCTATAGAAAATTTAAATACATAGCTACTGTGAGATTATACGAGCTACTCTTCAAATTACGTTCCGAATATCCGACATCGATTAAAGAAAGGAAAGACTACGCTGATATATTAAAACGTACTGGAGCAGTTTACAAGTTAAGACAGCAGACATCGAAATTTTCTAAAGGTGGAGGATTGTCGCTGTTGACATACAACGAAAAGCCGATCGAATACAAATATTTTGATGACGTTAATGAGTTGTGTGATCGTTTAAAGTTATTGGTTGCTTCTCAACAAGCAGGCAACACAAATCATGAAAACGAAATTCTATCAATTTTAGAAGAGTTGCGTGAGTGCAATAGAATCGTATAAACAAATTATTAAGCTTATGAAGGTGTTAGAAGGATGAAGGATTTACGAGAAGAATTGAAAACAGCTGTCTCCAAAAGTGGTGAAATGATGATGAAAACTTTTAGTAATGATATACAGTTAGCGATTAAAAATTTGGAAAGAGAATTTGAAAAATATAATACTGGCAGGGATAAAGAAATAACAAACAAGGTGAACGATATAATAGAAAAGAATGCTGTCAGAATCATGGACGTCTTTTCAACAAAAGTAAAACTAGAGCGTAAAGATGTGGAAGCGTTTGGTAGGAAAGGGGATGAAGAGGTATCGAAGAAATTGAAGACGGAAATTGCGCAAGATATGAAAAATGATATAGACACGAGTTTTGAATTCATTAAAATCGTGATTCAGGATGAGTGTAAAAAAGTTAAGGAATTTGCAGATAAAGAAATTCAAGGAACCAATAAAAAGAAAGATGATCTGAAAAAGGAATTAGTGGAAATGGTCGAATCCCTAAAAAAGGAAGTAAAGGAGCTGAAAGTAAGGCTATATACTCTGCAACAACAAAGAGGAACAGGTAGTGCAAAATCGAGCAGTTCTAAACCAACAACAGCAGCTCCGTCCATGTAGTTCTTCATTATAAGGAAAATGTTAAACGTGAAAAAAGAACTAGTGAAAGAACTGCATAAACCTGCGAGAATTAATTTTACACGTCGTAAAGTGATAGTGAAAGGATTAGATGATCAAGCCGATTTAGTGGAAATGATTCCGTATGCGAGAGAAAATAAAGGTGTCAGATACATTTTGATTGTAATAGACGTTTTTTCAAAATTTGTGTGGACTCAAGCATTAAAACGCAAAACAGGTGAATATGTTGGAAGGGCTTTACAGTTAGTTTTCAAAAGAAGTAAACGTATTCCTAAGAATTTGCAAACTGACTTGGGAAAAGAATTTTACAACGAACAAGTGAAACAAGTTATGCAAAAATATAAAATTAACCATTACTCAACGTATAGCACCAAGAAAGCGTCGGTTGTGGAACGGGTAAATCGAACACTAAAATCAAAAATGTGGCAACGCTTCAGGTTACAAGGATCCTACAAATGGTTGAATATATTACAACATATAGTAACCGAGTATAACAATAAGGTTCACAGAACTATCGGAATGAAACCAAGCAAAGTAAATAGACGAAACGAAGAAATACTTTTGGAGAAGGTTTACAACAATCCGAAAAAGGTGGATTTACGAAGAATTCGATTTAAAGTGGGAGACCGAGTACGAATAAGCAAATATCGCGAATTGTTTAGCAAAGGTTATATACCGAATTGGTCCAACGAACTATTCACAATAACTCGTATAAAATTGTCTGATCCAATTATGTACTACCTAAAGGATGATAAAGGGGAAGACATAAAAGGAGGATTTTATGGTTTGGAATTACAGAAAGCTGCACATGCTGACATTTATTTAGTGGAGCGAGTATTAAGACATAGAGGTGACATGCTTTACGTGAAATGGTTAGAGCTGGACAAATCTCATAATAGCTGGATTCATAAAAAAAACGTTTTGTAATTTGGTTGCAAATTTTTGAATAAATAAATGATGAAACATTTACGAATTTGTTTACCCCCTCCCTCAAACAATGATTATAAATAAGATTAGACATGGCGAGTGTCATCAGTTGCAATCGCTAGTTGCCGCATTGAAAGTTGAAGAAATCGATTTTTTCTGAAAAATGGATTCCTTATCATATGAGTTGTATCAAGCGGAAAGGCAAGTCCTCGTCATCAATTTCCGCAGAGCAATATTATCCAATGATTTAGATCGAGTTAAAGTGGTGTGTTCGAAGTTGCCAGTAGAAGTCCCAAAGGAGGTGTTCAATAGTGCAAGACCCATCGTTTAATGTTTTGTATTTCATTTTCGAAATAAAACGTCGGTGTGACACATTCGTTGATGATTTTTTAAAAGCTTGTGGTGAAAAAGTGGAAATAACCGGCGATGAAGTTCAAGGGTGTCGCATATCACCCAGTATATGACCGATCTACTTTACCGTTATCGATGTCACCTACTTATTTCGGTTAACCAATGTTTGGTAACTGCGGAATAAGCAGGTGACGGCCCAATAAAAGGGGCCAGCAGATACAATTTGATAAGTTCGTGCGCGTACCGTCTCGGACGGAATATTGGTGTGTACTTTGGGTCCCTGGTAAGTTTACTCAATTATTCTTATTGTATTTTATTAAGTTTCCATCGTCTGCTAGGTTTAATTATTACAACTATTAAATAAAGTTTATTTCATTTATTGTTGGTTGTTCTTGTACACCTTCGCTTTGCCGAGCGAGTCTCAACCATCTACCAAAAGCTAACCCCCAGGCGATTAATAACCCCATATTTGGCGAAACCTCTCCAATCACCGCCTCAATCGGCGGAATACGTCAAATTTGGTGGCTATCGCCACAAGGGATTTTAAACAAAACGAGTTACAATTACACGCGGAATGATGTATATTTTCTAAGGGAAATGCTAACAAACGGATCAGTTCTAGCTAGGAGCAAAAGATTCTCCATCGTTAACATAAGGAAAACGTATACAACATTGTTGAAGTCTGTAGATGATTTAATAATGGATATAGTGTACTACGCACAACCGAAATTTTTGGAAAAGTGTATTAAGCTCATCAACTTGTTCCGGCTTGCATATTCCTTAAGTCCAAACATTAACGGTCATCATCAGACAGTGATGAGGTGGATAGAAGATAATATTTTACGAGAAGGAACGGAAAAGGCTCCTGGTTGGCAAAGCGGTCCTGACTGGCAAATGGCCATTAACTAATATTGAAGACTATAAATTGTAACAGCTAAAGCATTCAGTGTTTTCTTTTCATATTCAGGAAAATGCAGTTTCTAAAACCAAAAACTTACAAAGCTGTGATACAAAGTTTTTATTTTATTTTTTAAACAGGCATGTGGGTATAATTACTATAGGGTATAAACTTGTAAATATAACATCGATACATTATTTACATATACACGTACAATACACCAACTGATTAATATTATATAAGATGTTCATAAATAGTATCAATAGATTCGTTGGGAAGGAAGCGTATTAGTTGTTTTCGGAATTAAGAAACGTTTATCATCATTAGGGCAAAGAGCTACTTTAGTTTTCATTTGTGTGAACATAGTGTGGAGGTCGGAGACGAAAATATTCATACTTTTTAGAATGGTGGATTCGTCCCTAATAACGCGAAGACAATCGTCAATACCTAGATGCAATTTTATAACGTTTTTCTTAACACCTTTAGCTTTTTTAACGACTTGATGAACCGATTCGACACAGTAAGCTTTAGCTCCGGTTTATAAAATGCTTTAATGGGATTATTTGGGAACTCATCTTTAAATTTACCAACCACAGATGAGGTAATGGGAATATCGAAACCATTATCGCGCGGATAATTTGAAGTATCAAAGTGTTGAATATTTTCGATAATATCTCGATAGAAGTTTTCTGTGACTACTTTAAGAATGAACGAATCGGTATCCATATACATCAAAGAAACGTTTTGCTGGTATTTTTGTTTAAGAAACCTGTAGTAGAAGTCATACATAACAACTTTAGACAAATCCAAAATAGTAAAACCTACATAAAGAGGTTTATCGTAAACAATACGTAATTTATTCATCTGAATAGCAACGAAATTTGTTGTGAATATTTTAGAATTTTTGAAATTGGGTTTAGCTATTAAATCCTCAGCTCCCAGGAAACGTCCTGAATTTCGCCAATGAGTAACCAGTTTCACATCGACTCGTTTATCAACGTTCTCCATCGTCTTTCCGAACGCGCTGTTATTCATTAATTTGAAGGACGATTTCCCAAATTTATTTTCAGACAAATTCCGTTTTCGGGTATTTAAATCAATGAAAAGTTTAAGCCAGTCAGACTGTTTAAACTGAATAACTCTATGAACTTTAATTAATTTTAATCCATTATGTAGGGCTTGTTGCAACGGTAGGTAATGTACAATATATTTTGTCTTATTCATAATGTTTGGAATGAGATTTCTAACTCTGCCATTAACATTAGCAGGAGAAATAATATTTTCAACTAAAAAGGGGAAATCAGCATGGAGGTGTTGGGGATATTGAACATCGACTTCTAAGACATAACCATATTCTGAAGAAGCATCTAACGAGAGAATATTTAATTCATCAATTTCGGTTTCAGTTAGCCAACGAAAGTGTGAAAGAGGAAGCGGTTGGCTCATACTATGCCCATACAAATTAGTAGCATCTAAATACAATAAATCAGAGGTGGGAATGGAGGCGTTTTAATCGGAGAGGTGAGGGTTGTTAGCGAAATGCATTATTTGAACGCATTGACTTATTCCTCCACGTACCATTTTAGCATATCGATATCTGTAAGAAGTTGTAAATTAACGCGAGTCAACTTTAACATGCTATCTCAAGCAAACCCTGGAGCTGTATAATATTGAGCTAAGTCTAAATCATATGTAGCAGCACATATTTCTCGGAAATTCTCGAATACATCGACTAATAAAAGAACACCTGTTTTTAAATATAGGTCTGAATATTCCCCAAGAGTTGAACATATGAACGTATTCGAAACCGTTTTTGCTCGCTCATAATCCACATCGGAAACGGGGAGGGAAGTTAATTTATCGAAGAAATCGTCTTTCTGCGGAAGCATTGTCTCATCAAGCTTAGAAATGTCATCCACGTAAGAATAAGGAAAAACACCCTTCCGTCGCACAAGCTCAAATTGTTGAGGATCTGGAAAGTACTTTTTCACTTGCAAACATTGAGAAGAATCTAGTTCTTCCGATAGCTTGTCGAGGGAAGAAGCCATGAAGCGAAAAGAATCGAGAAATCTGATCTTAACAAACACATTTTGAGCTGAGTCATCTGTATCAGTTTGTACAACATCAACTCGTAATAATTTAGAAAAATAAATGTATTTTTCTTTATTTTGAGCGATTACGGTAAATTTAACATCGTTCACAGCCATTTCCTTTATAAATAGGTGACAATCGTATCCGGAGAGGTTATGGAAAAAGACAGGTACAAAGTTTATTCTTTCAGGTTTATTATTTCTATCTGTTTGAAATGCAACTATCACAAAACGAGGCTTTTCAAGTTGTGACGTAGTTTTCACAGCCCATGTGTGATTATTTGTTTGAGGCAATAAAGGATACTCATCCAACTCCCAACTACGGAAATTAATTTCCATTTGTTGATTTCTTTGCAAATATTTTAAAAGTTTAAGACGTTCTACATCTGCTACAGATATATGCGGAATTTTCCAAGAAATTTTATTTATGTCAACTTTTAAAGTTTCACCTGCAGTTGTATTTATTATAGCGTTTGTATCGATACTACTTCTTATTAAAATAAGTTCTTGTTTTATTTTGAGAAGAATTTTTCGAAAATCTTCTGCAAAACCTAAAAGCATACGTAGTGGGATGCATACGTTAAAATTTCCATTTTGATCTATTGCCGAAAATGTATCATCATTGGGAGCCCAACCAGCATTCTGAAGACGCAAGCTCTCGTTTACGTTGTAAGATAGACTTCATTTATTTTCTCTAGGCGGGTGAGTATGATCTGCGCAAAATAGAAAAGAACGACACTAGGCCAGAAAAGAAAGGAGACAACTCTTTCAACAACTTTCAACCGCTGACTAGCAGATCAAAGTACAGTACTGTACGGAAAAAATGTACCATTGGAGTGAATGTACGTTTCATCCATGTAAACAATAGGACGACCTTCTTCGCGGAAAGTGTTCATTTTTCTTAAGAAAACTATTCTTAAGTGCCAAATCTCGTGCCTTTCCACCAGTATTTTTCGGTTGGTTTTGCTTTTAGTCAATTTAAATCTTCGTTTTCAATTGGAATGCGGATTTCATCATTATTTTTAAACGTTGTATTTGTATACGGTTGATGAGTATGTTTTTCCGCATTGGTTATAGATAAATCAAATAATGCACGTTCGGTTACATTTAAGATTTCAGAATGCATGATGGTTTTAGCTTCTTAACTTGATATCCTAAACTTTTTAAAAAGCGCTTCACTTCTTCTTTTGCACTGAAATATTGTGATAATGTTGGTTTCCTATAAATATCCTTACGTTTGTTAAAAATTTTATCCGATAAAAGAATATAAAAGGTTTCGTGGTTACCAAGTGTGCCGATTTCTACCTCCAAACAAACTATACACAAATTTCCCTGACATGACATCTTCAGATAACAGGTTTTCTAACATAGCTCACCAAGGTAGCCCATGGTCATGATTGTGGCATTAATCACAGTTACAGTTCACTATTACCACGACTATCCTCCTCCCAGTTCAAGACAAACATGTTATAGTCTTGCCTACACAACTTGTTGTTGCACGGTTTTGGCGAAGTTCGAACTTTTTACTAACACTTTATTTTAGGTAATTAAGGTTCTTTGATGGCAATATCTGTTCCAACCCTAAATTCTGTGGTATATATTTAACCTTCCGGGGCTCGCGCTCCATTATTGGGATAGAACGCTCACCCGCGGACTCACAGTCCGCATTCACAAAAGAGGTATCTTAACGATTATATGTGTGAATAAATAGTAATAAAAGGTGGATTTAATTTATTTTAGGATTATATTTATAAGATAGATAAGTTAAATTTAACATCTCAACATTAAGGTGATGGAAAAAATATTAATAAACTGATAAACTCAAACATAAATAAGTTTTACAAACTAAAAAAAAACAAACGAATTATTCTGAACGGCATTCACGACATATGATATTTGAATGCTCTAAACAAACACACTTGTGGCATTCATAACAAAAGAAACGCGAAGGTCTATTTTTCTTCCGGTCGCAGTATGAGCAACGTCCCCGTTGCCCTGCTGGTACGTGCTCAGGTGCGGGTGTTTCCAATCCGAAACTTTCCTTTATTCTTAGTTGCATGGACTTAGGAATTGATTGTGTTACTCTGCGGCGAATATGGCCCTCCACTAATTGAAAAGACAATTTTCGTAGAAACTTTCTTCGTCGTAACTCACTAACATGATTATTCATCGAATAAATAACGAATGAGTTTATTCCACATACATTGAGTAGCGAATAAAACACAACCATGGGCCATCTTCTAGTGTTTCGCGCACAATTATAGGTCGCACATAATTTGTCCACACAGTCGACTCCCCCTTTAGATGCATTGTAGTCTATTATCATGTCTGGTTTTCCTGTAGCAGCATCTATTTTATCATCAAAATGCATGCTTGATAACAACAACACATTCTTATTCCTTTTTGGTGTATACGATACTAAAGTACAGTTATCTCGATAGCCAAACATGGATGACAAAAGAGGGCGATTCTGCGGATTAGAAAATTCAGGTGGCAATTCTCTTTTGTTTTTTCTAATTGTACCTAACAAAGTCAGCTTAAAATCCGAATAAAGGGAGTTTAGTAGTTCCATACTGGTAAACAAGTTATCCACAGTGACATTGCGGCAAGCTCCTTTTATCGGTTGGCATAATTTTTGTACCACTGCAGACGGTGAATTACTAACATGAAATGGTCCCAAAGGTTGCTTTCCTACGTAAACCTCCATATTGCATGTATAGAAGGTCTTGGCGTCTACCATAGCGAATATTTTCAACCCGTGCTTATTCGGTTTACTTGGTATGTATTGTCTGAAGTTACACCTTCCTCTGAATGCTTCCAGTTTCTCATCTATTGTGACCCATTCAAATGGTGTATAAACTGTATTGAAGTTATTGATCACACTATCAAACACTTCTCGGATGGCTGCTAGCTTATCAGTTTGTTTTCGTTCTTCTCTAGTTGCTAAATCATCGAAACGTAAATGATCAAGAAGAAATCGAAACCTACACTGGGACATGGTTAAACGATTCAGTGTCGTAGACATTCACGGAACAGTGGTTCTTGGATTCAAATGTAGGAATATCTCTTAATTTCATAGGAAATTCGATACCATCATAGTTCAAAGTACAAGAGTAATGTGGGTAGGAAGTTGTTCTGTGTGGGTTTGCTTGCGCGGGGTATAAAGCTGACGTTATTGCCCACGCAAAGCAGGCTTGTCAACGTTTTGCACATTTACAACAGCCTTCTTCAGTAGAATTTGTTTAGGTAAAGGAATATACGACGAGGCTTTCAACGGATTGTACTTGTTGAAGTTGATTTCGAGGTAAAGAACCAAGAGAAAGACTAGGTAGATTGTTTGTAACCGTGTTATTAATAGAACGGTAATAGATGTAAAAAAGAATAATCACCTGACTCTCGTTCCTGAAACTAGGAAGCTTTGGTGTCGAGTATCTCAAAAAAGTTTTGGAAAATATTGGAAACATCGGTCGACTGAGTCACAACTTTGTTATTTGTGTTGAACGATTTAATTTCTAACATTTCCTTAGTTTCCTACACATAACGTCCAAAAACTTCAAGATTTATTTTAACCGCATCGTGGAGATGAATCTGATTACGTACAATACGCAAACATTTGTCGAGGACATCATTAAAAAAGTCAGTATAAGACAGGAGGTACTTCCCTTTCGTAATACGAAACGAAGCTATCCTGTTAGCGAAAGCAGAGGAGAGGAAACAGATTCCTTCCTCCAGAGGTGAGCAGCAAGTTTGTTTACGTTGTAAGGTGCGCACATGACCGTTGTATGAATTTTGCTGAACATAAACTTTACAGGTGTCACACCACCGGTCGGTGGACATCCCAGGTGCAGCACAGTTGGTTTTTTTGCCCGGTATTGACGATGTAACTTCGTGTTGCGCTCGTTTACGACATGAAGCGTTTTGATGTCTTTTTAAATTGTCAGATCGCGTAAAGGAGGTATGACAGTCCGGACAACGAATCATATCGATAAGTTGCAAGAGACGTTTCTCAACAAAGACTGAGGGTAACCGTTGGGAGAGGTAAATTTAATAGTCTAAGAAAATTGGAGGGAGAAGGGGAATTTGAAAAAGGGTGAGGATCTTAAGAGAGGGGACAGAAGATATTTAAGAGAGAAATGTAGAAGTTGAGGTTAGGTAAAATGAGTGAAAAGGTAGAGTGTGGTGTTGCCGAAGTGCCCGTCATTTCCCTAGATGAGTCAGAGCTGTCGGCGATGTTGGAGCAAATCTTCCCCAACGATGAGTTGATTGGTAAGACGTCATCGTCCGGTGGAGGAGAGACGAGTGTAAATGTGGTCACGGAAAAGCCTATCGCTAGTACATCGCGAACGGTGGCAGGAGGCGTTAAATCCATAGCTATGAAACCGAAGAAACTGACGTACAACACAAGAGTTTCGAGCGGTCCGTTGGATTATTCAAAGCTTGTGGATAAAGTTAGGGAAGCAGTGAAGACTCCTTAACGGGAAAAACGTAAACGTGAAGGAGAAATAAAGGAGCACCACACGAAAGACACTCTACTGTTGGAGCAGATACATCGGAAAGAGAAGGAGTTGGAGGATCTGAAGAAAAGTCGTGAAAGCTGCAGCAAACTGGTGGTGGGAGGTAGAAAGCGAGTAGAAAAGGTGGAGCAGCAGTTAGTTAGTTTACACACACATTAATTGGATATAATTTGAATGAAATTTTACAAAAGAAACATGAAATAAATGTATGCAATGTAGTATAAATTTTATTTTAAATTGATAAATAATACGCATAAAACATCGCTAAAATCGAATTTATTATCTTACAAATTACATATATGTATATATATTTAAATATAGAAATGAGATAATACGCATATTCCGTATCGAACATATTGGGCGATTCCAGAACCCTTCACCTCCAACAGTCGGAGATGCTTCTCCAGTTCCATCATGAATTCTATGGGAGGCATCTTATCATTAATTGTGAAACTGGTGACCGTCCTTCCTGATGTCTCCCAACGTTGGTGGTGTAAAACGTTGAACTTGTTTGGGTTAATTTGAAGAGATGTCCCGGTGAATATCACAAAGTAGTACATCTTGAATGTGTAGTTGTAGAAGTTTTAGTTGTTGGTTTAACGAGAAGAAGTCTTCTGCCGAACGAACGAAATCTGAGGGTATTTATACTATTCGGAGGAGGAAGATGAGTGGGTGAAAGAAGGAGCTGCAAAGTTGGTAATAAAATGTACATTTGCATGAGTACATAAGCAGACAACATTGGATTCGTTTGTAGTATATCGTGGTTCGATAACCGTTCATTATCGAGATTGTTTAAAGATAGAGGAGTGGGTAGGTTACTTGCTTTGTATCGGAGCAGACGTGTGTGTAGAGGAATGGTCGGTCGCAATCTTGACGATCAGGTGTAATTATTGGTAACATAATTAATGACGACATAATTTTTATCAGTTAACGACAAGACATGCGAAAACAGCGAGCGTAGGTTAATTGTTTTGTATCGCAGACTTCGAAGCAGAGGAGTAGTCGATCATAATCTTGACGATCAGGTGTAATTATTGGTAACATTATAATTATTGACGACATTATTTTTATCAGTTAACGACAAGACATGCGAAAACAGCGAGAGTAGGTTATTTGTTTTGTATCGCATCCAGGAACGTGAAGATCGCAATGAAAGATAAATGAATTCGGTTAAGACGGACCCGTTAAGCGCGACATTCGAATAATAACGATACAAGTTTGAATCGACCTGTTGTAGAATATCGTGGTTCGATAACCGGTCGTTACCGAGATTGTTTAGTGATAGAGGAGTGGGTAGTATCGGAGCAGACGTATGTACAGAGGACTGGTCGGTCATAATCTTGACGATCAAGTGTAATTATTGGTGACATTATTTTTATCAGTTAACGACGAGCCATGTGAACACAGCGAGAAAATATTGGTGGTCAATTACGAAAAAAATGTGCGGATGCAAGCAGACAACAACCCGAAATCGTACTGCCCAGGAACGTGAAGATCGCAATGAATGTAAAAGAATTCGGTTAAGGCAGACCCGTAAAGCGCAACATTCGAATAATAATGGTGTAAGTTTGAATCGAGAAATTGTCTGTGGTAAAACTAAAAACCGGGGTATGTTAATGTTGCTGAATATTTTAATTATTAAACAGTTACAGATAAACATACACTAGTTAGGTTAGGTTACACACAATAATAGAATATACGAGAGAAATGCGCATTATTCATGAAATACATACACCTACTATTAATAAATTAAATAAACAACCGAATCGTTTTGAATAATTAAATATTATATTATATAATATATATAAACCATAGAATATGTTATAACTACCACTGATATGTTTGGGTGCGTTCATTTATACTGAATCTATTAACAGTGCTATTTCTAAACTGATCTAAAGGAAATAAGACATTTAAGCCTGGTAAAAATATAAAACTAACACTATGGACATTGAAATTCAGCAGTTATCGATAATTAGAATAGATGTTTATCTGCAAAAAGAATAAATTTCATACTTGATAAATTAATCAGATTGTCGAACATGGGTAGTATAAGTTGCAACGCTTCAGAAAACTGTAAGGGAACATTGTCCTAAATAAATCATAATGATCGCATTTTACTTTTGGTGAATTTATCTTTCCTGGGACAGGTTGTGTTTAGGTAAGGCGGGGTTCAAAACTGGGGTAAATATATAAATAATTTTTTTTCTCTTACACTTTACATTGAACCAAAATTATCTTCCCCTTTCATATACACTACATACCTCCACCTGAATCCCCACCATTCTCCCAACCCTCTTTCTCCCTATTTAAATCATTCACTCTCTATTCGCAACACTATTCCTTCTCCAACCTTCCTCACAGCAACATCATGTCTATGAACCAAGTACAAGGAATTTTCCTCCCAAACAATTACTCATTACCTACACATGCTATCATTGCTGTACAACCGTTCCGACAGGTGGTTAAATCCTCTATCACCTTCAAGGTTACCACTAAGTTGAAGTGTCAGCAATGTCTTCAGTTATGTCCTAGCACGAAAGGCTTCGTTTGCCTTTCATGTCGGTTTATGGAACCCTCTGATTTTTGTACTAGCTGCAAAACTTATTCGGAGGATGTTGTAAACCGAACTTGTCCTAATTGCAGATTAGGATACCTCTGCGATAAGACTGGTTTGTTTTATGAGTCCTCACAGTATCATACCTTGCAGTGCTACATTTGCGCTTCATGGTATAATAGGGAACAAGTTCGCAACGACCTAGAAAGTTATTCTACCGAAGAGTTCACGCTCTCGCAGTTATCTAATCTCTTTCTCATCCTTTCCGACCTGTTTCGACTGTCACACATTCGAAACATCGGCTTGTATACTCTACTTTTTCCAATCCTACATCACTCTTACCCCACTCATCCTCTCTCTTCCTTCTTCCTATTTAAGCTGTTGCAACTGTGTAGCGCACACATCACTGTATGAGTACGGTTCTCTCGTTCAACATGAACATCTCTCATGTCTCACTTGTCGTTAATCCTTTCAGACAGACAAGTTCCTTAAACTTTAAACGGTTGCAAAGTGGATATGGTTGTCGTCTTCGTGAAAGCTGTACGGCTAAGACACGATACTGTTGCATTGAATATATTACTAACACACACCTGTTTTTTGTCACAGAGTATCACTATGATGTCATAAACTGGTGTGGTGACTGATTCTTACCTCTGCGAAAAGTTGGTTCTAGTCTATGAGATCGAGGATACACACACGCTCTTCTGTTTACTATGTACTACAACTGAGCAAAGACATCAACTATTTCAATACATCATCATCATGAGGTTACCAACTTATTTATTTCAAAATAAAGAATCGTTAAATTTAACGTTTCCATTAAATTCTAACGTCTTAAAAGGTAAATACAGATACTACAATATCCTACATACAGAAAACTGGAGCGAATGGTTGGGTGGGAGAGAGGAGGGGGGAGTATGCTGTTATATTTTCTAAATATCATGTATGCACATCTACCTATAGTAGGTAGCCGATTCTAAAACAAGGACGGGAGAGGAAGGTCGTTACCCGACGGGTTAGGTGAGGGTATCGACCTTCCTCCCCGTCCTTGTTTTAGAATCGGCTATCTTACCCAACTCATTCGATCATGTAGAATTGGGCAGTATGCAGCTGTATTTGCTGGAATTGCTTCATTAGTTTCAAAATCTAGACGTACATCTATAGCACCCGACTTCACAATTTCGCTTTGATGTATGCAGTCGATTATAAATAAGGGAGCAATTTTCTTAAAATCTGATGGTTTCATTACCGGTTCGCTAACCGTTCCGTAATAAGACTGTTGAAATTGAGCATACATTTCATATAATATAGAAAATTTATTATTCTTAAAATCAAGATGAAGGTTATCGTAAGGATACATCATAGAAGAGCCCAAATGTAATTTAATATTATTAAGTTCGCAATGATCAAACTGGGCTTTATTCTTTCAGGTTTATTATTTCTATCTGTTTGAAATGCAACTATCACAAAACGAGGCTTTTCAAGTTGTGACGTAGTTTTCACAGCCCATGTGTGATTATTTGTTTGAGGCAATAAAGGATACTCATCCAACTCCCAACTACGGAAATTAATTTCCATTTGTTGATTTCTTTGCAAATATTTTAAAAGTTTAAGACGTTCTACATCTGCTACAGATATATGCGGAATTTTCCAAGAAATTTTATTTATGTCAACTTTTAAAGTTTCACCTGCAGTTGTATTTATTATAGCGTTTGTATCGATACTACTTCTTATTAAAATAAGTTCTTGTTTTATTTTGAGAAGAATTTTTCGAAAATCTTCTGCAAAACCTAAAAGCATACGTAGTGGGATGCATACGTTAAAATTTCCATTTTGATCTATTGCCGAAAATGTATCATCATTGGGAGCCCAACCAGCATTCTGAAGACGCAAGCTCTCGTTTACGTTGTAAGATAGACTTCATTTATTTTCTCTAGGCGGGTGAGTATGATCTGCGCAAAATAGAAAAGAACGACACTAGGCCAGAAAAGAAAGGAGACAACTCTTTCAACAACTTTCAACCGCTGACTAGCAGATCAAAGTACAGTACTGTACGGAAAAAATGTACCATTGGAGTGAATGTACGTTTCATCCATGTAAACAATAGGACGACCTTCTTCGCGGAAAGTGTTCATTTTTCTTAAGAAAACTATTCTTAAGTGCCAAATCTCGTGCCTTTCCACCAGTATTTTTCGGTTGGTTTTGCTTTTAGTCCATTTAAATCTTCGTTTTCAATTGGAATGCGGATTTCATCATTATTTTTAAACGTTGTATTTGTATACGGTTGATGAGTATGTTTTTCCGCATTGGTTATAGATAAATCAAATAATGCACGTTCGGTAACATTTAAGATTTCAGAATGCATGATGGTTTTAGCTTCTTAACTTGATATCCTAAACTTTTTAAAAAGCGCTTCACTTCTTCTTTTGCACTGAAATATTGTGATAATGTTGGTTTCCTATAAATATCCTTACGTTTGTTAAAAATTTTATCCGATAAAAGAATATAAAAGGTTTCGTGGTTACCAAGTGTGCCGATTTCTACCTCCAAACAAACTATACACAAATTTCCCTGACATGACATCTTCAGATAACAGGTTTTCTAACATAGCTCACCAAGGTAGCCCATGGTCATGATTGTGGCATTAATCACAGTTACAGTTCACTATTACCACGACTATCCTCCTCCCAGTTCAAGACAAACATGTTATAGTCTTGCCTACACAACTTGTTGTTGCACGGTTTTGGCGAAGTTCGAACTTTTTACTAACACTTTATTTTAGGTAATTAAGGTTCTTTGATGGCAATATCTGTTCCAACCCTAAATTCTGTGGTATATATTTAACCTTCCGGGGCTCGCGCTCCATTATTGGGATAGAACGCTCACCCGCGGACTCACAGTCCGCATTCACAAAAGAGGTATCTTAACGATTATATGTGTGAATAAATAGTAATAAAAGGTGGATTTAATTTATTTTAGGATTATATTTATAAGATAGATAAGTTAAATTTAACATCTCAACATTAAGGTGATGGAAAAAATATTAATAAACTGATAAACTCAAACATAAATAAGTTTTACAAACTAAAAAAAAACAAACGAATTATTCTGAACGGCATTCACGACATATGATATTTGAATGCTCTAAACAAACACACTTGTGGCATTCATAACAAAAGAAACGCGAAGGTCTATTTTTCTTCCGGTCGCAGTATGAGCAACGTCCCCGTTGCCCTGCTGGTACGTGCTCAGGTGCGGGTGTTTCCAATCCGAAACTTTCCTTTATTCTTAGTTGCATGGACTTAGGAATTGATTGTGTTACTCTGCGGCGAATATGGCCCTCCACTAATTGAAAAGACAATTTTCGTAGAAACTTTCTTCGTCGTAACTCACTAACATGATTATTCATCGAATAAATAACGAATGAGTTTATTCCACATACATTGAGTAGCGAATAAAACACAACCATGGGCCATCTTCTAGTGTTTCGCGCACAATTATAGGTCGCACATAATTTGTCCACACAGTCGACTCCCCCTTTAGATGCATTGTAGTCTATTATCATGTCTGGTTTTCCTGTAGCAGCATCTATTTTATCATCAAAATGCATGCTTGATAACAACAACACATTCTTATTCCTTTTTGGTGTATACGATACTAAAGTACAGTTATCTCGATAGCCAAACATGGATGACAAAAGAGGGCGATTCTGCGGATTAGAAAATTCAGGTGGCAATTCTCTTTTGTTTTTTCTAATTGTACCTAACAAAGTCAGCTTAAAATCCGAATAAAGGGAGTTTAGTAGTTCCATACTGGTAAACAAGTTATCCACAGTGACATTGCGGCAAGCTCCTTTTATCGGTTGGCATAATTTTTGTACCACTGCAGACGGTGAATTACTAACATGAAATGGTCCCAAAGGTTGCTTTCCTACGTAAACCTCCATATTGCATGTATAGAAGGTCTTGGCGTCTACCATAGCGAATATTTTCAACCCGTGCTTATTCGGTTTACTTGGTATGTATTGTCTGAAGTTACACCTTCCTCTGAATGCTTCCAGTTTCTCATCTATTGTGACCCATTCAAATGGTGTATAAACTGTATTGAAGTTATTGATCACACTATCAAACACTTCTCGGATGGCTGCTAGCTTATCAGTTTGTTTTCGTTCTTCTCTAGTTGCTAAATCATCGAAACGTAAATGATCAAGAAGAAATCGAAACCTACACTGGGACATGGTTAAACGATTCAGTGTCGTAGACATTCACGGAACAGTGGTTCTTGGATTCAAATGTAGGAATATCTCTTAATTTCATAGGAAATTCGATACCATCATAGTTCAAAGTACAAGAGTAATGTGGGTAGGAAGTTGTTCTGTGTGGGTTTGCTTGCGCGGGGTATAAAGCTGACGTTATTGCCCACGCAAAGCAGGCTTGTCAACGTTTTGCACATTTACAACAGCCTTCTTCAGTAGAATTTGTTTAGGTAAAGGAATATACGACGAGGCTTTCAACGGATTGTACTTGTTGAAGTTGATTTCGAGGTAAAGAACCAAGAGAAAGACTAGGTAGATTGTTTGTAACCGTGTTATTAATAGAACGGTAATAGATGTAAAAAAGAATAATCACCTGACTCTCGTTCCTGAAACTAGGAAGCTTTGGTGTCGAGTATCTCAAAAAAGTTTTGGAAAATATTGGAAACATCGGTCGACTGAGTCACAACTTTGTTATTTGTGTTGAACGATTTAATTTCTAACATTTCCTTAGTTTCCTACACATAACGTCCAAAAACTTCAAGATTTATTTTAACCGCATCGTGGAGATGAATCTGATTACGTACAATACGCAAACATTTGTCGAGGACATCATTAAAAAAGTCAGTATAAGACAGGAGGTACTTCCCTTTCGTAATACGAAACGAAGCTATCCTGTTAGCGAAAGCAGAGGAGAGGAAACAGATTCCTTCCTCCAGAGGTGAGCAGCAAGTTTGTTTACGTTGTAAGGTGCGCACATGACCGTTGTATGAATTTTGCTGAACATAAACTTTACAGGTGTCACACCACCGGTCGGTGGACATCCCAGGTGCAGCACAGTTGGTTTTTTTGCCCGGTATTGACGATGTAACTTCGTGTTGCGCTCGTTTACGACATGAAGCGTTTTGATGTCTTTTTAAATTGTCAGATCGCGTAAAGGAGGTATGACAGTCCGGACAACGAATCATATCGATAAGTTGCAAGAGACGTTTCTCAACAAAGACTGAGGGTAACCGTTGGGAGAGGTAAATTTAATAGTCTAAGAAAATTGGAGGGAGAAGGGGAATTTGAAAAAGGGTGAGGATCTTAAGAGAGGGGACAGAAGATATTTAAGAGAGAAATGTAGAAGTTGAGGTTAGGTAAAATGAGTGAAAAGGTAGAGTGTGGTGTTGCCGAAGTGCCCGTCATTTCCCTAGATGAGTCAGAGCTGTCGGCGATGTTGGAGCAAATCTTCCCCAACGATGAGTTGATTGGTAAGACGTCATCGTCCGGTGGAGGAGAGACGAGTGTAAATGTGGTCACGGAAAAGCCTATCGCTAGTACATCGCGAACGGTGGCAGGAGGCGTTAAATCCATAGCTATGAAACCGAAGAAACTGACGTACAACACAAGAGTTTCGAGCGGTCCGTTGGATTATTCAAAGCTTGTGGATAAAGTTAGGGAAGCAGTGAAGACTCCTTAACGGGAAAAACGTAAACGTGAAGGAGAAATAAAGGAGCACCACACGAAAGACACTCTACTGTTGGAGCAGATACATCGGAAAGAGAAGGAGTTGGAGGATCTGAAGAAAAGTCGTGAAAGCTGCAGCAAACTGGTGGTGGGAGGTAGAAAGCGAGTAGAAAAGGTGGAGCAGCAGTTAGTTAGTTTACACACACATTAATTGGATATAATTTGAATGAAATTTTACAAAAGAAACATGAAATAAATGTATGCAATGTAGTATAAATTTTATTTTAAATTGATAAATAATACGCATAAAACATCGCTAAAATCGAATTTATTATCTTACAAATTACATATATGTATATATATTTAAATATAGAAATGAGATAATACGCATATTCCGTATCGAACATATTGGGCGATTCCAGAACCCTTCACCTCCAACAGTCGGAGATGCTTCTCCAGTTCCATCATGAATTCTATGGGAGGCATCTTATCATTAATTGTGAAACTGGTGACCGTCCTTCCTGATGTCTCCCAACGTTGGTGGTGTAAAACGTTGAACTTGTTTGGGTTAATTTGAAGAGATGTCCCGGTGAATATCACAAAGTAGTACATCTTGAATGTGTAGTTGTAGAAGTTTTAGTTGTTGGTTTAACGAGAAGAAGTCTTCTGCCGAACGAACGAAATCTGAGGGTATTTATACTATTCGGAGGAGGAAGATGAGTGGGTGAAAGAAGGAGCTGCAAAGTTGGTAATAAAATGTACATTTGCATGAGTACATAAGCAGACAACATTGGATTCGTTTGTAGTATATCGTGGTTCGATAACCGTTCATTATCGAGATTGTTTAAAGATAAAGGAGTGGGTAGGTTACTTGCTTTGTATCGGAGCAGACGTGTGTGTAGAGGAATGGTCGGTCGCAATCTTGACGATCAGGTGTAATTATTGGTAACATAATTAATGACGACATAATTTTTATCAGTTAACGACAAGACATGCGAAAACAGCGAGCGTAGGTTAATTGTTTTGTATCGCAGACTTCGAAGCAGAGGAGTAGTCGATCATAATCTTGACGATCAGGTGTAATTATTGGTAACATTATAATTATTGACGACATTATTTTTATCAGTTAACGACAAGACATGCGAAAACAGCGAGAGTAGGTTATTTGTTTTGTATCGCATCCAGGAACGTGAAGATCGCAATGAAAGATAAATGAATTCGGTTAAGACGGACCCGTTAAGCGCGACATTCGAATAATAACGATACAAGTTTGAATCGACCTGTTGTAGAATATCGTGGTTCGATAACCGGTCGTTACCGAGATTGTTTAGTGATAGAGGAGTGGGTAGTATCGGAGCAGACGTATGTACAGAGGACTGGTCGGTCATAATCTTGACGATCAAGTGTAATTATTGGTGACATTATTTTTATCAGTTAACGACGAGCCATGTGAACACAGCGAGAAAATATTGGTGGTCAATTACGAAAAAAATGTGCGGATGCAAGCAGACAACAACCCGAAATCGTACTGCCCAGGAACGTGAAGATCGCAATGAATGTAAAAGAATTCGGTTAAGGCAGACCCGTAAAGCGCAACATTCGAATAATAATGGTGTAAGTTTGAATCGAGAAATTGTCTGTGGTAAAACTAAAAACCGGGGTATGTTAATGTTGCTGAATATTTTAATTATTAAACAGTTACAGATAAACATACACTAGTTAGGTTAGGTTACACACAATAATAGAATATACGAGAGAAATGCGCATTATTCATGAAATACATACACCTACTATTAATAAATTAAATAAACAACCGAATCGTTTTGAATAATTAAATATTATATTATATAATATATATAAACCATAGAATATGTTATAACTACCACTGATATGTTTGGGTGCGTTCATTTATACTGAATCTATTAACAGTGCTATTTCTAAACTGATCTAAAGGAAATAAGACATTTAAGCCTGGTAAAAATATAAAACTAACACTATGGACATTGAAATTCAGCAGTTATCGATAATTAGAATAGATGTTTATCTGCAAAAAGAATAAATTTCATACTTGATAAATTAATCAGATTGTCGAACATGGGTAGTATAAGTTGCAACGCTTCAGAAAACTGTAAGGGAACATTGTCCTAAATAAATCATAATGATCGCATTTTACTTTTGGTGAATTTATCTTTCCTGGGACAGGTTGTGTTTAGGTAAGGCGGGGTTCAAAACTGGGGTAAATATATAAATAATTTTTTTTCTCTTACACTTTACATTGAACCAAAATTATCTTCCCCTTTCATATACACTACATACCTCCACCTGAATCCCCACCATTCTCCCAACCCTCTTTCTCCCTATTTAAATCATTCACTCTCTATTCGCAACACTATTCCTTCTCCAACCTTCCTCACAGCAACATCATGTCTATGAACCAAGTACAAGGAATTTTCCTCCCAAACAATTACTCATTACCTACACATGCTATCATTGCTGTACAACCGTTCCGACAGGTGGTTAAATCCTCTATCACCTTCAAGGTTACCACTAAGTTGAAGTGTCAGCAATGTCTTCAGTTATGTCCTAGCACGAAAGGCTTCGTTTGCCTTTCATGTCGGTTTATGGAACCCTCTGATTTTTGTACTAGCTGCAAAACTTATTCGGAGGATGTTGTAAACCGAACTTGTCCTAATTGCAGATTAGGATACCTCTGCGATAAGACTGGTTTGTTTTATGAGTCCTCACAGTATCATACCTTGCAGTGCTACATTTGCGCTTCATGGTATAATAGGGAACAAGTTCGCAACGACCTAGAAAGTTATTCTACCGAAGAGTTCACGCTCTCGCAGTTATCTAATCTCTTTCTCATCCTTTCCGACCTGTTTCGACTGTCACACATTCGAAACATCGGCTTGTATACTCTACTTTTTCCAATCCTACATCACTCTTACCCCACTCATCCTCTCTCTTCCTTCTTCCTATTTAAGCTGTTGCAACTGTGTAGCGCACACATCACTGTATGAGTACGGTTCTCTCGTTCAACATGAACATCTCTCATGTCTCACTTGTCGTTAATCCTTTCAGACAGACAAGTTCCTTAAACTTTAAACGGTTGCAAAGTGGATATGGTTGACGTCTTCGTGAAAGCTGTACGGCTAAGACACGATACTGTTGCATTGAATATATTACTAACACACACCTGTTTTTTGTCACAGAGTATCACTATGATGTCATAAACTGGTGTGGTGACTGATTCTTACCTCTGCGAAAAGTTGGTTCTAGTCTATGAGATCGAGGATACACACACGCTCTTCTGTTTACTATGTACTACAACTGAGCAAAGACATCAACTATTTCAATACATCATCATCATGAGGTTACCAACTTATTTATTTCAAAATAAAGAATCGTTAAATTTAACGTTTCCATTAAATTCTAACGTCTTAAAAGGTAAATACAGATACTACAATATCCTACATACAGAAAACTGGAGCGAATGGTTGGGTGGGAGAGAGGAGGGGGGAGTATGCTGTTATATTTTCTAAATATCATGTATGCACATCTACCTATAGTAGGTAGCCGATTCTAAAACAAGGACGGGAGAGGAAGGTCGTTACCCGACGGGTTAGGTGAGGGTATCGACCTTCCTCCCCGTCCTTGTTTTAGAATCGGCTATCTTACCCAACTCATTCGATCATGTAGAATTGGGCAGTATGCAGCTGTATTTGCTGGAATTGCTTCATTAGTTTCAAAATCTAGACGTACATCTATAGCACCCGACTTCACAATTTCGCTTTGATGTATGCAGTCGATTATAAATAAGGGAGCAATTTTCTTAAAATCTGATGGTTTCATTACCGGTTCGCTAACCGTTCCGTAATAAGACTGTTGAAATTGAGCATACATTTCATATAATATAGAAAATTTATTATTCTTAAAATCAAGATGAAGGTTATCGTAAGGATACATCATAGAAGAGCCCAAATGTAATTTAATATTATTAAGTTCGCAATGATCAAACTGGACTTTATTCTTTCAGGTTTATTATTTCTATCTGTTTGAAATGCAACTATCACAAAACGAGGCTTTTCAAGTTGTGACGTAGTTTTCACAGCCCATGTGTGATTATTTGTTTGAGGCAATAAAGGATACTCATCCAACTCCCAACTACGGAAATTAATTTCCATTTGTTGATTTCTTTGCAAATATTTTAAAAGTTTAAGACGTTCTACATCTGCTACAGATATATGCGGAATTTTCCAAGAAATTTTATTTATGTCAACTTTTAAAGTTTCACCTGCAGTTGTATTTATTATAGCGTTTGTATCGATACTACTTCTTATTAAAATAAGTTCTTGTTTTATTTTGAGAAGAATTTTTCGAAAATCTTCTGCAAAACCTAAAAGCATACGTAGTGGGATGCATACGTTAAAATTTCCATTTTGATCTATTGCCGAAAATGTATCATCATTGGGAGCCCAACCAGCATTCTGAAGACGCAAGCTCTCGTTTACGTTGTAAGATAGACTTCATTTATTTTCTCTAGGCGGGTGAGTATGATCTGCGCAAAATAGAAAAGAACGACACTAGGCCAGAAAAGAAAGGAGACAACTCTTTCAACAACTTTCAACCGCTGACTAGCAGATCAAAGTACAGTACTGTACGGAAAAAATGTACCATTGGAGTGAATGTACGTTTCATCCATGTAAACAATAGGACGACCTTCTTCGCGGAAAGTGTTCATTTTTCTTAAGAAAACTATTCTTAAGTGCCAAATCTCGTGCCTTTCCACCAGTATTTTTCGGTTGGTTTTGCTTTTAGTCCATTTAAATCTTCGTTTTCAATTGGAATGCGGATTTCATCATTATTTTTAAACGTTGTATTTGTATACGGTTGATGAGTATGTTTTTCCGCATTGGTTATAGATAAATCAAATAATGCACGTTCGGTAACATTTAAGATTTCAGAATGCATGATGGTTTTAGCTTCTTAACTTGATATCCTAAACTTTTTAAAAAGCGCTTCACTTCTTCTTTTGCACTGAAATATTGTGATAATGTTGGTTTCCTATAAATATCCTTACGTTTGTTAAAAATTTTATCCGATAAAAGAATATAAAAGGTTTCGTGGTTACCAAGTGTGCCGATTTCTACCTCCAAACAAACTATACACAAATTTCCCTGACATGACATCTTCAGATAACAGGTTTTCTAACATAGCTCACCAAGGTAGCCCATGGTCATGATTGTGGCATTAATCACAGTTACAGTTCACTATTACCACGACTATCCTCCTCCCAGTTCAAGACAAACATGTTATAGTCTTGCCTACACAACTTGTTGTTGCACGGTTTTGGCGAAGTTCGAACTTTTTACTAACACTTTATTTTAGGTAATTAAGGTTCTTTGATGGCAATATCTGTTCCAACCCTAAATTCTGTGGTATATATTTAAAAGGTGCTTGTCTTTCGCAACTTATATCAAAGGCAATTGTTTATAAACTGAAATACGTTATGCCTAGCCCCGAAATTCATTATTAGCTCGATATGAGTGCCAGTGCAAGGCTGTAAGTAATCTTAACTGGGAGGAGTCGCAGTGGCTCTGAATATCCGATCAATTATATAAACTGAGACTACGGGGGGTCCGGGGAAGCTGCAGGCAAGGAAGTAGATGTGTTATGTATGTTGATATGCTTTGTCTTATGTTGCTGAGCTTTGCATTTATACATTATAAATATGGGTTAATTTCGCTTTTATGTTGACTCTAGCTCCAGACTATACCTCATGTCGTGTGCATGTTGTAGTTCTGTTTTGAATCATGTACAATTAAAAGAACAATTAAGTCACATAGTACAAAATGAAAATATATCACCTTTTGCTTTTGATGACTTTAATATTTATAAGTATTATCAAACAATAACTCCAAAATTATTTATGTATAAAAAGGGAATATGGTAAAACTATCGATTCCTTTGGTCAAGAAAATTCCTTTGAGACTTTTTAAAGTATATCCTTATCCAATTAAATTTGAAAATGATTTTTATCACACTATTTTACCCGAAGGTAATTATGTGGCAATGTCGGACGATCATCTATGGTATCTAACGATCAATTGACCTCATTGGCTCCGTTCATATGGAGGATACAATAATTCTACAACATATGGAACCCCAAGACACAAAAAGCTCCAAGGATTGTTTACCACCATTATTAATGCATCGAGCCTTTCTACAAGAGTGTGCAGTTTACACATTTCAACTGACTGAAAATAATATTCAGCAAGTAAATTTGACCACTTGGCTTGCTGTACCCACGAATTTCCTGGAAATCACATATAAATGCAATGGATACCCAATAAAGAAATTTACAATGTATGTTGATATGATTTGTATTGAATTAGCGGATACTTGATGGAAGTCTAACATATTTAATCGAACAAAATAAAAACACTAAGTTTTAACTTCCACAATTTATTGATCACTTGACATATGTTTCGCCAACACTGTGGCTTCTTCGGAAGTACATTTTATACCTAAAACTACTTACTAATAAATTCTTATAAATAGTCTTCCTAAGGTGGTACATCAGGATTAGGGAGAGGGAAAAGGTTTAACAATGGCGACTGGTTTAAATCTAATTGTTCATTATTTAATTTATTTGTGTTCTTATGTTTATTTATTTCTTTGGATTCTAATAACGTAAGTTTTAAACTTTTATTTTCGTAATGTAAAATTTTTAAATTTGAATTAAATACATGATTATTTTCTAAAATATGTTTGGCATAGTTCGAATCCTGTTTTTTATTTTTATATGACCTATAAAGTTCATTTAAACGAATTTTAAAATTTATGCCCGTCTGACCTACATAGATTTTTGAACAAGAACCACAACTAAGAAGGTATACGCCGGATTTTGTATCACATCTTACTGAAAACCCGTCAGCAGAAGCCAACGGAATCCCTGCAAGAATTCGAGGCCGATATTGTAGCTACCACTTTGACTAGGTAAACCTAGGTTTGACTGCACAACGGACATTGCCGGTAACATATATAAAAGTATCGAAACAATGCTAGACAGATTAGGATGGCTGAATTTTACAGAACATACTAAATCTATAACAATGGTACTTATTCACAAAATAAAACTTCAACCAATACCCACATATTTTAATAACTTAATCAATTCATTTCAAGACACCCATAGTTAGAATACATGCCATAATCAGGACTACCAGTTAAAACAGGTTAATGATAAGAAAACGCAACATTTATTTTATTTAGAGGAATAGTTAGTTATAATAGCTTACCTAATAAATTTAAGAATGCAACACTACTAACTTTTAAAAACCAGCTAAAAATGTATTACTTAGATGAAAGAAAAATATCATAAGGAGTAGAGATAAGTATTTGTTTTGTCATAGATTTAAATATTTGTATTTTTTTGTATATCTAGATGTATTGTTAATGTAGCATCAAAGCTAAATAAACGCATTATTAGTTTCCCTGAAACATCTAAAATACCACTCAGTTTGAGTAGCCCTGTATTTATTACTTCCTTTGTATTCGATTGTCTTATATAGTTGTCAAACAACTCTTTGCAGATTTTCGCTTGCACACATAATTTTAAATTAGATAACGCGATAATTTGGTATTTATTTACTTTTTAAATCACATCACATTTAAAAGTATTATCACGTTAAATGTATTTTATTAACAATGAAATATCGAGAAATATTTAGTAGTGGTGATTTTAAATACATTAGTATGAATTAAATTCAAGAACCGTCTACAAATTACCTCAAATTAATGAGGAAAAAGCTATTACTGTCATCATGCCCCCGCCGGGATTCGAATCCGGGTCTCTGGCTTTACGCGATATTGCTCTAACCATTAAGCTACGGCGACATAAAAGTTATTTAGCGTTCAGTGCTGCTATTGAGTCAATTGGGATGTCATTAGGAGTCAACTCAAAGCATTTTTTATCTCAGATTATAAATTGCATTCCAAAAATAAATAAATGTATCGAAATAATAATAATACTGGTATGGCAAAATATCGTGTGACGGGAACACATAGGGTGTAGTTTTGCCCAAGAAAAAGGCATTTACGTTGTAAACAATTATGATTATATTAAAAAAAAAACATTTTTTTCAGAATGATAGAAGTAATGTTCCCTGCTATCTTGGAAAATCGCAGGCAAAAGCTAAATGGGAAAGTTTTTTCGTCAATACCTATGTTATTATCTTATATAAAAAAAAATAAACTCATCTAGTAAAACGTTTATAGCACAGTTATAATTCATATTGTAGAACTTATTCCTACATTAAATTAAATTTTATATAAACAATATTATGGAATAAGTATACGAACATTAATACTAATTAATCTAAGCGATGACACCAAATCATTTTAGGGAACAAAAACTTTTCTTACAATAAAGGTATTCTACTTACATTACCTACTGATTGTTAATTTTAGTTTACGAAAATATATTCATATAGACTTTAATTACATAAATATGAATTGACTAGACTAAATATGTTCAGTGTAAAATAAGGAAAGACGAACTTGTGTATAAAGGACAGCTTTTTGGTGCAATTTATATGGGTATACTATACTTTGCTAATTGATATTTCTAGCAGGAGATATTATTGGCGCCCGCTAACTTGGTTTAAAAATCACAAAAAATCAAGACGTCCCGCCAAAAAGTGTCTTAGGCCTTAAATCCCCGCCTTAATAGGTAAATTAGTAATAATACAGGTAGATATAAATTCACTGGTGTCCCAAAATAAAGTGTCTAATTAAAATCTATTACAATTAGTGAAAATTACAATACATTAAAAAAAAAAAACGCTCAGAGTGTAATTATAAATATTTTAAGTCTGTGAACAAATTGGAAGTCACCAACAAGTTTTACAAAAAGATAGGATAATAATTGGTATTAGAAAATGATCGTTACCTATAGATATCTAATTATATATAATTGATATCTAATTATACATCTCCCGCAGTGTAGTCCTAACAATGCGCCTTATGCGGTTCACTACTTTACAAAAATAATAACAATATTTAAATGATGGTATTCGTCGTAACTGTTTCAGTCATGAATGTCGGTTATTGTCCACTGAAAGCCACACTGTTGCTAATAAGTAGCATTTATAAGTTAATTTAACTGGTCAGTTTAAGCTTGAACTCTTCGCCCTAATTAACTGTCCCACTTTTATGACCTATCTAGCAAATAATCGTGCGACAATAATAGCGAATTTCATGTAACGTTAAAAGGCCTTCTCCATTATTGATCAAAAATTATAATAGGAATGTATTACGATATTTTGGTGTTAACTACAAATATTATCGATTTAACTTTATTTTCTCTATTAAGTATTATAAAATTTCAATGCTTTATTTTCTTGATTAAGTACAACATTTGATAACCACTATACAAAATTGGAAATGCTGATTACGTGTACATATTAACACATTAATGGCAGTACAGTTTCTACTAAAATTATCAACCAAGAAAGTTAGTTTGTTAATTTATAATTTAATTTGTACATTTTATACATCGAATTACCTGAAATAAAAACAATGCTTTATTTCAGGATTTTTATTATAAAACGCTTTCTCGGAATAATAATACATTTATGTTTTGCATAATTAATGATCGACTTTAATTATATGTACTTATATATGAAAATTGAAAGTAAATTCTCGAATTAATTTATATTTTGTCTTCTGGCCATTTGGGTTACCGTTTATTACAGGGATATTGTCTAAAATAAAATCTCACTTTTATCGTTCAATCATACAAACTTAAGTATAAGGGTGTGGTAACTTCTAGGCCTTATCTTTAATATTTTCTTATTAATAAACTCTCAGGGAAAATAAATATCGAGAACATGAAGTTCTCGAGGCCATATTTCATCTATAGCACGGAGATAATTTTTTTAGTATATTATATAATGTAAAACCTAAAAAAACAGCACTCGTCCAACTCTCATTACAACCCTCTGCAGGTAATAATTTATTCCGGTTTCGTCACCTGAGTAACTGAAATAAACTTGTACCTCGAAATAACCACTCATTTGTCAGACAAATTATTATGTATGAGTTAAATTAATTTCATCAATCTTCCTTCATACTGATTCCAGGCTTAGGATTGGGAAATCAAAAAAGAAAACTTATCTCATAAGTTTAACATAAATTTGCCCTTTGGGACTTCGTCGGGTGTAGTAGAGAACATATGTATGTGACCTTAGTTTTCTGCTATATCTGATGCACAAATATTGTGTGTTTATTTTTCACTACAGTGGAAACTCTTGAATCTATTCTAAAATTGCCCAGACATTTTTTAATTGAACATGAGCAGAAAATTTTGATACACTTTCCGCTGTAGATATTTGTAATCAAAATGCAAAAGCATTGCTTTACCTCTCTTTGATTCGATAACTTTTAACTCCATCATGAAAATTTATTGGAGTAATAAAGAAGATACAAACTCATTAATTAATTTAATATATTTATGACAAGGAGTTGCACAATAGCGAAAAGATAGGTGACGAAACAGGAATAGAAAAGGTAGATTAATATAAAGTTTTATGAGTCGATGAAACAGAAATTGACGAAACAGTAAAACCACCATTATTTACTATATCACCCCTTCTTTCAGGGGTGGAGGTTTTTATCAGTTGTAGAGAAGGTTAACCCGACGATATTCCAGTTAGAATTAGAAGTCGGTCACCCTTCAGAAAGATAATATTAAGGGAGAAAATTTTATTAAGGTGTCTATTCTATTTACAATTATTTCGCCAACATTAGAGTTCTATTTTGAAGCCTTCTGCTGAGATGGGGTGACAAAGCAAGCGACAGGAGATGGAGGAATTGTTCATAGAACAGATACACTTATAAAATTTCATATCTTGATATTTTTTAATTCCAACTAGAATATCTTCAGGTCAACCTTTTCTACAACTGACAAAAATCTCCAACTCCTACGAGGATGAGGAAATAAAGTAAATAGTTGCCATTTTTGTACATATACGATAAAGTATGCCTTTAGATTGAACAGGCGGTTATGTTGCAACATATTGCACGAGTTTTGTGTGCTCAAGTGAAATTAAAGAATTAGTTAATATTTAGTTCGAAAAACAACAATTAGTAAGTAAGTAAGTGACGGGTATTATCCTTAATTTCTGTGTTCTGTAGATGTTAAGTTAAAAGCACCTGTTAAAAATTATATTCGAAAAACAGAAAATAAAAGGATAGGTACGTTAAAATAGTTCACTTTACATCAACAAGACCAATAGAGGTGAGCCACCAAACCCACGTTTAGACAAGAATCAGGGAATATAAAAACAACAACGAAAGGATTGTGCAATATTACCGTTTTCTAAAGCTGATCTAAATGGCAAACATACAAAACAATACAGCATCTCTCTCTCTAAGTTATTAAAGAACATTCGTAAAAAACTAAGTGAAGAAATTAGAATAATTAAAAGTTGGGTTGTTGAAAAAGAAGTAACAGGGAAGCGAAAAGGAAAGACATGAGTATAGAAGTTGAGAGCTAGAAAATAGAGATGAAATAAGAAATAAGAAAAACTGTAAAACTAATGTTCTAATATTATTAAAGGCAACTTCCTGTAAAATCGAAAATTGGTAGTAAAATTATGAACCTTTTATGTTTTCACCTCATATACAATATGTAAAAGTATTGTAAAATATCGAGGGGTGTTGTCGCGGACTTTTTATAGGAAAATTCAATTCTCTACAAAAGGGGTAACTCCTTTTCAAATAACTTCCCTACTTTTGAGATCTAGAATGATATCGTTTGTCTGTCCAATTTTGATATTTTCAAATAAAAGTCAACAGTTGAAACGATAAATTTGGTTGGACTGCCTATATTCTATTGTACGGACATATACGTATGTAGATTCCGACAGCTTTGTAAGAAAGTGGTTGTTTAAAAACTCGTATTTGACACAGGGTGTAGGTACACATCAAGTATGTAAAAATATTCGAAAATTTCGAATACTACTATGTGTAATAATTTTCAATTTGATTGGTTGTTTTCTAAAAAATTAAATAGCTAGAGCTATTACAGTATTATCACGATTTAGTTATTGACTAAGTGTATCTTATTTTAATGCACAAAACGTATTTTGTTTTTCATTTTATTTGTGTTGAACGAGAACATCTGCTCTTCTTTGCTTTGAAAAATGCCTGCACGTAAGCCTCCAAAAAGCTAATCTGAAATCGGGTGCATAAAACGCATAAATAAAAGGATTAATAGCAGAATTAAGCCATCCTAACCAGGTGAGATAAGGCATAACCGCACTTTTATTAACTTCAGTACTGGGCAAAAAAGGGGTTAAAATGTAATAGATAAAAAACGGTAACCAACAAACTATAAAGCCACCAACAACTATGCTAAGGGTTTGGGCTGTTTTAGTTTCTCTTCTTATTGAAGACACTCTTCCCGTTGACTCTAAATTTATGGCCGTCGAAATGTCATAGTTAAACGATGATGGTCTGGATCGATTAAAATTCGCATTTTCGGTTGAGTAGAAACTTGAAACTCTTGTAGGACCAGTAGTCTCTGCTGCTGCAGAATAACTCATCCTTAAGGGCAGCTTCATTTGTTGAGATGTTTTTAATTTCTCCTTTGATGTGACATTGTTCAAAGCTTCTGAGCAAAGACTGAAATAAGAAATAAAAGCTTACGTTAACGAAAAACTATTAATCCTGAAATTAAAAATATGTAAATTAAATTTGTGATCATTTAGGAGCGTAGCCAGGATTTATTTCAGTAAAAAAGGGGCCAATGTAACGAAGCATAGTATAGAACAAAAACTGATTTATTTAAACAGTTGAAAAGATAAGAAGAATAATAATTACAACTCAGATTTCTGCATTTATTTGCAATTCGCTGAAATAGGTGTCCTGAGTGGTGGAAACGTAGCTAGGTACAAAGTTTGTCGTAGGCAGATACAATTCTAGGTAGGGCACTAGGATAAAACATTTTTTTGTTTCAAAAGGCAGCTTACTCACATGTATTGAATAAAATTAGTCACCTTTTTCCTCTTTTTTTGTTGGGAAAACCTAAGAACACATAAACTAAATCCTAAATTCCTTTTTCTGTGGTGGGCATTATTTTGTATAACCAACCCACCAACCCCTAGCCATCTCAACCTCTGCACTTTTCAAATTGAAAACACCACTATGATGTCAGTACGCTTTTTTTTATTATCACACAACAGCTGTTTAGCTTCCAAGTTTTAGGGCATCATCAGGGGTTAAATGCAATACTTATTAAAGTTACTATTACGAGTGTACCTACTGTTCTACTGACCTAACCATATCCAATGGATGGAGGGACTGCGTACTTAAACGGTGATTTAGAAGCAAGTGTTTACAGGGAAGTGCTGTAACAATTAGTGGAAGTGATAGAGAAAATTAATTTGATGAAATCAATCGGTTCAAGTGGAAAAAATGTTAAAAATCGGGAAATAAAAGATACAGCTAAATGTTAAGCAAGAAATTTTAAAATAGAAGATAAAATAATGCTAAACGCGTTCCACGTGGACTATATGCTAATTGCGTCAAACGACAAAGTGTGGATAATTGAAGTGAAAAGCTCATTATCAACGTCATTTGAAACCCAAGAATTGGGTGATGTTGATCAATGTCTAGGTATTGAATTTTCTAGAGACAATGAATATTATTATTAAACAATATTATACCGAAACAAGTCTAAAACATTTCAAAATGGAAGACTGTAAAGCCGCGTAAATCGCGATGGAATTAAATTGTCAATTGTTGAAATCGAAGTGTGCAGACGAAAGTGTGATGTGTAAATATCTTTACCAGAGCTTGATAGGCGCGTTGATAGTATCTAGCCGTGACAAATAGGCCAGATATTGCGTACGCTGTAAACTATCTGAGTCAATTGAATAACAATTAAAACAATGAACACTGGGTAGCAGCGAAAAGGGTGTTACGGTATTGAAGGGCTATTCGGTATAGTCGACGCGGATTGGGCGGCAAATATAAACGACAGTCGTTCATATTCGGGATATGCTTTTGTACTCGCGGAATCAACAATCAACTGGGAAGCCCGCAGATAACGCACGGTCGCGTTGTCCAGCACCGAAGCGGAGTATATTGCCTTATCAGATGCGACCAAAGAAGCCTTATATCTCAAAATTGTTTTGTGCGAATTGGATATATCGGTGATAGTGAAGTCATTACTTCATTGAACGACAATCAAGGCGCGTTAAGATTGGTGACAAATAATTGGTATCATTCAAGAAGCAAACACATCGACATCAATTTTCTGCACGAAGCGTATGAAAATAAGCAAATAGGCGTGGAATAGATGTGTACGGATAAAATGCGCGCCGATATACTAACGAAAAGTTTGGACGGTCATTTTACATATTATCATTTTAGGATACTGAGCCCTACGTTGCAAGCATTTAACAAAAAAAACTAAACTCATTTATCTTGGATGAGGGATAGTTACGACTGTCCTGCAATCGTTTACGTAAATCTGATTGTTTTTTCTTTATTACCTTATGTGCTCTTGAATTTCCTTTCGTCTGAAAGCAGACAAAAACAAAACCTCAAATAAATAGGTTATTCTCTATTACTAATTTCATAATAGTTGATGTTGTTTAATTTGTTTTATTCTTTAATTTGTTATTGTATGCAACTATTATTGGTAAACCTATTTCTAATTTTTTGTCACCGATACTGTTACAGTAGCTATACAAGCAATGTCAATAACATACGTGCTTGTTTTGGAGATATCATTTAGGTATAGTGTCATCGCTTCCTTGTTGTAATATGTGTCACACTGAAAAACTGCTACTTTTGCTATTACAGTTAAACATTTTAGCGACTGTCACTTTAAGTAAATTTTAGTCAAAAGGAAACTTTCCAGAAGTGGTCGAAGTTAATATAAGCTATAAAAAGGTTCTATTCTGTAAGAAATATTACGGCGTCTTCCTGTCAATTTTTGTGAAATAAAATACTTAAAATGACGTTGCTTTTAAGTTATTTAAAAATGGAATGTAATTGATTCAGATGATTGTCAAACAAATGATGTGTCTCTATCCTGCCAGGAACTAATACATAATGTATGAGTTAAATGTAAATAAAGTTCTATGTTTATCCCATGCTGCATTTAGTATGAAATATTATTTCTCAAAAGCCACGATTTTGATGCGGAAGTAATAAAATTAATCTCACTAACCAAAAAGTATAGTTCTAGTTATCATTTCTTCCCCAATTTTTTATTAATAGTAGGTAATAAATTAATAATAAATATAATTTGAACTGTTAAACCTACACCTTGATAAAGCCTAGAAACATTAGGCGAAACGTCGGTGCGTTGGTTTTTTAAACATTAAATTATTTGCCCCTTTATTGGCTTTAATTTATTACCTACTATTATTAAAAAGTATAGTTTTTAAAATTTGGTAAGTTAACTTCGCAGTCTGGAGCAAATGCATTACTGAATTGAAAAATAAACAAGCGACCCTAAGTCCACACGAATAACTTCCCAGTATAATAAGGGTAATTTTCATTAAAATCAAAAATTTCAAAAAATGTATATGTTTATAGGTCACCACAGTATTTGTTAATTAATTGAGAAGTTAATGTGTTGTAAAAAATAAAATAAAAATAAACACACACTGGAAGTTAAAAAACTTGAAATAAAGGTGAAAAAAAAATTGACGTTTTATAAACAATTAGCAAATTTGTATAACGTCTTTTAACCAAGTTCGTCTCCAAATGATGCATAAATCCTTTCTGTCATTTTTGAAATTCTGATGGTGGTTGTGTTTAATTGTCCTAGTACGGTGTCCTTATTTACCCAAATTTTATTGTTTCCGAAGATACGTAATCATTAACTAAAGCCTTAACGCCAAAAGGAAGACATTATTGAGAATAATTTTTTAATGAAGAAATGCATAATAATAAGATATATGTAAAAAAACAGTATGTATTTAGGTAATATTTTTTTTGTTCAGATGTGCCGTTTAAATGTGACAGATGAGGCACTGCGCAGAGCTTCTGTTAGCATCGTTAGCACAGCGATATTTAGGTTAGGTTATTCGTTGTGTATTCATTTCGTTTATATCATTGTTGGTGTTTGTTGTTGGTTAAATTAGGTTTGGTTAGGGTTAGGTTTCTTTTACGTTAATAATGAACATTTTTTTAGAAATCTTGTTTTGCTTACGGTAGGTTAGGTTAGGTTTCATTTCATTTGTATATATTTAATTCTTTCGTTGTACAAATATACGTTTCCCGCCTAAATTATTGTTTTTGACACTCGGATAGATCAAAATTTTTGTTTTTGTTTTTCTGCACCTTTTCCTACTCTACTTGACTATTCAAGCCCTTATATGTTGCTTTTTTTCTTTGCTATTTCTTAATATTTTTCCATATTTTAAAATGCTAATAATGTATAATCTAGATTACATGTACTATACATCCTCACTCTGTAACAAGACTATGGAATTTATTTTGTATGCCCGTTAAACATCGAAATAAATAAATAAATAAAAATTTTATAAACTTACTTTCCCGTCGAAACCTGTAGAGTTGTATTCAAACTGTCGTTAAGCCCCACCTTTCATTATTTTTATTTACTTTCATTGGCGCCGCTATTTTTTTTTTTGTTGCTATTCCGTGATTAGTACGCATTGAGCAGACCTTGATTATATAGGGACTTCAAACTTAACTAGCTATTCCTACATTATCTTGACAAAGCGTTTCATTGTCGTCCTCAACGTTCGACTCATCGACATGGCCACTTGATGCATGTTTCACATATTAAATAATAAATACTTAAAAACACTATTAATTAATACGGAACTTAGCTTACTATTTATTTATAACACTCACTTATATGCGCCTCTCTATTTGTTTGTCTTTTCACTTCTAACACTGTCGATTTATTTCGGATGTTACCACTGCCACGGTCAATTTACTACTGACTCACTGTGGAACGTCTTTCCGCTTTTATAGCGTCATGGAACAATTCCCGAAAAGTCTCGAAGTTTGTTTACATTCTTTACGTTTCCGTTGTACCGCTTAATTACTTTCCTGGAAGGCAGGTATGGAATAAACGAACACAAATACGACGCACACTGCCGACACCGGCCTTGCCTTGTCCAGACGGCCGGCTAAGCATACAAGCGTACCCGGTCGCACACAAGCACGCTCGTGTTCGCTACACTGCCCCCTCCTTAAGGTGTTTCGTCCCGAAACATTTTCACGTTACTTATCGCAGGACCATGCCGGAATCTGCAGTTCTCGCCTTCATGGCATCCGCCCCGGTAATAGAAATAACAGTCCACGGTCTTCTTAAGATTGGCCCGCTTAAGGTTATTATAACAGACCAAAATGTACACTCCAGTACGGCGGAACAGGACTTTAATCATGTTTCGGGCAATCTTCCAATCCAGGTTATCCAGTCCACAACCAAGCTTCGGAATCGCCAGCTTCTGTACGTTGTCCTCTAAAAGATGTTTGCGGAGTTCCATTACTGCGTCCCAGAAGTTTATCAGAAAATATTTCCTTAGTTGCTAGGTAGTAGATGTCGCGTCGTCCCTCAGGCAGGCACAACAGCCTTCTTTCCTTTTATATTTGGTCTTCAACATGCTCCAACCCACCAAATCTGCATTTGAACTAGGAAGCGATACCACGGCTCATACTGAGGTCCTTTGAAACGCAATGGGCCAGAGAATATTCCTTGGAGATAGTAAAGAGGTCTCGTCGGATTTCCTGTCACTCCAAATATCCTGTTGACATGGGGGGCTTCCTTCATGAACTCTTCGAATGTGGGCATGGAAGGGATAGTCTTTAATAATCTTTAATAATAGTTCATAACGACCACGATGTACTTGTTGCCGTTTTCGAACTCTGGGAAGGGACCTGTCACATCGATTGCTATTCTTTCGAAGGGCCCACCAACGTTGTATTGACGCATTGGGGCCGGTGCCCTTTTCTGCGGTCCATTACTTGTAGCACAGGTGGTACATATCGTACACCAATTCCTGACATCTTCCTTACAATTCACCCAATAAAATCGCTCTCGAACCTTCCCGAGCGTCTTAGACACTCCAAAATGGCCACCAGATGATCCATCGTGATGATGCTGCAACACATTTTTAACCCTGTTTCAAGGGACAACCAGTTGCTTCCTATCTTCCTCCCCATCTGTACTTTCAACAACACGCTTCAGGATGCCATCTTCTAAGACCATTGAGTCCCACTGAGCCCACAACGATTTTAGTACTTGGGTACAGGAAGACATTTGTTGCCACGTTGGTCGTTTTCCTTCCCTTTTCCATTCCATCACCTTCTTCAAGTCCGGGTCGTTTTATTGGTATTGTCTTATATTTTCAGGTAACCACTCGTCATTGATTACCGTGACGCGTCGAATTGTTTATTCGTTCTTTTCCATTCGATCACACTGTTTGCAATCCGCTTGACAGGATCTTCTGGAAAGTGCATCGGCATTTTTGTGTCTGTCCCTCCGGATTCTTCAAAATCAGAAGCCATTTTAAAGCTGCATGATCCATATAGGTATTTTGTAAAAGTGTTCTACACCTTTGGCTACACCCAGCATCTCTCGTCTGGTGACACAGTAGTTTATTTCGGCTTCTGACAAGGTCTTGCTTAAATAGCCGATTACCTTCTCTTGGCCATCTTGTAACTGTGAAAGAACGGCTCCCATTCCTACAATGCTGAAATCGGTGTCTAAAATGAACATTACATTGGGCCTAGGATATACCAAGACGGGGGCTGTGATTAAAGCCTGCTTCAAAGTTTCAAATGCCGTTTCACAATCCAAATTCCAATGAAATTTGCTGTCACTTTCGGTTAATCGTGTCAAAGGTTTGGCGATATTGTCGAATCCCTGAACATAGCGACGATAATACGTGCACAAACTCAAGAAGCTTCTTATGTCGTGGAAATCTTCAGGCACTGGCCATTTCTTCACGACCGTTATCTTCTCTGTATGCACAGCCACGCCCTTCGCTGATATAACATGTCCCAAGTAAGAAACTTCTTCGCGGAAAAGGTGGTACTTTTTTGGGCTGAGCTTTAAACTAGCTTCTCGTTATCGCTAGAATACTTCTTGCAAATTCCGTAGGTGTTCATTGAAGGTTCTTCCAATCACAATAATGTCATCCAAGTAAACCAAGCAGGTCTTTCCAATTTGATCGCTCAATATTTTCTCTATCAATCTTTCGAACGTCGCCGGGGCATTGCATAACCCGAAAGGCATAACCGTAAACTGCCACAGTCCCGTACCGATCGAAAACGCGGTCTTTTCCTTGTCGGTAGCATCCAAGGCAACTTGCCAGTATCCGCTTTTCAAATCGAGCGTGGAGAACATTTTCGAGCCAGCAAGCATATCTAAGGTGTCATCAATTCGTGGTAGCGGATAACTGTTCTTCTTGGTTACGTTGTTGAGCCGTCGGTAATCCACACAGAAGCCGGTTGTACCATCCTCCTTTACCAACACTACTGGTGACGTCCACGGACTTGATGATGGTTCAATTGCCGGTCTCATGCATTTCGTGGATTATTCGCTCTGTTTCTTCCTTCTTCGCCAGGAGCAGTCGTCTAGGTCTTTGAAAAATGGGCTGCGCATTACCGGTATTAATCTTGTGTTTTACGATGTTAGTCCTTCCCCTACCATTCCTGTCAGTTTCAAAGACGTCGAAATTTTGACAAAGTAGCTGTTGCACTTTGCTTTTCTGCTCACTGGAGAGATTCCTACAATATTTGTCAATCACTTCACTAATTTCGGCAGGTACTGTTTTAGAATTTTCCTTCCGTGTTACCGTCTCCTGTCCATGTTTTATGAGACAAAATTCTTCAGCATTCAGTCTCACAACGCCTCTTCTTAAATTCATGTCAAAATCGTAGTTTTGTAATATGTCCAGTCGAAGAATAGCGTCGTCTTAGATATCTGCTACCAGCACTTGATAGTCAAAGACAGTCTTGCCAATTTCAAATAACACCTTAACTTCGCCACGAACAACCACTCTCTCCCCAGTAGCCGTACGCAGAGCCTACTTAGTTGACACAACCTGGCTAGAACTCTCAACTACGCTGGGTTTTACAATGTTCCTAGTGGCCCCAATGTCCAAAAGAAATACACAATTTCGTCCATTTATTTTTCCACATAAGAGTAGACTGTCTTGCTGGTGCTTCAACGTCTTTGTAAATACGATAAGATCGGAGTCTCCTTGTCTATGGGTCAACGTTTGCCCCGTTACGTCGACCCTATCTAGTTTTCCTGCGGTTGAGGTCGGGTACTTGGGAAAACAGTAGTTTTCTTACAGTGTCTCTTCGTATGACCTAGCTCGCCGCAATTCGAACATCTTAGTTTTCGACTTCCTTTGTTCAACTTGTAGATGATTCGGCATACGGTTTCTTCTAAAGATTCTGACGAATCCGCTTCTTCACATAGTAGCCGAACCTTTGCTTGTTTGCTATAGGCCCGTTTAACCGTTTCGTACTCCAACGCACGAGCCAACGCATCAGGCCGGTCGAGGCGTATCCGTTGTTGGTGTCATTGTCCCGAAGTCCATCGGTGAATGCTTCCACTGCCAACCTTTCCATCAATTCTTCTGAAGTATTCGGGTAGGCCAGTCGAGACAGTCTTGTAAGATCGGCCTCGAATTCTTATAGGGATTCCGTTGCCTTCTGTTGACGGGTTTTTGGATGTGATACACCGCCGTTAAGTGAGCCTCACGGTAACGCAATTCCAACCGTTTTACCAATTATTCATAATCCACCAATTATTCCGGGGATACGGTGTTCAAAATGTCACATGCGTCTCCACGAAGCGCAACGGTTAACGCAGTGGATTTCTCTTCAGGCGCCAAGTTATTCGCCTTGGCAGCCGCCTCGAATTGCTTGTGATGCATGAGGATTTTCCTTCAAACGTTGGTGATTTTACTCGTGTTCTTGACTCAATACCGCTTCCTTGGCTACTTCGGCTGACTTGTGTACAAGATGCGCCAACATCCACTTCAATTGGTTTTATTTTGCCATTAAAAATCATTTCTTCCAGTACTTTCATCTTTTCTTCTGTTTCTTGAAATTTATTATTAAATTTTTCTTCCAATTCATGTTTCAAACCTTTACTATTTTCTTCAAATTTGCTTTCTAAACTTTTACTATTTTCTTCTAATTTTTTCATCATTTGCGACAATTAATCTTCGAAAAGGAAAGTTTCAGGATCATGGCCATCCTTTTTCAACGCCTCCGCGAGTCGCCACTGAAGCTCCGCCTTGTTACCACTTGTCGCTTCATCCCGTTCTTCCAATTCTCTTCTTAACTCGGCAACTTTTAATTCGTACAGCTTCTTTGCCATTACAAATTATTTTACTCAACCCGCATTAAAGTCTTCAATAGCTGTTTCACCCCACACTGACGCTAATTGTAGTGTGTCGGCATTCACCACTAACAGAAATACATATTTCTTTTATATTTAATATCCTAATGTAAATATTTCGAATTCTTTTGTATTATAACTCTGTGTCTGTAAATATTTCTTCAAATATCTTATTCAAATTCTTTTGTATTCTGTCGATCTATACAAATATTTTTATTGCTTGTACTTTCCTATAATCCCTTTAACAGTTTATATTTCGAGTACTAACCGCATGACGTCTATACCTTTCATTTCCTCTTAATTGTATCTTTACGATGGGTTTCTTCGATGCTTTCGGATTCTTGGTATTTCTTAACTTCAGTCTTTTCCAACTTCAGTATCGCCCTATTGGTACCCTACTTTTATCCACGTCCCTCTCTCTTCGACAATTGTCAAAACACTCTTTATTTTCAAAAATACTAACTCAGTATCTATCCAGCCTCTTAACCTTCAAAATCGGTTCTCTTCAATTTCCACGCTCTTTCTAGTTTCGTTAAGTTCATTGTAAATAAGTTGTTATTCGTGTGTTCGTTATTGGTAGTTTTATTTAAGTTAAGTCTCCCCTTAAAACAATAAAAAATCAAAAGTGACCTCCAAAGACCAAAGTAGTGTTCGTGGGTTTATTAAAATTTATTTACAAGACTTAAGTACAGGAACACAATTTACCTATACTTATTTAATAATAACTACTTAAAAGCATTATTAATTAATACGGAACTTAGCTTGCTATTTATTTACAACACTCACTTATATGCGCGTCTCCATTTATTTGTCTTTTCACTTCTAACACTGTCGATTTACTTCGGATGTTACCACTGTCACTGTCAATTTATTACTAACTCACTGTCGAACGTCTTTCCACTTTTTTAGCGTCATAGAACAATTACAGAAAAGTCTCGAAGTTTGTTTACATTTTCTACGTTTTCAGCGAACCGCTTAATTACTTTCTTGGAAGGCAGGTACGGAACACACGTACACAAATACAATGCACACTGCTGGCACCGGCATTGGCTGGTCCAGCCGGCCGGAAACGCATACAAATTTACCCGGTCGCATACAAGCACGCTCGCGTTCGCTACAATATTATTACATTGTTAGAAGATCTCTCACAAGACAGTGCATCAGAGAGTTGCGATGAAGAAGATAGTGGTTCGGTAGAGTAAAATGCCATGACTGGTTCACCTGAGGTTTCTGACACTGAACAAGAAGGTGATGATTCTGACGACGTTCCTTTGTAACAGTTAGCAGGATATCAATCTCGTAATGTGTTGAGTATTATGATTGAATAGTGAATGAATTAGCCATGAAAAGAATATCTATTGAAATTAAAATGTATTGTCACATTGAATGTCGATACAGAACTAAACGTGATCAAGGAACAAAACTACGATATTGTTCTATCGCCGCCGGCGAACCTGATACCTTGAAAAAACAACATTATCTACGATCTTTGAGGTAATTTTTCCAAAAATTCCTCTGCAAAACTTTCTTCTGTTGCCATTAAACCATCATCCACATATAAAAGCATACAGGCTCTCCCTGGTTTACCGCCTATAAACAAACAGGGATTCGCAGTACTTTCCATGAAACCTTGATTTTGTCAGAACTCAGTGAAACGTTCGTTCCAGCATCGTGAATCTTGCTTTAATCCATAGAGACTTCTTAAAAGCTTGCACACTTGTGCTGAACCGTCTTCATAGCCTTCTGAATGCTTCTGTAATGGGAGCACTTTTAATATACAGAAATTATAACACATAATGTAAAAAATAGAGGTCACAAAAGGGAACAAAACATCATTAAAAGTATAAAACAGAAACTTATAGATCATAATTTGATTCTAACAAAAGCTGACAAATCAAACTCAATAGTTAATTGATTTGGCTGTTACTTGATGAAAGTATTTATCCATTATTTAAGAAAATTAAAACGCAAAAACTTTCACAATTATTTATTTCTCACGACTATAGTTTCGCTATCACTGTAGCTTTTTAACTCTTAAAAAAAACTATAGTCGTGAGAAATAAATAATTATGAAAGTTTTTGTGTTTTAATTTTCTGAAATAAACTCAATAGTAATTGTGAACCAAATAGATTATATCAACAAAACGGAAACTTTGTTAGATGATAACTACATATTATTAAAAAGTGATCCAACATTAAAACATCGAACCTTACTAAAACAACAAACTTTAAAACAATTTACTAGCTTGATCCCTGAAAATAAAATGTATCTTTTTGCAACAATGAATCCGCAAGCTCCTACACTCTACGGATTACCAAAAACACATAAAGCAAATGTACCAATGAGGCCTGTAGTATCATATATAAATTCACCAACGTACAAATTATGTAAATATTTAAGCAAAGAACTAACAACCTTCTTAAAATTCAAACCTCAATGATCAATAAAAAACTCTTTTGAATTAATAGAAAAAACTAAAACAAAATTAATTCCTACAACCTCTAAACTAGTGCCATTTGATGTTAAAAGTTTATTTAAATCAGTTTCTGTAAAAGACCTTATTACCATTATCACAGAAATGGTTAATTCTTCTTACATGGATTCATTACAAAAACAAGAAATATTAATACTCATAAAGTGCTCCTTAGAACAAAATTATTTTCTTTTCAATAATAAATTCTACAAACAAGTAGATGGTTTACCTATGGGCTCCCCGTTGTCACCTCTATTTGCGGAAATTTATATGTCTCATTTTGAAAATAACCTATTAAATATGAATAACCCGTTAATTAAAAATGTATTTACCTGGCTAAGATATGTAGATGATGTGTTTTGTATTTGTGGGAACACTGAGTATCGGCCGTAATATGTAAATTACTACACTCTGTACAGCAGAATTTAAATTCTTTACATATTACGACCGATACTGAGTGTTCCCACATATTTATACAGGAACAAACAGACAGTTGAACAATCTATTGCAATTACTAAATTCAGTTAATAACAAAATCTAATTTACAATAGAGTTACAAAAAGAAAACACTAAATTTTTTAGACATTAAAATAACATATCAATAATAAGTTAGAATATGATATTTATAGAAAAGAAACATTTTCAGACGCAATCATTCCATTTGAATCAAACCAGTATGTCAATATCAAATTATCCACTTTCCATAGCTTAGTTCACAGGTTAATTAATTTTCCTTTAAATCAACAGAACTAGACAAAAGAGTTTAACTTCATTAAAACAATAGCTAAAAATAATGGATTCAACCCAGTATTAATAGACAAATTAGTCAACAAAAGACAAAAGAAACAAATTTTAAAGCTATTTTATCTCTCTAATAGTAAAATAAAAGAAAAATGGTTTCCAATTACGTTTCATAAAAACATTAGTCCAAAAATTTGTAACAAATTAAAACAATTCAATATAAAAACAATAAGTAGTAATAGAAATTCCTTAAAGAATCTGCTCATAAACATCAAAATAGACAAGATACATAAATTCAAAAAATCTGGTGTATATAAAATATCCTGTAATGATTGTGACGCTATTTATTTGGGACAGACTGGGCGGAATTTTGATATTAGGCTAAATGAACATAAAAAATCTATAATAGACAAAAAACCCACGACAGGTATGGCACAACATTGTATTTCCGTAAATCATACTATTAATAAAGAAAGCTTGTCGATTATACATATTGAAAATAAAGGTTACGAACACAATTATTTAGAAAAGTTAGAAATACAGAAAGCTATTAACTTAAATTTAAATGTAACCAACGATTTAACAGAAGGTCTAAACAGTCCATTGTTCAAAGCAGTCACAAACACCAAACATAAATAGTTGTATAAATGAAATATATTTGTATGTGTGCATGTAATAATATCTATAAATAACGTATACTTCTTAGTTTTAAGTTAGTTATAGTATAACTCTCCGAAGATGACTGCATAAGTCGAAAGTTCCTTCTAATAAAGTGTAAAACATAAACTTCTCGTTTTAATTATTTATATTGTTGACGCCTATTTTGACGAACTGCTTGTTGAGCCACTGGTTTAGATTACCGAAATTGTTGTGATGATGAATAACTCTTGTGAATTTTTAACTATTTATTCAACAACTTATTAATATAGTTCACAAACAAAACACTTTAACATATTCAAAACTTAAACTATGAATAATTGAGAGCGGACTGTATTTTTATTGTTTACCACGAATGAATGGACCGGTACCGAAGAATGACTGATTAGATCGAGATCAAAATTGCAACTCCTATCTTCTAGCTTTTAGGAAAAATTACGAATTTTTGGTAAAGTGGAGGAAACATTTAAGATGGAGTTTCGGACCATTTTTCAAGACGTTAAATGGTTGAAATTATTATGAAAGTTTTTGATTCGTCATCCAGGGGGGTGAAGATATAGTGGGGTGTGCACCCGCAAAATAGTAGGAGTACTAACAGGTACTACTGAGGTTATCACGTGAACAATAAATGATTGGAAATAGGTAGCGATAAAACTCGACCGTCGACCCGGCTTCTGAGAAGCATAATAATAGGGAAAAACACCAATTAACATTATTGGGGATAATTCTGGTTGAATAGCCAAAACTGAAATTATGTACCGATCCACAATAGAAATTTACACAATGGGCAATAAAAGTTTTGAATAGTTCCGAATAGTGCGCAAACAATAATTTCCAAAGAGCGTAGACATCTTGTTAAAAGGTATACAAATATTAAGCCATATACTAATAAAATAAACATTCCTGAAAAGATAATAAATGCCTATCCAAAAAGGTACAATTTGTATAAAAATAATATTGATACGCAACATATATATTGTCATGATATAGGGATGGTCACAATACAATTTTAATAATACTAACAAATTTAGAAATTGAAACAAAAGTTCCAAAATATTTAAAAAAAATATTTTAAAAAAGAAATGTATTATTATTATTAGTTATGTATTATAATTATTTATTTATAGTTTAAAATTGTAACAAAGAAAATTTAATTTTAAAATGTTTTGAAATGTCTGATGCATTTCAAAATTATTATATCATTCTTGATTGTTTAAAAAAGAAAATTAAATTTTATTTGAAAGATCAAGACACTAGAGAATTTGTTATTGTTACTAAGGGTAGAGACTTAAAATGATTATAGAAAAAAAAATTTAGAAATTTAAAAAATAAATAAATTAAACCAAAAGTACATTATTAATTTCAATTGAAAATATTTAGTGATGAAGTGATAAGTAATATTATGAAGACAACCACAGTTTAGAGAAAGTTCGAGATTATTTAAATGGCAGCATTGATAGAACCATACCTGAACAAGAATAAGTATTAAAAGAAGATAAAGATGAAGAGCCACTAAAAAAGGGAAAAATAGAAAACTAATGTGGATGTGGAGTTGGAGTTTGGTGAAGGCTGATTTTCAATTGACATCGTGACAGTGTGAGAATATGTCTAAATAATTTAATAGAAAAACTTTTGACTTTACTAATTTAAACTTTTCATATTTTTAAAACAATTGTTTATAGTTCTAATTAGATTTAGTTATATAGTAGAATTTTTGAATTTAATTTAGTTTTAAGGTATTTGTAATTTTTATATTTTTTTTTGGAACTTACTCCGAGTTGAGAATTTTCATGCTCATGAATTCAGTAAATTAAATTAAAATTTTATTTAAAAAAAATTGTTTTGTATACTTATCATCCAAATCATATCATAACATATTTTATTAGCCCCACATCTCATAACATAACAATATATATATATATACTTTATTTAAACCTTAAGTTAATACAAACAAAGAACTACATTCATATAGTTCAGTCTCGTCTCTCTAGACGTGTGACTAAGTAACACTTATAATTAAACAAACAAAATCCATTTGCCTTATAGCTAATAAATATAAATAAATAAATACATATGACCTCTTATAAAAAAAACAGCAGAAAAATATTATTAATCCTCCCTAGTCCGCCCCATTAACTCCTTTTATTCTTAGTCTTTTCTTTTTTTTAATATATTTTTTAGTACTTCCATTCCGTCATCCTTCCCCTCTAATATTCTTTTACATTCATCTGATCCCTTCTTCTCTTCACATCCACTTATTACGTATAACACTGTCTCCTCCACCCTTTCACAAATCCTACATACTCTTTCTTCCTTCTTCAACCAGTACTTGCATCCCCTACTTTCATTTCCCACTCTAAACCTTGCCAATACGCTCATACGCTTCCATCTGTTCACATATTCAGGCATCCAATCGCTCTGCCAATGTTCCCAAAGCAACCCCTTTAAGTATTCCGCATACTTTGATTTATCTATTTTTCTTAGGTCCTCCCCTCTTATCATCTCTTCACTTCTTTTTCTTATAATTTCCCCTACATTCTCCCCCATTCTGATCCACTCCCTATATTGATCCTGATTAATCTTTAACATTTTGAATATTTCGTCCCTGTCTTTATCGTACCTATTTTTCCCCCCATTTTTTGTGCCTTTTTTTTCCATAATTCCTTTCTTATATCCCCTTCCCGCAGCTCTTCTAATTTCTTTTCGTAGTTTGCTACTCTTTTCCTGGTTCCCTCTACCATCTTTCCGCATTTGAATTCCCTTCTAACCACATAGTCCGGCGTATTTCTGTCGAGGTTCAGGACCTATTTTATATATTTCTTATGTATGTTTTCTACCTGATTTTGCTCTTTCCACCCCCAAATTTCTACCCCATATAGTAATATACTCCTAATTATAGAACCAAACAGCCTTTTCCTCCGACTCCAGTCGTCTTTACATAATTTATTTCCTATTCCCCATATACATCCTAGCAAGGCGTTTGCTTTTGCTACTTGTGCATCTATATGTATTTTATCACTATTATTCTCCCCCATAAGATACCCTAGATACACGTATTTTTTAACTTTCTCTATAACTTCCCCTTTTCACTTTATCTTTTTTACTTCTTTCCTACTTTACTTTACTAATCACTTTTTCTAAATCACTTAAATATATGTTAAACAGCTGTGTACTTAATTTGCATCCTTGTCTTAACCCTGTATCCATCCAAAATTTTTTTGTCTCCCTACCCTCTATCCTTATACACCCCGCAGTTTCTTTATATAATTCCATTATCTTATAAATCAGTCCTTCGTCAAATTAACTGTTTCTTAAACTCTTTACTAACTCCTTTCTATTTACTGTATCATAGGCTCTCTCCAGGTCCACGAATACAGTGAATACTTTTTTTTTGCCTCCATAGTTGTTTGTATTATATTCTTTAGTAAATAGATCGCGTCGACTGTACCCCTTCCTTTTCTGAACCCAAATTATGTTTCATTTAATACGCTATTTTCGACTAATTTCTCCTCTAATCTATTTTTGATTACCTCCGTATATATCATATACCCCATATCCATGATAGTAATACCCCTGTAATTCTTTATGTTATCCCTCTCTCCTTTTTTAAACACTGGTACTATTGCCCCACATTTCCACTCTTTTTGGTATACCTTTTCCCTCACACATGATTTTAAACAGGTCATATACCTTATCACATATCAAGTCTTTTGCATAAATCCAAGCTTCACCCGGTATCCTGTCCCTCCCACAAGCTTTTCTCTTTCGTATCGAGCTAAAACCCTTCATAATCACCTCCTTCTCTGCGTCAGTTATCTTTCTTTCCGCCCTGTTTACCTCCTCTATATCTATTTCCCATTCACTCCTCTCCTCCCTACCACCTAACCTTCTCTTAAAATGTCTAAACCATTCTTCCTCATTTATTGCGCTACTTAACCCTCTATTTACCTGTTTTTTTTAAATGCATTTACTATTTTCCAAAATTCTTTTGTTCCCCTTGTCTCTCTGAATTGCCTTATCATTTCATCGCTATATTAATTTTTACTTTTCCTAATTTGTTCCCTGTATTCCCATCTCTTTCTTCTAAAGAACTCTTCCTCGCATTTATTTCTTCTCCACAAACTCAACGCTCTCATGTACTCTTTCCTTTTCATCCCACATTCCAAGCGCCACCATCTCTCATTGTCTCTCCACTTTCTTACTCTGTCTTCTACCATACATTCTTTCATTACATTTATCAAATCTTCCCATGTTTGTATATCATTCATTATTTCCTTTAAATTTTGTCTATATGTTTTAATTGCATTTTCGGTCCACATAATCTTTACTCTTTTGTCATAAATCTCCCTGTCTGTGTTCACTACATTTTTCCATTCTACTTTTATTGGTAAATGGTCTGATCCTATTTCTTCCAAGACTTCGAAACTTTCTATGTCATTCCAAGCCCTACCATTTACCATTGCGTAATCGATAACTGTTTTTCCCCGCCCTATAAATGTATCTTCTCCCTTTAAGTCTCCTTTAATTGTACCATTTAAAAAACCTAGACCATTCCTTATACTCCATTGTATTAATTCTTTACCCTCCTTATCTATATGCCGATCTTTTGAATTTCTACTATTCCCATTATCGTCTACTGCAGCCCCTATTTCTCTCCCAATTCTTGCATTAAAGTCCCCAATTATCATTACATTACTATCTTTATTTAACTCTATCTGCTCTTCTATTACATCTAGCCTCCTTATTCTATTTTCATTAAGATAAATAAACATAATTAACCATTTTTCTTTCCCTATAACTCCCCTAATTGTTACTACATCTTTATTTAGTTCTTTGACTTCCAAATTCAAATATTTCTTTATTCCGATCAAAATTCCCCCTTTTGCCCTACCTTTCTTCAATGTCCTTACTGCACTAATAGTTGCCCACTTATACATCTTATTTAGCTTTATACTATTATCCCCTTTTCCCTTTTCTTCTAACCACGTTTCACTCAAGCACACTATCTCATATCTATTTATAAATTTCCAAAAATTATTACCTTTAGTTTTCAGATGTACAATTCAAGGAAGAGTAGTCAGTGTCAGAAACTTCGCAAAGTTTTATTGAGAATGAGTTTAAACCACCTAAGGTGGTTGAAGGAAAACAGAGGAGTCGATATGAACTTAGGGATGAAGATGATAGTTTGAGGAAGACTATGGATCAGATTCGGATTTTCGTACTGATCCTGATTTCTTCAACATTGACTCAGAAAAAAAGAAAATGAGGGCCATAATCAACGACTGAGAGGCAGAAAGAAAATCAGAATTCCAGATCGTTACGGTTATTTAACGACAATTAATAGTGATAACTCTAAAACCTATTAGGAAGCTAAGACATTATCAGAAGCACAACGATGGAAAATAGCAAAGGACGATGAAAAAGAATCACTTACTGGTGAATAGACATACTAATACCCAGATTATCAATAATAAAGGGGTGTTTAAACTGAAGCGAAATAATACCAACATTCGGTATAAAGCATGGCTTGTTATACGCGGTGTTAAGTACAACGTGTATCTCGACAATAATCACCTGCCGTTGTCTTCGTACCTACAGTCCGACAACCAAAGATTACGTGAAACGGAAACGAATTTATTAACTTTAAAGAATAATCTGTTCGACGCAACGTCCGATAACATACAACAACTTATTTTAAAAGTTACTATCCTTAGATGGCTGTGAATCAAAAGAATATGCCCGCTGCATAAACATATGTATGGTTTGACTTACATTATTAACAAAAACGAAAAATCCTTAATCAAGGTTTCTTCAACTGTGAAATAATGAAATCACTAAAGTAAAATATTTAGAAATGATAGCACGAGAAAAATATTATTTATATTATAATCCACTTGGTTGCTTAATTTCACCACCACTCCGCATACACACTTTAGAAACGAGTGCTCTGCTTTTAAGCACTCCCGCTTTTTTCTCACTTTTTCTTCCACTTCTTGGTGTTTTTTTCCCGGGTTTCGTCAAGGTCAGTACATTCCAGAGGGCAAAGTCATTGGATCGGTCTCAACAACTGGCCTATACCAGTGCTCATCGTCGCATGTCGGATCCGTCCATCGTTACCCAGGATCAATCCGACAATAAATGTAGCGAAGTTCACAGCGATCACTTCAGAAAGGGGCATGCTTCGAACTTAATTCAATGGGAGCGGAGGCATTTCGGTATAGCATGATTAAGAATTTTGTTTTTTTTTGCAAATGACATACTTCGAGATAACAGACCGGATACTCCGTTTTCTACATAGGATCCAGTAGTTTTCACGCAGTAGGTTTAGAAGTCATTGAGTGTCCCCATGATACGATTTATCATGTTGTTCGAGAATTAGCCTCATCCTGAACTATCCTGATGATAAGCGTTCGTTAGCTCAACAGTTCGTCTCTCATTATGATTCACCATATAATGTTGAGAGCGAAGCATTCAACCCATTAGACGAACCACTTTACTATACTTCGAAATGTGCTTTAGGTTCCAATCGTCGCAGCTGACTTTAACCCGATTCGCCACAAATGAAGACCATCCTTCTATTATTCGAATCCAGGCGATTAGCGTAGATTTACTTTTATTGACCGATAGACGGTGTTTAGGACCTATGATGGTCAACACTGCTACTATTTCAGGCTAAATATTTTCGCGGTCACCAATGTGACGGGCACTAATGGGATTCTCCCATTTAATGTTGTCGGTATAATTAAAATATTTACACTTTTTATCAGTTATTACAAAAATACATAAACGTTTTCTTCAGTAATGCAATTCACAGTAGGTAGTAGTTGTGGTATTGGAATTGTATGGTGTGCTCACGCGCATCTGTATATACTAGGGTGGTCCTTAGCAATGTGTAAATTAAAAAAATCATTTTGTTTTTTGGGACACCCCGTACATATGTTCCACTTGATGAGAAAATTATTCATGCAAAATCTTAGTTCAGTCAAATAATGTAAACAGGTACCACAGAACTGCTGAAAGTTAAAAAAAATCAAATCAAATGAAGTATGTAGTTGCTTTTTATTAAAAAACCGCATACAATTGTTTAAAAAAAATTCAAATTAAGATAACATATTCAAAAATCTTTTGATAAAGTGTATTTTTTGGAGTCTGAATATTTGCGTCGGTATTCCGAGACTATTTGCAAAACAAACTGCTTTTGAGTTTCATTCTTTGTAAATAAATTGTTAAAATCCTCCATCAATTTGACTCCTCTTTCTGCAGAATCGTTGACGACTTTCAAACTTTTTACGATGTCTAATCCAGCAATGTAGTTATCATCATTTTTCCATGTTGAAGGGTCCTTATCCAAAAATTTAGTTTCGATGTTGAATCTTTTAAAAAATTGTATTGATGATGGCTGAATGAACTGCTCGAGTCCCTTGTTTATGTGATTTTTAACATTTTTCGGTAGCATTGTAAATTTTTTGATCTCAGCAGATGAAGGCATGTCTGAAGTCTCACTACACCTTAGTGCTTGTATCATTTGTTTTTTGGTATCATCAGAAACCTTATCATCAAAAAAGGTTAAAGCGGCGTTCTCTGGTGCCAGATACCACAAATGATTACAAAATTTTGCAACAGTAACGTGACTAATTTGTAAATCATTATCATTATACTCAAAGAGATTTTTTAAAAATTCGAAGTCTTGTCGTGGTGCTTGAATCGGATTCGGTGCATTAATCCAAGCCTTTACATATGAATTTGCAAGAAAAACACAAACGTCGCGAATCCCAGATTCTTCTTCTTCGGTTAATGTAAATTCTTTGCGAAAAAGAAAAATCTTCAGACAGTATATTGCCTTTGCCATACACCTGACATGATGAAAAGCTGCTGGAACTCGAAAAGATATACCTCTAGGAGGAAGGCCGCCAAGAAAAATAATTGTAAGCTAAGTTCTCGATAATCTTCCTTAGGATGGCGTTCCTGAACATTATGTAAAGCAAATTGCTTTATGTCTTTTGCCAAGACCGATAGTTTTTCTTTGACACTTTTATCCTCCATGCCGGTTTTGAAATTCTGCAAATTTAACCTAGGCCATGATCGTTGAAAACGTTTGAAAAGTTGAACATTCGGGCCAGTAGATTTTTCTATAAATTTTGTGTCAAACACACTTCTTAGAATGAGCTCGTATATGTGGTGTCGACATGGCAAGTAGAGAAGGTCTCTGCCTAGTTCTTACTCAAGAAGAAGGCAAGCTCCTTTTAATCGTCCTGTAATGGAGGCCGTTGTATCACAGCAGAGTGCCTGTACTTTATATGTCAGATTCCACTCCTGCAGGATGTTGTATATGACAAGAGTCTGATCGCATCCAGTTCCTGATGCTAATTGAGGAACTCCCAGTAGTTTTTCTCCTCCTTTAAACGAAATAATAACAGGAATTCTATCGACAAGCTCCTTTTTCATTAATGCAGGTAGCATTTTTCCGTCCCAATGTACAGTTACTGTACTGATCTCAGTTTCATCAAACGTTTGCCGAAGTTTCAAAGCGTATTCTTCTCGCAAACGTTCACGACAACGACGAATGGATGATCGATTAATAATCAAATCATTGACGTCATGATGGAGTGCTTCGGCAGTAGCGATTAAAATATGCACCGCATCTCTTTCACTTATTTTACATTTGTCAAATGCTGCGACAAGCTTTGTAGTAATAAACTCCCGTCTACCTCGCTTTCTCTTAAGTTCAGATGAACTACATGGGCCTGGTCCACCTTTCACTTCCATGTACTGATTACTAAGACCAGGTTTTTCTGCCACATTCATAAACAGACTTCCAGGTCTTTTAGCCCTGTCATCTTGGACTGCATATTCGTCGCCGATAGATCTTTCCTCATCTTCTCCAGAACTGCTTGAAGGTATTAATGTAACTGTCTGAACTGTAATAAAACATAAATCAAAACTTTGTGTTGGATAAATAATTACTGATATCTTTTACGTATCGTCTGAGGCAAAGTATTACTCACAATTCATTGATTTACTGTCTTTATACCGTTGCCTTCTTAATTGTTCTTGTTCTTCTCGTAGTAAATTCTTCTCCTTTTGCAAGAGAACGCGGTCCCCTCCGATCATAGCGCCAGGTCGTTCTTTTTTCCTTTGGTTAATGAGAAATTCTTTGTCCTCCTGACTTACCATGTCCAAAGCCGAAGCATGAGCGATGTCAAAAAGATCATCGAGTTTTTCAATAAAGGTATTTTCTTTCTGTATTTCTAATTCACTTCTTCGCTTGCTGAATTTTTGTAAAATTCTCCATTCATTGTAAAGTGACTCCAACTTTTCCACACAATGCTGAAATTTTCTTGTGGGAATTCTTGCCTTATCCCAAAAAACTTCCACTTCCTTCACTACCATATGTGCACTGGATCTTAAATTCAACTTTACTTTACGTAAATTGTAAAAAAGCACTTTCAGCACCTGTCTATTTGATGGCAGTTTAGCACCAACAATCTGACTCTCATCATGTTTTATTAAGTAAATTGTATCACGATTTATAGTTTCCATTCTACACGAAATATTTTTCTGAACTTTGTTGATTAAGCAACGCTCTCTATCTGACCACACAAATTCAACTGATTCACTGAGTTACGCCGCAGGGCCAAGACAATGAACAGAACGACAGGTTTAAACTTGCATAATCTGGTTTTTGTTTATATTTGTTGTCTCGACCGTAAATACGCACTGTTTGAAAATAAGGAAGTAAAACCGAAATTTTGAGATTTTCACGTGCTTTGCGGCACATGCTCTCTTTATCTGATCGGACAGAAATTTTGCATACATTACTTTCTCTTTAAGTAGCATCATTCCAGGGGGTGTCGCGAAAAAAAAATGAAATGTCAAAAAACAAGGACCACCCTAGTATATACCCATCGTCAGCTTGGGAGCAAGAGGAAGTGCGCACTCGCAAATTTACCGGCTTTTTTGAATTCGCGAATAAAGTGTTTGGTATTTAATTGATAAATAAATATCTAATATAAGTGATACAATGCCTGTACGTGAAATTATTCAAGGAAGACCAAAGATAGTGACATTCGTTACTACAGCTTTCCAAAAGATGACAATTTGTGCAAGCAAGTGTGTTGCCGCCGTGTTTTGACGGACTCTCGTAATGCACCGGTTTCTTAAAGTGTTTCTTTTGAATGACGGACAAAGGCTCGGTTTAAATTGTTGATTAATTATCTATTTACAAACAAACACATAACAAAACACACTAACAAAAACTTTATACAAAAATGAAAACGAAATGTTAATTACTTTTCAGAACGCGATTTTGTTCTGAATGAAAACCTTGAGCTGTTATGAAAAAATGAAATTGTAAACTGCATGCAATGAATGAAAATGTTAAACTGTCTGTAAGACGGAAGATTCTGGACTGTTGAAAAAGAGTAAGGGAAGTTTAGGGTGGAGTTGGACTCATTTTTGGAAAGTCAATTGGTAGAAAAAATTATCGAATTCTTTGATTTGTTAATGAAGAGGGTGGTGATGCTGAGGGAAGGGATCAAAACAACAAGTGGGGGTGTTAAAAGGATCTTGGTCGGTACTTGACCAGGAATCACGTGAACACTGCGTGAACAGTTCGTGTTTTTGAATTTACAATGACCTTTCGAAGAACTACCCTAAAATGGAAATAACATCAGTAAACGTTATTGGGGGTCAATAAGTTTCGAAAGATGCCGAAATATACCCAAAAAAATGAATTACAATTTGAACGTGCGAAACTGTAAAAATACTTAACAGAATAAATTGGAAATAGTGGCAATCAACATTGTGAAGGGCGCATTCTATACAAACATAAAGAAACTAAAAAAGGGCAGTAACACCAACACAATAGTTGAAGTTTACAGCGCAATAACATTACTTCTAAGAAGGCCTAAATGACGGCCTGCAACCCCTGAATCCCAAACTGAATTTCCCATCGCAAATGACTTTAAAAGTATTATAAACTTAACAATACCTACAACTAGAAACACATATGCCGCCAATGTACAATAAACTAAAAAATGAATGTTGGCATGCAACAAAGTGATTAACGTATGTTGTAGACAGGATAAATTTAATATTCGACGGGGTAAAATTACACATTGTGTTCTTGACATCGATATTAATAATTATTTTTGTATAGCACATATTTATTCCAAGCATTTTCATCCAGCTGCTTTCATCAAGACACTGAAGTATAAATTGCTAAAATATGCACCAAAAACTGGTTGTGACTTAAGAAAGGACGCAATACTTACTGAATTTTTACCAAATCAAAGCAAGAGTTTAAAGAGCAGTAAAAACCAAAGACGTCACAAGCGAGACGAAATTCAAAATAGGACATTAATTATTACTGAAACTGAAGAAAGTAACAGAAGTACTTAAGGATACCCCAGAAAAACTAAAACCATCCCAGGTAGCTGTTCCTAAGGGGCTTTTCCAAGGAAAATTTATTTGGAATAATTCGATCTCTGCATGTCACCAACTACACAACTGTTGCGATTGTAAGCGACATGGGTGTTGCTAACCAAAAATTATGTTGAGTTAGATGTGGTACATGACAAAAGCAGTTTCTTCGGATACCCTGTTAAACATGACGAAAAGGTGTTTGTACTTGCTGATGAGCCATATTTGTTGCAACTCGTATGAAACCACTTCATAAACCAAGGCTTTATTGGTAATGGGATGTTTATCAATACGCTTGCATTGAAGAGCTTATTACAGCATCTTCGGATGAAAATTGAGCTCAAAGTGAGTACAATTTTTCAGCACAAGGCAGCGAACGACAAAAGGTAAAGGTTCTTGAATGGTGCGGAATGCAATCCCTTTTTAAATGTACAACTGGAAACATACTAGCCAATTTCTGTAATTAGTTAACGACTGGTTTGATATTTTTAACGCTAAAGGAGAATATGGTAGTCTTCCAAGAACTAATGCTTTTGGAAAAGACTTGGAAAAACAAATATTAATTATGAATAAAATGACAGAGGTCATTTCCAAAACGTTGGTTATAAAACATAAAAATATTTTTTCGCTTCAAAAAGTTATTCTATTATGCAATTGTTAGTTGTTGCAATTATACTTTTACTTGCAAAAAGGTATCAGATTAATTATTTAATAACATACAGATTGAACCCGGATGTAGTTGAACGTTCGGAATCAGAGAACGCATATTGCTCAACCCACGAAAATATTCCTGTATGTAATTATGGTTTCATTGAAGTAGATTTTGAAGCAGATAATGATGAACAACTGATGTTTTTCGAAGCCGATTTGGCCAACATTGATGTGACCCCTTTTGAAAACTTTATAAACGACCTTAAGACTAATAAATTTTCAGATACTATTAGTAATGAGGCCTATAGACTTAGAAATAAATACAAAAATTTAAATTTGGGTATACCTACAAAAAACATAGGCATGTCTAACTCTCCAGATTGGACAGAATATATTTCAAATAGTCATTTAATGTATCCAAGTGATGTACTATTAAAAGTAGCACGGATTCTTGAAAACCAATTCATTGTTTTGTATGGAAATTTCTTAAGTAACAACTCATTTATCTTCTAAAAATACGTTAATATGAATTAAATTCAAGAACCATCTACAAATTACCTCAAATTAATCAGGAAAAAGCTATCGCTCTCATCATGTCTCCGCCGGGATTCGAAACCGGGTCTATGGCTTTACACGCCATTGCTCTAACTACTAAGCTATGGCGACATGATGACAGTAATAGCTTTTTCCTCATTAATTTGAGGTAATTTGTAGATGGTTCTTGAATTTAATTCATATTAATGTATTTAAAATCACCGCTACTAAATATTTCTCGATATTTCATTGTTAATATAAATTAATAATAATATACATTAATTCGACAATTCAGTGACTTAGTAAGTACGTTTCGTCGATATTGCTGTCATCATGTCGCCGTAGCTTAGTGGTTAGAGCAATGGCGCGTAAAGCCAGAGACGGGGCATGATGACAGCAATAGCTTTTTCCTCATTAATTTGAGGTAATTTGTAGATGGTTCTTGAATTTAATTCATATTGATGTATTTAAAATCATCACTACTAAATATTTCTCGATATTTCGAAATGCGAAAAAATGGATATGTCTTACATGTACCGATAGTAGAAACTGCAAAAAGTTCTGCCTATTTCGTTGGCTTAAGAAATAGGAGTTTATTTACAGATATATTTGTTACTTTTAGATTTGATTTTATTTTACATTTTCTAACACATTGTGGAGATTTAACGTGCTACGCCTGTCCGTTTTGGGCTTATTCATACGCCAAACCGTACAGGGCAAACTTCGTGGGGTCTCCCCGCCGGGAACGGGTTGGACGTGAGACAAGGCCTGCGCGCTGATTACGTAACTACATATGCTGTGTGTGAACCTAATATGATAGTAGGCTCATGCTGACTTGGTGATTTGGTCACTACTGCTTAACCAACACGTTTCAGTAAGCCAAATTTAATAGATTTGCTATATTTTGTCCTTATTGAGGATTAAAGTATTGCGTTGCATGGGAAAGATGCAATTCCTGCTTCCAAGCTGACGTCGTGCGCAACAAAACATTGCTCGCTCCGTAACACACCATATAATCCGAACACCACAGTAGTAGTAACTGTGCTTGCTTATTCGCAAATGCCTGGATGATATACTAACTAGAAGTGGACAACCGGATTGGTCGCTAAAAACCCCATAAAAGCTGAATTTAAGTATTTTAGCTAGTTTTTTTTATATAACATAACTTGCGTTCAGAAATACATAAACCGTATAACTTGTATCTCACTGTAATAATATTGATATCAGATACACCTTCAATTAAAAGTGTAGTGTCGCTTATCCCATACTTTTCAGGCAATGTAGCTTCCATGCCGGATCCGAGCGACCAATACCGACCGCTGGCAGCTCGTTAGATGTCTTATAGGAATAGTTTCGCGCGGGGCATAAATCATGTCGAACCCGTATAGGAGAAACTGTTTTCGCATAGCCTCGCTTTAACCGTTGGGTCCCACCGGATCGGTGATCTCTGCCTTTCAGCTTACTTACCGCCGCCCCCAAGCGCGCGGAGACTGGGATACCCCCAACCAGCGCATGGAAGACCGAAACCAACGACTACAAGTTTCTTCCGGAGGTTTACAAGAGCACCGCAACCCTCTAATTTCCATTTAATAACGATCGTTTCGGCCTACCAGGGCATCTTCAGAACAAGGTACAATCATTTATTACAACCTTTATTAAAAACTATTACTTTGGTGGTGGGGTTATATCTACTAATTTATCAATAATTTTTCAAATGTCCTTTAATTCTTTCTTTGAATTATCTTCCAGTTTGTCCTATATATATTGCTCTGTAATTATTGCAATTTATTTTATACACTCCATTGGAATCTAATTTTTAATTTTTATCTTTGCCGTTGATTAAATACTTGGATAAATTGTTTGAAGTTGTGAAGAAAATATGAAAATTATTATCTTTTTGTTTAATTGTGTACTCCCTATGTACAAAATAGATTAATAGTTACTGGTTTTTGAAATAGTATGATGTACTACTTACGCTGATTGATATTTTTTTGTTTTTTTTTTTTTTAATTAAATCTACTATTAATTTTGGAGAATATCCGTTGTCGATTGCTATTTGTTTTATGGTATTTTTCTATGTTTTCTATATTAAAATTTTTACTATTTAAAGCTAAGTTTATCTTATTGTCTAATTCTAAAGTAAATTGTATGCGTTCGTGTAATTTATTAATGAAATTAACGAACTTATGTAGTTATGTTACCCCTTGTGTCCAAATTACAGAAATGTCGTCAGCGTACCTTTTCCAAAGTTTTATACTAGTAAATGGGTAACGCCATACTGATTGGAAATTAAATGTATTTTCTTTATTTAATTAGAGCAATGTGATTCCCAATTTCCATAAAGCAGAGGCTAAAACTATTAGTAATTGAGTTTGTTGTTTAACATTGTTATTGTCGTTAATTTAGAGGAGTATTTGTTGATTTTGAGTCGTAAATAAATAGAGGGCGATAACACGGAAGGTAAATTCTGAAATAGTACCTGCCGAAATTAGTGGAGTGATTGACAGATATTGTAGGAATCTATTCAGTGAGCAGAAAAGCAAAGTGCAACAGCTTCTTTGTCAAAATTTCGACGTCTTTGAGACTGACAAGAATGGTAGGGGAAGGACTAACATTGTAAAACACAAGATTAATACGTAATGCGCAGCCCATTCGTCAAAGACCTAGACGACTGCCCCTGGCGAAGAAAGAAGAAACAATTCGACGCGTCACGGTAATCAATGACGAGTGGTTACCTGAAAATATAAGACAATACCAAGAAAACGACCCGGACTTGAAGAAGGTGATGGAATGGAAAAGGGACGGAAAACGACCAACGTGGCAACAAATGTCTTCCTGTACCCAAGTACTAAAATCGTTTTGGGCTCAGTGGGACTCAATGGTCTTAGAAGATGGCATCCTGAAGCGTGTTTTTGATAGTACAGATGGGGAGGAAGATAGGAAGCAACTGGTTATCCCTTGAAACAGGGTTAAAAAGGTGTTGCAGCATCATCACGATGGATCATCTGGTGGCCATTTTGGAGTGTCTAAGACGCTCGCTGCAGATTCCGGCATGGTCCTGCGATTTGTAACATGAAAATGTTTCGGGACGAAACATCCGTAAGGAGGGGGCAGTGTAGCGAACGCGAACGTGCTTGTGTGTAATCGGGTCCGCTTGTATGCGTTGCCGGCTGGCTCGACTAGCCAAGGCCGGTGTCGGCAGTGTGCGTTGTATTTGCGTACGTGTGTTCCGTACCTGCCTTCCAGGAAAGTAATTAAGCGGTTCGCTGAAAACATAAACAATGTAAACGGACTTCGATAATTTTCTTGAATTGTTCCATGACGCTATAAAAGTGGAAAGACGTTCGACAGTAAGTTAGTAATAAATTGACAGTGACAATGGTAATATCTGAAATAAATAGACAGTGTTAGATGTGAAAAGACAAATAAATAGAGAGGCTCATATAAGTGAGTGTTGTAAATAAATAGTAAGCTAATTTCCGTATTAATTAATAGTGTTTTTAAGTAGTTATCATTAAATAAGTATATATAATTGTGTTCCTGTACTTAAGTCTTGTAATAAAAAATTTGATAAACCCACGAGTACTACAATATTATTGTCATCTCGTGACATCATTATACTATAAAAAGTAAATAAATGTGTAATGTAACTTCGTAGGGCACATGTCAATAAACGACAATATTAAAAATAGTAAATATGTACTGCAAAATAATCAAACAAATCTGTTAAGTCCTAATTTAATATTTTTCTATTTTACATTTTTACATTGTGAAATCTTTCTATTGACGAAGATCAAAAACCAACGTTTTCAAGTCTTTTAGCATTTTTAGACAAAATTTCTCGTGATTCAGAGCCAGTCCCTTTATTTAAAAAGTTAAATGATAACATAAAACTCAATCAATCCCCACAAAATAGACCCAACTCTCAACAACATACCAACAAACGAAACATAACCGAACTTGACGCTTTACACACTCTGTTAATGTGTTTGATTGAAAGGGATGCATTTGCTAAGGAAATACAGGATCTTCGGTTAATAAAAAGAGAAAAACAGGTTCTCTAAACCCTTTTCTAGATAATAAAGGAATATTGCGCGTAGGTGGGAGATTAAGATATTCAAATTCAATTTTTTCTAGAAAATATCCAATTTTACTGCCATGCTCTCATCACGTAACCCGCTTAATAATTTTAAGAGAACATACAAGACAAATGCATGTAGGTATACAGGCAACCTTAAACGCAGTCAGGTAAATTTGTTGGTCTATCGATGACAAAAATATCACACGACATATAATTCGCAGATGCTTTAGATGCTTCAAGGTACGTCCATCTTCTAGTTCCTCCGAGTACATAATGGCCGATCTACCAAGTAATAGATTAGTAGCGTAAAAACCGTTTCAAAATGATGGAATTGATTATTGTGGACCATTTTTTATGAAAGAAAAGGAGTTTGGAAATACTAAGCGCCTAAAGGTCTACGTTGCAGTCTTTGTCTGTTTTTTAACTAAGGCTGTACACTTAGAGCTTGTCGGAAATCTCACCACAGATTCTTGTTTGGCGGCGATTAAACGTTTTTTGGCTAGGAGAGGACTATGCAAAAATATTTTCTCTGACAATGCAACCAACTTCATTGGAGTCAAAAATCATTTGAAGGAACTTTACAATTCATTTCATTCTACTGAGCACCACAATAAATTAAAAGAAACTAGCTATGAAAGGTATAATTTGGCATTTTTCTCCTCCTCGTTCCCCACATTTTGGTGGACTTTGGGAGGCCGCCGTTAAGTGTTTTAAACACCACTTTGTACGCGTTGTTGAAACTTTGTTTACATACTAGCAATTGTATACGTATATTGTAGAAATTGAGGCAGTCTTGAACTCACGTCCTTTGACTCCACTTTCCGCCGATCCTAATGACTTTACCGCATATCTCCCAACCATTTCCTCATTGGCGAATCAAACGGTACTTTACCCGAGACTAATGTTGTCGATATTCCCAACAATCGCTTGTCAGCATTGCTGCACATCAAGAAAATGAAAGAACACTTTTGGGCAAGATGGTACAAGGACTACTTGAACGAGTTACATGTTCGTAATAAATGGAAATCCCACAATGCAGAGGTGCCGATCAAGGAAGGAGTTCTCGTTGTCCTGAAGGAGGACAATTTACCTCCAATGGAGTGAAAGTTAGGACGAATTACAGCATTGCACCCCGGTAAAGACAATATAGTTCGTGTCGTAACAGTGAAAACGGCAAATGGTACATATACTCGAACAGTTAAAAAGATATGTTTGCTACCAACCGAATGAACTTGCAATATCGCGAAGTGTAAGTGAGCACATCGCGTGTGAATGATCGTAGTATTATTTCTTTTTTAGCAATCGTTAGTTTTTGTTGAACGTTGCCGTTCAAGGCGGGCGGCATATGTTAAGTCCTAATTTAATATTTTTCTATTTTACATTTTTTGTCTATAATGTTATGTGTTCAGTGGCGGTGTGAGTGAGTGAGAGATGAAAAGTATCTGTGAAAGTGTTTAAGTTGGTAAATAAATTTATAGAATGTTCAAAAATATTTTAAGAAATATAAAACACTTTTCACTCACCTTTTTAAATTATGCTCTTTCTAAATAACACTGATTAAATAATAAAATTATTTTAAGTTGGGCGCCAGACATTCACTTTATGAATATCAAAACAATAAATAAATTAAAAAAAAATTAAGTTTTTTTAAAAGGAACGAAAAATTGTATTGAAAATTATAATGTTGTTTAACTGTTTACAAAATTTTTAGATATGAAAACATGAAATTCTTATTTCAGATAGTGAGATCAAAAAAAAAAAAAAATTTTAGAAATATTAACAAAAGTAACTATAATTGAAAATTGAATTAAATAACCCTACTCTTTCTTAACTAGTTAAATTAAATATTAAGTTTAAAATACAAATAAAAAAAATAATAACAACAATATAACTAAACGTATATAAAGTTTTTGAATTTTAAACTCACTTTCTTTCATAGTCTTTCTCTTGATTCTGGTATTATTTCTATTTTCTTGGCGCTACGAACAGGATGACACAGTAATCAGTTGGTGTTGGTTTTTGACAAAGCCAGTCAAGTTCAAGATATAGTTGCACTCACTTTGGTAATTTTAATTATAATTGAATACATCAATTAATTATTATTTGTTGTTGTTTAAAAAAATAATCTTTCATAATTTAAACTTCGGTGTTTTTTGTATTGGTATGTATCGACGTTGAATTATCTGGATTTTAAATTAATATTTATTTTAAAATGATAACCGATATTTTAAATCATTCGGGCAGGTTCTGGCTCTGACTGAACACATTGAAAGGGGCTTTGAGGAAAAAAACATAACCGTAGTAGTTTTTGTAGACCTATCAGCGGCTTATGACACCGTGAACCAAAGGGTCCTCTTCCCCAAGATATATAATACCACCAAGGATTACGAGTTAACTAGAGTAATCGAATCTTTACTACAAAATAGAAGGTACTATGTTAGTCTAGAAGGCAAGAAGAGCAGATGGCGGACACAAAAAAACGGTATTCCCCAGGGAAGTGTTCTTTCCCCAATGTTGTTCAACATATACACCAACGACCAACCCACTCCCGGTGACACTGAGCACTTCCTCTACGCCGATGACTTGGCCATCGCAGCTCAAGGGAGAAACTTTCCGATTGTTGAAGAGACATTACAAAGTGCCCTACTACGGATGTCAGCCTACTATAAAGCAAACTCCCTGAAACCCAATCCGTCCAAAAGCCAGGCATGCGCCTTCCACCTGAACACTAAGGCCGCCGGAAGAAAATTACAGATCCAATGGGACGGTTTTACTATAGAACACACACCCCAACCGAAATACCTAGGAGTAACTCTGGACCGATCCCTCACGTATAAATTCCACTGTCATAAGACCCGACAAAAGGTATCGAGTAGGAACCAGCTCCTCAAGAAATTAACGGGAAGTAAATGGGGAGCTCACCCCTGCGTGATCAGAACAACAGCTGAAGCACTATGTTTCTCCACAGCGAAGTATGCCTGCCCGGTGTGGAATAGGTCTGTGCATGTCAAATCTATCAATACTGCTGTTAACGAGACATGCAGGCTTATGACTGGCTGCATGAGGGCCACTCCGCTGGATAAGCTCTATGGAGCTGCTGGGTGTGAACCACCAACAATTCGACGACTAGCTACTGAACACACCGAAAGATTTAGGCAAACATTTGATAGTCGTCACCCTCTCTATGAAGCACCCGAATCGACGAGGCGACTAAAATCACGCAAAGGCTTCCTGAGTACACTACCGATAGATCCACCAGAAGTCTTCCCCTTAAAACAAGAACCCTCAGCAGGCTCTAGGCTGGATTGAAAGAGCTGGAAATCTCTCAACCGTCTCAGGACTGGAGTAGCCCCCGTAAAGACGAACCTCGCAAAATGGGGAATTATTAATGAACAAGATGTCAAATGCGACTGTGGGCGACACAGACTATGGAACACCTTCTGGTTTGTAAGAACTGCCCAAGCTCCTGCTCCCTAGAAGATTTATGGCTTGCTAAAGATAATGCTCTGAACGTGGCCCGATACTGGACTGACAAATTGTAAGATGGACTCGGACACGAAAAAGTAAAGTAAGTTTAAATCATTCGGAGCACAATTAAATACGCCTTATCTAGACGAGACTAAAACACCTACTGTTTTCTTTAAAAATATGTTTTGGATACCACAATAAATACAATTGTTTTTCCTAGATACCAAGCAAAAATCCCAAAGACTACCAGAATCCAAATGTCGAAATTAAATACAAAATCTTGAACATTTTTTAAAATTTTAACAAAACTAAGTACAGTTTACATGAAATGAAAACTCTTTTAAAAATAAAAATTAACTTTAAATTACTATTTTCCTTGTAATTACTTCCTTTTTCTGAAATATTCAAATGAAAAATACTAATGTCAAACCTTTCTTTAAATTTTACTTTTTTCCAAAATTTTGCTTAATTTCAACACTTTAGCATATTAAATCCCCTTATTACAATAAAATGTAACTATTTAGATGTATTACACATAGTACCTACTTTTTCCCTTAACAGAAATTACAAAAATTGTACATGACAGAATATGTAGTTGTAAATCTGAATTAAATTTCAATATAATTTTCAACTTATTATCATGATTAAATTGAATAAGAATGTTTAATAAGGAATTTCTGAATTAATTTAGCAAATTCAAAGTCTTTTACAGAGGAATTCCAAGTATCGGAAGACTAAAATATAGAACTCCTCGACATGACCAGACAATATTCCCTTCAATGAATATAAAACGTCCAACTCTAGTGCCAAATGATAAATTTGAAGTGAACATATCCTTTTTCGAAATTATTACATTAAATCTACAAATTAGAAAAGTGAGTAGTCATCGTTAAGTGTTAAATTAAGTCTTCAAGTGTCAAACAAAATTAATCTTTCTAAAACATAAAATTAGCCTGAATTCAATAATAACAATTAAATAAGGAATATTAACTTAATTACTAATAAGTTAAATGAGTTACATCTCAAAGAAAATTCTACAAAATTTAATAAGAATGTTATCATAAAAGTCTGTATGTGTTTAAGTATGTGTGATGATGAAGTGTGATCATGACAATATATGTATTTTATGCATTTATTATTAGTGATAGGAATTTTCAATTCTTTCCATTTTATCATAATGGTTACAAATTATTACCTGGCTTTACCAGCCCCTTTTGTAAGCCCCAAGGGTTTTGCTTGTGTATTTGTTAAGTTTGATACTTTCTGTTGGACTTTCCATGCATTTTTTGTGCTGGGTGGTTCCAGGTAATTAGGTATATTCACCCTCTTACACAGTATTTGTACTTAGCTACAACAAATTCAATTGCATAGAATTTTAAGTCAAATTATCATCACATCTTTGACCACGGCACAGACCAGTCATTTTTACTTTATTTTATACAATATTCATTTCATACTCATTTTTGTAAATATTATTCGGACGAATTGTTAGTTAGTGGTAAGACGTTTGGATTTTAGTGTTAGTTTAAATTTTTATTAAAGGTTTTCCAAAACGACGTGAATTTTATTCTATCTACCGCGATCCGAAAATAATTAGTTGCACAATAAAAAATTAGTTTTGGTGTGTAACGTACAATGAACTGTACAAAATCAAAGTTTAAATAACTTACATGGAAATATACGTTTGTTCCACCTCCCATATTCTTTTCAAAAACTTCCTAAAGGGCTCGCGCATGGTAATTGCGCCACCCGGAAACTTTGTAGCTTCGCTCTGCAGACGTTAATGTGCCGCTTCGACTGGCACTCCAGTGACGGAGAGAATGGTCCGTATACGAAGAACGCCTGACAGGGCAGCGCGGCGGGTTAAACAATTATTAAACACTCTTACACCTTGGGTGACATTATGTCACCCGGGCGAGCGCTAGTGGTAAATATTTGTTTCCACTTTATTATTCTGCTTTGTATTGATGAAGGAATATGCAGTTGTTTTTATCTATTTGAACTCTTATACGATATTTGTTAGTTCATTGCGTGGATCTGTGAATGTGTTCAACATTACGTGGATAAAGAAAATTAATAACAATTATTTTAAATTACTGACTCAATTGCAATACTATAACCATACGCTTACTATAAAAATTATATCTTTTTTGTAATTATAAAATGTTCATTACTTTTATATTGTTATGAAAGTGCGAAAGTCTTCAACCAAGGAACTAAGATTTCTTTTTCTTTTATTTTGTAGCAAAACAAAACTATTTTAAGTAAATAATTGAAATAATTAATTATTTTTATTTAGACCTACCTACTTCAATGATTAATATAAAGTAATTAAAAAATGTTTTCATGGGGCAACAGTCATCCTGCCCTACGAGGGCCACATCCGGCATTCCTAATGAATCCCAATTGCGGCAAGGCGTTACAAACCCTATGTGCACCTCATAGTACCCACATGAGAAAGGAAGGTTTTATGGCGTCATCGAATCATATTCTTCTGTTTTTTGGTCCATATTCTTTTAAAAGTCGTTTAAGCTCTAACGGTTCTCTAAGTTCTAGTATTTCATATATATGTTCTGTTGCTTTTAATTTAACTTTGTTGGTATGAATAAAATATAATAAGATCAATAAAATCTAATCTTGCTAATGACCAACAACTGCTGATGATGAGTAATCAGGCAATGTTTCGACCATCAGTTCGGATTATCGTTAAACTAACATAGAACAACATCATTAAATCGTTAACAGTTGTTGGTTATGGGAAAGATTAGATTTCAATGATTTTACAATTCTCTATTGCAACCAGGTACCTACGCATTAACTTTTGAAACTCTACCTGTTTGAAATAATAAAGCTTCATTCCTCCCTGTCAGGAATTTATTTAATAGTAGAGAAGCACAAAAATTAAAATGAAGAATATTTTATACAATATTTTATCCAAAGGTATTCTTTATATTATCGACAAGTAAGTGAAGCAACATATCATCTCATTTTTGATTACTAGGAGACTTCTTCCCTTTCCGGTCACGAAATGAAAAAAATCGTAATATAAGACGTTCACATTTTAAAAAGCTACGGACTATTTAACAAGAAATATAAAATGGAAAACAGCAGCCTTCATTTGCACAAATTCCTGTTAAAAATGTTAATTTTCAAGTATACCATTAATTCAGGTCGGACCGCTATTTCGTTGTAAATTGTACAAAAATTGGTTCCTACTGTGAAAAATTGTGGATAAAAATTAGAAAAGTGCTCCACAATATAAATACTTATTTTCGATTCGGATGTGTTTCGCCACGTTTGTTACACTTCGACGGTTATAGAGCTAATATTTGTTTAACTGAAGCCTCTTTGTAAATATGCTGTACAAAATACGAAAAATATTTCACAATATTGTTCAAATATTATGAAAAATCACCCCTTACTTTCATATTCGTAGATGTCGCTCAATTTTTTCTGTTCGATTTCCAAGATAGTAGTGCACCGCCGTTGGTTTTGTTTGTAACTTTTTGTAGGCTGTTGTACAGAAATTGGTTTTTCTTCTATGAAACTCTACAAAAATATTACAAAATTTTCTAAAAAGACAGGTAAAACTCCTGTAACGTCTATACAATTAAGGATTACAAATCCCACATTTGGAACGCGTCCTATACTATAGGCACAACGAACCATAAGCCATATCCTACAACCGTTTTCGACCTATTGGGTCTCATCAGGTAGGCGCTGGCAAACACAAACCGCACGGTTCACTTGAAAAACAAGACTAAATAGAAACAACTACTCCGAGGGCTAATACCCCTATCGGCATTGAATTACACTATTGAATCTATTATATATATTATATGTGGCTTCAGATTCAATAGTGTAATTCAATGCCCGTAGGGGTATTAGCCCTCGGAGTAGTTGTTACTTTTGTTTCTATTTAGTCTTGTTATTCAAGTTTAAAAAATTTTGGTATTGTTAAAATTGCGATTTTCATTGCTGGCGGTTCTTGGTTAAGGGACTTACGATACTGTGGTATATGGACTATATATGAAGCAAAAACTTGGGTACTTGAGAGTAAGTTAAATTCAAACAGAAATTTAGAAATGTAATGCTCGAGCGTCAATTACAACTGAATTAATAAAATTAATTAGAAATTATAATGCCTTTGAGTGGAAATAGTCGGTGGGGTCCTGAACTTTCCTTGATGATTACAATGAATCACATATTTAACCTAACCTAACCTAACCTAAAACCAAAGTTAAAGATCCCTAGCACAGAATCTTCAATTGTGGAACCAACTCAGTACACTGAAGAAGCTCAAGGGGCGTTCTGAAAGAAATGCAATCTACAATCTAATATATTTAAATGGTATAGTAGTGGCCGTTTAGACTGCATTAAGACTTTCGATAGTGCAACGTTTGTGAAGACGTTTAGACTGCATTTAATTTTTACACATTATTTTTTCATTAAACAACCTGTATATGACCGAACTCCTGATTATTTGCTTCATATTTAATGGTTTAAGTAGACTTACAATTCAACTTTTTCACTAAATTCATTTTATTTTTTAAAATCATTTAAATAGATTTTAGTTGAAATCATCCTTATACGTGTTTTAGAGAGACATAAAATTTTCATTACATATGCATGCTTAAAGTAAAAGTATATCGGTACAACAAAAAATTAATAAATACTGATGAACTGGCGCTTCGTCTTTCATTTCAATACCAACTTCTCTATTTCGCATTTTATCTTCTTATCTGGAGTGTGTTCCAAGTTAATTACTTCTGGAAAACTGGCCACATCTATCTCTAGAACCTCTGGTATTGGATTGTTTTCATTCTTTGATTTAAAGATATTCGTTTTGGCCGTCACTGATGTTCACAATAACATTATTCAAAAAAACACGCCCCAGAATCAAACTTTGCTGCTAAACTGATTCGGATACTGTATGCAAAGTAACGTTAATTTGCTGTTCATCTACTTGAATCTCAACTCGAGTTTGTTCTATTGTATAGTTAGTGCTGGAATCTACACTACGAAATGGAATTGGGATGTTCTTTAGCGGTGGAGCATCAATTTTAAAACAACCATCAACCCTCAGCCAACTTAAGTCATTCCCGGAATCTATTAATCTTTTTGGGCAATTTCTAATTCTTCATAGTACTTGTTTGATTCACTTTGAAATGCACTCATTTCTTTCGAAGGATATTATTATGAGCACAATTTGTTGACACAAAGAATTTGGCTCCTTTCGCTTTCTCTCATACCCTTAGACCCATATAAAATAGGCTTATTCACTAGTTCATCTTGTATACCGTTAATTATAAACTGTTTAACTAACGTTACTTCCATATCAACTTGCGAAGCAATGTCGAGCATTTTATACAAGTATTCATGATATGTTTCGTCACTTTTCTTTTTGCGTTTCGATAGTTTGTACACTGTAAGTGCTGACCGATTCCGAAAATTCACTTGGTAATTTTTTTCAGTTCTTTCCACGAAGAACCACGAAGCAAACGTTTTACGTAAAATGCTGTCTGTCCAGTCACAAAGAGCCACCGTATCTTCGAATTCACGTAGCCAATCTCGTACATCTTTACCACCGAAATCGGTAAATGATTGCACCAACTCTTCCACATCCCTAAATTTTGGCACGTACACAACTTTAGTCGGTGTATACGAATTTCTCGGCCCCCCTCGTTTTTACGTCTTAAACGATCAATTCTTCTCCTACATAGACGCGTATTCACATTTTCTCCGATATTTCTCGCATCATTTTATTTGCTTTGTTTTTCCCTTTGGTTTAGTCATTATTCACAAAAACATCTTCAGTATCGTATTCTTTTGCGTCGTCTAGTAACATTGCGGTTTCCAATCTCGCTACCTTCCTTTCTCCCTGACGTCTTTAGTTTAATTTTTCTCAACTCTTCTTTTAATTGTACTACTTTCATCATTCCAACAATTGTTTCGACTTCATTATTGGAGTTCTTTCTGGTTTGCCATTTTCACAAACTCGTTACACACGAGTAGTACTATTTATATCCATATCACGGTTGAGCCTCCAAAACCTCCAAAATTTAGAGGATAACATTATTTATATTTTACAAAAAGGAAAATATAATTATAAACCCTTTTTCAACTGCCATTCTTACACCGCGCTTCAATCGCTGCCAATCGAGTCATCCCACCGCACCCCAGATTAGGTAACGTTCAACTCTTCTACTTTCTAACCCCACATAATAAATATGTGATTTTGTAATAGAGTATGTTTAGTTGTCGTCTTTCATAACAAGAGGCCACAAGGTGGCGAAATGATCTACAATAATAGCCTTTTGTAATCTAAATTCACTGTTTGGTTTATGTGTGATAAGAATGGAATTACAAGAATTGGAAGTTTACTTTATTCGGTATTCAAAAAAAAAAATTCAACAAAACCAATAGTAAAAGAGGGACTCGGGTAAAACTAGTTTAGTAAAACTAACTTACCTAGTGCATTTTATTACATTTTCTTCTTCAGAAGATCCGCGCTCCGTTTCCGATTCTTCTTTACAACCAACTAATTTTTGAGATTTCTGGAAATGAACAAATTAACTAAGTTAGAATTTATTTAAAAAAGTCATGTTTGTTCTTTACTCTATTACAATAGCCATTTAGATTTTGATTTGTTTATTATCCTTTTCTAAATAAAAGTACATTATGCTATCAGTTTAACTTTCAGAACTCCTTCAGGATTTGCATTTTATTTTTGAAAAAGTGCCTATCTTTACAAACTTTCAATGAGGAATAATTGGATTTATATTTATTTCTGAAAAACTAAAAGTAAGCAAGTATTATATTTGATAATTCGTTATTAGTAAATAATTCATAATTAGAAGACTGAAACGCTAAATTTACATTACGTTCTACTAATCCGTAATTTTACGATTTCTGCCGAAAATATTGTTTCCATTCTTGTTTCACTATTATTTACTTTTAGAGCATTAATGTTTATAAAAAGCATTTAAAAATCGAAGTAAATCAACATAATGAAAGTAAATGTAGTATATATAGGTGTCAGCAGCAGTAGTAGTAAGTAGTTTTAATGCGTTGTAAGTAGTAAAAAGTAGAAATAAATGGGTTAGAATGAAACGCGTGCTTTCTAATGATCAGCTTCGTCAAAATGTTAAAAAATAATAAAATAAAAAAATAATAATAAGGTGGACGAAATCGTAAGTGATCTACTACAGTGGAATATAATCCGCGAATCTCAATCCAGTTATGCGTTCCCTATCCTACTAGAGCTTTAAAAGAATGGTGAATATCGAATGTGTGTAGACCGTAAATTAAATTCTGTTATATTCCACATAAAGTACTATTACCTCAAAAAGGCATCGCTACAGTACATCTGGAAGATATGATAATTATTTCCAAAACACTGGATGAACAGTTAGGAAACATTGAAAAAGTGTTACAATTAATCAGAGAAGAAGGAATTACTGTCAATCGTAAGAAATGCGATTCAGGATATTTCTACAAAGCCTCCACTAACAAATTAAAAAAAAGAAATATATAAAAACTATACTCTTAAAAACAGTCCAGTCTACAGGATAACCGTCAGGGGAATTCAATGGGTTATTCCGAAAGGGATACGACAAAGAATTGTCAAAAAAGTCCATGATGAAATGGGACATTTTGGGCTGGAAAAGATGCTAGACCTTTTAACTCGGAACTATTGGTTTCCACGTATGCATCAGTATGTGGAAAGTTACACTGCTTGTTGTGTTTCCTGCCTGTATGTGAAATCACTCATTGGAAAGAAACTCCATAAAGACAGTCCCTGTTCCTTTCCACATCATATATCTTGATCGTCTGGGACCACTAGACAAAACTTCAAGGAAGAACGAGCATTTACTCGTAGTAATAGACGCATTTACTAAATATACCGTTCTGAAAGCGGCACGTTAGACCAAAACTGTATTTGATCTTAAATTTTTGGAAAATATATTCCCCTCTTTTGGCGTTCCAACGAGAATCATAAGTGATAGAGGTTCAGCGTTTACATCGAAATGTTTCAATAATTTCTGTAAAGAACATGGTATTGTTCAGATACTAAATACTGTCACGACACCTCGCGCTAATGGACAGGTGGAGAGGCTAAATAGAACACTTCTGGCAAGCCTCATTGCTTCAAGTAAGAATGAGAATTGGCAATTAGAGTTACCCAAACTTCAGTTTGCCGTAAATAACACCGTCCACAGAGTTACGATGAAGACACCAAATGAAATTTTAATGGGATATAGACCAAAAACTCCTGGAACTTCCCTGTTGCAGGTAGAAATCCAGATAAAGCCTGAGGTTCGAGAAGACCCAAAAGGAACTGAGATCAAAAGTCACACAGAAAATAAAGGATGACAAATAAAAATAAGTCTGCTATTGACGCAGTTCGAAAGAAAGCAAAGAAGTATAAGGTAAAGGACTCGTTATTAATTGCTAAAAACTTTCCCGGATGAAACTGTGGATACCTCCCGATGAAGTATCTGATAGCACTGATAGTGCTAGTGGTAGTAATGGTGTACCCTGTTTTGACAGTACCGCATCAGAAACAGAATAATTTTAAATGTTCTAATTATTGTATTTGAGATTTATTTTTGTGTCCTTTTTCTGGCATATGAGTTTATATTCATACTATTAATTACTCAGTACCATTTTAAAGAATATTAGTTTATATATTAATAGGGAAAAAGTATTTATAAGGAAATGAACAACTTCACTAACACTTTTTATTGTCTCTGTTGATTACATGTGTCTCGGAAGAGAGTGTATAATTGAATGAATGCCTTTTGTTTTTCTTTCGTGCCCCTCACCTCCCAGACCGTGGAGATGATGATGCAGCGGTCTCGGCTTCGGCGTCCGTCATGCGAGCCTCCACACGTCTTGTCGCGGTACATGTTTATTTTCCGACAATATCTATTACTATTTACTCAGTATTTGTATTTTATTCTTGAGGGACCAAGAACTTACAGGTTGGCCGAATTGTAGTAGAGAGCTCGAGTTAACTATTTTATATTCTGCCTGAAGGTTTTTTTTTTTAATCAAGGGGAGTATGAGAAATCGCACCGACAGGTCGAGGTTAAAATTTGACGTGCCAGTGCGAGAGGACAGAGGTATTATTGGTAAAGGTAATAAATATACTAGTTACATTTTTCAGTTAGTGGTGCTACCACCCGAATGAGTTTACAAATGACTGGGTAAGTATATATTAGACGAAGCGAAGAAATGGCTATATTGATCGTTTAATTGATTATTGCTATTATTATTGTGAACCCAATTTGGACTGACAGTTTGGTGGGCGCCTATGCTGCGGTGTAGGTTGGAAGCTCCCCACCGTAGATCTAGCTAGATATTCCTGGGGGTAAAGGTACCGAATACTAGTTACAGTTGGAGGGTGCCTCCACTTGACCTGCTGTAAACGGCAGTCGCTGACCGTGTCGGTAAAACTGCGGGGTTTTCGGCATGGAAGGCGTCCCGTAGGGGGATAAAACCCTACAATAGCCTTCTAGTGCGAGGTTACACAATATGGGCGATCCATGTACTAGGCCAGTACATGGAACTGCTCGGTTATTTAGCCGGGGCCTGGCTGTGGAAAACACCATATTACAGGATAAGCCGGCCAGCTAACCTAAGGGGCTCTGAGGTTGCAGTTGATCCATGTACCAGGGAATGAGGCAGGGTGGCCCCATCTGTGAGTTATTTAACAGTGCTCATTTATTTAACGAACTAATGGTTAATCCTTTTCATGTTGCTTGCAATTTTCGTCTTCGTACTGCCACTGAGATACCCCGTACCCCGCGCAAGAATCGATGGTTTCAGCAAGATTTAATATATTTTATCTAAATAGTATCCTACACATGGTCGTAGCCTTCAAACATTGAACATAATATTACTATTTCATATTTAATTTATCGAGAATAGGTTTATGTTACTTGAAACCCAATTATTTCGTTAAAATATCCGCAACCATCCCTGCTGACGGCATATATGAAAAATATTCGATTGTTGAAGCTTTAACATGTTGAAACTGATCCATAATTTAAAAATAAAATAACAAAAAGTTTCAAGAACAATATATTTAATATGTAGACACTACATTGTTTCGCTCTACCACAGCTTCTTCAGGTGAAGATTAAACAAACTACTACTACTTTATATGAGATCGAGTCTACTGTTACTTGGTTGAAATTCATGATATAAAATTAATAACACACTGATGATTTTTTCAACTTTCTATTATGATCACTTGACGATCGTTTCGCCAAACTTTGGCTTCTTTGGAAGTTTGTTAACTTAAACTATTTACAAAAAATGGCCTTATATACTAGTTGAGGGGGTGGTCATAGGGAACAAGTTTAGCAGTGGGGAGTTATTTAAGTCTATTTGTTCATTAATTAATCTATTGGTTTTTTTAAATTTATTAATCTCTACTATTTCTAGGAATGAAAATTTTTGTTTTTTATTTTTAACATGCAAAATTTTGAAATTATCGTCTAAATGATGATTGTTACATATAAGATGGTTGGCATAATTGGAATCTGTTTTTTTATTAGTGAAAGATCTTTTATGTTCGTTAATTCTAGTTTTGAAATTTCTGCATGTTTTGCCTATGTAAAACATGTTACAAGTATTGCTATCTAATCTATAAATTCCTGGTTTATTTAATTTATTAGTTTTATCTTTGTTGTTTTTAATAAATTTAGTTAAATTATCCCCATCGTCGTTAAACCCTCGTTGTAGGTATAAACGTCCTTGTTGAATACGAAATAATTTTGGTCTAAACAAATATTGAGAAGTGAAATAATTTCGTTAGTATTGGGGCGATCTAATGATTTTTTTATAATTTCCATTACTTCATCGGGTGGTACCGAAGGAAAGAGATTCGTAACATCAAATGAAATAAATTTGCTGTTATTTGGTAATTGAATGTTGATGAGCTTTTGAATTAAATCTTGAGAATTTTTAATAGCAAATTCACTAGAGGATGTAATATATTTATTTAAGATTTGGATTAATTGTTTGGATAATAGATTAAAAAATAAAATAAAAAATAAAGGGTTTAACGATGGGTAATCCCCTTAGTCCCTTGTTAGCCGAGCTGTTTATGGCAAAATTAGAGGCAATTATCAAAAAGTCCACCCATTTCAATAAATGCTTATATTGGTTCAGATATGTCGACGACATAATAATTAGTTTTACTGGCTCTAACAGACAACTGGACAACTTTCTAAATTTTTTAAACAACCTTCACCCCATCATAAAATTCACTATGGAAATAGAAGTAAATAACCAAATAAACCTTTTAGATTTAAATATCAAAAGACTTGATAATAAACATAACTTTTCCATCTTTCACAAACCTGCTCATACTGATATTGTTATAAATAATAAATCTTGCCATCCCTTTCAACACAAGTTAGCGTCGTTTCGGTGCAAGTTACACAGATTAATAAATGTCCCTATGTCAGAAATAGATTATAAAAAAGAACTTACAATTATCAAGCAAATTGCTATTAAAAATAATTATAATTTAACATTATAGACTCATTACTACAAAAAATTAAATACAAAAAGGCTGTAAATCTAATGTACCCAAATATAAAAACAGATACTTATACAAAAATATGCAACATTAACTTTTAATAGGCAAACCAACTCAAAAAATTTCATCTTTACTAAATAATAACAATTGTAATATAGCATATAGGACTACTAATAATTTAAGTAAATTTATTAAGAACAACAAAGATAAAACTAATAAATTAAATAAACCAGGAATTTATAGATTAGATTGCAATACTTGTAACATATTGTAACGACTTTTCTAGTAGAACTTATTTATTTAACGGATATTTATTTTACAACTATTTATTTAACACTTAAACACTAATAATAATTCAACGACTTATTTATATCACAAGGAAAATGCGTATTTATATCACTCGGTATATCGTAGTTCGCTATTTATATTACTTGTTCGGAAGCTCACTGTGAACTGACTACTACTGGCCACGTCAACAGGTATTTATACTGATTAGGAACAATCCAGAAAGTTCCAGAATGACATACTAGACTTTACTGGAGTGCTTATTGTGTTCGTCTAATTTATGGCCGTGTTTATCGTCATCAAAGCGCCGACCGACGCCGGCATTCTTTGAGCTCCGCCTATCTGCTGTCGGATCTCGTTGTCGCTATCGCACACATATACGCTCGTTGCACTGCTCGCTCTCGCATACATTTACGTTCATTACACTGCCCCCTCCTTAAGGGTGATCCGTCCCGGATCACATTCTGCCGTTCCTTCAAAGGATCATGCCGGTACGTGCAATTCTGTCCCCTAAGGCACCCAGTCGTCATATGGAAGTAGCAATCCACCGTCCTTGGCTGTGCGGGATCTCGTTGGGGATTTTTGGTGTATACCGTTATTTCGACGCCGCTCCACCGGAACAGGACCTCCAACATGCTCCGCACCACTCTCCAGTTCAGTCCATCCAACCCACATCCTATCCTTGGCATGGCTAACCTTGTGGTACCTGTGGATAGCAGTTGGTCTCTTAGTTCCATCAACGAATTCCATAACGAGCGGTAGGTGGGCTTTTCAGACGACGCCTCCTTAGTAACCAGGTAGTAAATGGATCGGTTCCCGTCCACCAGATTTAGCACTTTCTTTCCATCTCCGAGTTGGTCCCGCAGCTCTGACAAACAGCCAAACTTCTTCTTGAATACGGTGGCAATACCACGATCCATCCTCAAGTCTTTGGCCACACAATGAACCAGCGAGTCCGAAGCAGAAAACAAATCTTCGGATCTCTCGGAGGTGACACCGAATCTGGAATTGGCATATAAGCTCGGCGTGGCCATTAACTCGTCATACTGGGGATCCGGAGAACGAGCTTGCATAAGCCTGATCCGTGCTTCTTCGTGATTGTCACCGGCATATGGGGCCATCGGTTTTCCATTTGGTGTGCGTCGAATCCAGTAAATAACGTCATTTATTCCCTTTACGATTGTATATGGGCCTTCCCAGTGCTGCTGTAGCTTCGGCGAAAGACCTTTACGGGGCTGTGGATTGTATAACCACACCATGTCTCCCTCCTGGAAACCTCCATCAGTGGCCCGTATATCGTATGTGTCCTTCATGCGATCGCTAGCTATCTGCATCTGGGAACGTACTTCCTCATGGATATCGTCAAGTCTTCTGCGAAGATCACTAACGTAGTCTTCTCCGGCAACGTCCTCACCAGGTTTGCAGCCAAACTTCAGGTCACATGGTAACCGTAGCTCTCGACCAAACAGTACTTTTGCTGGTGTTTGTCCAGTAGTTTCGTGAATCGATGATCGATATGCCACAAGAAACAGTGGCAGATGGCGATCCCAGTCTCTTTGGTGTTTGGAGACCACTTTGGACAAGTACTTGTTAATGGTCCTGTTCATTCGCTCTACCATGCCGTCTGATTGAGGATGCAGAGGTGTTGTCCGGGTTTTGTGAATGCCTAAAGTCTTGCAGATTTCTTGGAACACGGCGGACTCAAAATTCCGACCCTGATCAGAATGAAGCTCCATGGGCACGCCGAACCGGCTGATCAGGTGGTTTACAAGCTCCTCCGCTACTGTCGTGGCTGTCTGATTTGGGAGTGCGTACGCTTCAACCCATTTCGTGAAGTAGTCCATTGCCACCAGGATGTATTTATTGCCACCATCGGTCTCTGGAAACGGTCCTGCGATGTCAATGGCAATCCGTTCGAATGGACTGCCGACATTGTACTGGCGCATAGGAGCACGCCGTCGTTTTTGCGGTCCCTTGCTGGCTGCACAAGTTGTGCACTTCTTGCACCAGTCTTCAACGTCCTTTTTGCAATTGACCCAGTAAAACCGCTCACGGACTCTTCCAAGGGTCTTGATAACACCAAAATGTCCCCCCGAAGCATCGTCATGGAGGCACTTCAAGACTTCCCTTACCAGGCTCTTCGGTACAAGCAATTGACGTTTGCTCTCAGTACCATCCTGGTTTTCCACTATTCGCTTCAGGAGTCCATCTTCCTCAACAATAGAGTCCCATTGGGCACACAACGATTTCACCTCCCCAGATTTGGCGGCGATCTCTTGCCAGATAGGTCGGCTGCCTTCATTCTTCCATTTCCGAAACAAGCTCAGGACCGGATCAGAACCCTGTTCCGTCTTGATGTTATCAGGATGCCATTGTTCATCCGTGACGGTTATCCTCCGGACTTCTTCATGTTCCTCCAGGCGCTTGCAGTGCTTGCAGTTTTCGGAACATGGTCTTCTGGATAAGGCATCCGCGTTCTTATGGCTATTTCCAGCTCGATGTTCTATGTCGAAGTCGTACTCTTGGAGTTTTTCTATCCAACGCGCGACTTGACCCTCTTCTTGAAACTCAGTAACCACCGTAAAGCAGCATGATCTGTTCGGAGCAGGAACTTCCTTCCATACAAGTACTAATAAAAGTGCTCCACGCTCTTTATTACTGCCAGTAGTTCTCGTCGGGTTACACAGTCGTTTCGTTCGGGCTTGGATAGGGTCTTGCTGAAGTAGCCGATGACTTTTTCCTCTCCGTGTTGTATTTGTGAGAGTACTGCGCCTAACCCAACATTGCTAGCGTCGGTGTCCAGAATAAATTTCCCCTCTGGTATCGGATAACTCAACACGGGTGTGGAAACGAGAACTTGCTTTAACTTTTCGAAGGCAGATTGGCAGTCCGGTTCCCAGCAGAATGGTCTGCCACTTTCGGTTAGTCGAGTCAATGGCTTGGCAATATTGGCAAATCCAGGAACGAAACGTCTATAGTATGTACAGAGGCCAAAGAAGCTTCTGACCTGATGTACGTCAGTAGGTACTGGCCATTCTCGTACGGCTGTGATCTTCTGCGGGTCGACTGAAACGCCGGTCTTCGTGACTACGTGCCCCAGGTAGTTCACTGTCTCCTGAAATAGCTGGCATTTCTTGGGGCTTAATTTAAGGTTGACATCACGCAGCCTTCGAAGTACCTCTTCCAAGTTTTTCAGGTGATCGTCGAAGTCTTTTCCGATCACGATTATGTCGTCAAGGTATACCAGGCAAGTTTTCCCAATCAAGCCGTTCAAGGCCGTCTCCATGAGTCGTTCAAATATGGCTGGCGCATTACACAACCCGAACGGCATCACGTTGAACTGCCACAGCCCGGTTCCGATCGAAAATGCCGTCTTCTCTTTGGCCTCAGGATCCAGGTCTACTTTTAAGGTCTAGCGTTGAGAATATTGTCGACCCAGCAAGCGTGTCCAAGGTAACATCGATGCGTGGCAAGGGGTAGCTGTCTTTCTTGGTGACATTATTTAGCTGGCGGTAGTCAACACAGAAGCGTGTAGATCCGTCCTTCTTCTTGACCAAAACTACCGGCGACGTCCATGGTCTGGTCGATGGTTCTATTATTCCGTCCTTCCGCATGTCGCTTATAATCTTTTCGGCCTCTTCCTTTTTGGCCAGTGGTAGTCTCCTCGGTCTCTGACGGATGGGCTGCGCTTCGCCAGTGTTGATTTCATGGACGACGATGTTGGTTCGCCCTTTCTTGCCGTTGTCCAATGCGAACACGTCCTGGTACTTTACAAGGAGTTCCCCTATTCGACGTTGTTCAGGTTGATTACGGTTTTCACCCGCCTCCTTGTACAGTTTTAACAACGCCTCCGGAATACCTTGAACTTTGCGCATCCCTGAACTTGTGGCATGGCAGTGTCCTGGGCGTGTAACTGGAACGTTTCGCCGTTCAGTGTCACATTCTTTCTCCGGAAATTCAAGCAGAAGTCATATTTTCAGAGGACGTCCAAACCCAGTATTACATTGTCCTCTATTTCTGCCACTAACACGCAGTGTTTAAAAGATGTTCTTCCCATTTGGATGTTGACGTAACTTTCACCCCTGACTACTACTCGTTCTCCAGTGGCGGTACGGAGCTTCCATTGCGTTGGCAGAAGTTTACTGGGCTCGGTCAATATTCCGGGCCTTATGATTGTTCTGCTAGCTCCAGTATCCAGCAGAAATGAACACTGCTTCCTGTTTATGAGTCCAGTGAGAAAAAGGCTGTCAGTTCGATCTTTCATTGTCTTAGTCAGTGCCACTAAACCTGGGGCCTCGTGTCCCGGGACCGACGTTTGCCCCGCCGCGTCGTCCCTGATTAGTTTTCCGGAACTCGGGGCACGCGCTCTTGAGTAACCTCTTCGTTCTTGCAAGCGATTCTTACGTGTCCCAATTTCCCGCAGTTCCAACATCGTATTGGTCTCGGTTTCTTGTTTAATCTTCCCACTATCCTGTTAACTATTTCTTCTAGTCTGTCTTCGTATCGACCGTCGGGCTCCTCCCTTAGCTCACGCACTCTACCTTGCCGTTGCGATGCCTGTTTAACGACGTCATACTACAGTGCCCGAGCCAACGTGTCAGCGAGTGTTTTTGGCCTGTCTAGTCGAAGTCGCTGTTGTATGTCGTCATCCCACAACCCATCGATGAAAGAGTCGACAGCCAACTTTTCTAGAGTGTCGTCGGGAGTACCTGGATACGCGAGGCGGACCAGACGAGCGATATCGGCCTCGTATTCTTGCAGGTTTTCCCCTGCCTTCTGACGTCGGTTTCTTAACTGCACGTGACTGACGCTTGTCATATGTGCCTGACCATACCGCATCTCTAACTTCTTCACTAGGTGTTCATAGTCGTTCAATTTCTCGGGTGGTATCCAAAATCTCCTCGGCATTACCATGCAACGCGCAGACCAGCTCGGAGGCTTTATTTTCCAACGTCCATGCTTTCGATTTCTCAGCCGTTTCAAATTTCTTAAGGAAAGTGGTCCATGATGTTTTTCCGTCGAACTTAGGTGGTTTCGTATATGCTTTCGACGAAACACCGTGCCCATTCTCCTGCTTCACACTTCTAGCTTCATTATCGATCTGTTCGGACATTGTCGTACATAGAAACCTTTCTTCTATTTCTTTAATTCGTGAATCTATTTCTTGAAATTTTCCTGCAAAATTCTGTTCTGTTTCGGCCAAATTTTCTTTAAATTCTTCTCTCAAATTTTCTTTCAGTTCTTCCAGATTTCCTTTTAGTTCCTTTGAATTTTCGGTTAATTTCTATTCCAGGTTTTCTTTTAGTTCTTCCAGATTTCCTTTTAGTTCCTTTGAATTTTCGGTTAATTTCTTTTCCAGATTTTCTTTCAGTTTCCCTTCCAATTCCATTGAATTTTCTTTCAGTTTCCCTTCCAATTCCATTGAATTTTCTTTCAGTTTCCCTTCCAATTCCTTTAATTTCTTTTCTAGTTCATCCTCAAATTCGTAGGTATTCGAATCGAAACCCTCTCGTATCAGAGCTTCCTTGAGTCGCCCTTGCAATGTGAGCTTGTTACCAGACGTATCTTCGTCTCGCTCCTCGAGTTCACTTTTCAGTTCGGCAACTTTCAACTCCAACAACTTCTTCGGCATTTTGATTTATTTAACAATTTTTCTTCTACTAGAAAATTCTCTTCTTTGGGGGGATCGATTGGCTGAGCACACCACACCTGACACCAATGTAACGACTTTTCTAGTAGAACTTATTTATTTAACGGATATTTATTTTACAACTATTTATTTAACACTTAAACACTAATAGAATACTTAAACACTAATATCAATTCAACGACTTATTTATATCACAAGGAAAATGCGTACTTATATCACTATATATCGTAGTTCGCTATTTATATTACTTGTTCGGAAGCTCACTGTGAACTGACTACTACTGGCCACGTCAACAGGTATTTATACTGATTAGGAACAATTCAGAAAGTTCCAGAATGACATACTAGACTTTACTGGAGTGCTTATTGTGTTCGTCTAATTTATGGCCGTGTTTATCGTCATCAAAGCGCCGACCGACGCCGGCATTCTTTGAGCTCCGCTTATCTGCTGTCGGATCTCGTTGTCGCTATCGCACACATATACGCTCGTTGCACTGCTCGCTCTCGCATACATATACGCTCGTTACACTGCCCGCTCTCGCATACATATACGCTCATTACACTGCCCGCTCTCGCACACTTATACGCTCATTACAATATTTTACATAGGCAAAACATGCAGAAATTTCAAAACTAGAATTAACGAATATAAAAGATCTTTCACTAATAAAAAAACAGATTCCAATTATGCCAACCATCTTATATGTAACAATCATCATTTTGACGATAATTTCAAAATTTTGCATGTTGAAAATAAAAAACAAAAATTATCATTCCTAGAAATAGTAGAGATTAATAAATTTAAAAAAACCAATAGATTAATTAATGAACAAATAGACTTAAATAACTCCCCACTGCTAAACTTGTTCCCTGTGACCACCCCCTCAACTAGTATATAAGGCCATTTTTTGTAAATAGTTTAAGTTGACAACAAACTTCCGAAGAAGCCAAAGTTTGGCGAAACGATTGTCAAGTGATCATAATAAAAAGTTGAAAAAACCATCTGTGTATTATTAATTTTATACTACTACTTTGCCGTTATATATAAGATCCAATCATAGTGGGGGTGGTTGTACAATTAAATTTAAATTTAAATTTAATTATGGTGAGTTTCTAAAATCAAGCTGATCATTCAAGATATTGTTTGGTATTTTAAATCTGTTAATCTCTAAGCTTTCTAAAAGGTTTAATTTTAAGCTTTTGTTTTGTATGTGTAGAATATTATATTCATGGTCAAAATTATGATTGTTTTGGATTAAGTGTTCAGTGTATGCTGAATCTGTTCTTTTATGAACATAGTCTTTGTAGTGTTCATTAATACGTATCTTGAATGATCGTCCTGTTTGGCCTATATAGACCTTTTCACAATCTAGGCAATTTAGTAAATAAACACCTGACTTACAATGTTTGGATGTTTTACATTTGTTGTTAATTAAATTATGGCCTAGAGTATTGTTAGTTTTAAAAGATACATAACTATTATTGATGTTTTGAATACGTTTAGCAACAGCAACTGAAATATTGCCTAGATAAGTCACACAGCTGAATTTGTTTAATTTATTATTTATAGTAGGGAAAATACAGTTTCTAGTTTGTTGTTTAAGTTTATTATTTAGTATATTATCAACTAACTGAACAGTGTAACCAATATTTAAACTATTTTATAGATTCTTTGTAATTCCAAATCATATAAGTCTTGTGTCAGTGGAATCGAAATTAAGCGATGAATAAACGAATTAAAAGCAGCTAATTTGTGAGAAGTAGGATGGTGGGATTTAGCGTGAATTACATCTGTGTGGGTAGGCTTGTGATAAATTCGAAAAACATGTTTAGAACCTTCTCTTTTTATCGATAAATCCAAAAAATTTGTCTTTTCTTCGTTTTCAGAAAAATTGACCAATTTCAATGTTGTTTTTTTTTTAATATGGGGTAGATTGAACAAATATAAACAATGGTATTAGTCGCATTAAATAAAAATAAGCAGCAATATTTTTTAAGCCTTTTTTTAATTTTTATCATTATTTCATAATTGTAACTGTTATCATGAACACCTATTACTCATGATTGCTTTGTTTATCATTCAATGCTTTTTTTTTTAATTACTATTCTAATTTCATTTATAATGAGGATGAGGCTCAAGGAGATAATGTATTTTTCGGTGATAATGACGACTAAAACGATAAGACCGCAAGGTCGCGCCCGATTGTGAAACAATACACAGGAGGGATGGGAGCAAAAACTAGGTACCTTCTTAAAAGTGCAAGGAGAACCCGTAACTCTGGGACTCGTAGAGAAGTATGAGGGACAACTATCTAACTGCAGTTAGGGACGTCAACATGTCTGCATAGGCCTCGTTCAGCAGCAACATAAGCAATGGAGCTGAAGTAGCCAGACTGGACAGGATCATAGCCAAGAATCCAGAAGCCATTCTGAGAACTTTAAAGCTCCCAAACGGCTCATACGCTACCACGGACGAAGAGATATTGACGTGCCTGAAGTCAGAGCTTTTCCCAGGATTTTTAAGATCTGGGGTGGGGCAGATCAGCACGCGTACAGGGCTGCCCGGTCCACTGAGACGGCTTTGTATCATACGGTTTCTTTAGTTCTAAGACAGTTGAAGACCAAGGGATATGCCATGGGACCGCTCCTGGACATAGAAGGAGTCTTCAACCACACATCGAGGGGAGTACTCCGTTCAGCCTTGAGCAAGCGCGAATTTCGCCCCTCGTCAATGAGTGAATTAACTATGTGTTGGGAAATCGACAAGGAATTGCACCGTCTGGGGGAGGGTTAACTCAGGACGCCCTCATGGATGTGTCCACTTGAAAAAAGATAGGTCTCAAGGAGTAAACTCCAGTCGCGTGTCGGAGCTGATACACACACACCTAATTGAGTCATATATATACTTTTATTTATTTAGCACTACTATTCTGATTATTTCTGAAAAAATTGGATTCTTCCAACAACTTGTGATTTACGTAATGAACAACAGACTTAAATAAATTATTTCCGGTGAGAATAGAATCAAAAAAAGCGGGTAAAGGATCGGAGTTTGTTAAGAAAGTCGTTATGCGCACTGTCGATCCTATCAAAAATAATATCGTGGTTAAAAACGTTAGGGCTACTAAATCGGGAGATATAGTTGTAGATTGCGCGCGTAAAGAAGATTCGAAAAAAATCAAAAAGTCGTTAGCGATTAACGCTAAAGAAGATGTAGCGGTCAGAGACATTAAAAAGCGCTGGCCTAGTGTCAGGATCGACAGGATAAGCAAGGAATTGAACGCGAAAGATATTCATGAAACCATTTTAGGTCACAACGATTTCGTCGACGAATTTTGTGGCAACGACGTTGATAAATTTAAAATAAATTTTAAACAATTAGCGGTTTTCGAAACACGAGGTAATAGGGACTTTAATAGCGCGGTTTTCGAAGCAAACCCTATTTTGCGTCGTAAAATGTTAGACAGGCCCATATATCTGAATTGGCAACGCGTTTGGGTTAGGGACCATTTTTCTATGCTACAATGTTTCCAGTGCTACGACTTCGGCCATCTTTCCAAAAATTGTAAAGTCAAGGACCAAATTTGCGGTAAATGCGGCGGAAAACATTGTTTTAAGGATTGCAAATCCAAAACCACTTGTTGCGTAGTTTGCGTCAGGTCTAATAAAGATAAAAGACACGCGCCCGTTAGTACTGACCACGACGCGAAAAGCCAGTCTTGCCGGACTATGAACCGGATAAAAAAATCCATTTTATCCAACATAGATTTTTATGGACAATAAAATCCATAATAACAACCCCGACGCGGATTTGGTTTTAAATTTTGGCCAAATTAATTTAGGTAAGGGCAAGGCGGCTACAAGCAATCTTTTAAAAATTATTACAGAAAGGAAAATAGACATTTGCTTTGTACAAGAACCTACAGTCAATCGATCGAAAATTGTTGGCTTTCCTAAAAGTAATTTAGTAATTTCAAAATCAGTAAATGTCCCTAAAGTTGCAGTTATTGTTAATAATTTAAATATTTCATGTTTATTTTTGGAAAGCATTTCCTGTGATAAGATTGTTGTTGTCGAAATTACAGTAAATTTCAAGTCATTAATTCTCGTAAACGTCTATATACCACCCGCGGGCCCAGATGTCGACGATAACCTTTTCGTCGAACGGCTCAAATTTGTAGTTTCCAAAATAGATCGGGCAAAACCCCTAATTATTGCAGGTGATTTCAATGCCAACAATTTTGTTTGGGGCAGTCCAATAAACGATAATAATAAAAATGTAACATTTCAGGGGCACTAATAAAATTATTTCAAAATTATTTTAGTGTCACTATTTCCGGAAGCGCGATTACAAAAAATATCGCGCGAGGTTGCCCGCAGGGGTCGTGCTCCGGCCCGCTCCTGTGGAACACCCTGTATAACACAATTTTCGAAATAGACCTTCCGATTGGAGCAAAATTTTTTTCGTTTGCCGACGATACCTTGCTTATCGTTGAGGCGCGGCAATACCTAACTCTAAAAGATAGGGCCAACTAAGCACTCGGTATGTTGTCAAACTGGGCGGAAAGCTTAAAATTAAAATTTAACGCGGATAAAACGGAAGCGCTATTTTTTGGCAAAACTAGAAATCAGCGGAGACCTATATTTACATTAAACGGGCGTTCCGTACATTGTTCAGAAAGCATTAAATATTTAGGTATAATTATCGATGAAAAAATTTCGTGGAAAGCTCATATACAATATGTTTCGAATTAGGGAAAAGAAATTTCGCATAAAATAGCGGCGGCCGCTAGATTAACGTGGGGTTTTAGGGGCGCGGCACTGTCAAAAGTATATGAAGGCGCGGTACAATCGGCTATGCTTTACGGAGCACCGATTTGGGCTGATGGGTGTAAAGTCAAAGAAAGTAGGTCTCTCTTAAGCGCGCAAAGAATGTTGACGGTAAAAGCAGCGGCGGCGTATCGCACCGTTTCGACCGAAGCGGCACTCGTCTTGTCTAGAGTACTGCTGTTTGATACTTTGCTGCAGGAAACGGCCAGAAGGTTTCGACTTCTGACTGACCAACCTCGCAACACCGACCGAGATAACCTACATATCCAGGACCGGCAGCTCGAGCGGCGAGTCAACCTAGCGGACACCATACATCCGGCGGATATGGACAATTTCCGGTTTTCCGGAGGAGTCCAAGACGCGTACGAGACGGTTTACTACACGGATGGTCCTAGATTGGACGACGGACGAGCTGGTGGCGCCTTCGTACTCTACCACGGCGACGCGGAAATTCATCGGGAAAATTTCACCCTATCGGAAAATAGTACCATATTTCAATGTGAAATGGTAGCGCTACGGCAAGCACTAACACATCTACAGGGGCAAAAAGACGTTATTAAGGAGTGTTCCATCGTTACGGACAGCTTATCCGTTTTGACGGCTCTTCGCAATATGAGACAGCCTACACAACTGTAACTGGAGACGTGGGAATTGGCGGCCAACCTGGCGGCCGAGATTTCCCTACGTTTCCTCTGGACACCGTCGCATTCCGGTAATGCGAAAAACGACGCAGCGGATAAACTTGCGAAGGCGGCCGCAACGAAACAAGCGACGACGCCAATATACAACCTGGTGCCTAGGGCTTGCGCAATATATCAATGGAGGTATGGAATGAACGATGGAAGTCTGCAACTACCGGAAGGACTACGGCGCATTTCCTACCGGAACCGAATTATGATTTAAAAGTAACGGGAAATATGGACTTCCACATGGTACAATTGATGACAGGATATGGAAACTTCAGATCCTATTTAAAGCGCATCGGTAAGATCGACGACGCGCATGCGAATGCGGCGACGGCATCGACACCGCGGGACACGTCCTGTTCAACTGTAACATTGAGGAACACAATCGCGAGACGGCCGATCGGGATCTCGCGCTTCGTGAACTTCGATGGCCTACCTGCTACGGGGAGGTCAACGACCTGCGGAACGAGAAGGACTGGTGGGACGCTTTTCGAACTTTTTCAGGTCGCGTACAGAGACTTAAACTGAAAAATTAAATTGCCCTTGTGTTGTGCCCGTTCGCGATAAGCGTTTTCGGTTTTTAGGGACTGTTGCCCTGTGGTCTAAACGACGTGGCGACTGAAGCCTGCGCCGTCCACTACAATTGCCTAAAAACCACTAGACCATACCTGGAAGGCGATCAACGGGACGGCGGTTATGGAACTGCACCACATCGGTTGTGCTGATGCCGGGAAGGGAGGGTTCGATGCTGTCTTTGACGGTATGACCCGAGCCTCCAACAACATGTTTCAGGGTGTTAAAAAGAATCTCCGAAACGATCGTTATTTTTTTTTTTTTGTGCGGTGCTTGCAAACGCGTATTCAGCTACCTGCGAGATTGCTAGTATCCGGTCACTTTTAAATTCAAAATTTCGTCGTATTCATCACTCGGGGTTTTTGTATATATGTATATATTTCTTGACTGCGAACTTAGGTTCTGCAACCTTGTACATATTTCTTTTAGGTTTATCTTTTCGTATGATGCTTCGGCGGGAATACATGAAATGAAGACACAAATCTTCCGCGCGAACTTTACTACGATCCAAATTATGATTCTTCGGGAAATTCATTTCTGATGTTCTAGCCAAAGCATCGTATTTCTTATAATTACAGTTAAGTGGTCTGGTTGGGTTTTTCTGGGTTTTCCCCAACCCCACGCAACAAATGTTGGACCACATGTATATATTTCCCAGTAAGTCGTTAATCGCGATATTTGTACGTTCTGTAAATATTTTTTCGAAAACAACGTTTTTCGGTGCGCATGCGCGGAACTAACGTACTTGTCCGATTTTCCTAATTTTCCTTTTACTTTCATTGTTTGATTTCACTTGCGCGTCAGTAAAGCGAAGAGTTCCTCGCATTCTACCCGAAGCATGCAAACTCATTGTGAATATAATTCTATCAGGCCCTCCTTCGGTCCCACCTCAACTTTTTAAATTTTTTGTGTACCATTTATTGCCAAATAAAGCTACTTTCGAAAGTTTTGGAGTTTTTTTACCCCCGTGCATGGTAGGCCGAAGGAGAAAACGTAGGGATTATAATTGTAACTGAGTTAATTAGATTAATTATTCTCTAAGTTAGGTTAATGAATTTAGTTTTTTACATGCATTAAATATATACCTGTACATATTAATATTAGCGAAGACCGCCGCTGTAGTACCTTCGGGTGGAGCAGCGGCACCATGTAAATATTTTCAATTAACAAATTATACGGACTAGAACGCCCGTTGTTGATCGACGCGTGGTTAAATCTCCTCCATAATCGGAGTCTGTATATCCCAATAGCCTGTCGTCACCGTTGAAAGAAATTCCATAATTAATCGTACGCTTTAGATAGGAATACTCGCTGTATCATCAGCCAGTGACTTTTTATTGGCTTTAAACAATATCTACTCAAATAGCTGACAGTAAAGCTTCTGTCAGGCTGAGGTATGGTAGACAAGTATAATAAGCTTCCAATCGCTTGTCGATAAGGCACAGAACCGTCTAACAGCTCATCATTGCAAAAATTCTTTTCATTTGTTAACATACCTGGCTCCATGGGGGTTTCGGCAGAATTGAGTCTATCAAATTTGAAATGATTCAAAATTGTTAAATTATCCTTTTAATAATTTAATTAGTCGGTTCTATAGAGGATGTAAAGATAAAAACAAACTAACTCAATGACGTATTGACCACAAGTCATCTATATTGTCATTGTGGGACGTACAATCTGTTAAGAGATATACATATATAAATATATATTATATATTTGTACATAAGTTTACGATTATTTCATCATCCTCCCTTAATCGTGAACCATGCAAACCCATCAGTCTTGAAAGTTTAATGACTTTCGTTTGAGCAGTTGGTTTAGTTAGGATATCTGCTTTCATATCCTGGGTGTTATTGTAGTTGACCTCAATTTGTCCCTTAGTGACCTTCTCTCGAAGAAAGTGGTATCGGATATCAATGTGTTTGCTGCGGGCACAGTAGGAATCTCTACCTGAAAATTTAATGGCGCTTTGGTTATCGCAGTAGATGATGGTGGGTGAGGTTCCATTTTCTTGGTGTAGTTCAGATTCTAAATTTCTTAACTACATCGCTTCTTGCACAGCAGTAGCTAACGCCATATATTCTGCTTCCATGGTTGATAAAGCAACTGTGTTTTATCTTTTTGAACACCATGAAAGTGCTCCACCCTGAAACATAAAATTGTAAGCAGAGTAAGATCTCCGACTGTTAATATCTGAAGCCCAATCAGAATCGCAGTAACCAGATACCCCTTTTTCTTCAATGTTGTGACTGAATGTCAATTTATAATCCTTGGTTCCCTTTATATAGCGTAGAATTCTTTTGACCGCTAGCCAGTGTTGTTGTTCTGGTTTGTTATTAAAGCTACTTAATTTGTTTTCGATAAAACAGATATCTGGTCTGGTTCCTTGGGATAAATAAAGTAAACTTCCTATCGCTTCTTGATATGGAATTTTTTTCAATATATTTGCTTCCTCTTCTGTACTAATCAATTTAGCACTTGGATCACATGGTGAATGAACAGGGTTGCAGTCACTCATTTTAAATATTTGTAGAATCTTCTCTAGGTAAGCAGTTTGATCAATGCAAATTTCACTTCTTGATAAGTTTTGTTGGATTCTCTACCCAACAAAATAATGTATAAAACCAAGTTCTTTCATATTAAATTTACTTTTCAGTTTTTGTTTAATTTCTTTACCCATTTGTTCATTGTTATAAAATAGTAGTAAGTCATCAACGTAGATTAGTATAAATAAAATATTTTCGTGGTTCAATTTGTAATATATACACGGATCTACAGATGTACTCTTCAATCCCAATTCTCTTAACATAGACTCGCTTGCTTTAGTCCACAAATCGATTTATTGAGTTTACATACTTCTTCTCCATGTTCATAAGATGGTGGTTGTAACATGAATATTTCTGTATCTATGTCACCTTGTAAAAAAGCTGTGACTGCGTCCATTTGTTCAATAAACAAATTATACTTGACAGATAATGCTAATATGTACTTAATTGAAGTATGTCGGACGACTGGAAAAAAATTTCATTGTACTCGATTCCCTTTTTTTGGATAAAACCCTTGATAACCAGTCTTGCTTTGTAGCAAATAATTTTCCCATCAGCATCAGATTTTATTTTGTAAATCCATTTACAGGGAATGGCTCTCTTATTTCCGGTAATTTTACTAATGTCCAAGTATTATTCTGAAGAAGAGAATCATACTCTTCGTCCATCGCATTTTTCCATTTTTCAGCATTCAGGCCTGAAAGAGCTTCTTCGGTGGTTTCTGACTCTTACCAATAAAGCTACTGCTTGATTCGTACTGTTCGCACTTTCTTCAGGACTTGAGCAGGTAGGTTTATTTTTTCTAGGTCTCAGTGACATTTTATATGGCGGTGGATCACTAACTCTTCTGTCTGGCAAATATTCGTCATCATCAGGATAGTAGCTATCGTTTTATTAATATGTTCTTTACCATTGTCTGACCTTAATATTTTAATCCTTTTTTCTGTGTCATTTTCCACCAAATTTTTAAATTCTTTAAATTTATCTAAAGTTTCATACTTGTTTTTCATGAAATATACGTAAACTTTTCTGCTAAAATCATCTATAAAAGTAACATAATATTTTGCTCCCCCGATTGATCTTGTTTCCATTGGACCACATAAGTCTGAATGTATTAACTGAAGAGGTTCTGTCGCCCTGGTTCCACTATTTTTGAAAGGTGGTCTGTTCATCTTACCTTCCACACATGTTTCACAAATCCATTTGCCTTTTTTAGACAATTCTACCCCTTCTGCAGTGTCAGTTATTCTCTGTAAGTCAATAAAATTTAAATGACCCTCCTTTGATGCCATAAATTTATGTCACGTTCATCAGTAGATGAAAATAATGCTGGTGCTTCTAAAACATTTTTCAATATATATATATTGTTGTGATGAAAAGCTGTTAGTATTAATTTCTTGTTTTGGTAAATTTTGCAACAGTTGTTTTGAAGTTTTATTTCACAACCATTTTTTGCCATCTGACTTACAGACAATAAGTTAGTTGTAAGGGATGGTACATATAATACATTTTTGATCTGGATGGTTTGCACTTTACCCTTAGAGTCTCTTATTTGTAAATCTACATTACCACATCCTTCCACCTTTACAGTTTTATTATCTGCCATTTTAATATTATTCACGGTTGTAGGAGAGATATTGTACATCCAATTTTTTACTCTGCACATATGTAAGGATGCACCTGAATCAATGTACCAACTTTTTTTATTCAATATTTCTGCGGCTGAAGAAACTGAAAAAGCAGCATAATAACTATTATTTTTATTCTGAAAATAACAGTTTTTGCTTAAATGACCATATTTATTACAATTGTAACAACGTGGTCCCTTGCATTGGTTCTTATCTGATGAATAATTATGAGACTTTGACATGTTTTGGGTTTTAAAGTTAGATTTTATATAATAAGCTGCAGAATCTGTCTCTTTCACTTCTTGTAATAACTTTCTTTTAACAAAATCTGCAGTAATTGACACACCAGAACTCTCTATAGCCATTATCATAGGTTTGTAAGCATCAGGGAGGCTAGCAAGCAACAAAGTGCCTGGCCACTCGTCTTCTACTACAAATTTAATATTTTGCAACCGGTTTCGACCTATTGGGTCTCTTCAGGCAGGCGCTGGCAAAACACAAACTGCAAAGCTTTTTTTAGATTATTTTATCTACGTCTAACATGCGTGTACCTTCAGATTCATTAGTGTAATTCAATGCCGGTAGGGGTATTAGCCCTCGGAGTAGTTGTTTCTCTTGTTTCTAGTCAGTCTTGTTATTCAAGTGAAATTTAATATTTCTTAACTTATGAGCTGTTGTCATTACCTTATTAACGTAATCCTCAATACTAGAGCTGTTATCCAATGTTGTTGAGACCAGATCTCGTAATAAACCTAATCAAATATTTTTTCCAATTTGCACCATACCTCTTTTGCTTTTGTTGCCTCTTGCACATGGACGTAATTGAATGGGTCAATTAGAAGGATTATTTTTGACTTAGCTTTGGTATCCTTTTTAGGGTCTGGTACATAGCCCTCAGTTGGTTCAATAGTTTCCCACAATTCTTCATGTTGTAAATAATTTTTAACAGCAAATTTCCATGTTGGGTAGTTTTCTCTGCCAATTAACTTCTCAGTAGTTGTCATGGATATTTGAGACATCATTATGTGAAACTAAAAACGATTTGCAACCACGCGGCTGATAAGCTCTTTTTGGCTGTTAAACTTTAATCCACTTTAATCACGGAACTGTTTCGGTAGAACAATAATTTTACTATTTCAGAGGTAATAACGGCCCATAACCTGTTAAATTAACCTTTTAATAAGTTAATTAGTCGGTTCTAAAGAGGATGTAAAGATAAAAAGAAACTAACTCAATGACGTATTGACCACAAGTCATCTATATTGTCATTGTGGAACGTACAATCTGTTAAGAGATATACATATATAAATATATAATTATATATTTGTACATAAGTTTACGATTATATTATTTCATCAAAAATTTTCTTGGTATAATTTGGCTGACCTATGAAGATTTCATTGTCACGTAATGTTACTTCCACTCCTAAATATGTGAATTTATTATTGATTTCTGCGTTGTAAGTTATAGCAAATCTTCTATTCAGTTTATCCAGGATTCCCAATACTTTTCTTTCATTCTTGCCAATTATGCATCCATCGTCAACAAATATAATGATTAAAATACTTCTATCTTCAATGTAGAAAATGCATGGGTCATCATCAGTATTTTGGAAACCTAAACTTTCCAAAAATGTCGTGAATTCTCTGTTCCAATCTTTGGAAGCTTGTTTTAGACCGTACATGCTTTTCAAGAGTTTACCGACTCGACCACTTCCATCATTGAACCCCTCAGGTTGATATACATATATAAATATTCTCCTTTAGTGTGCTATTTAAAAAGGCGGTTTTAGCATCAAAAATACTAAATTTCATGTTATGTGAAGCTGCAATACTGAACAGCAATCGTATCTAGCCACAGGACTAAAAGTGTTGAAATAGTCCATGCCTCGTTCTTGTCCAAATCCTCTCACAACAATGCGAGCTTTGTATTTTCCATTGTCTTTTCTTCTTAAAATCCATTTGCACGTTAATGGTTTTGCATGAGTTGGAGGATTGACAAGTTTCCAGGTTTTCTTGTTCATTAACGAATTATATTCTTCACTTACGGCCTCAGACCAATTTTTATCTTTCATGGCTTGTGAGATAGGAATGCCAACAATTTCTCCAATCATTGAAAAATCTTTACTATTGATAATAAAGTCATTGTATCTATCTGGCATCATTAATGTACTGCGGTCACGCAGATTTCTTATTGACATTTCGTTTTCTTCAGTTTGTCTTTCATCATCTGATTCAGAATTTTCTAGGCTCATATACTCAGAAGTACCATCTTCAACGTCATCTGATGATTGATTGTCATTTATTGATCTTATAGATGCTTCATTACTGTTCAATTCAACATCGGTCTTCATGTTATTTTGTTGAAAACTTGATATTTCATCAAATATTATATTCAAAGAACTGATCACATCATTTTTGTCTGGTATAAAAATTCTATAGTTTGGTGAGTCCAAATCATGCCCTACAAAAATACCTAGTTCTGACTTTTTGTTGATTTTACATCTATTTTGTTTGTGAATCATTAGATAACATTTGCTTCCAAATATTCTTAGTTTCTTTATATCAATCTGACGACCAAACCATAACTGGGCTGGTGTTTTGCTTTGGATAGTGCTGGTTCCTGACTGGTTAAGAGTAAATACTGCATAGTTCACAGCTTCCGCCCATAAATTTGTGTTTAGTTCAAAAACTGGTGAATGTATTGCAGATCTAGCTGCCTCCATTACTGTACGCATCTCTCGTTCTATGCGGCCGTTCTGCTGAGGTGTATAAGAAGTTTTGCTGCGAAATATACCAAGTTCTTCTAAAATTTTCTTTGAATTCGAGTTCTTAATTTCAGTCCCATTGTCAGATCTGAAACATTTTACTCTTTTATAAAATTGATTTTCCACCAATTTGATGAAAATGTCTAACTTCTTCACTGCTTCATCTTTTGTTTTCAGAAAATATACTGTTCTAAATCGAGAATAACCATCTTTCAGAAAAAGAAAATACTTGGATCCCCCTAAGGATATAACGTTCATTTCACCTAAGTCCACGTGTATAAGATCCAAAGGTCTTTCAGCTACATTGAGATTTGTGGTGCTTGCCATAAACACATGCTTCACACACATAATCGCCCCAATCATCAATTTATTTTATAAAAAAATACAAAAAGAACTCAATATTATTAAACACATCTCGTCTAACAACGGTTACAAGGTGGACATTATAGATAATATTTTAAAGAAAAAACTCAAAACACAAGCGCATAGAATTTTAGGTAATGGCTTAATAACAAAAAATGTTAACCGCTTTTGTGCTTTAAATTATATCAAAAATGTTAGTCAAAAAATTTCAACTCAATTAAAAAATTTAGAATTCAATGTTATAGAAGTTAATAAATTAAAATTAAGCAACCTTATTGTAAATAACAAACAAAATTTTTTCCCCTCGTTTAGGTTTATGGTTTCTTATAGCTTTGTACAAGTTTAACATCTATATAAGGTTCGAATTAGTGTCTAGTATTTAGTACTTTTAATACTCTTGAAAAAGACCGACCGGTCGAAACAATTGTCGAGTTTTTGTCAAAATAAACGTTGAAACATTTTTTGTGTATCTTTATTTTTCTTTATTTATAATGTTTCATCAAGAGTGCACCACAAATAGTCTCTTAAAAAAAAGTATTTTATGTTATTTAGTTTCAATATTTCTTTAGTGTGTCTTAAGTTCTGGTGTGCTAATCGTTCGTGCCATATTTTTATTGAGGTATTGATCAGAGGTTTTTCTGTTTTTATTTGGTTTTTGAGATTCACGGGACTACTTTCAATTTCTCGAAATACCATTCTGAACAGATCCTTATCACGTTCAGCCATTACTGCTATTTCATTGTTCATGTTGTAGAATTCACATTTTTGAGAATTTGCAATTTGAGAATGACCTTTGTCCAGCATCTTTATGACAGAAAATGGATTAAATGGCATATCAGGTACGTGCAAAACATTTTCCAAAACTATTATTTTCCATTTCTTTCCATCATGACCTTCTAAGTATACATCACCGACACCAATTCCTTCCATTTCCGTAACATCATCAATAATGACATGTATAGGATGATCAAGCTTAGTATAGTTAGTAAATAAATCTCTATAAGATGTCATATGTTGTGTGGCAGCACAATCCTGGTACCACATTCTATTGTAATCATTCAATGATTTGATGTGTGCCATGTCACCTGCGGAAAGACTTACTGTAATGTATGCGTGCCTTTTATTTCTTGATTTTGAATATTCTTGGGTGTTGCAATGTTCATCTGGCCATGAGAGTCCTGTGCGTGATGCTGATGATTTAATTGAAATACAGCCATATGCACCTTCAGTGGAGTTAACTTGCTTGCTGACTTGACAATTTTGATTCTTTTTCTTTGGACAATCTTTGAAAAAGTGTCCCGTTTCATGACAATTGTTGCAGGGATATTTATTTTCGCAGTATTCTAAATATTTTGTACAAGGTTTATTTGTACAGTTTCTCTTGACATGTCCTTTCTGACCACATTTAAAACATTCCAAAATATTATTAAATTTTCCATTTGACGGCTGGGTGTTTTTATTTCTTTGAGTATGTTTTGACAACAGTGCATTTTGGCTATTCATATGACCTGATTGGTCATTTTGGTTTATTTTGTCTTCTTCTAGTTGTAACTTCTCAATTAATACAAAGGGATACATACATATATATATAGCTTACACGCTGCGCCATCTATTTAATACATAAACAGAATAAATAGTTAATCTTAACATTATGGTACTAAAAGGTCGCTTTGATTATTACTTCTTAAGTGCTATGCACCGCCATCCAAATTTGGACGGTTCAACAGTTCAGCTAGTCATATTTAATTATGTTGTAGTGTCCGACTTATTTAGCGGTTTAAAAGAAATTGGCAAATGAAAGTGGAAAAAAACGCGTTTTTATTTCAAAGTCAAAATTGTATAGACCTATCTCGTCCGAAGATCAAACGATCATAATTAATGTAGGTTATTGTTACCTGTTAATTATAACAATTTACATTCGTAAAATAATGATAAAAAAAGTATTTTGAAAATAGGAATTATTTTTGATTAATGTGATTAATACCCTTGTTCATAATTTTTCAAACTACCCCAGATTAAAAAAGTAGATATTGAAATTGATAAATTGCACCCTGTTTATTGAGTAATATATTTTATTGCTTTTTTCTATTCTTTCTGTTATATCGATATTTTGTTTTCCCATTTCGTCTATTGTTACACCTAAATAATTGAACTGTTGCACCTGCTCAACCAATATTCCATCAAGTTCTATTTGTATTTGCTGTTTTTCATTACCTACTACCATTACTTTGGTTTTGTCCACATTTATTTTCATGCCAAATTCTTGTAGTGTTTTATTCCAAATTTTCATGTTAGTTTGTAAGCCACATTCACTTCCAGCCATAATTACAACATCATCAGCAAAAGCACATTCGGAAATGAACACTGGTTGTAGATGTCTATAACCCATATGTAACTTTTTAATTCCGTTTTGACATTTTTTCATTATATCATCCATGAATATTGTGAAAAGTACTGGACTCATAACTCCTCCTTGCCTTAATCCTTCTGTTGTTATAAATTCTTCTGATTGGCTATTATGACTTATTACGTAGTTTCTGTTGTGTTTATATAAGCTTTCTATTGCTTTTCTTAATTTTGGATCTACTCCTCTATTTTCCAAGCTTTTCCATATTCTCCCTCGTGGTACTTTGTCGAACGCTTTCTCTAAATCAATAAATGCCAAAAATGCTTTCTTATTTACTTCTTGTAATTTGGCCGTTATTTGTTTAAGCGTAAATATATGATCTTGTACGCTACGCCCTTTACGAAATCCACACTGTGCTTCTGATAATGTCGGTTCTACAATTTTTCTTAATTTGTTTTCCAGGATTTGTTCGTAAATTTTTAGTGGTACACTTAGCAGTGTTATTCCTCTGTAGTTATTACATTGCTTGCTGTCCCCTTTTTTATATATTGGTATTATTTGGCCTATTTCCCAGTCTTTCGGTATTTTTTCTTCTTGCCAGATCTTGTTGTACAACATCAGTAACATTTCTTTACCATCTTCTCCCATTTTCTTAATCATTTCCGCTGTTATTTTGTCGTGTCCTGGTGCTTTACCGTTCTTCAATTTTCTAATAGCTTCATTCATCTCTTCTTCTGTTATATTTATTTCCTGTTCATTCATTTGTTTCTTCCTCATTTCTGTCTTTTCGTTTGCATTGTCATCTTGATTTCCTCTATAGTCGATTTCTTGTCCACCTAATAGTTCTTGAAAGTGTTCTTTCCATCTTCGCAGTATATCATTTGTGCTGGTAAGTATTTTTCCTGTACTACTTTTTATTGTCTGTGTTGCTTTCGGTTTGTTATTTCTCAGCTTTTTTAACACATTGTAAGAGTTTCTGATTTTCTTTACTGCTAGTTTCTAATTTTTCACCAAATTCTTTCCATGATTTTTCTTTCGCTTCATTTATCAATTGTTTCACCTTTATTCTTTGGAGTTTATATTCTTCATATTTATTTTGTGTTTTATTTGTTAAATATTTCTGCCATAATTGTTTTTTCAGTTTCACTTCTTCTCTTATTGTTTCATTCCACCATGCTGTTCTTTTATTACTTTTACCTATTATATTGGTTCCACAAGCTTCATTCGTCGCATTTATTATTAATGCCTTTACATTTTCCCACATCTCTTCTGCTGTCATTTTATTCCATTGCCATTTTATATGTTGTATTTTATTTCTTACTACACCATACGGTAGATGGGAAGTTGATTATATATATATATATATATATATATATATATATATATATATAAATTGCACCCTGAGATATAACAATTCTTTCAGCGCCCCAAAATTTAAACACAGTTATCGTCTTGGTATCTGAGCACACCATTTTTATGTAGGTATTCCCAACCTGTATTTAAAGTAATGAATAAACTACGAATATGAAAAATATAAATGTCTAACAATTGAATACCGCTGGATTCATTCTTTAATTGTTATAAACAAAGCCGCTGTGATTTTTCTTTAAGAAGATTTTATCTCGTTTCCACAAGGTCGTACTGAAATTTTGTGAACTTTTTTTAAATATTTGTTTTGAATTCCCGCTTATCAAATATTTAAGCTGTGAATTGTTTAATTGAAGTGGCGATGCTCTAGGTTAATTAATTTATAAGCAGTGAAGAGCCCCTACTTTAAAGTAATAATTGAGTAGTAATTAAAAAAAATATTTTATCGCCTTTCTTCAATAAGTGTGAAAAACATAAGTATTCAAAACCACAACTCATTTTGAATTAACCCAAAAAGTTACCCAAAAAAAGTTACAGCCTTCAACACTTGAAGTCTTGATATAAACAAATTAAAGTTGATACCAAGATACCAAGGGCAACTATAAATATGTATATAATGTAAATAAATCATGTGGTTAAAATTTCTTGTGTTTTCTTTGTTAGCATATTCAACTTGTACGGAACTCATAAAAGAATCTAAGTTACTACATTCTATTAACATAACGTAATTGAAAGGTCCTAACACTAGACGATTCACATTCACAGCCAAAATTCTTCGATTTAAATAACTAAATAAATGAAGGTTTTTGAAAAGTTAAATTTTGTTTGTTTTTCTCTTCTTGAATATTGTTGGCTCTCTATCTCTGAAATTTGATTCGAACTGTTGCGAGGCTAGTCGGAAAACAGCTTATCTCGATCTGCAGTCGAAGAGGTCAAATAGTCTTTTTGAACGCATTACATTTGATTCGAACTGTTGCGAGGCTAGTCGGAAAACGACTTATCTCGATCTAAAGTATAACAAGTCAAATAGTCTATTTGAACGCATTAAATTTGATTCGAAATGTTGCGAGGCTAGTCGGAAAACGGCTTATCTCGATCTGCAGTAGAAGAGGTCAAATCGTCATTTTGAATGCATTACATTTGATTCGAACTGTTGCGAGGCTAGTCGGAAAACGGCTTATCTCGATCAGCAGTATAAGAGGTCCTGTAACGCAATTTAAATTCTATTGAACGAGTTAAAAGGCTGTTAGTTTTCTCAGCCCATCATCACCTAGGGATTGGTTTAATTCGGTCTGTTTCCGTGGTCGTAGCCTAATTTCTTACCGCCGCCACCTTTGATTTGTGACGTATATATAACTCCGACACTGGCGCCTGCATATTAATAATTGTCCGAAGAGTCGTACCGTTCGACGCCGCAGCCGAACCGACCCGTCCGGTACCATAAACTACTCCATTAGCGGTAGCTCGTTCGTCAAGCCCGAGCCAGATGCTGCCGATGCCGATGACATACAATACAAAGGTGGGTAACTTACTGACCGGTATTTTATTCGTATTTACTGTTCATTTTACTTTGCCAGAATTATGGTTTTATTTATTGTCACTGTTAATTGTGAATTGCATTGCTACCATTGTTTTATTTTACCCTTCAGGTTTTATGTATATTATCCTGTTTGATTGCGATTATCTTGTGTCATTAATTTTAAGATTCAATTGTCTAATTCGAGTCCTTTTTGGACCATGTACATTGTACAATTCTTCACTGATTTATGTACTGCTTCCTGGTACTAAGAAAGTGTAAGACAAGCACTTTATTTTGGTTTATTAAATGATTATAGCCTGAGAAGTTTGATCCGCTATTTTAGAATGGGTTCATTCTAATTTTGGTATATTTACGTACAAAATTACGTAAACGTAGATATTGACTAAACCGGCCTGAAGCCAGAAGCGGCAGGGCTTTAGACGGATCTCCCTGCGGTTACGCTCTTATGATTAATTCAGATGAACGTGTAGCTACCGTATTAAATCAATTTGGCGGTATCTATTCTTTCAGTTGAAGGTATCCATTTTGGTTTGATTCTTTGAACCACCAACATGTTTAAGCATCTCAGGGCTTTGCCTTGGTAACAGATGTGTTTAAAAAGATAGCAGATTTTCAATTTGTCTAAATTAAGGCGAAACTCCTTAATTGAAGAACTCTTAATCAGAGAGAGGGAAGTCGAGTAAGTAGACATACTCTGTTGTTCTAAACTGTCATAAAATAGAGGCGACATCCACTGAGAGTGGCGTGTCTTGAACCACCTTATAAATAGAGGCTATGTTCACCAAGGTGACGTGTCTCGCCAAACACAAAAAGGGCTATGTTCACCAAGTGTGACGTGTCCGACAAAAAAATATAAAAGGTTTCGTGGTTACCAAGTGTGCCCGATTCCTCACACCAAACAAACTATATATACAAACTCCCGTGACATGGAATCTTCAGACAACAGGTATTCTAACATGGTCTACCAAGGTCTACAGCTGTTGTAGCTTTAGCGACGGTTAAAGTTCACGATTAGCACGACTTTCCTTCTCCTAGTTCAAGACGAACATGCGAGAGTTTTTCCTACACATTTTGTTGTTGCACTGTTTGACGATGTTCGAACTTTGTACCAACACATTATTTGGTAATTAAGGGTATTTGGTGGCGCATCAGTCCCAACCCCAAATTCTATGTTATAAAATAAAAAGGTGCTTGTCTTCTCGAACCGATACCAAGGGCAACTATAAATATGTATATAATGTTAATAAATCATGTGGTTAAAATTTCTTGTGTTTTCTTTGTTAGCATATTCAACTTGTACGGAACTCATAAAAGAATCTAAGTTACTACATTCTATTAACACAACGTAATTGAAAGGTCCTAACACTAGACGATTCACATTCACAGTCAAAATTCTTCGATTTAAATAACTAAATAAATGAAGGTATTTGAAAAGTTAAATTTTGTTTGTTTTTCTCTTCTCTTCTCTTGAAACTCCCTATGAAATCCTGTAAATACTCGCGGCTATTTATATCAAATTTCTACCCTCTCCACTACACGAATTCTGCATCTCGCGAGCTTCCCCTTTCTTTCCTACATCCCTAGCAAGCCTATCAAGGTACACGACGAGCGCATATATCTCTGTTTCACTTCTAGAAAATGCTCTTTCCTTCGTTCTTAATAAAATGTGAATTCCCAGCGTCCGAGGATATTCCCTTTTCCTCTCTACGTCCTCTCCTAACTCCTGACAGAAAGACCTGATTCGCAGACTTTCCCTTTAGCTTCTCTAACGCCCTCTTCCTCATTCCTATAACCAACCCGATTTACAAGCGCCCTAAGATGTTCCCTTTACCACTCTATATACCAGCAACTACCTACGGGCGAACGACCAGACCACCAGATTTTCCCTCTCGCTTATTTACCAGAACCTTCGTTATTACTTTCCCTCTCCTTCAATAATCACATGGTGGTGACCCAGAAACTCCGAGGTACGCCGTTTACGCAAAATGCATGTTTCCAGGGTAAAATTTGTCCTTTTCTTTCTAATTAAGTACGAAAAATATTTTAAAAGAATTAATTCAATCCTATTCTCATTTCAAATAATCCGAAAAATAATGGAAATTAGAAATACGAAATAAAAAGAAATATTAAGATGAAGAGACGAAAAAAATACCTGCGGTTCAATTAGATAAAATTGGTTATCAGATAAAAACCACCTGTTAAATAAATAAATATAAAATAATTATTTATAATATCGTAACACCCGGATGCGGGTGGTTACAGTATCCCTTAAGAAATCATTCCACAGCTTCCAGAAGAAAACCTGTTTTGGCGCAATTTAAAGCCCTAGTTACATTTTGGTCTGGGAATATCTACCTTCTCATAGACCTCTACAACGCTATACAGGTATCATGCATTCACTAATTTTGTCATAAAAATCATCTTTGTTTTCCCCCTTTCCTGGACTAAACTAGTATTTATCCCTAGCAACAATAACTACTGGATAAACCACGAATAATTACTATATTATTTAAAATATTCGTTTTCTAATTACTAAACGATATTTTTAAATTACTGTTCCAATAATTCCCGGACAAGTTAAATTAACTATTTTCCTTTATATATCATCTATAATATCTAGAAAATATTTTATTTCTACTTACACATGTTTATTTGCTAGTTGCTGTTTACTCATTCACCGCTATTCAAATGGTCACCATTGCTTTTTGCTTCTTCTATTCTAATAATTTGTATATTTGTCATTCACGTATACAATGTACCTTTCATTATTGTAAATTGGACATAATGTTGTTCATGTATTTGTTTTGCTTATTTAAATATATACGTTCTAATTAGGTATTAATGTTTGTTTTAACTATTTGTGCTTTGTCGTGGGTGTGTAAATAAACGCCTTAAAACAATCTGACCTTAATAACAAGACTACATAGAAAGAAAAGAAACAACTACTCCGAGGGCTGATACCCCTACCGGCATTGAATTACACTATTGAATCTGAAGACTTATATTAGACGTAGATAAAACAATCTAAAAAGACCGTGCGGTTTGTGTTTGCCAGCGCCTACCTGATGAGACCCAATAGGTCGAAACCGGTTGTAGGATATGGCTTATGGTTCGTTGTGCCTATTGTATAGGACGCGTTCCAAATATGGGATTTGTAATCCTTAATTGTTTAGACGTTACAGGAATTTTACCTGTCTTTTTAGATTGTTTTAATCTGACTTTATTTTATAAGAAGATGTCAAAACAACGTTCCAATCATATTAGGACAGAACTTACAATGTAATAGAAGAAGGAATAAGCAATTGAAGGGTTACAATAATTAAGCAAAAATCTGTTGTGTAAATTCGGTTTTCGCGGTAAACGTGTGAGCTTGTGTGGCAACCCTTGAGTCGTCGGTCGCTACCCCGATAGTGGCGTGATATTAAATAAAATAAAAACAAATCGATGAATGTTAAACTTAAAGACGTTTGGTACGTTCCAGAATTAAGAACCGATTCACTTTCAGTAAGAAAAATAACGGAAAATGGATACAACGTGATCTTCAATCGCGATGGTGCCGAAATTCGAGACGCGAAAGGGCAGATTGTTCTATGTGGCGATAGAAAAGATGGTCGTTATTTTATATCGGAGAGTTCAGTATCAGCAAACGCTGTTTATACGCGAAAGTCAAACGAATTTCTAAAATTATGGCACGTTGTCTGGGACCACGTAAATGAAAGTCATGTAAAATCATCAATAAAACGCGAAATTATCAAATATGATCTAAATCGAAGTGAATCTGTAAAAGGCAAAATAACACAACTTCCATTTCTGAAAGCTTCTGATCGATCTTCAAAACTACTGGAGATAGTACACATCGATTTTTTCCGGCCAATGCGCACAAATTCAGCCGGAGGTGCTGATATTTTGCAAATTTTACAGACGTCTACAGCCGATTGTGTGAAGTTGGATTTTTAAAATTGAAAAGTGAAATTAACGAAGTATTCAGAACATAGAAATCGTAAGTCGAAAAACAAACCGGTGAAACCATTAAAGCCATTTAATCAGACAATAGTAGGTTTCCATACAGTAACCGGGAATTTGATGCGTTCTTAACCGAACAGGGAATTAAGAGACGTATAACTATAACTTACATACCGCCAATTTCGGCCGCAAATTATCTTCGTAACAGATGTCCATCCAATGGCGTCGGAAAGGAAACGCCATTCGAACTACGGACTGGACGTTTTCCAAGGCTCAGTCACTTACGTATTTTTGGTTGTAAAGCCATAGCTCTCAACAAGACCCCTACGATAGGCAAGCCTGAACCGCGAAGGTGCGAATGTATTTATGTTGGGTATTCTGATACAAAAATGGTTCACCAAAGGGTAGAAATTACGCGAGACGTGGTATTCATCGAGAATAGTTCATCTGGTGCAAGATTTGACGATTTCATCGATGACAACATTTTATACGGGAAGAATACCAACGACAATCTCGAGCCGTGGACATGTGTAGAAATAAGCAATAAACCGGAAGAATAATGCAAACCGAATACCAACGAATACCTTAAAAAGGACCTCCCAGGATACTAATTGAAGAAAGAAACGAAAAATTTGAAACGAACGAAGACACAAGTAGTTTCTCTGAAGCTTACGAAACAAATTTTGCTTGTGATGCAGAAATGTCAATTTCGAAAGCAATAGAAGGGCTAAATATTGCAGAATGGAGAAAAGCAATCAGTAATAATTCCGTAATCATTTGGAGAATGGAACATGGAAAATTGTTAATCGACTAACAAACAAAAGTATAATTAGTTGTAGAATGGTTCTACGTAATAAATACAACACAGATGGTGGCATCCAAAAAAGAAAAGTACGTTTAACAAATTTCCGAGGAACGTTCGCTCCCGTAGCGAGAATGGATTCGATCAGAATCGTCACTGCTTTGTTTGTTTATCATAAAGTGGATATGCATCAATTAGATGTAACTACCGCTTGCTTAAACGGGGAGATCGATGAAGAAATCAATATGGACGTTCCCGGTTTATTAATACTGATGCTTCCTGCAATCATTCGAGAAAACAAATCGCCTATAAAACGCAAAGAAGTAGAAAACATGCCAAAGAATCTTAAACACGAAAACAAAGTCTGTATGCTGAAGCAATTTATGGCCTCAAACAAGCCGGACATCAATGGCATTTAAAACTTCGCAAAGTGCTATCAGAAATAGGGTTCAATCCTTCAAATGGAGATTCATGTGTTTACACAGCCAAAAATGAAGAAAATATATTGATTTCTGGTTACGTTGATGAGCTCATTGTTTCCTCGAATGATATAGAATGGATTTCTAAAATAAAAGGAGAATTAGGACGAAAATTCGAAATTAGAAACCTTATCAGAATAAATCATTGCCTCATCCAAAACGATGATGGAATTTTTATCATTAAAGAAGTTTACACAAAGAATTTGTTGCAACGATTCGGAATGAAAAATTGCGATCTTTTAATTAGTCCAGGCGACACATCTCAGAAACCGATCCCATTTCTCCATTAACGGAAGAGGAATATCTTTTTAGTGAGTTGATAGGATGTGTAATGTATTAATCCACATCTACAAGACCCGACATCCTCTACGCCTTCAACTCACTGAGTCAATTTAACAATGGATTTGGAAAAGAACACTGGATCGCAGCAAAACTAATTTTGCGTTACTTAAAGAGATCGCTAGATTCAGGACTCATGTACCTAACCTCACCTACGACGATAAGCCAATTGAAGGTTTCATTAATTTCGATTGGGCCGAATGTAGTAAGGACAGAAAGTCAGTGTAATGTACATATTTAGGTCTACGTTAGTTATTTGTAGTAACAGTTGGTTAACCGTCTATTTGAGTAAATGTAAAAAATTACGTTCACCTAGTTCTTTGGCAGTAAAAAATCGAAAAATGAATCAATCTGGATGGTATTTTTTAATTATTCTATTTTTCGGCTGATTACGACTTACAGCAATTGAAGAAAACCAATATTTTTAGTGGTTCTCGGACTTTAAATGATAAGAAGAACTAATTTTAATATTTTTTTCATAATCTACATGAAAATACTATAAAATTGAAAAACCAGTATGTTTGTCTGAAAGATAGAGCTTTCGCCATTAGCTTTTTGTATCTCTTACAGTTGCCATGTTCCCTTATAGAAGCATTGAAACTGAACCACCCTGTACATATTTAGGTATTAATGTATATGGGGTAGAGTAGTCATGTTTATAAAATTTCAATTCCTTACGTATATATTTTTTTTATTATTTAAGACGACGGATAGCTAATTGTCACGATAATATAATAGTAAAAACTGTCACCCTCTATGGGGTGGGGGGATAAAATAAATAATTACCACTTTTTTATTGACTTTGAGATGTAAAATTGACTATTTTTCGCACCAGATTAGTGGTTAAATCATTAGTGTGAATGTGTACATCTACAAACCATGATTGCGTTGATGTCACCTCCAACATCATCTCCACCCATACCTCTGGATCCAACGCAAATCTTTTACCTTATCGATAATATTTACTCTCCCCCAATACCACCATCAACTCCAACGCCACTTTCACCTTCGGAACCACCTCCAAACCGATTAAAAACCCGTGAAACAGTTTTATAAAGGATTATTTTGGAACAAATTGTTTAAGTCCATAATTGAAGATATTATCAATCATAATTAATCGAAAAATCAATCTTTTTTTAACGTTTTAATTTAATATGTTCGTCTTTTAATGTAGATTATGAAAGAAATATCAAGGTTTTTTTGAAAAAAAATTATTTTTTTCGATTATTTAGTCCAAGAGCTACCAAAAATATAGATTTTTTTAAATCTTTGTAATTCTTATCCTAAATCCGGCGTAATACCGAACAATTTAAAAAACTGATGCAGATTGGTACATTTCTCGGTTTTTTAGAAATAGAACAAAACGATAGCATAATGTTTTTAGATTTAACAATTTTCAAGAATGAATAATGAGCACACTTTTGCTAATTACCATAAACATCTACACATATAGACAATTGATCTTTTCATCCACATCAACATTAATATTAATTATTTTATTTCATTGTATATACAGGAGTTACTACGGCTGAATCGGTTTGTAACATACATAACATATAAGAGAAATATTTTAAACAAAAGTTTTCTAAAGTAGGAGCGCAGAATAGCGGAAAAATATTTTCAAAACTGGTGAACTTCCGGTTATACAAAGCAAATACTGTAGGATATCCTAAGAAAAAAAAAAATAATGTGTAGGTATCTATATTTTTTTCAAAGGTACGCAGTTAGTATGCGTGCCCTGGTCGCCGTTTTAAGTTGCTACACCATAAAGGCTACACCATAAAGCCTACATATAAAGCCACAATGTAGTGAAACAATTGTTAAAACACTAGAAAATTGTGGAAGTTTAGCTGTGTTTTATTCGGCATCTGTTATGAACTTACATCAAATATGTGTATAATCAATCAATTATAAGAATAAATAAATTATCGAATGGTTACAATTAAACAAAAATTGACTTCAAACAACATAAAAGGAAGTTTCAAAAAATGTATTAAGTGGTATGTGGTGCATGTGAATTGCTAACACAAATAAAATAATTTCCCTGATTAAAATTTCTTAAATGCGGTGCACAGCCGACGTATGCAATGCTACACGGTCCTAGGTGGTTACGGTCTGAAAAGGCTGATCGGATTAAAATTCCTTAACGCTATGCACTCCCGTCTGAAGGATATATAAATATATACAGGGTGTCTCACGGTGACTACCGATTAAAATACTTCGGATACCACATCGATTTCAATTTGGGAAGAAACGTTATTGGGTATGCTTTCTCAATTAAAAAATGCAATTTAAGTAGCAATTCCGGTTATACCTTCGAATAAAACGTTACATTTTAGTGTAAGTACCTGTTATTGTAAGCATATTTACTGTAGTAAAAGAGCAAAAGAAAAGAGTACTTTATAATCAAAAGAAGTTAATATCGGCGGTGACCGGCAGTCGTCGGGAATCGCTCTAATTATGTGAGAAAAGAAGGAACCTAGGCAGATATTTAAATGGAACTAAATAACTAAATGGAAAAAGATGTTGAGTTGTTAACTACTGAGAAGTCACAATCATTATTACCTTTTTGAAAGGAACTTTAGTTTTTGTAGTATTTTATAAACGGAGTTCCGAGTGCAGGTTTGAATGCTAGCGAGCGGATTTTAATATTTAGAAAGAAAGGAAAAAGTAGATTACTTCGTTGCTACGTTGAAAGCTAAATATTAGAAGACGAACTATTAAATGAGAGTAAAAGTAATGATGGTTATGTCCACTGGTCTTTTGTGTTTACAATTGCTTGAGATTGATTGACAAAAGATGAAATGCGTAGATGGAAGGTCAGAACCGAAGTTCTGTTTTTGAAAATAATACAAAGAGTCGACAAAAAGATAGTGATAAGAAAGTAAAGGGTTGTTGTTCTCGTAGAGTAGGTTAGGAAAAGGACGGTGGCATTGTCGGGACCCCGGACCATTCTTGGAAGTCGAGGGCAATTCAGATTTTTTGGAGAATGATTAAAGGAATCAAACGCGTTGAATTGTTATTGAAAGTTATTCAATACCTAAAATAGAGAAAAAAAACAGATGAAATTAAAAGGCAAAGAATGAACATTATTACAGTCTATATGCAAAAAAGAGACGTGCTTATTATATAGACTGAGCATAAGTCGCAATTACTAAATTATGACATGACAGACAAGGGTTAGTAGAGGAGTTTTCAAGTAAACTGCAGAGTAACGGCAGTCTGGAACCGACAGCGGGTGTATTCGTTTCGGCTTGATATAATATTGTTACAGTTTAATTATTTCCTTTAATAATCCATCATGGATCACGACTTGGCCGCCTGATCCGACAAATATATACTGTTATTATTAAGAATTGTGTTTATATGCAGAGAACTTCGATCTATTTTCGATCAGGTGGGAATCATAAACCATCTTCTATGCCACCCCAAGGCAATTTCTGCTCTTTTGACTTCTTTTCATTTTTAAAAGTGACGTCCGAGCTAAATTGTGGGAAACGTTACCTGTTTGGAAGTGAGTTGTTCGAATTTTTTTTATTTCCTTTATTCCGTTATAAACGTGATGATCTTTCAAAAAGATGTAGCCGTTCTCTGTCGAGAAAAATACTCTATAGCTATTGTGTGGCAGGTATGACAGAGTAGGAAGAGAGAGAGTGAAGTCGAACGACATTTAAAACTATATTCTTCATCATAGTTCTGGTATCGTTTGTTAAAATTTTGTTGTTTTTTATACCCTTTATAACAACTCGAAAATCTTGGTTACTTTTTTTATCATTATAGTGTTTATACTATATACATACGTATGCTTTTCCAAACAAAAAAATTTAACACATTGCGTGATAATCTCAGGCTTTAATCATAAAAGGTAATGGTGGATAATTAAATGTAATAGGTCACTCCCTTTTTTTTGCAAACGACTTACGTATTTACACAAGGGACTTCAGAACAAAGCAAGAGTGTCTACATAAACATTATTTAATTAACTTTTACTTTTTAATACCATCCATTGTGACTTCTCTGATGATCTCGCTGATCTATTTTCAATGCAAATGTTAGGCTCCCTCACACCATAGGCTTTTTGTCAATAGACTGTTTTGTCTTCCACTTGATCAGTACGAGAACAAATGTAAGTGTGCCCATTTGACGACTTATTATCGAAAGACAAACAAACTTAATGGCACAACAAATTCTCATAAAACAAAACTGTTTTGGGATCGTTAATAAGAACAGCGCTATAAGGAAGTCCGCACACTCAGCGACTGCTCAGTTTTGTTGTGACAAGTAGAAAAATTTATCTATACCTAACCTGTATTCCATAAGGGATACACTTAATACCGTCGACTTCTCTTATCCTTCATCATTAATCTCCTTCCTTTTATGATAAGTGTAATAATGACATTACTCAGGGGTATTCTCACGCTGTTGAATTTCTCAAGAACAGCTATTCAAACCAGCAGTAGCTATCTAATGCAATTAAAGAAAACCCAATGGTAAAGCAGCAGCATAATTGTCTAAATAGTGGGCGCACCCTCCAAAATAAAAATGCTGAGCAGCTGCTACGCTTAATACGGCTCGAACTGTATCACTGTATAACTGACAACCGTACTGAAAGTCTCGCTGTAGTCAACATTTTTGATTTGAGAGCAACCGTTGACAACAAGGTAAGCTTTACAACGATCTGACTCTCTTTTTAACCCCGATTTTATTCAATATACCAAACGATTAGTTATGCTCTTCTTGTTTTCTTCTTTATCAATGACCTGAATCTATTGCTGAGAGTTTTCCGATCTTGTTGCTTCTTCATAGACAATAGGTTCTCTGTCAGGAAATAAGACAACGGGAAAAATATAGAAATCTGGTGTTTTCAACCGTTTTCTACCACGTAAACTCGAAATCGTTTCAACTGCCTCTTCTTGATTTGTCTAAGCATCCCCCGTTTTTTTAAAATTGTCGATGTTTGGCTTTTTGTTAAACCAGAGTTCGTAAAGCATTTTACGATTTATTTTCGTTGGTCCGGTAGGATTCAGGATGTAGACCGCCGTATTTACCGCCTCATCCATCCCACAAAAATCGGGGTAGGTTCCGTTTTGAATACATCATATTTCTATCCGCCTCCATGATGGTCCTGTTTTCCATCTAGCGCGGGAGCGAAGGGCACGATAACTGTATGTTTAATATCTCTTTTGCTGAGGAAGTTTTGATGATCCTTATTTATATATTCTTTACAGGCGTCCGTTTGTATTTCAACTATATTTGTATCGAAACGAGTTTTTATTTCGGCACAAAGACTTACTTTGTTTTTAAACTCGGATGTCACATTGACAAAGTAGACTTTCCGAAATCTGCTTAAATGGTCTTTCAGAAGGACATGATAATGTTTCTTTCCGAGTGATTTCGTGCTCATGGGTCCACAAACATCCGAATGTATAAGCTCTCTTGCTTTGTTTGCGCTTTCCTTCCAAACAACGCGATGCTGTTTCCCATATTGGCACGATTCGCAGAATTCTGAGATCACGTACTTGCTTTGGTGACACATCGTTCATGCCAAAGCTGCAATGTTTCAGGACGATTGGCGACACAAACGTATATAGATTATCAGACTCAACATCGACCGCCACTGTTTTGTTGACTCCTGTAAACACGCAACTTTACAACTTACACAATAATCGATGTTTTTCCTTGCTACAACTTTTACGAAAGACTGATTTTTGGCCATATCGGGCGCATACAGAACATTACAGAGGATTCCAGGTAACCATTTGCTATCCACATAAGTCTCAATGTCTATGTTGCCCCAGTGCAGTCACTGTACCAATTGCGATGTCGAACTTTTCGTATTAACGAAACCATTGTTTTCTGTTTGAAAAATAATTGGACGCGCCTAAGTCAATCACTTTGATTCAGTTTTGTGTTTCTAATAAACGCCGTCTAAGTTCCACTTTCTATTTTCTTTAGGCAGTTTTTCGTTAAATGACCTTAGGACACGAAAAATATCCTGGACAGTTTTTCAGTTTACTAGACTTCTTTCAACGCAAAGAACATATCAGCACTGACGAATCCGTCCTATAGTTTGGTTTCTTCATCGGCTTCTTCATGGAACTTGAACCTTGCACATTCTTTTTTGAAAATGAAGTAACCGTTGATTGATTCGACTCTTCTTGGTTCTTCAAACGTGGGTTTTTCTGTCAGCAAACATGCCGTGAGACTCAACCGTTCGTTTTAATTGCTCTATGGGTTCCCATGCACTGTGGAAGTGATTGTATGTTGCAGGCAACGATTAACATAGTCAGGTATAGCACTACACTTCTTCTTCACTTTGTTTACTAATGTTTGCCTACTTGATTCTGAATTAAAAAAATGTTTGCTCTGTTAAGGACAAATGTTTGCGCGACTTTAAATTAAAAACACGGTGAAGCTTCTGCCACATTTTAAAACCCGTTTTGCAGTTCATGATTAAATATAAATGTTTTGATTCTAATGATGTGTCGCTATTCTGTCAGCATTCTTCAGTTTTTGAAATGTTTCTCGCAGTCTTCCTCACTTACCATTGGGTTCTTATCAGTTCCTGTGCAAGCGTCCAATGCACCTTTGGTGTATAACAAATACTGCATGACGAATTGCCAGTGCTGCCAATTTTCTGAACCACGCAATTCGTCTACTTTTAATTTTCCGATATTCATCTTTCTGAATTTATGTTTTTATTAACGAATAATACACTACAGATATTCTAGTCTTCAGTATCCCAAACTTAACAGTTTCACGCGACGCGATTACCGAAAACATTGCCTTCACAAAGTAACTAATAGTCACGGGTGAACTGGGCCCACAACCTACTGTTCCGATGAAAACGAATCGAAGACTGTAGAAGGAATGCTCTTTTAAAATAAAGTGAAATTAATACTACAATATCAAAAAACGAACATTATGATTCAGAGGAAACGTACATAGATACATGGTCCGCAATAGACACAAACATCCACTGACAAACGAATGATTTTAAAACATGAGGTTAAATATCCAGAAACCCACAATAGGCCTTTTGTATGTTAGACGTTCAACATCAGACAGTAATGCGGTAGATAGAAGGAAATATTTTGCGTGAAGGAACGGAAAAGACTCCAGGCTGGCAAAACGGTCCTGACTCAGGCAAATATCCATCAACTAATATTGAAGATTACAAGAAAACTTATTCATTGTTAATGTTATTAACTCAATAAATTGTAACAATACCAATATTTGGCGTTTTCTTTTCGTGTCCAGGAAAGTTATCCAATTTCTAAAAAATTAGTTAAAGGCAAAGCTGTGTTATAACGTTTATTTATTCTTAAACAGATAAGTGCGTACCATCAATATAAGGCATAAGCTTGTAAAATATAACATCGAAACATTATTTACATATACACCAACTGATTAATATTGTATAAGATGTTCATAAATAGTATCAATAAATTCTTCGGGAAGTGAGGAAGCCTCAAAAAGTTTTTAATTTACGGTTGATGAAAATTTTGGATTAATATTTTTTTATATTATCATGTCCCCAAGGAGCGTATTAGTTGTTTTCGGAATTAAGAAACGTTTATCATCATTAAAGCAATGAGCATGTACGTTTCAGTGGTTTTTATTTTTAGGCAGGTGTTATACACATTGTAATCTATTTCATTTAAAGACTTCTAGATTATTCGTTCGTGCTTATCGCTGTCGCGACATTTTTTATGTTATTTTTTCAGCGACTGGTTTAATTTCACTGCACACACAGAAGGTAAGAGTCTTAAATTAAATTTACTTGAATCAATGGAAATCAATAAATATAAAAATAAAAATGTACTGCTAAATGACCAACTGGATCTTAATTATTCCCCCCTTCTTAATTTTTAAACTTATAATTGTAAATTGGAAATACCTGCCTATGTATATATATCAGAAACTGGAGAAAACTTTGGCGGTGTTGTAGAACGTACTAAATAGCTCAAACGCCAAAACTTGGATCAAAATTGTCCGAAGCAGTTCACTTCAGTCCCTGAAGAAGATAACTTTGTTATCGAAAAGTGCTTCGGACAATTTTGATCCAAGTTTTGGCGTTGGGGTTTGAGCTATTTAGTACGTTCTATGTATATATATATATATATAAAAACTTGTAAGTTTTAGTTTAAGTAAGGTTTATACTTCTGAAGAAGCTACAACGTAGCGAAACGTACGTCAAGTGAAAATAAATTTGTGGAAACTAAAAAACAGTGTTTTTATTATTTTTATACATGTATTTTTTCTTAACTGTTTTACAATCGTCTACAGAGGGACTGGCGATAGGATGGGAAATGATATTTAAGAGGAAAGGAAGGCGTAAGATATTAATATAAAACCTTTAAAATATCGCTCGATCGACCGAAAAAATATTTATGGTTTGTAATATAATATATATCACATCTAAGTGTAAACGATACCAATTAAAAGTACGGTAAGCGATATCATATTATATCTCATAGTGAAAAGTTGGCTTAATAGGGATTGGTAATGTTCGATTCATTCGCTTGTTTGTATTCGTCAAAAGAACCCGCATTATTCCCGCGGTATTAAAAGTTACATATTTATAATAATTTGGAAAATAAACGTTGAAAACTTAGCAGCTCTCTTATTGAGAAAAGCACGCATTACAGAGCCAGTTTAGTTTTCATTTGTGTGAACATAGGATGGAGGTCAGAGACGAAAACATTCACACATTTAAGTTTGGTAGAAGCGTGCCTAATAACGCGAAGATAATCGTCAATACCTGGATGTATTTTCTACAGTTTTTCTTAATACCTTTGGCTTTTTTAACGATTTGATCAACCGATTTAACGCAGTAAGCTTTAGGTCCGGTTCCATAAAATGCTTTAATAGAATTGTTTGGGAACTGATCTTTAAATTTACCGACCACAGATGAGGTAATGGGAAGATCGAAACTATTATCGCGCGAATAATAGGCAGTATCGAAGTGCTGAAAATTTGGCTTTTACATTCTCAGCACCAAAGAAGCGCTCAGAATTTTTCCAATGAGTAACTACTTTCACGTCAACTCGTTTAGCAAAGTTTTCCATCATCTTTCCGAAGGCACTGTTACTCATTAATTTGAGGAACGATTTCCCAAATTTATTTTCGGACAAATTCCGTTTTCGAATATTTAAATCAATGAAAGGTTTAAGTCAGTCGGACTGTTTAAACTGAATCACTTTCATTAAATTTAATCAATTATGGAGGGGTTGTTGCAGCGGTAGGTAATGAACAATGTATTTTGTCTTATTCATAAGGTTCGGAATCAGTTTTCTAACTCTACCATTTACGTTAGCAGGAGAAATAATATTTTCAAATAAATACTGGAGGTCAGCATGCAAGTCATGGAGGTTTTGGCGATATTCAACATCAACCTCGAGAATATAGCCGTATTCTGAAGAAGTATTTAACGAGAGAACATTTAATTCGTCAACTTCGGCTTCGGTGAGCCGACGAAAGTGGGAAAGTGAAATCGGCTGACCCATACTATGTCCATACAAACTAATAGCATCTAAATACATGATGTACGAAAGTAGTGTAAGATTACCGGTTCTAATTCAGAGGAGGAGAGGTTACTTAAGGTCATTGACTTTAAACTTGTGTGTACGAAGTGGTCGAATGCTTCACAATGAATTGAAACATATCTACATGTGTGAGTAATGTAAAATTAAATACGTCTGCAGTCGTCTGAAGTTTACGATTCTTAAATACGTTTACATGATAATGAAGAGGAAGTGGAGAAAAGTGTAAGGTATAGACATATGAAATAAAAGTGAAGTCGTTATAGTTAACGATTCTTTATTTTGATATAAATGAAGTATGTAAGTGATACAATCAAAATATTGAACAATAAGATTACATTAATAGTACTAACAACTTTTAGAAATAAGAAAGAGTCGGTGATATAGCCCTTAGCTATAACGTCTCTGTTTTCATCATCCTTAAGCTAAATCCATCGGCTTTCAATATATCTTCGAAACTGTCCATCTTTATCAATAAATGCTAGTTTTACAGAGTGAAGGTTCTGCACGTTCTCAACTGTAAAGACATTTGTTCCATTAACATTTCTTAAAATAATAGTATCACAATTTTTCTTCCATGTACAAGACACATCAATATCCTTATTAAAATTTTTACAAACATAGGCTTCATCTCCAATCGTATTATCAGGTCGGGAAATTTAGAGGGCATTGTTATACAAATATGTTAAAATCAGTAACGACGACACACTGATTATGATTGCTTTTTTTCCATAACAACTGAGACATTTAAAACGAGCAACGTGGTTTGTATAATAAGTTCCCCTCTACTGAAGCCTATGTAGTGGAAGGGGATTTTACATAAGTTACGGGAACGAGTGAAGGAGCGGTAGATGCATAACAGAGTTGAGTGTGTTTAAGTCAGAATAACATGGAAACCGTTATCGAAAAGTTTAATGATGTGCGGGTGGGTTATGAAAAGAAAGAAATACGTGCTCTGAAATCACTGGAAGTGAATCAAACGTATCCCGTGCAACGCTTCAAAAAGGTGAATACAAAATGGGGACCTCGTCTATTAGCTGATTTATACAGCTTTATCATATTTCTTCCGTGCAGACACGCAGAAGCTTTTACGGATGCAGAAATCGAGGACATAAACGAAAAAATTATGAATAAAGTGGGTCATCCATCAATTCGCCTTAAAGGATTTGTTGGAAAAGCGGCTGATTTAGAAATACATATGTTAAATGGATAACATTGTATAAGAATATAAAAAAAATAGAAATGTAATTTATATTATGAACGTATTTATTTGTTTAAAGGAAAAAAATACAGTCAATTTATGAGTGTAAAGACAACCAATATTTTAATAAAAGAACACTTTTATAAGCACAATTCTGTTGAACAGCGGTTATAAATAAATGATAAGAACACACATTAACTTTAAAATGAGTTGGGAGTTTGGAGAGAGCTGGACATCCGATATCTGCAATGTTAACAAAGTTAACAGTAGGAAAGGAACTGTTGGCTCCATCAATATGGAGTGAATACTATCATAAAGTGTAGAGTACGGAAGATCGCCGTTATCCCAATATAACCCATGAAAATTTCTTGTTAACCAACGATTTTGACTTCTGTAACGAACGGGGAGAGCGTCCCATGGAAATGGTGGTTCAAATGTGAAATGATAAACCAGTTCTTCTTTTAGAGCAACAACAGCTACTTTTTTAAAAAAAAATCGATTCTCACTACACTGAAAACCTTGTACGTCCAATAAGAAAGTCATCGTGCTCACTGTTCAGTACCGGTAAGAAAACTAAATTGTGGAAGTGATCGTTGTGTTTTATACTTCTTGAACTAAGTTTGTGGACGGATTGTAACGTATCACACGATCATGTATTATTAAACAGAAAGCTGCTGTTTTGTCTGGTATATTTTCTTTAGTTTGAAACTCTAGACGGATATCTATACTACCAGATTTAACAGTTTCATTCTGATAAGAACAGTCTACTATTACAAGAGGAGCAATGACTAGAAATTGTTTAGGATCGAATAAGGGTTTACTTACGTTACCATAATACGATTGTTGAAAGTTGGCATACATTTCATATAAAACGGCAAATCTAGAAGTATCAAAATCTAAATTCAAATTATAATACGGGTACATAGTAGATCCTAAGTGAACTTTAAAATTAGTTAGTTTGCAGTGATCGAAGGCACTCATATTTTTTGCAAGATTATTACTTTTATCTGTTTGAAATCCGAAAATAATGAAGCGAGGCTTTTCCAATTGTGACGTTATTTTCACATTCCAGTCGTGAGAATACGATTTGGGAAGTAGCGGATATTCATGTAGTTCCCAAATCCGAAATGAAAGTTCCATATTTAAATTTCGATCAACATAACGCAACAATTTCAAACGTTCAGCATCTGCTACAGATACATGAGGAATTTTCCAAGAAATCTGATCCAAATGTACAAGTACATCTTCAAGTGGCGTTGCTGAGCAATATAAAGCATTATTGTCAGTGCTGCTGCGAACTAGAATTAATTCTTGTCGAACGTTTAATATTATTTTTCGGAAGTCTTCTGCAAATCCAAAAATCATACGTAGTGGAATACAAACGTTGAAGTAACCGTTGGAATCTACTAGTTTTACAGAATTAAGCTTAATTCTTTGTAGATCGCTTAAAGCAGGAGGCAACCATCCACTGTTGCTGAGACGTTTACTTTCATTCTCGTTGTAAGATGCGTAACCCTTCATTGTTGTAACCATGCCAGGATTACGGACTCGATCAATAACTTTTCCGCCTAATTCATAACGAATTTCATCAAACAGGTGTAAAATTCCATTGTGGATAAAAGAAGTGTTCGCAGTTGCCTTTCCATCCTTTTTAAGAAGTAAACGACCTTGTATGTATAGGAAACTACTAGATGGCAAAGTGTAAGCATCTTCATTATCTATTGGAACACGTATCGTATCATTATTTCGCATAAGGTTGATGAGTATGTTTATCAGCGTTAACTATAGCGTTATCGAAGACTGCTTTTTCGGTAACATTTAGTATTTCTGCTATCATTTTAGCGTTTCCTCTTTTTCAATCGCAACCCCAAAGATTTAAGGAACTGTTTATTGAGCGGTGTTAATCGCTTAATGGTTGTAGGCGAAATAAGCATCCGGGATTGTGGTAGTAGTTTTATAGGTACTATTCTTCTTTGAATATCGTTGGGGACAGCTATATTGCACCACCATGTTACGCTTTTCGTAAGTGCAGTCTTATTGTGACACGCTCTCCACGAAAATTAACTAGATTACCGTCTTGATCAACTATTTTAAGGGAAATGTAGTCGATGACACGAGTGTTGATTGATAAATAAATAAGATTCATAGGATTCTCAACAATTTTAAATCCGGGGGGTACATTGGGAAAGAATTGATGTAGTATATGTCCATCTAGTCCTTTAGCACCATCACTGGTATGTATGTAGGAGTTAGTTACGAGGTAACACATCACTGAAATCGTGTTTACTTTGAAAATGTCAGCTACATGATCAGACACCTCTTTAAGTGATGGTAGAAGCTTATTTTCAAAACCCAATATCTTTGCGGGAGAATCTGTAGGAGCGAAGTTGACTTTTTTGGTGCTTTTTATATGGCTTTTTAAGGTAGTATTGTCTCCAAACAATTCAATAGCATCATCAGTATCTCGCAATTTCTCGCGAAGATAATGATTAATATCATCGATTTCATAGGATCCTTCCGGAAGAACAACGACTGGTGGTGTAGAACCTTCAAAGTAGAATTTGTTGTTAGTTTCATCGATATTCGGAATACTGTTATATGCTTCAAAATTTAACATAGCAATTATATTCATCATTATCGCTTAAAAAAATTGGTGGACTTATTATCATTTGCAGCCCCGACTTTGTATTAGTCAAGGTAAATGTGAAAGACATGTTTTCGGTTTGACGTTCTGTCTACTACAACGAAGTTAGTTTGATGGTTTGTTTTTAAGAAAAGGTTTCCGTAGTCTCATTAAGGAATTGGACAACTAAATGGCCGCAGTAAAGTCTGAGGGGTTCTGAACACGATTGTAGTTATAAGTGATAGCACAAGGTCCGGAAGATTGTAGATATTGAACCAATACTTTAGGTGGACGGAGATCTCCAAAACTGCCAAAGTACATAGCTTTGTTATTTCATTTTACATACGCTGTCCAGTGTGTACCAGTTCCTGTGTCTAAATCAAAATAAACAATTCATTCACACCTTTTAACTTTTCTGGGTAATTCGTTACGCATAAAGATTCCCCGAAAATGTGGAATTTGTAAATAGTTAATGTAATTGACTAAATCCAAATCTGTCAAAGGACGATTAGGTAACTACGAAAAATTTTACGTTTTTTTTTTTTTGTTGATAAGTTCTAAGGTATAAACCGAAACCTTTACGGAAAGGTTGTACTGAAATATTTTTTCCAAGAGCAATAGCTTCCATTGAAGCGTTATGACGTTTATCTTCTTCTAGCTGTTGTGCTGTTTTCGCATTGCGTACAGCTTTAGCTAGCCCAGCAGCACCGCCAGAGAGAGCTTCAAGTGCTGATAGTCCAGCGAAAATCGGAATTAACGGTAGAAAACCACCTGTCTTTGGAAAAGGAATGATTCTGGGAGATTTAGATCGCTTTCCAAATTTACGAATTGTATCTACTGCTATTTTAGCAGCATGTATCAGCTGGAGAGGTTTCGTTTTCTTAAGAGCAATTTTCGCAGTTGTCACTACCTTACGAAACGGTGGAGCTCCTCCTTTTCTTGTTCGTCTTCTCTTCTTTATTTTTCGCAACGGAATTGAACCACCAACTTTACGACGTCGCTTTTTGTGCCCCATTCCAATTTTCTCTTTACCCTTCATAGCTGAAGCAATTGTAAGAGCTGCCAGCGTTCATCAATAGACGCGTCCGACGACTTTAGTCTTTGTAATGATTGTTGCGCCAAAACCTTATCAGCAATTCGACGATGGGAAATGTCTGGAAAAGTTTTGTAAGCAATATCGTGTAATTTACAAGATTCGTCAAGGGGATTTATATCGATATCACCTCGAACTAATCGTTTGTTTCCTGTCCCTGGACCGCAAAAGTTATACCCTGGGAGGTGTAATTCAATAGGTAATTTATCTATAAACCTATTCAGAAAACCTCGTGTCATGGCACATGTGTAGTGTTAGCTCTTTCACTATACTGAACGAACTGACTACATAAACACTGTTAACTCTAAATTTATATATTTCCGAGAGCACATGCGCAAACCGTTTAATCATCAATAAACATGCGGATAGTACAACATCCATCTGTTCTACCCATAACCAATCGTGACTTCGACATTGCCAGGAAAATAAATCGACAGGGTCGATTACTACCATCCATAATAAGAGCCATTGTCGCCGGACCTTCAAATTGTGGAAAAACAAATGTGATTATAGGACTTTTGGAGCAACCGAACGGTTTACGGTTCGCAAACGTATACGTTTATTCCAAGTCATTGTATCAACCAAAATATAAGTATTTAGCTCGTCTTGATAAAGTTCTATACGAATGGAACACAAATAAAATTTTTATTGGTGATTCTGAACTGGATTTTGACGGACCAAACGTTGTAATCGATGGAAAATTTAAATACATAGGTACTGTGGGATTATACGAGCTACTCTTCAAATTACGTTCTGAATATCCGACATCGATTAAAGAAAGGAAAGACTACGCCGATATACTAAAACGTACGGGAGCAGTTTACAAGTTAAGACAGCAAACATTGAAATTTTCTAAAGGTGGAGGATTGTCGTTGTTGACATACAACGAAAAACCGATCGAATACAACTATTTTGATGACGTTAAAGAGTTGTGTGATCGTTTAAGGTTATTGGTTGCTTCTCAACAAGCAGGCAACACAAATCATGAAAAAAAAACGAAATTCTATCAATTTTAGAAGAGTTGCGTGAGTGCAATATAATCGTATAAACAAATTATTAAGCTTATTAGTTAGACAATGACGGTTGATAAGTTCGGACGTTCGTTAGAAACAAAACGATTGTTTTCGCAAGCATTCAGCAATGTTCATGATTTCAATCATAACCGCTTAACAAGAATCGGTGATCCTCAGCAGGAGCATGATGCTGTGAATGTGAGATATTTGGAGAAGAAGGTGCAACGTCTGTTTTCGCAAGATGATGTAACCGATATTAGACAAGCATTCGATAAAGTGTTGTATTTCGTTGATGTGGCTAATAAGCGTATTACACATTTGAACGAGCCTACCGCTGGGTTTCATGCAGCTACTAAAATGTATGTAGATGAGAAAGATCGGTTAACAAAAGAGCATATCAGAATCGAGTGTGAAAAGGTAAAGGATCGTGCTGTCAGTGAAGGTGTCAGAAGGATGAAGAATTTACGAGAAGAATTGAAAACAGCTGTCTCCAAAAGTGGTGAAACGATGATGAAAACTTTTAGTGATAATATAGAGTTAGCGATTAAAAATTTGGAAAAAGAACTTGAAAAATATAATACTGACAGGGATAAAGAAATAACAAACAAGGTGAACGATATAATAGAAAAGAATGCTGTCGGAATAATGGACGTCCTTGCAACAAAAGTAAAACTAGATCGTAAAGATGTAGAAGCGTTTGTTAGGAAAGGGGATGAAGAAGTATCGAAGAAATTGAAGACGGAGATTGTGCAAGATATGAAAAATGATATAGACGCCAGTTTTGAATTAATTAAAATCGCGATTCAGGATGAGTGTAAAAAAGTTAAGGAATTCGCCGAGAAAGAAATTCAAGGAACCAATAAAAAGAAAGATGATCTGAAAAAGGAATTAGTGGTAATGGTGGAATAACTAAAAAAGGAAGCAAAGGGTATGAAATAAGGCGATATACTCTACAACAACAAAGAGGAATAGGTAGTGCAAAATCGAGCAGTTCTAAACCAACAACAGCTCCGTCCATGTAGTTCTTCATTATAAGGAAAATGTTAAACGTGAAAGAAGAACTAGTGAAGGAACCGCATAAACCTGGGAAAATTAATTTTACACGTCGTAAAGTGATAGTGAAAGGATTAGATAATCTTCATCAAGCCGATTTAGTGTAAAAGATTCCGTATGCAAGAGAAAATAGAGGTGTCAGATACATTTTGATGGTAATAGACGTTTTTTCAAAATTTGTGTGGGCTCAAGCATTAAAACGCAAAACAGGTGAATATGTTGGAAGGGCTTTACAGTTAATTTTCAAAAGAAGTAAACGTATTCCTAAGAATTTGCAAACTGACTTGGGAAAAGAATTTTACAACGAACAAGTGAAACAAGTTATGGAAAAATATAAAATTAACCATTACTCAACGTATAGCACCAAGAAAGCGTCAGTTGTGGAGCCGGTAAATCGAACACTAAAATCAAAAATGTGGCAACGCTTTAGTTTGGAAGGATCCTACAAATGGTTGAAGTTATTATCAGATATAGTACAGGAATATAACAATTCGGTTCACAGAACTATCGGAATGAGACCAAGCAAAGTTAATAAACGAAACGAAGAAACACTTTTGGAAAGTATTTACAACAATCCAAAGAAGGTGGATTTACGAGAAATTAAGTTTAAAGTTGGAGACCGGGTACGAATAAGCAAACATCGTGAATTGTTTAGTAAAGGTTATACCCCGAATTGGTCTAACGAATTATTTACGATTAGCTACATAAAATTGTCACATCCAATTATGTATTACTTAAAGGATGATAAAGGGGAAGACATAAAAGGAGGATTTTATGGTATGGAACTACAGAAAGCGAAATATCCAGATGTTTATTTGGTGGAACGTGTACTAAGACGAAAAGGTGACATGGTTTACGTCAAATGGTTGGGGCTTAACCAATCTCATAACAGCTGTATTCAGAAGACGAACGTTTTGTAATGTATCCCCAGTTTTTTTTTTCTGATAATAAAGTCTGCAATGTTAATAATGATTTTCTTTACCCCTTCCCCAAAGTATGATTATAAATAAGATTAAACGTGACGAGTTTAATCAGTTGTAATCGTTAGTTGCTGCTTTGAACGTTTAAGACGTAGTAATGGTTGAAAGTTACGTAATTGAAGTTAAATTATTCAAAGAGGGTTTACTATCTTTAAAAAAGATATTTGGTAGCGTCAGAGTTGGATAGCGTGACAGAAGAATTCGAATTAAAAGGTGAATACGATAAAATCGTAATAGGAGGCTACTTAGTGGTCGATGAGAGCGACTCTGTCGATTTTGAAGTATAATCTTTATAAAAATGGATTCATTATCGTACGAGTTGTATCAAGCAGAAAAGCAAGTCCTCATTCTCAACCTTCGAAGAGCAATACTATCAAACAATTTAGATAGAGTTAAAGTTGTGTTGTCGAAGTTGGGAGTTGCAGTACCAAAGGAATCATTCAAATGGTTAACTGTAAAGGTGAGACGAATTGGTGGATGAATTTTTAAAAGGTTGCTGTGAAACAGTGGAAATAACCGTTGATGATGTTGAAATGATTTTAAATAAAACAAAGTATAATTTCATGCGACACGACGTATATTTCTTAAAGGAAATGTTAACAAACGGATCAGTTCTAATGCGGGATAAGAAGTTCTCCGTAATAAATGTCAAGAAAAAGTATGTGACATTGTTAAAGTGTGTGGATGACTTAATACTGGATGTAGCATACTACGCACAACCGAAAAAGTGTATTAAACTGATCAACTTGTTTCGGCTTCCGTATACATTAATCCAAATATCAACGGTCGTCATCAAACAGTGCTGCAATGGATAGAAGAAAATATTTTAAGAGAAGGAACGGAAAAAGTTGCAGGCTGGCAGAGCGGTCCTGACTCAGGCAAATGGCCATCAAGTAATATCGAAGATTGTAAGAAAATTGATTCATTGTTAATGTTATTGAAACAATAAATTGTAACAGTAGAAATCGTACACATGTTATTTGTGAAGTTGAGGAATATATTTCGCAGAATAAAAATAGTAAACAAACAAGTTGTGTAGTAACGTTTTATTATTATTTATACAATACAGCCAATATTAATGATAAAATATTTACATTGAGTGACATTTCAGCGTAAGCTATACTTAAACAGAACTCCAGGTAGGTATTACAGTAGGTTTTCATAAATATTATCAATGGCTTCCTGTGGAAGTGACGAAGCTTCGAAAAGTCTTTTAATAAAGTATTCTCCAACCGTTAAGTCGTCGGTATACGGTTGATGAAAATTTTGTATAAATCGATCAACGGCACCGTCGAACTTTGAAAGGGAACTGTTTGAGTTTTTTATATTGTAATGTCCCCAAGGAAGAGTATTCGTTGTTTTCGGAATTAAGAAACGTTTATCATCTTTGGGAGAGAGGGCTACTTTCATATGGGTAAACATAGTATGCAGATCGAAAACGAAAACATTCATACATTTAAGAATGGTGGCGTCATTTCTAATGACGCGTAGGTAATCATCGATTTGAAGATGTAATTTAATGACATTTTTCTTGACACCTTTTGCTTTTTTAACAATTTGATCAACAGTTTCAACGCAGTAAGCTATTGCTCCGGTTCCGTAGAATGCTTTAATGGGATTATTAGGGAATTCGTCTTTAAATTTGCCAATAACAGAAGAGGTAATAGGGATATTGAAACTATTATCATGGGGATAATTGGAAGTGTCGAAGTGATGAATATTTTCAATCATATCTCTGTAGAAATTTTCCGTGAAAACTTTAAGAATGAAGAAATCAGTATCCGTATACATCAAAGAAATATTTTCTTGATATTTTTGCTTAAGAAAGCCGTAGTAGAAGTCATACATAACAACTTTTGATAAATCCAAAATAGTGAAACCTACATAGAGCGGTTTATCGTAAACAATGTGTAATTTATTCATCTGAATAGCTACGAAATGGGGGGTGAAAATTTTTGAATTTCTAAAATTGTGTTTAGCTATTAAACTTTCAGCACCAAGGTACCGTCCAACGTTTTGCCAATGAGTAACTAACTTGACGTCAACTCGTTTATCAACGTTCTCCATCGTTTTTCCGAAAGTACTGTTGTTCATCAATTTAAAGAAAGATTTCCCAAACTTATTATTACACATATTGCGTTTTCTAGTATTCAAATCAATGAAAGGTTTCAACCATTGTGACTGTTTAAAGTGAATAGCTCTATGCACCTTAAGTAATTTTAATCCGCTCTGGAGAGCTTGTTTAAGCGTTAGGTAATGAACAATATACTTTGTCTTAGTCATAAGGTTCGGAATCAATTTTTTGACTCTACCATTAGCATTACCAGAAGAAATAATATTTTCAACTAAAAAGGGAAGATCAGCATGTAAATTGTGTAGGGTTTGGGGATATTGAACGTCAACTTCAAGTACATAACCGTATTCAGAAGAAGCATGTAATCGAGAACATTTAATTCATCAATTTCAGCATCGGTGAGCTATATAAAATTTTTGAGGTACTTTTCGACCATCTACACACAAAAAACAATCAAGTAAAACTTATCGAAACTACTAACAATCCGCCTACTTACAACCAAGAAAAAGCTTTAGACGAAATCTCTAAATATCATGACGCTAACCATAATGGCATTGATGAAACCTACTACCATTTAAAAACACAATTTTATTATCCAAACTTAAAGAAACTAATAAGCCATTACATTAACAAATGTGATGTCCGCCTTCAAGCTTAATATGATCGTAATCCATATAAACCTCCTTATAAAGGACCAATTGTATCCTCTCGTCCTTTCGAGATAGTAATGTTAGATACATTTACATTAGCTAATCATAAATTCCTCACCTTTTTTGATCATTTTTCAAAATATGCTCCAGCCTATTACCTACAAGACACCAATATAACAACTTATATAAACAAAATTCGACACTTTATCAATCACCATAACCTACCCGGAAAAATTATTGTTGACCAAGGCACAGAATTTAACAATGTACATTTAAGAGATTTTTGCCGACTTTACCACATATATTTGCATGTTATTAGTATAAGTAACCCTACGGGAATAACTCCTCTCGAACGTATTCATAGCACTATCAAAGAAAAGGTAGCCGCCCTCAAAATCGCTAACCCTGAAGAAACGATACCAAATTTAGTGCTACAAGTAATCTTTATGTATAATAACTCAGTACAATCAACAACTAAATTAAAACCTTTCGAAATAATTTACGGCCCGTATAAACAAATTACAGAAAAAGAAATACCCGAATTTAATGAACCATCAGAATATATTACTAGGCGCATTGAAGAACTTCGATTTTATTATACCCAAATTGCACAAAAATCTCAAAACAAAAATCAAAAGGACTTAGACAGACTTAACGAGCACAATAACGATCCTTTACCCGATGAACTTCCTAACATCCTTTATGTTAGAAATGAACAGCGCACTAATAAAACAAAACCACCATTCAACCGTGTAACTTTATTAGAAAATAAAGACACACATATAGAAGGAATGTCCCCTAATCAAAATACTCCTAAGAAATATTCCAAGTTTAATAACTAAATTTATTTTAATCGCTCAGGGTTTATTAAATCAAATACAAGCCATAGAACGTTCCTTAACATTTGCGAAAGAGGAAATCGTAAATTATGAATTAATTTCAAACACTCAAATACTATAAATGATGCAACATCTTTCTGAAATATACTCTAAACCACAATTACTGCCGCATTCCGAAAACAATCCTATTGTATATTTAAATTTCAACAAGCAAACAATGATATCAACAGATGATTTGATTATTGGAATAATTCAGTTTCCCATATCAATGTCAGTTAAATTTAAATTATTTCAATGATATCCTATTTTGAGTCCAGACGATTCTATTCTCCTTATTCCTTCCAAACTTAATGCTCGCTATGAAACAATTTCTAAATGGTATGAACATTGTACTCCAATAGAAAACTGTAGTTATTTTTGTAAAAATGAGATAAAAACCAAAATTATACACGCTTTTGAAAGTCCTAGTTTTCAAGTTAAACAATGCCACGAAGTTTATCAACTACAGAATGGAAGTCTTCTCGTTACTACAAACCAAGAGTGGATCATTGACTCCCAAAAACATGGGAAAGGCAGCTTCATCATCGACTATGAAGACAAAACCGTCATCGATCAAGACCTATTCAAGAAAAATCCCGATGTTATAACTAATACCAAAACAAAAGAATATCATATTGAGGTGCCGCAACCGCAAAAGAAAATACATCTTCTTGAAAAATTCCCAAATAAAGCGGAAGATATTAATAAATTACTAGAGGAAATTGAGAAGACGCCAATTCACCTGAAACCAATCACCTTCTACGGACATCTCTCTATTTCTGCTATTCCTATTATAATTACAATGGCCTTAATGCCCTTACTATATTGTAGAAAGCGCATTATAAAAACATATCAAGTCCGGAAGACTAACAAGAAAGAAAAAGCAGCAGAAGAAAAAGGAGCGGAGCACCCCGAAATTAAAATGGTCCCAGCCGATCAAATATATCCCAAGATTGTTTAAACTTGATGAGGACATCAAACTTAACGGAGGAGGTGTTATAACGATGGTATATTGACCCTGTATAGCACACTTCTACGCACCGCACGAGGCTTCTCTAATGTCAAAGCTGATACAACAGTTTTAATTGTAAAATACTTATGTAATGATTTTTTTTAGTAAAATGTACAACGATTGTATTTTGTCAGAATTAAGTTATCCATTGTAGTGATAAGTCATATTGTGTATTTCTGTTCAAATAAATTGTTTTTTTTTTTAACATGGTTATTTCGGCATCGACATAACTTAGATGATGAATTATGTGAATGTAATTTTCAAATTGCTTTTACAAATTTCCTATCCCTGACCGACTAATGGGATTACCTGACTAATTGTAACCTGTTACTGATCTATAGGATTCACGCATTTCATTTAGAGAATTGTCTACACTTATCAGAAATATTATTTTTATCTACTATTTTATCGGCTGATAGATCATAGAAGCAACATAGAATGTTTGCGCATGCATATCGTAGAAGCGGATATATTTAATTGTTTTTTCCTAATGTCTAAGCCTGACCAAATAATAATTATAGCTGACTAATTAAAAGCATCTAAAACTCAATCGATTTCTATTACAATTTTACTTTAGATGGGGTGCTAGAAGTGTCGAATAATCTTACAAAGAATTCGAACTGTTTTTATTAATTTCCTATTGCTGACCAATTAACGGGACCACCTGACTAATTGTGACCTATAAGTGAAGAAGTGAAGATCTATACCTATATTTTTTTTTTCGAAATTCGTTGAATGGGGTGCTAACGACCTGGAGGTGGTTGTTTGCCGTACTCGGCTGCCGGATCCGTACCCAGCACGGGTCAGGCGGTATGTCTACAAACACACTAACTGCTTGAATGCATGAACAGACATGGGCAACTTGAATGAAATTTATATACAAATTACTAAAAGCAAATGAAATAATTTCATCGCATTTTTAAATCAAGTCATGATATGATAAATGAATTTGACGGTCGAAACGACGCATCCTTTTAAAGTAATTTTTAATTATTGTTGGTTATTGGCGATATTAGCGATTCGCGTCTGGTGGTTTTGGTACAATGTTAACCAACAATACTATGTTCCCTTTTATTTGGTATGCGTTTTTACACCACACCCGTTAGCAATTGCTTGGGTTGACAGATGGCGTTCACTAGCTATCTGTCGTGGTCTATTAATCTACTACATATTACAATTAGCTAACTAATATGTTAAACTATGTTAAACATTTTTTACAGTTTCATTTTTATTTTTGTTAAATACGTACTTAAATATTTTCACTATTGAGAATATCTCCTTCCTGGAAATTTCTAAGTTCAATGATTGTAATAGTCAATTATTAACAATAGACAAAGTAGAAATGGCCACATTTTTCGCTGCTTTTTCCAAAAAAAATTCGGTAACGATCACAATATCAATAGAGATGAACATAAATGCAGACAAAGTTTGCATTTGAAGGTATAATTAGCGGAACATGTTTTTAGCTTGTTTACAAAGACATCCTAAGTGCAAATTATTATGCAATTTTCGTTATCCGTTTTTGTTACATCGCGTGTGCTTTTATTTGTGCTCAATGCACAACAATTGACAATTAAATTTGGAATATCCCCAGCTCCCGACTTTAATTATTTTGTAAATGCATATTCTAAATATGAACTTAAAAGTAGTATAAGTTCAGTTTGGACTCACCATTGCCCTATTATCGATTTGCGCTAGATGATTGTGGCGTCTAGCGATGACGCAGGATATTCGTAGATAAACGTAAAGCATCACAACCATCGGTATGAAGAATGAACCCATGGCGGAAAATATAACATAGCCTGTGTTCCTGTTATATCTACATGTTTGGTCCTTATGCCTACCTATCTCGTACCTGAAAAAGCAAAAGAATTAAGTCTATTTATTTTTTAGTTAAAGAATGTGAAACAACGCAAATCTATGTATTTTTCATCTAGAACCTTTTAAAATGACAATGTAGGCACTGTATTATTTGCATACATTTCATAAATGCTTTGGCGAATAATTTCTGTGTTTGAGGAATCTTTTCGTTTTTTTCGTCCAGGTATTTATACACTATTTTTAATAATTCCGTAAACTGTTGTTCGGGCACTAGTTAAAATCGAAGTTTTTCTTATTAAATGGCCTTTTATCTGTCTCTAAGCCCATTATAAACATTAAAAACAATCCGTTTCGCATCCTCGGTTAAGTGTATTGTTTTACGTAGTGTAACATTGTCTTCCTCTTCAAATTCACTATCGCTGTTGTAAATATTATCATCAGATAAATAATCATCTTCATGGTTTGGTCTAGGCGTACTTTCCCAAGGTCTGTACATTTTATAACACCGACACGAAATTCAAATTTAAAACACGTTCTAAAATTTCAAACTTCAAATAAATGTAAAATAAGGAACACCGAATTTATATCCTAAATTATCATTTTTGATAAACCAATCAGAAAAGTGCAATTTGAAAGAACGAAATATTTGCGAAATACTAATAATAATGAGTTTTTAATGTGTTTGGTAGGTATAATGATATCCATATTATTATGAACAATACATTAAATGAAATTTAATTCTGTATTCATATGAGTAATATTTTTGTAATTATTACTAAATTATTGTTGAATTTGAAAATCAATCATCAATTTGGAAATATTAAGTCTTTATTATGCACCATAAATATGGCCCTTATTGACTATAAATTACCCCAAGCTGTGGAAGGTAATTTAAACGATTTGATTTTTATTTATGGTTTTTCCCATCAGTTCATTATTTGTCTTTATACTATACCAACAACGACTAACATTAATTGATTTTATAGTTGTGTACTGATTGACTCACTAGGTGACTAGCAGTCGAGTTATTTACCAACGAGTTCGCATCTGTAATATGCTGTTCTTTTGGTATTCAGGATGCCTTATCAATACTATTATTACTTTTTTTATTGATTACTAAGAAAAACTAACGCAACAACTAGAAATTTTCAAATTTTACGAAAATGGAAAGAAAAAACAGGTTTTGAAACTTCAGCAGCATTTCGCCTTTTAAGGGCGCCGGCAGGTTTAAACAATTGTATCAACTAATAAACGAAAATTTTAATTTAGACTGTTCAAAATAAATACCGTTGAGAAGAAATTTTTAGGGACAACCAAGTTTTCTAAATCGTTTTCTATAATTAAGTTTCAGATGTTCGTCCGAATAGCGGTAACCTCCATACGGGTCGAAACTTTGGGCATATCTTGCCCTTTATAGGACATGAAAAACCACCAAAATAAGTTTGGCGGAAATTCACCACTAATTGTTTTTAGGGGTTTCAAGGATCAAACTTCCGTATCATGATCTCTACGAAAAATAGGTTTTTCTATTGGGAAATTGCTCGGAAATGGCTTATTGATTAAAAATTTGAAACAAAAAATTGGGAGAAAGGCCTTTCGGCACCTCTTTTTATTAGTAAATGTCAATTTTCAATGCAATTAAATGTATGTCCGAATAACAGTATTTTGATAGCAGTCAGCAACAAATAATCGTCACTATTTGACAGTGGCAGGCAATGTTCGGTTATTTAAACTTTGTTCGGTGCAACTTTTGTGAAACATATTGAATACAGATAATGAAGAAATAAAACACTGGAACACTTTTAGAAAATTTAAATTTCATCTCACCATATAGTGTTAAGAATGCTTTAGACCTTGTTAACAAAATAAAAAATTGTAATTTGCCTGATAAATGTATCCTAGTTTCATTCGATGTTTCTAGTCTTTTTACATCAATACCTATTAAAAAACTTTTAACCATCATTGAACAGAAAATATCAATAAGCAATCTCAGCTATGTAGAAAGAAACGATTTATTTAGTCTAACCAACTTGTGTACCGAACAAAATTATTTCGAATTCCTGAATACCTGCTATAAACAGACAGATGGACTCCCCATGGTGTCACTCTTATTACCTATCCTCGCAGAAATTTACATGGCAAATTTTGAAGAATGTCTATTCAAACTGGAAAATCCGACAGTTAAAAATGTATTCAAATGGTTCAGATATGTAGACGATGTCATCTGTTTCTGGAATGGTACCAATCGACAACTAGACAGATTTTTCAATATTTTAAATTCACTAGATAGTAACATTCAATTCACGATAGAAAAAAAAAACAAATGATAGTATCAATTTCCTAGACATAACGCTCACTAAATCCAATCGTAATTGCACTTTTAATATTTTTAGAAAACCGACTATCACAGATGTTATTCCTGCTAACTCACACCACCCGTCCCAAAAAAAACATGCAGTTTCTAACTAGACTCAATTTGGCAAACAGTTACCATTACCTGAAAAACGTATAACGTGTCGAAACATACGTACGTACCTCTATTCTGTAATATTTCTCGGGTAATTATATTTCTACTAGTTACTTATATAAGAAATGGATAACTACAATAATGAATGTCATAATTTATTGTACAGTTATTGATGTTATTATGCGGTAGCCTGGCCATGATCGAAATTGGCGGTCGATGAGTTGCTTAAAATAAGTAATACTGGTTTTTGGCAAAAATAGCCAATAGTTTTATTGAAACAACCGAATACGAAATATATTTTATTAAATACGTTTATTCCGGTAACACTTAATAAACTTGTTAACACTAGTAAAACGAATATAACTAAAAACTTAACTCTACTGATTATGAGGTTTATATGTCCCTCAGCTGGTCTAAAATTAGCCCTTTATGAAATTGTTTGGGAGATGTTACTCTCAGCTCGTCTACGTACCGACTTCTCTCCTTTTAATTTTAACTTTGGAAACAAGTTCCTAAGAGGGCAATTTCCGGTACTACCGATAATACCTAGAAATATGTACCTACGTATTTATTACAGTATAAATACAATAATAGCAACCCAACCAGAATATTGGAAATACCAGATGCAAAAATGTACCTACCCGAAGGGTACGAAGAACAATAATCCTAAACACTACTCGGATAATATTTACAATTAATTTCCAGTATTTGGGTTTTACTTACATACCTACACTTTATATCTACTTAAGATTAATATTGTCAAATATGCACAAAAATAAATGTTTACAAAATTTACGGCAAGTCCTTCGTGCCGTTACAATAGCTTTTATTAATCTTTCGCACATTGATTTGAATACTGGCTTATTTGTTATAAACAAATTACATTTAACATATTTCTCAGTAGAAATCTCGTTAGACAAGTTGTACTGTTGTTCGGGATTCCAAGGACAATTTCTTTATTTGTTATTAGATGCAGTTTACATTTTTATTAATGTTTTATATAAATCATTTTGTTTAATTTAAGTTAAAAAATTCTCCGTTTAGCATTTAAGATTGTAAATAGCTCTTTTAGTGTACCTATATATCTTCATTTCTGTCAACCTTTCTCAACCAAATTTTTAGAAAGTAGCAAACTTACCCCATACTGAATGGGCATTTCTTTTTGTATAAAAAAGAAAAAAGAAAGGACCAAGGGCATGTCGTAGGTACCTGCTTTGTAGCAGTCGAATTTGAAACAGTGTTACTTTAACACCACGACGCTACACTTCAAATACCAAAATTTCAAACAGAATTTTTTTCTTTTCATCTTTCACGTTTTTTCATAGGGTTAGTTTTTAATGCTGTAAGTGTACATACGGTGTAAATAAAATATTAATATAACGTACAAGTTATTATTGTCCAAAAGAGAAATAACAAGAGATTATTGTTATAATAATCTGGAATATTTGTTAAAAACAAAATATTCATCGATCATTTTTTGGTCCTTCGAGCCGGATTGTGTTGCGTTCAATACATCAGTTGGTGCATCAATCAAGTGCAATTATTTTAATCATCAAAACCAACGGGTGTTAGCGCTTGCATTATAGCGTGGACATATCCTGCAGTATCCAGCCAATCAATTGGTCGAGTACAGGAAGTCAAGGTAGGTGGACTACTACATTTCCATTTAACATATCCTTCCCATTCTGTGTACATTTCTACTAAATTATTTGTGTTTGCAATTCGCGAGCTAATAGATTACCACCATGTCTGATGTTGAAATTAAGACGTTGAATTATCAACGTGGACAGGTAAAGGCTCAACTAACACGTTTTTCAAATTATCTTGAATCCATTACTAATAAAACATTTGATGTGGCTGAATTAAAGTTACGTGCGACTAAAATTGAAGCTTTATTAAAGGATTTCGAAAATAATAATTTCCAAATTTTTGCGTTAGACCAATCTTTAAAACAAGAACTAAGCAAGGAGTATGAATTGTTTGAGAAATCATATTTTCAGCGGCTACTAAAGCTCAAAATTTCCAAGAAATATAATTTATGCACAAATTGCCTGAAGGGAAATCATTCCAAGGTAGCATGTGCTTCAGGCAATTGTCGGAAGTGTAATAAACGACATAACACTTTATTACATATTGATGATAATAAGGTAGAAGTAACAACCACCGAAAAGAAGTTAAATGAACCTAGCACATCTAATCAAAATAATATAATCAATCCGACAGTATGGAATTTTTCCTATCACCAAATCGGCAGCACAGTTTTATTATCTACTGCTGTTGTACAGGTTCTTGATAAAAATGAAAGCCTTTATCCTTGCAGAATACTATTAGATGTTGGATCCCAGGCTAACTTTATTACAGAAAAGTTTGCTAATATACTCGGTCTAAAAACTAAGAAAATATCAGTTCCCATAACTGGCACCAGTCAATCTGAATTACATGCGAATAAAGTAACAAACATCACCTTAAAATCCCAACACAATTCATTTAGCGCATTTATATCTTGTTTAGTATTGCCTAAAATAACAAAAACTCTTCCTCAAATTTCTATAAATCTCAAGGATTTAAAAGTTCCATCAAATATTACATTAACAGACCCTCAATTTAATGTCTCACGACCTATAGATATGCTACTAGGGGTGGACCTGTTCTATGACGTTTTATGTGCCGTACAAATCAAAATACGAGGTCAACCATATTTTCAAAAAACCCAATTCGGTTGGGTATTAGGAGGGACTTATAATACAAATTTACACAAGGGGCCAGTTCAGTGTAACACCGCTTTAACCGACGATTTGCAAAATGTTTGAGAAGATTTTGGGAATTTGAAGAGATAACATCCGCTAATAGTTGCAGATTAGAAGAAAAGAAGTGTGAAGAACATTTCCAAAATTATTCTTATTATCGAAACACTAACGGTCAATTTACGGTTAAATTACCTTTCAAGGACGATGCAAAAGAGTTAGGTACATCTCGTGAACTTGCGTTGAAAAGGTTTTATGCTCTAGACAATAAATTAAGTAAGATCATTTCTTTAAAGGATCAATACTCTGAATTCATGAATGATTATTTAAAGTCTGGTCACATGGAACTTGTTCCCACAAACGAATTAAATAAATTAAAAAACCACACCATGCTGTAATTAAGGATAGTAGTTTAACCACAAAACTTAGAGTTGTTTTTGACGGTTCGGCTAAAACCAGTACGAACGTCAGCTTAAACGAAAATCTGATGGTAGGTCCTACTCTACAACAAGAGCTGTTTGATATAATATTAAGGTTCCGTACACACATGTACGCATTTACAGCTGATATTAGTAAAATGTACCGGCAAATTTACATACACCCGGATGACAGGGATTTTCAAAGAATATGATGGCGTACAATAAAAATAGCGAAATTCAAACCTACCGATTAACAACAGTTACATACGGAACCGCTTCTGCACCATACTTGGCTGTAAAATGTTTGCAACAAGTAGCAATTGACAATAGAAAACAATTTCCAGGCGCATCCAATGTAATTTTACGGAACTTTTACATGGATGACTGCCTAACAGTTACCAACCTAATTATCGAAAAAGAGTAGGTACCAAAGACAATTACATGCGGGCCCTTAAACTACTTTAGCTGCAATTCGTCAAACATTTTGGATATTATCCGGTCACAATGCCGTTTACTGGATTATTAATAAATGCGTCAAATGCTTTCCCGCGAAACCAATTTCTGTACACCAACTTATGGGCAATTTACCTAAACATCGCGTAGAGGCATTTAGACGTTTTGTTCATTGCGGAATTGATTATGTGGGGCCTATATTGATCAAAGATAAACGTGGTCGTGGCAGCCGGCAAGTCAAAGCTTATATAGCTAATAAAACTAGTAAAGAAAACATGTCAGGAGTGTATAAACTAAATTGCCATTCTTGTAACTGCATTTATATTGGACAGACTGGACGTACTTTTAAAGAACGATTAGAAGAGCACAAAAAATCATATGAAAATAATAAACTAAATTCTAACTATGCTAAACATCTAATTGAAGAAAACCATACTTTTAATGATAATTTTGAAATACTTCACGTTGTAAATAAAAGCTTTAGATTATCATTACTAGAAACAATAGAAATTAATAAATGCAAAAATACAAATACACTTTTAAACGATCAAATTGATCTCAACAACTCACCGCTACTAAATCTTTTTACTCACCCCCTACCCTAATCCACTACTATATTAGACAAATGTTTACATAAGTTTACTGTATTATTATTACTTATGAAGAAGCCTAAGTTAGGCGAAACAATTGTAAAGTGTTAAATATACTGTAACGACTTTTCTAGTTTAACTTATTTATTTAACGGATATTTATTTACAACTATTTATTTAACACTTAAACACTAATAGAATACTTAAACACTTATAACAATTCAACAAATTATTTATATGACTAGGAAAATGCGTATTTATATCACTATATATCGTAGTTCGGTATTTATATTACGTGTTCGGAAGCTAACTGTGAACTGACTCTTACTGGCCACGTCAACAGGTATTTATACTGATTAGGAACAATCCAGAAGGTTCCAGAATGACGTACTAGACTTTACTGGAGTGCTTATTGTGTCTAATTTATGGCCTTGTTTATCGTCATCAAAGCGCCGACCGACGCCGGCATTCTTTGAGCTCCGCTTATCTGCTGTCGGATCCCGTCGCCGCTATCGCACACATATACGCTCGTTGCACTGCTCTCTCTAGCACACACATACGCTCGTTACATTGCCCGCTCTCGCACACATATACGCTCATTAGAATACCAATTTTGTGGAACTTTTGTGTTTTATTATTTTACTATTAAAATGAGTTTCCTTCAAGTCAACGTAGAAAGAATAGATCTTATATAGCATTGTTTATTTGTTTTTCTACAAAGGCCTGTCATATTGAATTAGTATGTGATCTGACCACAAAAGCATTTCTAAACGCTTTAAAACGTTTCATGGCAAGACGCGGCAAAGTGTCGCACATATACTCCGATAATGGAACTAATTTCGTAGAAAAGAGAAAATATAAAGAAATATTTAAGGTTGAATGAACTGACACCAGAGGAATTAAGCCTCCAACAGAAACAGGCATTTAATTAACTCTCAGCATTTGTACCTAAATTATTTGTGTTTCTGTTGTTATTAAATACCTATCCCTTCAGCTGAAGCTTGTTCTTATACCAGACCCTTTTCGCTTACAATCTGAATCATACGATATGAAAATGCGCCTAACCTTCCTGTATAAATACTGCGAAGAATATTATGTATTATGTTTAATAGAGTAAAAAACAATAGCAGACAATTATGACAGTTTATAAAAAATAAGATAGGTAATAATAAGAGTAAATCTTCTGGAATTGAAACTATTGAATGGAATAACAGTAAAACACAGAACAAGAGCGAAATAGCTAATGCCTATAATGAATTTTTTATAAATGTTGGCACCAACTTAACAAATAATTTAGTTATTCCAAATAACAATAACTTTCAGCTGCCTCATAGTAATAGTAAAAGCTTATTCTTACAACCTACAACTTCTATTGAAATACATAATATTGTAAGAAACATGAAGGAAAAAGCTGGTGGACCAGATGGCATAAGCACACGTATGCTCAAAGAACTTATAAAATATATAGCAGAAGTGTTAGAGTACATTTTTAATCTGTGTATTGAAAAAGCCGTCTGGCCTGACCAACTTAAAGTAGCTCAGGTTGTACCAATTCATAAGGCTGGCAGCAAAATGCTTCCAAATAACTATAGGCCAATATCCTTAATTTCCAATATTTCTAAAGTATTTGAAAAAATTATACACGTTAGATTGTCGAATTTCTTGCAAGAATGTAATATTATTTCTGAGAAACAATTTGGATTTATGAAAAATAGAAACACTAATGATGGGCTAGCTTTTGTTACTAGCTACTTATATGATAAAATAGAAAAGAATAAACCTGTAATTGCGACATACCTTGACTTGGCAAAAGGTTTCGATACGGTCAACCATAATAAACTATGCCTAAAATTAGAAAGATATGGAATAAGAGGTACCCCATTGAAATTACTTGAAAATTACTTAACAAATAGAAGTCAAGTAGTAAAAATAAATGAGTACTCAAGTAATAACATGACTATTAATATGGGAGTACCTCAGGGTACCATACTAGGACCTTTATTATTTACAATTTATATCAATGACCTCTTAAACTTGACAACTGAATATTGTATTGTATCTTACGCGGATGACACTGTGATACTAGGGTCGCAGGATACCTGGGACCTTACTGTTAAGACTATGAATGAGACTTTAAACATAGTCTATAATTGGGTAACAAGTAATAATTTAGTATTAAATATAGATAAAACTATGTTCATGGCATATGGAAGCTACAAAGACAGTGTACCAAAGTACTTAAATATAAATATATTAGGAACAAAGATCAAAAGAGTTAGCGTTGTGAAATATTTGGGAGTACAGATAGACTCTAATCTTAAATGGGTTGAACATATATGTATTATATGTTATAAAAAAGACAAGATATTTGATTTTTGTGCTTGCGAAACTATCAAAAGTTATGGAAAAGAAATATTTATTAGCAGTGTATTATGCGTACTTTCATAGCATAGCAAATTATGGAATTTTGACTTGGGGTGGAGCATATGATAATGTACTAAACTTAGTAGTGAATTTACAAAACAAATTATTTAAAATAATAAATTTAAATGAAATTACATTGAAATGTCTATTAGGGATAAAGCAATCATTCATATTGCAATCTTTACTATATCATTACAATAAATTAAAAGATAAATACCTCGAGTCTAATAGTAAAACGAGATCCAAAAGTATTGCTTACCGAAAACCAAAAAAACAATAAGTCTAAAAAATAATGAGTACATTGCTATTAAGTATTTCAATATGCTACCACAAGAACTAAAAATAATAGATGTAAACAAAAAAAGTGCTAAAAATAAATTAGAAAACTGGGTTAGAAATATTAGATTGGGTTTATAGAAACAGAAATAGAAATGGAATTGTAGAAAAGTTAGTTACTTGACAGATTATAATGAATTGTTAATATGTTTTGAATATATAACTTGTTAATTTTATACTAAAATTATATACTAAATCTTAATATGGTACACACATAAAATTGCAATATTAGTTAGTAGGTTTAGTTATAAGTAGTAATTTAGGTAATAATTTTAGGAACCAGACCGCGTACAGATAACTTTGTCATCTCTGCGGATTTATTGTTATACTATTGTACTTGTGATAATAATGTAACATGTAAATTTTTTCTGGTTTAAATAAATAAATAAATAATGTATCTACGTTTTTTTTTTAATTAGTACACGTTGTGGATGTGGCAACTTTCTTCCACCTCATTTAAGGTAAATTTTGTATATTTAGAAGGCATCCTGCATGATCAAAAGGATAATATAAATCACTGCAACGCGTTCTGAGTAAGTACCTACAATTTAGCATTCGGTCGGATTTATTTGAAAGATCCATATATATTTAAAGATATGCATGGTTAATTGTGATATATACAGGGTGTCCACTAAAGATGCAGCCAAAATTTAAGGGGTTATTCCTTGGACTATTTTAAGAATATTTTGTCCTTTGGTGATTTTGAAAAACCGCTTTGTTTCGATTATACAGGGCGAAAACTATTTTCGACAATAACAACATTTTATTCTGAAAGATTACAAGTAATTGTTTTTAATCTACAAAAATTGTTGGAAATAATTACCGCCAGCTTGTATACAAGAATCCATTCTTCTCCTCATTGATTGCCGGACTCGTTCAAACACACCTGGGTCGTTTCGTATTGTGTTACACCCAACAATTATCCGATTTCTCAAATCGTCGATATTTTCCACTGGAGTAGTGTAAACTAATGACTTTAGGTGTCCCCATAAGAAATAATCCAGAGGGTTTAAGTCCGGGGAACGAGCAGGCCATAAGTGAGGTCCACCTCGACCAATCCAGCAATCTCCGTATGTTGTTGTCAAAAAGTGACGAGCAACTATACTAAAATGCGCTGGTGCACCACATTTTATTTCTTGTTGCCAATGGTATATCTTCCAAAAACTCAGGGAACGTGTGTTCCAAAAAGTTGCGATACACTTCGCCGGTAAGTCATACTGGTAGAAATAGCGGTCCAATTAGCCAGTCACCCACAATTCCAACCCAAACGTTCAACGAGAACTGAAGGAACTGCGGATAGATAAAAGTCGTCCTTACTATTGCTACCGGTTCGACGTCCAGTTCTTCGCGCATCGCGTTACTGTCAAAGGACAATTACTATTCATAAAGCAACCACTAGACGGCGGATATGGAACTGCGCCACGTCGGTTGTGCTGATGCCGGGAAGGGAGGGTTCGATGCTGTCTTTGACGGTATGACCCGAGCGAAGAAAGTGATGAATGTAGAGATGCTATACAGTCTGACGTTACAAGCTTAGTGAAAACTGATACCTTTGATATCGTTAAGCAACACAATAATGAAAATGTCGTTGGTTGCCGTTATGTCTTTACAAATAAGTATAGTCACAATGGTACATAAAACTCAGAGAAAAGTTGATCAGCATGGCAGTGATGCCGACAAATAACGAGCCATGTTTGTTTTTCAATACTAATGATTATGATTTGGTTTTTATATTAATATACACTGATGACATTGTACATCAAGAAATATGAAGAATATTATCAAGATAAAAGATGAACTTTTAAAAGATTTCGAAGTTAAAGACCTTGGTGAATCGAAATATTGTCTGGAATTAGAAATTAATCAGTATGATGGGCTTATTGAACTAACCCAGACTGGTTACATATTAGGTATGCTTTAACAATTCAAAATGAGTTAAGGCAACCCAGTGGTGACATCTGCAGAGGTGGGTGCACGATTTGATACGAAAAATAACCATAAATTGGGTGACGAGTATCCATATAGAGAATTAATTGAAACTGCCTTGTATGTATCGGTATCGATCAGACAGGATATTGCTAATCTGTGTCAAGACTAGCGCAATTTGTGGATAAACTAAATGAAAGTCATTAATGGGCGACGAAAAGGGCCTTACCTTGCCAGAACAAAGAAATTAGGATTTGTCTACCGTAAAACCGATGAACCATAGATTGGGTACACAGACGCAAATTGGGGCAGTTGAACGATCGATCGGCGGTCGTATGCAGAGTATTTGTTTAGTTCTAAGTGGAGCAGCAGTGACTTGTAAAGTAGTAGTTGTAGGAGGCCGAGTCCGTAAGTCCGGCCGAAGATGCGAAAGAAGCATTATACTCGTATTTGTGAAGTCTTGTAACTGAACTAGTCCTAGAAGATTGAACGAAGGTGACGAATGCAACAAATTGACATCAAGCATCATTTTGTTCGTGAAGCAATAGGTTCTAAAATGTTTGTGGTATAGCACATTCCTACGCAGAATATGGTTGCGTATGTCCTGACGGAACCACTGGCAGGAACCAGCTACTTCCGTTGTCATAGAGGATTAGGCTTTTCTATTGAAGAGAACTAGTTTTAAGTTTTATGTTTAAAGCGACGCGGGTATTGAGAGGACAAGTTAATAAAAAAACGCTATCAAAAATAGTAAATAAAATCATGTTTTGTGCAGTTCCTTTTCTTGCTAATTTACTTTTAACTTTTTGCATTTTCATGCTGGTTACTGTTATTTTTTTATTGTTACTATTGTTTTGCAAAATGCTTTTTTTGGCTCGTCGACACCCACCTACATAGCGAAAACCGTGATAGCTAACAAAAAGGTATGAAAACATCTTGTGTAGATAATTTAGTTTTATATAAGAAAAACCGTCAACTGTCTAAATGAAATATTTATCAACTAAACTAGATTCCGCAAAATTAGAGGCTTAATTCGAAAGTAAGGTTATTATCTTCGACAACAAGTTGGTCAAAGAGGAATTTAAGCTTGAATCCAAAATAATGCATAGATTCAAGAATGAAAGAATTAGAGGAAAAGTTCTTGAATTGGTCGAGCTAAGTTCAGTTACCAGAGAGAGAAACCAATATCGTCAGAAAAGTTATCCACGTGAAGGATGAGCATGGCCTCCCATCGTAAGTGTATATAAAACCACGCACGTTTGACAGAAAGACGTCATGGGTAATTTTCGTAAAACAATTTGAGGCAGCGACAAGAAGTAGAGCTTGGACATCCAAGAGAAAACCACTGCGCTCACCACCACCTTTTATTGTAGTACCGGAGACATTCAAAATACCTTGCCACCAGGCGAATTGATAGAAAATGCAAAGAAGATTGGAAAAGTTGACCGTCGAATCGTTCACCGATAGGTTGAGAAATGACTATGAAAAGAAGTCCTACAAAATTCCAGCTATTGCAAAGACTGTCAAGTACCTAGACCGGCGTTTCAGTCGACCCACAGAAAATTTCTAACGTGTATCGGAGTGGTCGGTACCTACTAATTTACGCCAAGTCAGAAGTTTCCGTGGACCTTATACCTACTATAGACGATACGTTGTATGCCTGTTACATCTAATTCAGATAAGGGCCAAAATGTTCGTGAAAATATTTTAAGTATTTTAAGTATTGTGTTCTTCATTCATCTATCTCTGAACATGACGAAATATACAAAACTGTTTCAATTCATTCAATTAAATGCTATAATATAGGAAATTTGTGACTAATTTGTTAATATTCTTATGTGAGAACTTCAAAAGAATTAGTGGACGTAATATTTTGAAAGAATTCACCTCCAAATTCGAAAGTTTAAGTAGAAATTTTTTTAATATTCACTTTACCCAAATTACTTTTAGAAATAAAATCGTGAATATGTATAGTAAAATTCGTCTTCCTTTGCGTGTATACATTATCTATTCGCAGCTTTTTTCTCATTTTTATACCCACATCAGTTATAAGTATAGTAGTCCATGCAGTATATTCATCTTCTCAATAGATTAGAGGTCAGAATTACTCAGGTACAATGATTTTTTGTTTACTGGAAGATTTACAAATCGTTTCGCCTCAAACTTCAAGGGTTCTTAATACATTAACAAAATTTCATTGAAATCGATTGGGCGGCATCTGAGATCACCGTGGACGAATATCGTGGCACTTAATTCTATTATTTTAAGATAAATTATACATAGTACGATGTTTGTAATGCACGTTTACGTGGTATTTGCGAAATCAGTCCTACAGCTCATGGTGTGATGTTAAAAATTAAAAATTAAAAGTTTGTTGTTAATTCTTTACTCCAAAGTATTTTCGGAGTAAGACGAAGTACGCATATATATAGTTACGTAGGTAGGTACTTTAGACTCCCTTCAATCACATCGTTTTAACGACAACGTGTTAACTCACTTGATCGAGGTCGACTTAAATTATCTGCAGGTTTTTACTTTGTGTAGTGAGCATACATGTACTTAGGTACGCAACTAATAACCTGCAAATTGCTAAACGCCCGAACAAATATTTACTGTCACATACTATTGATTTTCATTATGCGAATTATATGTACCAACTATAAAAGGCATCCTAAGTATAAACGAATTGATGTTACATCTACGGGGTATTTTCGTGCGGAGCACTTGACGAAAGAAAGACTGGGAATTATTTACTATAAAGCCGCAATTGACATTGAAAAAAAATTGGCTTTGTATATACTAGAGTTAGGTGTTAACAAACTTAGTTTTAGCAGGTACAAAAATTTGGTCGGGTGTTACATTAATGCACTACCAGATCTGGATGGAAATGCGGTGCACCGCTATTAATTTTTCAATTGTATTTACAAACAGCATTACTAAATGTTAAGTCGGCCATTCATTGAATTGTCATTTCAATTGTTGAATGTTTTTGCATTATTTAGCACTATTCGTGGCATAAACTTACTTTTTGAGGGTGTGTGTAATTTCTAAAAAGGATTCTCGCACCCTCCTTTCTAATTCTTGTATGGTATCACCTGGACGGTTGTAAACTTTCGCCTTAATAAAACCCCGTAAATAAAAATCAAGTGGCGTGAGATCAGGCGAGGAGGCCACTGTAACTGCAATTTTTTTCTAATCAGGCTATAGCCGAACATTACCTCCAAATGGTCGGCAACTGCCCTCGCAGTGTGTGCGCCAGCACCATCCAGTTCATACGAAAAAAACTCTTAGTGGCAAGCTGTCCAGGAAATTCGTACTACTCCATGAAGTAACTGCACGTACTGTTCAGCAGTAAAATTGTCCTGATAACAATAAATTTCACATTTAACATTATTGTTCATCAAAAGAGCAAAAACTGAATTTCTTCTGATTATTTCTGTCTCTTGTTGAATACGGATTTTCCTGGGCCCAAAAGTGTGAATTTGTTCTATTAATAATTCCCTCTCTTGTAAATTTTGATTCATCTGTCCAAATAATGTTTGAAAGAAAGCTCGGTTTTATTTTGTTTACAAATATTTGACAAAATTCCATTCTTCTGCGCATAAGAATAAGGATGGAAGAGTTATTTCTTTAGAATTCTTTGAATGGACATTTGTGAAATTCCTAGGTCGCTTGTAGCTGCTCAAATAGACGAATTGCTATTTGCATGGAAATAAGCTAAAACTGTTTCCATTCTCTTCGTTATTGATAGCTGGTTTTAGATAGTTCTCTTTAGACTTAATTCCGCAAAAATCTCGATGCGATTCTTCCAAACATAGGTATCTCTTGTCACATTTGTTTTGTTAGGATATTTTTCGTTAAAACAAACGACATGTTCGAACAAGAATCTTGTCACATTTCCCATGTATGTAAAATAAATCTAAAATTTCTGTTTGTGTAATTTCCGACCCCGCTTTCCATTTTAACTTAGTTAGGTTATTAAATCTTTTTTTTTTGTGATTCAGAAAGAACACACACCTTCAAAAAAGTAAGTTTGTGTCACGAATAGTGCTAAATAATGCAAAAACATCAACAATTGAAAATACCATTCAATGCATAGCCGATTTAATATTAAAAAGTTATTAAAATCAATCGTCACTTTCAAAACTCAGCGATTTTTCTTTAATGGTAAATGATAGGTATAGAGCACCCCATATAAAACGATACAGAATACAATGCTGCTTTCGGATATGGGAAAATATACAGGGTGTTCTATTTAAAATAACAAGGTTAGTGCCTATTTCCGGTATAATACTAGAAAATTCGTTCCAGTACAATGCGATGCCATACTAAGCATTTCTATCGACCTGGAAGTTCGAAATCAAGATATGCATCCCGACGACATTGTTTTACACTAGACACTTAAATGGTAAATGATTTGCGTCTATACACGCTTCAAAATCAAATGGCGTGTCGAACCTGTCCTTATACTTGACAAAACTTTACTTTAAAATTAGCAGCTATTATGATAAACAATCTGTAATTTTTAAATTCCTTATTGGACTTTTTTATTAAGCTTGTTTTTTTATTACGTACCACCTATCAAAAGAAAGTCATAATAAAATATGAGGAATTTAAAAAAAAATCACCAGAATGAATGAAGTAAGTGATGTTAATCTTGGAGGAAATGATGATGTTCCCTTTTAAAGCAAAGGGTTTACTGTAACCCGAGAATATTTTCTTTAATTATTTGAACGCTACAAATGTAACTTTGCGGAAAAAGTAAATTTCATCAACTAACACCCAATACTAGCAATTTGCACGAGTGCTGAATAAGCAATAGACAGAGAAGCATTTTCATTTACAGTTTCGTTGCCATTCGTTCACAAGGCTGCATTATCATATCATATCATGGAAATACGCAAATGAAAGCTTTTTTATGGTGAAGTTACAATGTAAATCGGAGTACCTAACTTATCTCATGTTCTTTCTAACACTCTTATATTGAGTTCATTAAACTACATAATAAATAATTTCCGAAGTTAATAACTAACTAAATGCAACAAGTAATTCTTATCCTTTATTTCTCTTCTTTATTTCAACTTTCTATCATTTTACTGTCTACTGTCTACAATAATTAAATTATTATAAGATCAAAAAATCTAATCTTGCCAATAACCAACAACTTTTACTTAACAATTAGGCAACGTTTCGACCATCAATTTCGGTTATCGTCAGCCTAAACACAACATCAATTACTTTATATATATAATAAATTATGACATAGAAAAAATAATTAAATCAGCTTATATAGATAACACATTATAAGGCAACGTTGAGATACAACTCCATACACATCTCGCCCAATAGCTAATCTGATAAGCCTTTTGCCGACGGCGGTGTAGTTGCGTCTTATTGGAACAACACCGTGCGACTCATAAGCTGATAAGCCATGTCGAACCTGTGTGGTTATTCGCACGTTTTTAAAGAATTGGGAGAACCTGATTTCGAGGAGATTCTTCGTTTTACCAGGAAGAAAGTGCAAACAATAAAACAACCGTCAAAAGAAACGCGTTTTTATCTAAAAATGAATAATCTAGAATTTTTGGACAATTAAAACGTCTAAGTTTAAAATCAGACATTATCCGACACTACCCAGTCGCATCGAGTGTCTTTTGAAGATTTTCCTTCCACGAAAACAAAAAAAAACACGTTCTTTGCATTAAGTGGCACCCACAATGATGGAAGCCTTTGTGGCACCCACTATACATTACAAAGTAAGGAATTCATATCCTATGCATCTTCCGGCACTCGCCGGGAAATACATCCTGCCTACTAGACTAAACAAACATTCTCATAAAATATTAATTAAACAATAGCTCGACCGTCATAAAATCAATTTAACGGCTTATTTTAAAACTATTTCAGAAAGACATTATATTTATATGTGCAGGGTGGTTTAAATTGGCCTGTTTTGACAGGAACCCCTATTTCCAGACTTGATATAGCAAACTCGACTAGCATGTCATGAACTAGAATTTTTGAGAAATAATTAATGGAAAAACCACATTACATTATCTTCTTTGTCAGCCGAAATACAGGGCGTTTTTGATTTTTCGGCCTCTTTAAAAATTACCCGTAACTTTTTTATTTCGTTAAGTATCATAATTCTTTAAGCACATCTTTGAAGCAATTTTTAAGGACATACCAGCGCTGTATCTATATTTTTTCTATCACCACTGATTTTATCAGAAATGGGTAGAACTTCATTTTTTAAATTAAAATTAAATAGTTGGATTTGAGCTTGTAAAATGATAATGATAATATTTTAGGTTCCAGATGCTCCTGTTAAAAATAGGGAAAATATTAAATGTTTTTTCTTTACAATGAAGTGGGAAATAAATGCACGCGACATATATTGTTGTCGGATTGCTGTCATCAGATGTAAATTATGAAATCTGTTACAGTTTAAAGCGTAATTAGACTGTTAAATTGAAATAAAATGAAAATTCTGTAATGCATTTCCCGAATGGCATCATCCAGACTATAGAATTTTCCAAACCTTAAAAGGTAATTTAGTAAATAATGGAAGCTTTACAAAGCCGAGAGCAAGTCGTTCTAATACAAGTCAACAAAATGAAATACAGCAAATAAATGTAATTGGAGAGGTGTTAGATCATCTTAACACCTCCTCTCGAACATTAGACAACATTACAAATGTTCCAAAAACCACGATTTTAAAAACCCTTGCAAAGCATAAATTTAAGACTTATCGAACAAGAAGGGTTCATCAACTCAATGAAGGAGATGCCTTTATGCTCGTATTCATAAACCGTACTTGAGACCGAGTCTATACTCAAGTCTGAGTCGGAGTTAATTTGCGTTTCATAAACCGACCTCAAGCTGAGCTTCTGTTGGCCAGCCAATCACATCACGAGAATCCTGAGGCGATCTCAAGGCAACGATTTTGTAGACTTGAGCAAGACCCAAGATCGTGTTTGACGGCGCGCGCAGTAATACAACCTACAAAAGTTGTGAAAAATATAAAGGTTGTTTGACATTTGGGAGACAATTGCTGGTGTTTGTGTTTAGAAAAGTGTTTGACTAGTTAAACAATTTTTTAGAATACGTACATCAATGTACTTCAAGAACAAATGGAAGAAGGTGTGCCAAGAAGATACATCCGAGATGCTGAGAACCGGATTGAATTTTTTAACGACCGCGAATTTCGTGCTAGATATCGTTTTTTCCCATTTACATATGAGATGCATTCTTTTTTTAGTTTAATAATTTGCAAAACATATTAAATAAATTTGAGTTTTTGGATTACTTATAAAAGAAACAGTTACAAATCAATATTTATTTATTTTTTGATCAACTTGTTTCATTGCAACATTCACAATTGTATTTTCTTTATTTTGACACATAACAGGCAAGTATTGCCCAATGTATAATAAGTTACATCAGTGGCGGCTGCTCCATAAGTGCCAAGGTGCCATGGCACTACCATACAAAATGTAAAAATTATTTTTTTTAAGCTTAAAATTGAGATAATAACATATCTATACTTCTTTGTCTTTTTCTTGGATTATATTTTCCGAAACAATCCATTATCTACTTACATTCAGTAAATATTTACAGTAAGCAGAAACAAACAGTATAAAACTATTCGTTTAAAGAATAATATTTATGTGTGTATGTATATCAATAGCAGTCTGGGCCACAATTCAATTGGCACGAAACAGTCGCAGTTTGTGGAGCTTTGCGGGGAGAGAGAGGATGCGAGAGGTACGCGATTTAAACGGGGATCCGTGCCAGACACTACACTGGCACGGCTGTGATTCATGGTTCGCCTGTTATAGTTGGAGTGAGAATTGTAATTCTCGTTGTTGCCACATTTAAATAAATATCCCAAATTCTAGGGAATTAGGAAGTTGCTTAGGGGAAGGGGGTTGCAAATAGCGTATCAACTTTCTTTAAATATAAATTAGTACCTACACTCAAAAAACTGAACCATAAAAAAATAATGCTGTCGATAATATCGATAATTTTAATAAGCGGGTGATCAATGTTTTTGCAAGTAAAAAAGAGCGCCGAATGGATTTTGTTTATCGATCAATTTAAATGACTTTTAATAACTTAAGTGACTATCGGGTAGAGGACATAATGCTAGTTTATTATCAGACATTTACGTATAGTGAAAACGCGTTTCAACATTCTGCTAAAGACTATTACAGGTGAGTTACATACACGTATTACTTAAATTGTATTTCACGCGTCTTATACCTAAGAAAATTTTGGCACCACCCTATTGATTAGTCACGAGCCGCCACTGAGTTACATGTTACAGTTACATTTACTAATTAATAAATTATTGCAACTAACAAGTACAACTACGAAAATGAATGAAATGTAGTCTACAGGAATCACCTAGCTCAAAAATAATAAAGTAATATCGAATACAACAAAAATCAGCGTTTTATTAAATAAAAGCACAATAATCCTTCACTCTTTGTCTACATAATTAATTAAATCGCTGTAACCTCCGTGCAACGTACAACACAACGAAGAAACTGTATGTTGAGCCAGGTCACAATAATTTCAACCACTTCCCTAGCCTCTTTTTTATCAGATAATAAGGTACCATCTGTTCTTTTATTTTTTATTACGGAATTGTCTCTGATAAGCTGCGCTAGGAGGATTTTTTTTTCAACCACTTCAATGTAACCTCTTATTATGCTTCTAATTGGTCCAAGAAAACTTGCAAACACAAAAGTCACTAGAAATCCCCCGTTTTTCGAGCTTGAGCTCAAGCTCAGCCGAGAATTGCCGAAGTTCTGTTTATGAAACAGACAACAATCTCATGCTCAAGTCCGTGCTTGGCCAAGACCGCCAAAAATCGAGTCCATGACATCCTAGTCAATTTTGCTCTATCAAGTCGGGAAATAGTATTTTCCTGTTAAAACAGAAAAACAGACCAATTTGGACCACTCTGTACATCGGTTGAGCAAAAATTGATGAATTTGAATGTATTTCTGTTTAAATTACTTTCGTTATGGAAAGCAAAATGCTGTGTTCAGCGGAGTTTAAGTTAATATTTAAAACAAATATGTATACCAATATAAACATTTTAAAAATTGCACAATGTTCAGAAACAGGAGAACATTTCCTCACAAAAAATTCAAAATATTCATTTATTGATTTGTCCTATAATTCTGATGAAAATTTTAAATATATGTACTTATATCGTTCCTTAATTTTACGCCCTCAAATTTTGTGTATACAGGGTGTTTGGTCTATAAGTACAAAAAAAAGAACCACATGTTCCCTGTTGCATTTCAAACATGAATTTATACACTTTTTGACTTTTGAAATAAAAAAAAAATTAAAAATTATTTTGATTTCTGAGGCCGGCCCTGGTTTAGCGCGCTTATTCCCTAGAGAATAGTCGCCGGTGATAGATAACGCTGTTTCGTAAGTGGCGCTGCTCGTTGCAAACTATCAGTTACGAGAATTCGTATTTCGCCAGGCCCGTATTAAACCGAATTTCAGGGTCAAATTTTCGAACACGAATTGCGTACTTAATTGTCACTCGATTGAAAAATGCTTTTAGACTTTTGTTATTTATTGTGCAAGGAATCCATGATTCTTTTTTTTTGTACTTATAGACCTAACACCCTGTATAGGGGCACGTCTTCATAGCCGATCGAATTTTCCGCTCTTAAAACTTACTATCTTCGTTTAAAAAAATCAACTAATGCAATAATAGAAACAGTTATTTCTAAACTCGGTGTAATTGTAATAGTCATGTTCTTCCCCAGTCCTATCCTGTTTCCTTGCTGTTGTTCGCCGTCTTTTTTATTCTTGTATACTTGCTATACTTTTAAATATTTAGTTACGGTTTTCGTGAAGCTTTTTTTATTTGCATATATTTACAGAATGGATTGTGCAAAAACATCCATTCTTTTATTTTTCTGGCTGATTGTCAAAATGGCCCAGGAACAACTGTCCATCACCGAAACTCCTGTCATCCGTCACCAACCATCGTCACTTGACTTGACGATAGAATAATTTTTGTAAGATTAAGCCCTGAAGAAACATGATATACACTCACCGGCACGAAAAACGGAGCAGTTGAATTTTCTAAAACAAATTAAAAATTTCAACGCTTTTTGATGTTTTATTATTATTATATCTTTAAGAGAGACATAATAACATATTTTAAGTATTATTTAATAACAATTGAATGATTATTTGGAAGGAAAAATTGTTTTTGAATAATAACTCACAAAAATCAAAAACCGCACAGATCTTATCACGTAGAAGTGGGTAGTTGTCAATGAACCCAAGGTAAAAGTATTTTGTTTTCATTACTGTGAGAATCTGTCAAGTCGATACAAGTGTAAATCACATTTTAAAGTTTTGTTGTTATGGCTGTTAATCCCGAAACAGCGGCTGCTATTGTTGCGTTGCTTCAAGACGGAAGAACTGAGCGATATGTTGCCCAACAATATCACATATCCAATAGCACTGCGCATCGTATTTATACACGTTTTTTGGAAACTGGAGCTTGCAACAGACGAGCTGGAACTAGTCCCCAACGAAGAACTAACGCTCATGATTTTATTGTTTTACAAAGTTTACGAGATCGTAGTGCTACAGCTGTAGAAATCAGAAATCGACTTCATCACGTCTGGAATAGTTAGACGAAGACTTAATGAAGCTAATCTTACCAGTCGTAGACCTGCAACAGGCCCACAGCTTCTTAGGTGCGACTTCAGTTTGCCAGAAATCACAGGCACTGAGGTGAAAATGAATGGGAACGCGTTTTGTTGTTGTTTGATGAGTCCAGATTTAGCCTGCGGTCTCCAGATGGTCGTGAGAGAGTATGACGAAGACCACAAGAGCATTTTGCAGAATGTACCTTCAGTCCAAGGATAGGTTACCAAGGAGGCTCAGTTGTGGTTTGGGCAAGAATTTCTTTGGAGGCACACACAGAACTGTACATCCTTCCAAGGGGCTCCTTAACTGCTGCCAGGTACATTAATGAAATTCTCCAAGATTTTGTTGTTCCCAATGTTGATTTTATTGGAAATGACTTTCTTCTGATGCAAGATAATGCCAGACCGCACACCGCGAGAATCACACAACAGTACTTACACGATGTAAATATACCTGTTATGGAATGGCCAGCGTTAAGTACAGATGTGAACCCAATTGAACATGTTTGGGCAAAGGATGAGAAGTCGTGCAGGAATGCTCCTTTAACTTTAAATCAGATGCAACAAGCTCTTTTAGAGGAATGGGAACAGATTCCTCAAGAGGATATTCGCCATTTGATTTTAGGCATGCCAAGGAGAATACATGCATTAATTCGAGCACGTTATTAAAAATGTGTCGCCCCAGTTTTTGATAGAAAATTGTTCAGTTTTGATTAACTTCACAAAATATCAATTTGTTTTTTCTTCCTCATTCCTTAATTTGTAACAAAACAACTTTCCTTTTCAAATAATCATTTAATTGTTGTTAAATAATACTTTAGATATGTTATTATGCCTCTCTTTAAGATATAATAATAATAAAACATCAAAAAGCGTTGAAATTTTTAATTTGTTTTAAAAGAAATCAACTGCTCCGTTTTTCGTGCCGGTGAGTGTATATATGCAGCTTATTTTGAGAACGAAAAATGGTTAAAAATATTTTTGGAATATTTATTACTTAAGTATGTTGTTTTGCCTTTTAGAATCATAAAAGATACAAAAATTACACAAAACATAGATGAAACAAGTCAAAGAGCAGTAATTCAAAGGAATAAAGAGTTGTACTTACAGGGTTTGCCAAATTGGATGTTTCTATAGGGGAGCTCAGTAATTATAAGAACAAAAATAATCCTTTTGTAGCTTTCTTTCTGCTTTTTTTCATGTTTCCTTCTATGAGACGTCTGTCATGTATACTCTTTTGTCATTTTAAGGTGTTTAGTTTTAACTTTAAAATTATAAAAAGTTATCGAAGATTACAAGACGGATAGAATGTTAAAATGTGTTATTTTCGATAGCAATCATTCTAATTTATCAGAAACATTTGCTTAATTTGTTATTCCGAAAGACGACAATCTTCTAAATTTGCTGTTGCAATCCAGTAAAAAAACCACCAATAAGATACAGCAAACACTAAAAAAATCTGAATCAACATCGATAGCAGGGTAGCAGGGCAGTATTCTTGTTGTTGATAGCTTTTTTATTCTTGCAAAAATTGATTTATAAAATGGTCGTCTTTCGGAATAAAAAGTAAGAGATATGTTTCTGATAAATTAGACTGATTGTTATTGAAAATATCACATTTTAACATTTCATCCTTTTTATAATCTTCGATGACTTTTTATAATTTTAAAATTAAACAGTGTATTTATGAAATTTCAAATTAATATTAAACACGTTGAAATGACAAAAGAATATAAATGACAGCGTCTGATAGAGGGAAACATGAAAAAAGAAGAAAGAAAACATTAAACTGTACCTATTTATTTTGCCCTCTGGATTTGTTTTTTTTTGCCGATCGCCCAGCGTTTGCATGTCTATTCAACATTTTTATCTGTATCTTCTGCTGTGTAGTGCGATTTTATAATATCTTTAATTGATTAATAACTATGGGGCAAAATTTTCATGTTTTTTTTTTTAATTCTTTGCTAAAATTTTCTGATAATATAATTTTTTTGTTCTTCTTCCTTTTGCTATAGAATATATTATGTTGTAGCGATACTTTTATTTTAATGAGGTATTTTCTGTAGTTAAGCATGTCGGGTAAGTTGAAGTATAATTAGTCGAATTTTTTAAGCAATTCATGATCATTCATAGGGTAAATACAGACATTGATAAACGCAATCAAATCTTGGAACACAATGTGAAATGTTGGAAAGAAGACATAATGCTTTCGAACGGATATTTTCGAAGACACAAGTCAAGAAACTAACGGATCCAATTAAACATTTCCGTTGGACTGTTGAAGATATCCAAATATACAACAACATTCAGTTAGACCTAGAGCGTCTTTTATTAAGGAAATGATATCCCTTTCCAGCAGTGTCAGCATAGAGAAGTTGGCTAAAAAATAAAACTGAAGCCAGGAATTTTAAAACAATTTTTTAACAGTGTACAACTGACAAATTTAGACATATGGAAAAGTTGCAGTTTTATCCTTTGGCGAAATAAAGATTAAATCTTTGTATCTGTACGACAAAGCAAATGATGAAACTCTTAAACCATAAGTTGTATGTTTGGTTCGTGGAAGCAGCCCATATTCTATAATTACGACTGCAAATTAACAAAAAATAAGATATTTGACCTAATTAAGCATGTAGAAAGTTGTGGTAATAGTTCTAACGATCTTTGTTTATTATCAACTAAACTACATTAGTAGGATTTCCTGTTGTAGCTATAGCACGCGATCTTGGCTGGGGTAATGTGCAATTGCACAAAGCCTTAGGAGTAGATTGTAATAAGACTTGGTTTATCAATTCGGCTTGTGAAGACAAAAAAATTTGTGTTTTTGCAGATGAGCCACACCTGCTAAAACTAATAAGAAATAATTTTTTGGATCATGGTTTTACAGTTAACGAAAAGGAAATTACTAAGTTCACCATACATGAGCTTTTAGAAATTACATCGGTTTCAGAGTTAAAGTTAAATTAGCTGCGAAACTTTTTTCGCATACAGTATCAAAGGCTGCGGCATGCTGTGTTATTTTAAAGATCAAAACTGGGTGGAAACCGCAAATTTTTTTAAACTGGTAGGAACAATTAAAGTAATTGAGTTTTTCAGGTGAATGACTGGTTTGATTGCTTTAATGTTCGAAAACTTTGTACTGACTCTAGGGATCGGCTTAAAGCAAATGGAATTGCTATTGATGCCAAAATAAAATAATTGACCAAATGACAGAGTGTAAGAAAACGCTTAAAGTAAAAGGAAGTAGGACTTTATATCCGTTTCAAAAAGATATATCTTTAATATTCGTCTGAAAGAAACGACCTCACGGTTTACATTTTATGTATAATTATGTCGACTACATCATTAAAACTTTTATATGAAGACCTAAAAGAGAGATTTGATTGTAAATACACTCTAACCTATCGATTAAACTAAGATGTCTCAGGAAACTTTTTTGGGTTATTAAGAACCAAAGGTGTATTACATGATTATCCCAACCCCATAGAGTTCTGATACCGTCTACTGTTTTATCTAATGGGGAGGAATTAAGTTTCCCTTTCTGTATCTAGCAACGTAGAGGTAAATAACACTCCAGATTTGCTGATGGACGAAAAACCGTTAAGCAAGAATATTTTTGCACCTCTAGTAGATAAAAGCTTACAAAAAATTGAATACAGTGAACTGACAAATGATGGTGCTCAAAATGTAGCAGGATATATTGCCATAACTTAAAGGATACGGCCGGGCCCGTCTGTCGTACGGAGCCCACCAACCGGCCGAATTAAAAACGACCTTCGTCACCATCTCCCGGCATCCGAATCTCGACCGAAACAGCAGCGACGCCCTACCAGGACCCCGGTTTCCGTCGAAAATCGCAGCCACCGCCGTCACACCGCAGCCACTCCTCCAAGGACACCGTCTCCAGCGCACCATGGTCGCTACAGAGCCCGAGCCGAACCCAAGCATTCGCGAGCGGGAATCCATTCTGCCCCCTGTTAGCACACCTGCCACTGCCGAGGCGACTCGTCCCGGAGTTGCTGCCGCCGAACCGACGCGTCCGTTGCCTTGTCGACCACGGAACCACAGCACCGCCGCCGCAAAATACCTCGCCGAGATCAGCCAGCCGATGCCCGAACACCCGGTGACGATTAACCAACCGGAGCCGCTGCAACACAACGCCCTGACAGGGCCGCATGATCCCACTGTGCCGAACCGATTCGAGTCGCCACACCAACCACCCTATACCATAAGATACTTTTCGGCCAGCGTGACCGACGGAACACAGCTACTGGTACTACTCCCTATTATGCCTTATTTGGACGACACCTACTTAGACCAGGAGAATGGGAAAATACTCCGGACAATGAAAATCCGACAACTCCGCCTACGTACCAGGAAAGAGCGGACCAACCCAACTGGTATATTGCAAGGAGCATCCTCTGTCTAGCGCCGAGGATCATTTTCATGCTGGGTTCGCCCCACGATGGTCTGGACCATACCAAATCCAGGGATACGCTGGTGGAAATACATACTGGATACAAAAAGGCGATAAGATAGTAAAAATCCATTACGATCAGCTGCGTCCCATTCAAGCTCTTGAGGAATAGGTTTCGCTCAAACGGGGGAGGATTTGATACAACTACTAACTACCTTAGCGAAACCAAATTCCTCATAAACAATATCCCTTCATTGCTATGGATACAAAAGTTGTTATTTTTGAAATCTTAACGATAACTGTATTTTCGTGTAATCTTTTTTTTTTTTCGTGTTCTAATAAAACTTTTAGATCGTACAGTGTTTCCGTGTGTATCAACGTGACGTCATGCGCAAACTTAACCAAAACTGGACCTCTAAGTATCATACTGTGGGAACACCCAGTATCTATCATAATACAAAAAGTAGCACACTCTGTACTGGGAAATCTAAATTCTGTAGACGGAGAACATCGGCAGTTCTGGCCACAAACTAGGTCAGAACCAAATACTCATACTAGCGTAAACCGCTGACCATGTACTTACCATATGATTAATGTAAATATTATTTGTATAAATAGCTGTGATTTATTTCAATAAAATTAGTCCAACTTTAACTCGCTCTTCATTGTCATCTCGGAAGCTGCAATAGGCATCCACATCTCCACCGGTTCTTATCAGAACCAACATCGCAACACTCACCTATTCATGTTAGCTGCAACACGCTACAATACCTTAGAACTCATTGTATCATGGGTGTACCTATGTTACCGAGTTCCAGATCTGATTTAGTAATACTGGCAAATTTCATTACCTACTGATAATTTCGACTTGGAAGTAAAAAAGGATTAGCAAGCTTAAGTGTGACGCACGAAGTATAGATAGACGGAGTCCGAACGGGATAGGGTTTTACATATATAATTCTAACAAAAAACAGTTACACGATCTCAGATTTAGCCGGTTTAGCGAATCCGAACGCCACGGTTGGTAGAAAAGAGTACTGACTGATTGTTTGTAAACAAAAGAGACGGTGTTTTAGAAAAGATTAATAAAATATTTTAAATCGTTGAAATTAAAAAAAAAATGTTGAAGTACTGCATAATAAATGGTTGTTCTAGTCGTGATTCTAGTGGCCGAAATACAACCGGCCAAATTAAGAAAATTTCGTTCTTTAAAGCTCCCAAAGTAAGTAACGTCAAATTAATATCGAAAATATTTTTTTTTGATTTTATAAATTTATAGAATTGTGACCGAATTTAAAATTATTAACAACTTCAGTATTAATAAAGCAAAAGTTATATATTTTTTAGGTTTACTTTTGGATATATTTTTGAATATATTACCACATAAAAAAGTGGTTTTTTTTTCGATTAACAGAACAATGAAATGTTAAGAAAATGGAGTAGTGCCATAATCAGGAACTAAAGCAAACTAGCTTTGTGTGTGAAAAGCATTTTAACACGAAAGATGTAATTAAATCTAGTAGAAAATTGCTGCATGATGGTACTATATATATAATGATATCAGCCGAAGTTGTCAACGAAACGCTTAGAAATATCGTCCACGACCTACAAGACCGAACCTTTGTTTTACTAAAGAATGATTAATTTATGTTAATGTTGGTATAAATAAAATATTTTAACATCAATCAATCACATGCTGACTTGTTTTACTATGTCATAATGTATTAGGTACTTATAAAGTAATTGATGTTGTGTTTAGACTGACGATGACCGAAATTGACGGTCGAAACGTTGCCTAATTGTTAATAAAAAGTTGTTGGTTATTGGCAAGATTAGATTCTATTAATCTTATGTAAATATTTTTTTAAATTATTTGAAATAAATGTTTTTTGTAATTATGTATATAAATTTTGATTGTTATTTTTAATTTTGTCCTTAAACCATATCGTGTTTTTTTCGAATTCTTGCCTTCAAAATTACAGAAAAAAATAATTTTAAAAAATTGACGAAATTCAAACACATTCAAATGTTTCTCTTTGAGTTCTCCTTATCAAGTTTTCAAAAGAAACATTTATATTTTAAGTAATAATGAGAGAGAATAAAAAAAACCTACATATTTTACATGTGCTGATAGTAGGAATTGAAAAAAGTTCTGCCTATTTCGTTCTTTTAAAAAATAGGAGTTGCTTTTTACTTTATTTACTATTACTATACTTTATATTATTTATAATCTTTGCTTGTAGATTTGATTTTATTTTACTTTTGCTTAAATATTTTTTATCAGAATTATATGATATTAATCAATAAGAAAATGAATAAGTTTAAACAATGTAGAAAGACGTTCGCGCGCAAGAATTTAAGCAGGTTTCTTGAACCGCTGCGTGCCCTATCGGTTCAAGGATGTTGCACCAGAAATTTGGCCGCTCGTTTAACATTGCGTTCGGCCTCCTTCTATCTATACTTTGTGGTGTGACGGATACACAGTGTTTGGAGATGAAATATTCAATAGCTGTTCGAAACTTTTCGATCAACTGAAAGGACCTGGTAGTATTAAATATTAAAACAATTTAGATTAAGTTCCCGGTAGCGTACAATCGAACGTAGATTTGTTGTTTTGTTTATTATTGACATGTAAATACCGGTGGCTGTGTACGTGACGGTGGAGCCGAGCGACTCTTGTAGAAATAAAAAGATCATTATTAATAAGTAAGTCTTGGAGTGAAAAAGTGTGTTCGTGGTAATAGTGGTAGCAGCCTTTTATGAGACAAAGGTATTTACCTAATTTTGGGTAATTTGATTAGCATTTATTTATTGAATTTGTATTTATTTGTACATTGTGGAAACATGTACTTTATGAGTTTCGTTTATGGCCATTTGTTGATTAATGATTATTGGGAGTGGTGACGACCACTCAGAGGAAACGTACCCGCCAGTGAGTACTCACGTGCCTGGGGGTTCCTAACGTGGAACTTCCTTGATATACACCTCGAAAGGGAGGCGATCGGGGACGATCAGAAACATCCCTAGATTCCTGTGGCCGAGGGGGTGGGGACGATTCCGCAACCACATGAGGGCATTGTGCTTCTAGAGGCACTTGGCACCCGCGAGTGCAGAGCCCAACTGCCCTGAAAGGGGGGGTGGTGTCCTAACACCGATTAATGTCTTTTAGAATCAGTTTACAGGATGTGTAAGAAGTGAGTAAATTGGTAATATAATTTTATTATTATTTTTTGGAACTGATTCTCAACGAACGTTGAATATTGCTTTTGTCTTCCAATCGAAAGGCACTTATCGGAAATATAAACAAAACTTGAGCTCTAGACCAAACATACCTATTTAAAAAGAGAGCCAATGTATGTAGTTGACTAAGATATATTTCTTATGATATTTCTGCATACGATTAACGTTTCTTTGGCGAAACCTTATCATTTAGTCAGTGACTTTCTATTGTGACTGTTCGAATCAGAGTGCGTTTTGAGCGAATCTATTTGTTCTCCAAATTAGGTGAGTTTTCTCACAGAGTAGCTAATTTATTTAAGTTAATGATTAATATTTGATTTATTAGTATATTAATTATATTTTGTGTTGTTGTGTCTTGGAGTACGTCGTGCGTTTTCCCTTCGTACTCTGTGTGTTTTAGAGTGGGTACTATGCGAGTCTTCCCTTAGTACTTAAGTGAGGTTACAGTACCTTGTGCGTTTTCCCTTGGTACTTGTTTGTACGTTACACTGTTTACCATGGTAGATAAACTCTGCATGCCATTTCTGGGAGGTATTTTGTGCGTTTTTCCCTTAATACCGATGCGTAGAAATGTTGACACAATAACAATACAGTTATTCAGACATTTAACTAATAGTTTACTGATTAGTTTATTTAATGTTTTTACTCTTATACATACATTGCTATATTTCAATAATATTATTTATTTGAATCAATTCATTAGTTGAAGTAAATTGGTTGCTCAGGTTGTTTTTGTATTTTTTTTACAGAATTGGTCTTGATCATATTTCGGCCTGATAGTGACCATCCTACACAGTGATATTTTATTTTGTTACTACGCACTATTATTGTAGATATTACTCTGTAAGTACATTTATTTTGTTCAATTCAACGAATCTTGTTTTTTTTTTCCCTACAGATGTTTTAATAAACCGTGCACGCAACCCAATAATTGACCAAACCGCTTTGATGTAAAAATTATAGATCCAGAAGAGACCATCGGGGGCAAGGGGGAGCCAGCTCCCCCGGTGAGTTCAATTATTTCGTTAAAACGTAGGAAATAGTAAGCAGGGGTTGTTTTCTTTAATTCCATGTTCGTGCTGCTGCCACACGTGCCATGTTGTATTTTAAGGGGCTATTCTTGAGTACCTACATTAATCTTAGAGACCATTTCTTCATACCATTCTGGTAAGTTTGCTGCATATTTTGACCATGGCGAACACGTACCTTTCACCCGAATAATTTTATTCTTCTTGATGTGACTAATTTTTGTCTACGTAAAACTTTTGTTCGGATATTTTCCTTACACAACTTTACAATCTTCATGTAGATATACGAAGTACTGAGAACACGAGCGTGCGTCCGGCTACATACCTACGCATTATTGCCAAACAGAAAAAAGGATTGACTACTTGATTTGATAAAACCTAGAATTCCATTTGACGAAGCAATAATAATATTAATTAATTCCTGTTACTGCTGGTTTTTGTAAACGTAGTAGAAGGTAGACAATCTACACTATTGCTTAACTTTGTTAATTTTATGCATTAAATTCTAAAAACGTAACGTATGTTTATATAATGATTATAGGTATCGTTTTCTGGAAGTCGTTTAAACGTTAATGTGTTTGTTTTGAATTTAGGAACAGCGTGCAACTTTTAGCTTCTACATTTAAGCATGCAATAATTTATTTATAAATTACAGAAGTAAAAAATGCAATTTTGTTAAAAATTTAAGCAATACACTAAAGATATCAGTATTTGCAGTAATAATCGTTTATTTTAAAAGTTGATTTTATGTACCTAGCATATCCTGTTTTCTTGTTGACATCCAATTTACATAATTTCGTAAGAGTGGAAAACGGAGATATTTTTATTACAGTATTATTTTGTAATATATCTTCTAGCAGTTAAATTGAATAGCTTCATTTTAATATAATTAAATTATTCTTATTTTCTAATTATTTCGTTAACATACGTAATAATTGTTTCGCCACGTTTCCGAGGAGAAACTTGTTAGGGCTTGACCTGAAAGACTCCGGGCGGATGGGGCTAAACTCCTTCAAAGTATTGTGATTTTGCATGTGGCCATGATCAGGACCTGGATTTCCCTAACACGGTAATTCGGATTACATATAGCGGCATTGAACCCTATTACGATTTTCCAAAATTCCGAAGAGATGGGCCGTATGTGGAACCCCTGCATGAACCGTATTACGGTTTGACTGTTACGCAATTTCTTATTCTATATTATTATTATTATTATTGTTATGTACTCTGTAACATTTAACTTGCGTTCATAAAGTAAGTGTATACAGAGTGCCATTAAATCGGTATCGGATAAAACCGTAATTAAAGGTAGTGTCGCTAATGTCTCACTTTTCAGACAGTGTCACTTTTGGTTGTGTCACTTATGTCCCGGATTCAGAAGTGAGATAGAAGGAGAAAAATCTGGAGAATTTTATCGAACTATCTAGAATATTCTATCGACCGTAAATAAACCCAACAAGTGATACATCGTTGGAAAGCTCTTGAAGAAAAGAAGTCGAATCTGACGTTACCGAGGAATCCCTCCGAACATTCTTGAAGATTCCACAGACCATAAATAAACCCAGCCTATACAGGGGTTTTCACGTATCCCGTTTGTTAAATGTTTTTAAACTTATAATACCGGTAAAGTTTTAAAAATGTGGCAAATAACCTAACAACTGATGCTCTATCTAATTAGAATATTTGCAGTCGTCTGTCAATTTTGTAAAGGCGTTAGCTCTGAGATTGATCTATCACCAGTACAAATTTCAACACTCTACGTCGTATGTTATGGAAGAAGTAATTTTTTATACTTTAAGATGCGGTAGAGATTTTTTTTATAAATTAAATTATCTCAGAAAGTACTCATCGCAGGTGTACAAATTGGTTATCAAACTTACTTTCACATTTTACGTAGTATTCGAATTCAACGTAAAAAATATACCTACCATTCTATTTAAAATAACAAAATCGGTGTCGACTTCCGGTTTAACCGGAAGTAACAGACGACTGTAAATATTTTAATTAGATAGAGCATCAGCTGTTAGGTTATTTGTCACATTTGCAAAACTCTATTGGTATTGTAAGTTTAAAAACTTTCAACGAACGGGTTACGTGAAAAACCCTGTACAAGTAGCCGTTGTAATTGTAGATCCCCAGTAGTAGTAGTGATTAGGTGGTGAGTAATAGTAAAGTGAAGAAGATGGCGAACAGAAAAATCATAATTAATGACCAAGTGAATAGTTAGAGTTAGAACTATATCAAGTAAATTGTTGAAAATTAGAGTAGTATATATAGTGTTAAATGAAGATCAGAATTGTAAATACGCGACAATATTTTTAGTATGTTGCCAAACAAAACAGCCTGAAAATCATTAATATAGACGCCCACTTCTCAGAAAAAGGCTATTTCTTCGCAATCGGAAATAGTGTTCAAGCTACAATAAATCAAAATTTTAGTATCTTATCTTTTTATTACAAAATATGATAATGTAACCAATGTATTTTTTCAACTAACAATCTGTTGTTTTTTCTTTTTAAATATTTTAGGATTATATGCGTACTATTTAACAACTGTTTATACCTTTGTTTTGTCCCAACATGTTTCGTTTTTCGGACATTTTGTCATTCGTCAGCGAAACTTTAAGAATACAAAAAGTACTATTCATTTTATGGACTGCTATCTTATATATCCTGTGTTTGCTACCCTCTTTAATTGGGGTTGCTATGGCCTGTTGCCGAGTCTCTACCTTCTAAGAATCCGAGTTTGACTGAGTACCTGCCCGCCTAGCATTTATTTTTGAACAATGTAGATAGATCTTTATGAACCATGTCAGAGTTAACACCGTTAGTTCAATAAACAGTCTTTAAGCATTTACTGAGTTAATTATTTCGCATAAAGGTAATTCGGCGTATGAATTATGCGCAACAAAAAAAGTTATTCTACGCACAAAACATTGGTCCTTCGAGCCGGATTCCTGCTCTTATAGTAGTGATTGAACAACAAAAAAGTGTCTGCATCGCAAATATAATCCTAAACCAATCAATTACATAATAATGGGCAATTTATCTACAGGTCGCATATCACAAACACGTCCGTTCGAAAACGTAGGGGTTGATTGTTGTGGACTCTTCCATGCTAAAAAAAAAAAAGAGAGGAACAGAAAAAAGGTAAAAGCATATGTTATAGTTATTTTCGTCTGTTTTGTAACAAAGGCATTACAATTAGAATTGGTAATTGATTTAACAACAGCGACTTGTATAGTAGTGTAGCGAATGAGCAGCTAACATGTGAAGGAGCGTGCTGAGAGGTTGGCTCTGATAAGAACCGTTGGATGTGAAAGCCTATTTCAGCTTCCAATGAGGAGCGAGTCAAAGTTAGACGACTAGTTTAATTGAAATACGTAAACTACAGCTATTTATACAAACAACATTAACCTTGATTATATGGCGATACCATTGTCAGCGGTTTACGCTAGTATGTATATTTGATTCTGACCTAATTAGTGGCCAGAACTGTCGAATTTATCTGTCAGCAGAATTTAGATTCCGCTGTACAGAGTGTATTAATTTGCGTATTTCGATCGATACTGAGTGTTTCCACAGTAGCAATAAAAAGATTTTTTGCCCGCAGGGGTTTAGCAAAAAATATATATTCTGATAATGGCTCTAATTTTGTGGGAGCAAAAACTTAATTTTTTGAAGCAAAAAAACTACTTCGATCGGAACATTATCATAACACCATGACTCATTGCTAATGAAGGGTTTACGATGGATCTTTCGACCCCTCGCTCTCTACATTTCGGTGGTATTTGGGAAGCGTATGTTAAATCATTCAAATCACATTTATACAGAACAGTCAAGGATAATTTGTTTACTTATGATCAGTTTTATACATTCCTTGTTGAGACTGAGGCAATCTTGATCCCACGACCATTATCATCCGATCCTCATGACCTTCTCCCGCTTACCTCAGGCCACTTCGCTATAGGTGATTTATTGCGACATATCTCAGAAAGTGATCTCACACCCATCGCGGTAAACAGACTATCTAAATGGCAACACATATAGAAAGACAAACAGCAATTCTTCATTTGTTACAATTAAGGACGACGACTTACCACCGCTGAATTGGAATATGGGTCGTGTTATCGCCCTTCGTCCAGGAGAAGAAGAAGATAAAATTGTGCGTGTAGTGACCACAAGAACTGCGAATGGAAATTATAAAAGATGTGTCAGAAGTTTGTGTCCTTTGCCCATAGACTAATTACAATTTTTGAACTCAATATGTCATACCTGCTGATAAATTAATGTATGTGCGATACAGCCATATTAACTCGGTATTACCAATGTTACATTAGACTATAGTTCTACATTATAATGATCATCACTATTGTTATTCGTATGCATAATTGAACTATTTAATTTTGTTAAATGTAAGAAGTCATATATATCTTTAATTGGGATTGTTAGCTAAGTTCTCAATCCTGGGAAACCTGTTTTTAAAAAGAATCAATTTCAATTGTTTCTATTTTTTAAACTTTATTCCAAAAAATTACAGAACTGAGAGTAACACTTTGTTATGTCAAAGGCAATATACTATGTACGTAAACGATTGAACAAAACAATGGGTAGTGATAACTCTGATCAAACAATGGTCTTACACTATTACTTATAACCTCTTACTGGTAAGCATTGTAATTCTAAATATAATAATTCATAGAAAATAGTCTTACTTACTAATCTTACATCTTAACGCTGAATGGACACTATACGTTTACTTGGGATACATAACTCCTTCCTCCTGTAGTTGAAATTTAACGTTCCTTTTGAAGTTACAATTTCACCAACAAATTCTTCTTATTCTAATTGATCTGTCTTTTTGGTGACACCGAAAAAGCTTCCATTTCGGTTAATGCACCGCGTTCGTTACAATTCGTATTCCTTAATTTATAAACACATTTACTTACTTACACTATTACGATAAAACACAAAATTATTAAAATAATTAATAACACTAGACTAGTCTAGGCACTAGACATATCATGCCCATGGCATATGCCACATTGTAACCTGGAGACGTGTCCGTCAAATAAACAATCGGGTCGTTGTCCTGCAACATTAATTTTGAAAGTTGGTCTAAATCAATGGATTTCAAATTCAATTCGATCGGTTTAACACTAGCAATTTCATCAACCAGAGGCGGCAAGGTATTTCCTTACATTTTGGGTGTTTTTGAACTTGTAGCAACTGCTTCATACAGGTATCTTGCTGATAGTTTCGCTGTATGTCTACTATAGCGCAAAAGTATTGTTGAAAATATTTGGACCTATTCTTAAAATAATAAATATTTTCATCTGCGATTGTTACATAAGATGTGGGTGGTAGAATGGTAGTGTTCAAACTCGTTGTTTTGGAATATAGGTGGTATAGGTTGAATTCTATCTTATCTATAATAGGAACATGCAGCAGGAAAACAATGTGTTCCGGCGTTATGTAAAAATCTACAGATATTGTTTAGGTAAATAGTACGTTGTCAGAGGAGTAATACTCATCTTGTCCATGGAAATTTGCCAAATTTCGTTTCATTTCTAAAATTTTTTCTTCATTTATGATGCTCAAATGTAAATGATTTAAATGATGCAAATCTAATCGCCGTCTGTATTTCATAAATCAATGCCTTAAATTCACTTATCCTTACTCGTATTATACCTATTGGATTATAAACGCCTTCCGCTTCCCGTATTGTGTTGATTGTTTGTTCTATATTTAGGGGGTTGTCGGAATTCTTGAGATCTGCTGTGGTCGGAATAATGTGTACATTTCAATATTTCCTGTTGAACCTTAATATTGGTAATGTCCGTTAACATTGTATTACAGTATAAAAATTTAATAGTATTGTCAAAGGTCTGATTCAGAATGGTAGTAATTTCTTCATATAAGTCTTTGGATATAGTATAAATGGCACTTACTAATTTTGGATTACCATAGGTGGTTAACATATTAATAATTTCATTAACGTAATTGTCACGTGTGATTTGTATTAAATATCGTGACCTTCCAAATAACGATATAACTTTAAAAGTTGGTCTATTGAAAACTGGAAATATAAATTGAATTTTGAAATGGTGGAGGCGCTTTTCTGTTATTGGTAGTGTTGCAAGTTAGGTTCCTTAAAATTGAAAAGCCATTGGAGTGGCTTATGATCTGCGTATTTCCTAGGACCCGCACATGTGGTGCTTGAACGACTTAACGGCGGCTTCCCATAAACCACCGAAATGAGGAGCCAGTGGCGGCGAAAAATGCCAATTAATACCAAAATTGGCAAGGTGTTCAGAAATCCTTTGAGGTCAAAAGGGCCTGAATTTTCGCTATTTCCTTCTTTGCTCCGACAAAATTTGTTGCATTGTCGGAGTATAGGTTTTTGCACACTCCGCGGCGAGCAACAAATTGGCGCAATGCAGCAATAAAACCTTCTGAAGTAAGGTCGGTGACAATTTCGATGTGGACGGCTTTCTTTGCAAAACACACGAAAATTTTTAAGTTTTTAACTTCTTCGTCTTGCGGAACTTCCTTTCCTTGATAAAGAAAGGCCCACAGTAGTCTACACCTGAGTTTAAAAATGTTCTTGCAGATGTCACTCTAGATTCAGACATTTTTCTCATAAAGTACTCAGGAGCCTTTGGTTTGGCTCTAACACATTTTATGTATTTTCTAAGTACACGTCGAACAGTATTACGTCCATCTATGATCCAAAATTCCTGCCTAATTGCGTATAATGTAGCTTGCACTCCTGCATGCCAAAAACGTTCATGTTTGTCTCGAACGATGAGGGTTGTAACGACAGAGTTTTTGGGTAAAATAGCAGGATGGCGTTGTTCATACGACACCGATGCCCTTGTTATTCTTCCACCAACACGAATAATTCCTTTTACATCAATAAAAGGGTTTAGAAGTAAAAGTTTGCTGCTGGAAGCAACGTTTCGATCTTGTTGTAAACAATGAAGTTCGGATGGAAAGGCTTCTCTTTGAATCAGTTTTATAATAACGACCTTTGCTAAGTTTAATTTATCTGTTGACAACGGTCCGGTTTTACTTATGCCTTTACTGTTTTGTACAAATCTCATGCAGTATGATAACACACGTATTAATTTTATCCAGGAGGAAAATTTTGTTCAAATAGTAAAATCTGGCATGGCAACGTTAAGACTGACGGTAATTTTGTGTTCAGCTGTTGTACTAGGTGATATGCGCGATTTTGGTCAATCAGTTTCTTCCTTGAGAAGTCATGTGGGTCCATGATTCCAGAGTGTACTTCAACTCAATTGCACAATACTTTGACCACAAAAAAGAATATCTGCGGGATTGTCTGCAGATGGGACATGGCGCCACTAATGAGGATTTGTAGATGATTGAAAATCCGCTATTCTATTTAATACGAAGGTCTTGAGTGTGTGAGGTGAGGAATTAATCCACCAAAACACTATTTCTGAATCGGACCAGAGTATAATGTCGTTAATCTCTAGGTGTCCTAAAGCCTTGCGAGTTGCCTTAACCAACTTTGCTAAAAGAACGGCTGCGCATACTTCTAATCGCGGAAACGAAATTGTCTTTAAGGGTGCGACACGTGACTTTGACGAAATCAAAGGACAGCTTTTCTGTCCATCATATGTAGTACATAATAAATAAACGCATGCTCCGTAAGCCTTCATGCTAGCATCGCTAAACCCATGTAGTTGTACAGATGTTGAATTGGAAAGTAAAATTCATCTTGGTATATTAGTGTGGTTTAGTTCATTAAGAGTTTTCATATACTCTTGCCACTCGTAAATTTGATTCGGTACGGAATCATCCCAATCAATTTTTTCTTGCCAGAGGTTCTGCATTATGATTTTTGCTTGAACAATTGCGGGACTTAGCAGACCCATAAGATCGAACAATTTTGCAATGTGAGAAAGAACCCTTATGTTAGTTAATTTATTTCTAGAAACTTCGTGATGATTAACTATATAAACAAAGTTGTCGTTTTTTGAGTTCCAGAGAATAACTAACGTTTTCAAAGTGCCGCTGTCGTCTAGTAGTAATTTCTTATTGACTTCTGTGGTCGGGAGTATCTCTATTACTCTTGAATCATTAGAAGACCATTGGCGTAGGTGAAATCCTCCTTGTCTTAATAGTTGAATTAATTCGTCGCGTAGTAAAATAGCTTCTTCATATGTTTGTGCTCCTGAAATTAAATCATCGACATAGAAATGATGTAATACGGCTGCTGCTGCCCTAGGATATGATGGTTCATGTAGATTGGCTAGTGTGCGTAACGACTCCACTGCTTGGTAGGGCGATGGTTTTAATCCGTATGTAACTGTTTTTAAAACGAATGTTTTTACTTCGTCTTCAGAATTTTCTCGCCACAGGATACGTTGATATGTATAATCTTCAGGATGTATCCAGATTTGTCGGTACATTTTTTCGATATCTGCAAAGAAAACAATAAGGAAAGAACGATATCTAACCAAAAGGGTGAATATGTCGTCCTGTATTGTTGAGACACAAACCCGTTGAAGTTTTGGCAGATCCATCAAAAACTATCCTCATCTTTGTCGTTGAACTATCTTCTTTTATTATGGGATGATGGGGCAGATAATAGCCGTTTTTTTGTTTGGCGTCTTCACTTATTACTTCCATATGCCCTAAACTGAGGTATTCCTTCATAAAGTTGACATACTGAGATTTCGTTGCGATGTTTGATTGCAATTTCCTTTCTAATGAGTAAAATCCACGCAATGCTCGTGTGCACGATTCACCGAGGTCACTGACGCTTTCTTTGAATGGAAGTTTTACAATGAATTTACCGGTGTTATCCTGTTTTACATACTGGTGGAAATGTGCCACACAAGCTTTTTCTTCTGGTGCATTGCATGTTATTTTCCCAGAACTTAGAGACCTCTTGACTTAAATTATTTATGTTGAGATGACAAAGAGGCCTTTGTAGGGACTTGTCGGTGTAAACTGGTCCCCTAAAAAGCCATTCAAACTGAGAATTTTGTATTACTCCGCAACTTCCTAATTTTTGTTGACCTGTAAGTAGTAGGGTGTAGAAAATTTCCATGTCTATAAGAAGATCCACCTCCGCTGGAACATGAAACGAAGGATCAGCAAGTGGTAATTTAGAAAATTGAGGATGGCCAATGTTGATTTGCTGTACGGGAAGTCGCTGTGTTATTTGCGGTATGACTAAGAACGTGAGTTTCCTATTATAATCTGTGTGCATTGATTTTATTGTGCTACTAACAAGAGACCTTATACTAGTAGATGCTTGATTGATGCCTGTAACTGGAATGTGAGTTCTTTTGTGGGAAAGTTGCAACTTATTTGTCAAATTTTCTGTTATGAAGTGCGACTGGGATCCTGGATCGATCAAAGCTCGGCACACATGGTATTGTCCATGTTGATCTTGAATTAAAAGTTTTTCTGTGCACAGGACCACTTGAACAGATGTTTTAGTAAACATAGTCACGTTTGTTGATTTCGATGGTTGAATTGTGTCATCCGATGACTTGGTTTGCATTTCGGAGTGTAGCAACGTGTGGTGCTTTTTAGGACATCTTCGGCAATGTATTCAGCGACATTCTCGTGCTTGATGATTCGATTTTAAACAGTTCACACAAAGCCCTTATTGCTTAATGAAGTTCCATTTTTCTTGAAGAGGTTTCCGTTTAAATGTAGGACATTCTCGAAGATGATAATTTTCCTTACTCAGTAAACAATTAATTTTTACATACGATGTGTGAAAGTTCTGTTGATTGTGTTTGGGTTGCTGACCTTTGTTTCTAAGGTTTTAGGACGAATTAACCGTTTTTTCTTGTGGTTTCGTTTGCGAAGCTTCTAGAGTTTGTCGGCGCTTATCTAAGAACTCCATCAATCCCTTCATTGTTGGTATGTTTGTGTCTGCTACAGTCTCTTCCCAACGGTCACGTATATCCTTATCGAATTTCGGTAGAATGATGCCTATGAATAATGCATCCCAAAATTCGGTAGATTGTTCTAAAGTTTTTAATGCCCTTAAATGCTTTTGGAAAGTGGTAAGCAATTGCGCAAATTGCGAACCCTCTGGTCTCTTAATTGGTGGTGAAGTTAATATTTCGTTGATATGTTTGCGAACAATTAAACGTGTGTTATTATAGCGTTCCTTTAGAAGTGTCCATGCCACTTGGTAGTTAGCTTCCGATAATTTAAACGAGTGAATGATATCCACAGCCTCTGCCTTAACACATGAACGTAGATAGTGCAGTTTCTGAATCGCCGGAAGTGCTGAATTATTGTCAATAATGGAAACAAAGGAATCACGAAAATTGAGCCACTTGTCGTAAGATCCATCGAATGTAGGAAGTTCGATCTTTGGCAATCTGCAGCTTACGTTAACATCCTGCGCTGTAGCCGACAACGAAGAATTTCTAGCTGCTTGGTCTGCTGTAGAACTTGAAGATGAATTCTGGATGCAATCGTTCGTTTGCTGTTCCTACACATTGACACCAACTGTCTTCAAATTCTGCCCGTTCTTGGTTCTCCTTCGTTGATTCATCGGAATTTTCTTCTTACAACAACTCGATTTCTGTTTGAACCTCGTCAAAATCTTTCCAAGTTTCCGTTATGCGACTTAGTTGTGCCTTGAGTGCCGGAATTTGTTTAGGTTCCTTACAATCTGCGACTGCTTTTTGAAATCGTGTCAGCTGCGATTTGCAAACACCTCGTCGATGCCTTAGGGTTTTGATTCGTGATACCAGACATGATGATTTATAAAATACTTAACTCTCGAGGAAAATACATATAAAGGCGACTTAAAGACTTACTACTGAGAACTTCTCTGGTGGCTGCCTTTGATGCTCGAAATTGAAGACAATGGAACTGCCCGTATTAATGCTGTTGACTTGGTATCCTGATTAGCTGTTTGAATTTCAGATGTAAACTCAAATCGCTGAGAACACACTAAGTTTGGTTAAACAAAACTGTTAGTGTCGCGTATTTTACAGAAAACACTATTTTTCACGGTAACTTTTCGCGTGACTGTTTTTTTTTTGAGTTCAAATGTTTATGTGTTGGTAACACACGTATTCACATATAGGCATATCCGTATTTCCGTGAATCCGTATATCCGCAGATCACTGATCCGGCTCGAAGGACCAAAGATATGTGCGGTCGTAAGATAAAAAATTATCCGGTGACCACTCGGAGTTGCTATATCGAACCCCGTTCTACTAGAATGTTCTAAAATAAAACTAGTAGCGATTTTGTTCTTTACCGTTTACTAAGACTGTTACTTACATACTAACTAACAAATGAAACTTAAAACTAGAAGATAACAAAAGGGGGTGGACCCTAAATTAAACAGTGGTTGTTTAACATTTGGAATTTTGATTGCCGTCATAGTGGAGATGGTGCTTAATGCACCACCATGACCTGAACCTTCCAAGAATATTGACAAAGAGTAATAAAACCCAACAAAGGGGTGGGTTGTTCTTCTTTTTAACCTACAAAAAGGTGTCTTAATCAGTTAAAAAAATATATATAATCAAAAATTATCCGTATTATTTTATTCTTCATGTTTCAATATGTACTGTACTAAAAATGTAACGGCTATACACGTTTAAAATAAATAATATTTTTATAGTAAAAAATACGTTACAGAGTCGTCAATCCGCGTGACGGAGGTGTATTTCATACAAATCAGTTGTCTCCCGCTACCTGGGCCTGTGTATATTTCGTAATGGTACGAAAAATATAATGAGAGTAGCAAATATAAAAATAAAAGTATTTTTTAATGCTAAAAGATATAGTCCATTTTGTAATAGTGACTACAATTTTTTGACATTTTTAATAAAAAATTTAAAAAATCTTAAAACCTCGTCTCTCACTACAGACTGTTTTAGTAGGTATATTCGGTCACGTGTTTTTTCATTCAAACGACGCGTATACGCGGCTCGCTTTTGTCGCCGTCGATTGGATATTTAGTCCTCCCTCACCCTCGCTGGGATTACCTCTCTAGGACCGAGAGATCGCGCGTTAATCGCCCGGAATCTGTGTATGGAGGTGTGTGTGTTTATTCGGCGACAACTTCGTCACGTAAGTATTAGACAAAAATATATCAATTACAGTTACTTCTTATTATTTAACTTTTGTGTAATAAGAAACACTTTCATGCCAACCTGTTAGGTTTGTATTTTGTGGTAACGTTTAAATATTATCAATTTTGTAAGTAAGATTTACCCCTCAGTCACGCTACAACTCCGTCACAAAAAAATTTTACTTGACGGAGGAGTAAAAAAATACTTGCAAAGAATATGATATTTATTTTATCTCATAAAATATAAGAATCTGTTGAAATAGGACCAGTACCTATTATGGCAACTATTTCGATATAAAGTTTATCTAATGTTTACATACTTATTTTGTTATATTTTCTTTTTTAAGATATTATCATGACGAAAAAGAAGGCATTAACAGCACCAGAAAAACAGCGGCGTTGCCGTGAGAAACGAAAAAATGATCCAGAAAAGGTAGCTGAAGTGAAACGCAAAGATCTCGAGAGATATCATACTCGTAAGAAGCTTGTGGCTGACATGACCGTGAGAGAACATCGTATGATGAAGAGAAAATAGCAACAAGGAAATAAAAAAAGAAAGGAGAAAAAACAGATGCTTGAAAACGTAGTGTTAAACACGCCAATACCAGCAGATCCACAAATGCGTCCTTATTCTGCAACACCAACTAATTCAGAAGTATCTAGCGCAAGGGGGAGGAAGAGAGTGAAGAGAGATAGAACAAAGTTCTACAGAGAGAATATTAGATTACAAGATAAAATAGAAGAATTAGAGAAGAAAGATCGAAAATACAAGAAAAGATTTCACAGAAAATCCAAAAAAATAGCAATAGCAAAGATGAAAACAACAGTAAGAATGAAACAAATATAGTGTCCTTTCCAATACCGTTAAAGAACGATACCAAACTGTTAAAAGTCGTAAAGAAAAACGCCTTATCCAATCTTTATTTCAAACTCGCATTACAAAAGAATCTAGAGTGCAGACTCAATTAGTAAGAGACACCTTAGGTGTAAACAGACCTTTAAGGTATAAGAGCGTTCTGCCACAAAAACTGATCTTGTATAGAAAATTCAACAGTTCTTTTTGCGTAATGATGTGACGAGAACTACAGGAAGAAGAAGACTGTGACACACAGAAAAAACAAAGTGCAAAAAATATTTTTATTGGACTCCATGAGAAACCTGTACAAAGCCTTTTTAAGAGAAAATAGCGGCGTCAAATGTCACTACAGCTACTTTACAAAACATAGACCGTTTTACGTCCTACTGTCGATTGAAGGGACACTTTCCTATGCAAGTTACATGCAAATATAACCTATGTTGTCAATGTTTTACATAGGAATAAAGTGATTACGCAAAAAGATACGAATGCAGTCCTGGAAACACTAGTATGTTCTGTTAATTCGGAATCATGTATGAAAGAAGTTTGTTCTGAGTGCAAGCAGCGGTCTATAAATTATGATAAAGCTAATCTAAAAGCTATTATAGACTTACGACACTGGGCAAGAAAAAGTGAAGTTGTGGAAAAATTAGGGAAACAAGTGAAGATCACAAAAAATGTACTAGTTACTGAAAAGCTTACACTCGAAGAGGTGATTTAAAAATTTGAGAACGTCCTCCAAACTTTCAAAACTCATGTATACAATATAAAACATCAATATAAAGCTTATCGACAGTGCATCGACGGTTTATCAGAGAGTGAAGTAGCCTTGCATATAGATTTTAGTGAGAACAATGCCTGCAAGTACCACTCCGAAGTCCGGTCTCATCATTTTGGTGGTTCTCGTAAACAAGTGACCCTGCATACAGCAGTGATGTACCATTTTTCTTCTGAAGCACAAACAAAACAAGTAACTTCATACTGCTCTCTAATCACAACCATGGGCCTTCTGCGATCTGGGCTCACCTTAATCCAATTCTCTCTGAAGTTCAAACAAATCATCTAACTGTAGCGATTGTACATTTTTTTTCCGATGGACCAGCTACCCAGTATAAGCAATAGATTAACTTTTACCTAATGGCGTACCGGTTTTTTGAAAAATACAACTTTCGTAAAATATCTTGGAATTTTTTTGAATCAGGACATGGAAAGGGAGCTGCTGATGGTGTTGGTGGAACTTTGAAACGCCAAGCTGATGCTATTGTAGCAAGATGCAAAGATATCGGTGAAAGCTGAAGACTGTTAAATATTTAATTCGTCTAAAGAAGTAATAAATGATTCTAAATAAGTACATTTAAAACCGGTTTTATTCCAAAATACAACCTGTTACTTTATAGAATAACAACTCTGTCACATACTCTACCACTCTGTCACGATAATGTCTCCTGGTTTTAAAATTTATATAGCCATTTTTATAATTTGTTATGAATAGGACAACTTCGGAAAAATCATAAATAAAATAGTTAACTATAATATAGTGTATGACATAAATATTTCTGTGCTAGAAGTGGTTAAAATTGAATTATAGAAGAAATATACTTTAAACTAGCTGCAATTGTGACAGATTGGTATAAGATTAAAAATATATATTTATTATTATATACAGAAGTATTGGTTTGTAAGTTTTCTAAAAGGACCATTTGATTATTAATGTAACAAATAATTTGCAAGTTATCTGAGTTAAACTATTTGATACAAAAAAATAAAAGATATTGTGACGGAGGTGTAAAATTATTAGCCCAATCCATCTTTAAAACTTTGAAAATCTTACAAAAATTTGTAAACTTCGCGACGAACAACTTTTTCAGATAGAGATATTCAGCTATCACAAAACATATAAGATTTGACTAGAAAGCGTTATAACTTTTTTTGGAAATTTGAGTTAAAATTTTAACAACATGTAGGTTAAAAGACCCGAGTAAGGAATTTAAAATTTAACAATAAGAAATAATATAACTTATATAAATTCAGTCAGGTAATTTTGCCTATTGAAGGAATACTAAAAATAAAGATATTAATAAAGACCAAAGATGTCACTAGAGCGCCATCTATTGTAAACGCTATTTCGGCGGAATACTGACCGAGAACATATTTTGTTCAATAAAGATATTTACGAAAATAAATCTAAGAATTATATTATAAACTAAAGTATAATGCTCACTAAACACCTGTCATGATGTTAAACTTACAACCGTTGATATGTTGTCTAAATTGTTTTGTTGTCCATATTATGGCTAAGCACTCCTTTTCAATTGTAGCGTAGTTAAATTCGGCGCTATTAAGCGTTCGGCTGATGTACATAATGGGCTTATCCTTTCCGATAGGGCCTTCTGACAAAATCGCACTTAGGTTTACATTAGAGGCATCGCAAGTCACATTTAACGGTTTATTGAGATCAGGATACGTTAATACCGGCGGGTTGCTAATCAAACTTTTAATTGTGTTAAACGAATCCACAAATGATGTAGTTGGATCAATTTTCGCGTTTTTCTTTAGACAGCTAGTAAATGGTTTTACGATAAAAGCATAATCTTTTATAAATTTTCTATAATATCCGGAAAAACCTAAAAATGATTTTATCTATTTGGTAGTTTTTGGCAATGGTATTTTTTTTATTTTGTTAACTAGTTTTGGGTTCGGTTTGATCCAATTAGTGGTAATCAAGAGTTCTAAATATTCTATTTCACGTAGACAAAATTCCGAGTTTTTTACCTGAACTTTAAAGTTATGGTGTTTTAATCTCCGAAATACTGTGAGTAAGTTGTCGATGTTCTTTAAAATTTCGTCCGAGAATAAGTATGTCATCGAAATACACTAGGCAGATTTCGTTTACCAGTCCTTCCAAAACATTGTTCATGATTTTAGCAAAGCAGGCGGGGGCATTACGTAAATCGAATGGCATACGCAGGAAATGCCAGTGACCTCTCTCGGTAGAAAATGCTGTCTTATGTTAATCCGTTGGTTCGATCTCGATTTTATAATAACCGCTTTTTAAGTCTAGTTTAGAGAACTAATCAGAATCACCAAGTAGATCAAGGATGGTTGTTATATTTGGAATGGGCTACTTATCCTCTATTGTTATCTCGTTCAGTTTACAAAAATTAAGTACCATGCGCCACGTAGTTTTCCGTCTTTTCCAGGTTTCTTTGGAACCAAGAATATCGGGGAGTTGTATGGAGAGTCACTTTCAGTAATTATGTTTCGTCGTCGAAGTTCGTCGTGTAGTTGCGTTTGTAAAAGTCAAAATATCGCATTCCCTGTAGAATTTATTACTAAAGGAATTACACAAATCTCGTACGGTATGTCGCTGATCCGCCGGTAAATCAATAGGGAGAATGTGGTAAGTTATAGATCGATCAAATTTTGAAGGAATGTATGCTTCGTACACGTTGGTTTCCTTTGGATTCATTTAATGGGCTTCAATAGTCGTTTTGGGTGAATTATTTGTTAAGTTACCAAATACTGGTACCTCGCAATGGTAATTATTTGCTGTGGTCAAGGTGTCAGGTATGAAAATTCAAAATTGCTGTTCCGGGATTAATATCGGATCTTTATTAATTCGAATATTGAACTCGCGCCGAGAGAAGCAATTTGGGTATCGTACTTAATTAAAGGATAACAATTATTATTTATTTCGATGGTGCCCGTTCCATAATCTATTTTCGCTTTCATTCTCTCCAAGCTATCAGAACCTAATAATAAATCAAAATGCCTATGGAAACTGATAATAAATAATTTCAAATATTGGTTTACATTAAACAAATCTACATTTATACATTTGTTATGAATGGTGTCGATGGTGATTGTGCGCAATAAAAAGTGTTCTAGATAAATATAGTCTGGAAAGTATTTTTCTGCTACCTTCGGACCCATGAGTGGATTGGTTGCATTGGTGTCAATAAAAATTCTTAATTCTAAACCGTTATCCAAGGTAAATAAAAGAGTTGGTAACGTACTATAATTTTTACTATCATTGAACTTTAAATCTACTGATTTTCCGAGGCAGCTTGACGAAAATTTATAATTTTAGAATATTGTTTTCCGTTTTCCGGATAAGTTTCGGAAGTGTTCTGTTAATCATTTTCATTAATATCCGCGTGATTTTCGTCATATTCGTAAGGATTTTTGGTGTTATCGTTCGATAAATATCGATTCTGGTAAAATTGGTCGTCGTAATAGTCACTATTAGGAAATGCCATCCCAAATTATGGCCCGTATTACCCTGTTCCTCAATGTCGGCAAAAGAGATTTGGGGTTGTCGCCAATTGCGAAAAACTGTTTTGATATTGACTATATCGCAAGGATTTGGAAAAGATCTTTGCAATCGCATTTGGTTGAGCTTGAGCCACACTCTACTCCGCTGCCGAGTATCCCTTCCACAACGCGTCCGAGCGAATATTGAAATCTATGCACATATATTTCGGCTGTAAATTAAGATTTTGTAAAAAAAATTAGATAGCCATTTTGCAGTACATGATCTGAAGTTCTGAAATCGCTCTAGCTTTTTGATATACTATTACCCTGAGAAATTGTTATTGTAATTATTGTGCACCACAATGATTACTATCTCAAAGTACCAGATTTCTTAAATTGCAAGACTCAAAGAATTAAGAAGTTTTGAAATTTAACCCTTTTTTCATGATTTCGCGTTTCGGTTTTCGGTTACTTCAAAAACGGTTTTAGAAGTCTTTAGTTTTCCTACATTTAATCTTATTGGACCTATTCTCTTTTTAATTTTCGATGTTTAAACATTATTTAAACAAATACGAACAGCTATTGGATGTCCGTTTTTTTTATATTTTACTTCCCAAAAAGAATCGAACTTGATGGCACAGTTAGTGTTCAGACATCAATTTTGGCACGTAAAACCCGTATCTTAATTGGTCTGTACACATATTAAGTGTTTACGTTAATGTTGGTATGAGGTACACAGTTACAGTTAGACAAATACAGTAGTTGCTCTGATAAAATATTTTAAGATGCTATGCAGAAAGGACATGTGTTTATGTACAGTTGGCTTAGGAGGTAATGGTACGTAAAAGTTCCTATGATTAAAGCTTAAATTCTTTACGCAACCGGCATATGCAATGCGACACGATTAGGCAGTTATGTTAGGAAGGTTGGATCTGAGAAGATTGCTGAGATTAAAAATCCTTAAATACTGTTTCAAATTTGGACTGGCAATACTTGTAATATATACGTATTAAATTATTTATTAATATTTGTTTGTGTTGTTTTCAGGCTTCCACGGCCGGCGTTGATTTGTACAAATCATCGAGATAACGTAACACTGCCTGAAGATGCCAGAAATAAGATCTGGCGAAACATCGCATCGAGAAGGAGGAAGACGTCGACCACGGCACAGCAGCCCGGAAAGTGTAGATATATCTAAATATTTGTTTGGTTAACCAAGCGATATTTTCAAGGTTTTACATTAATAACTTACGCCTACCTAGTTCGTCACATGCTACGTATATCATCCCATCGCCAGTGTAGACGATTACAACAAAATTAAGCGAAAATGCATATCTCAGTGTAAACGATTATCGCAGGATAGGATTTATATTTCGAGATGTAATATAGATTATTATATTCCATAACTACTATAACTTAGTAAGTACGTTTCGTCTGTGTTGCTGTCGACTACAATGAACTCTACTTCGATAAATATGTACCTATAACTTACCAACCAAACATAGGCGGGCAGGTAATAAGAACTGAACTGCACCACACTACCAAAATCATGCCAAAAGCAAGACGTTTTGATCTTCTTTTTCTCGAATAAGTTAGTGGTTGTGTCACTGCTAAATATCTGTCCACACTTATCGCACATAAACTTAAAATCGATGCTGTACATAGAAGAATATCCAGTGATACCCATATATCGCATAATAACCATCCGAAAACCCACGAACCTGAAATGAAAAGAAATTCATTTAATAACTATTCCAGTGTATTTCCGGAAAATACATTCAACAATAAATTAGGTGAGGTGAACGGAGACTAAATTGCTTCATCAATCTTTTAATTCAATTAAAAGACTCGACAGTATTTTTCATAGGTAAGAGCTGTTGTGGCTCTCGTTTTAATACGCCTTTTTTATAATAACGCATTATTTGGCGTTCAATTGTATTCGTTCATTTGCCCAATAAAAATCTTATAAAACAGTTGAATCACTTACCGTGTACTTGACATTGAAGTTAATCAAATCCTCTTAATGAGTTATTCAAAGCATGCTTGTCACGAAAGGTGAGGTAGTTCTTCTTTATGAAACTTAATTAAAGTATACAAATACATGGTTCTAAATCCTTACAATTTCTAGAACACTGGCTATAGTACAGACGATGTGAATTGGTAAAAACCCCAATAAACTATTTGTGGTATATCTTCTTTCTCGTTCTCACTTGGAGTAACATTTCTTTACTACTTCTTAAACACGCCCTTACTTGGTTAAGCAATACTTCAGTAAAATGCGAAGAAGGGAGTATAAGGATGACAAAATTGAAGCTTCCGACATTTAATGGAAAGATTTCTTGGTCTATCAACCCGGAACAGTTTAAAGCTGCCGCCGTGGAGAATGAATAAAAGGACACATAGAGGCTTAGTGCTCTGATAATTGATAATAACACTACGAGGAGAAGCTTTGGATGTATTGTAAGGTATTCCAGAGGTACGAAAAAACGAGTTCAGAGATCCTTGTAGAACGATAAGAGATGTGTTACGGCAATAAGCACCTGCAGCAGGTGTACCAGGCTCAGCTAAGAAGTCGGCATTAATTGAGCAACGAAACCCTCCAACAAAATTGAGCAACAGCAGAAAACAAAACCCTAGATGTTGGAATTATGGGCAAACTGGGCATATAAGCAGTGGCTGCTCAGCAACATCAAGGTTTGTGGGGCAAAATCTGGCTATCCTTCCCCAAGTCCCTATTGCGGTTTCCGCTTCGCAGTAAGCCACTGCTGACTCGCTAGTGTATGGTTTCTTGGACGGCGGTAGCATCCAAAACAATAGCTAACCCTCGAATGAATAACCAAAAACTGTCTCTTATAAGAAATGGAACCGACCTCAAAACATTGAGGATCATTATCGTCGCAGAAGATCAAACTCTACCTGGACACTCCGAATCAATTGTTCTTGTTACGAAAGCCGGCGATGGAACGATGGAAGTCATAAGGACAGCTACCCTTTACCACTAATCGACGACCCGCTGGACAGTCTGTAATGGTAAATTAAATGGCTATCGACTTTGGTTCGGTATCGGCAAGTTGAAGTGCACCCGAAGGATACGGAGAAGACTGCATAGGTACACTACAGAAGTTGGACTGTGGCCTTTTCTGAAATTCGGTCTATGCAACGCACCAGCCACTTTTGAGAGACTAATGGGATCATTAACAATGAAATACCGAGAAATATTTAATAGTGGCGATTTTAGATACATTAATATAAATTCAATTCAAGAACCAACTACAAAATAATGAGGAAAAAGCTATTGCTGTCATCATGTCCCCGGCGGGATTCGAACCCGCGTCTCTGGCTTTATGCGCCATTGCTCGCTTGCTTGAGGCAATTTGTAGTTGGTTCTTGAATTGAATTCATATTAATGTATTTAATGGGACCATCTAGCAATTTTCTGATTTGGAAAACCTGATTAATTTACTTAGATGATGTCTTTGTATTCGGAAGAACATTCGAAGGTCACCTCGTTAACCTGATAGAAGTGTTGCTGACATTTAAATCAGCAAAATTAAAACTAAATCCTAAATGAGTGCATCATTTACAACAGATGTGAAGTAGAAAAACTATTAAGCAGAGAGCATTCATTTAATTTTTCTCTGAGACCTTTAAGATATTGTAAAAAGGTATTTGGTTTTATAAAGTTAGCCTCATACTGCATTAAAACCTTAAAACTGCTACTTACAGCACAGCTATATAATATTTAAAAAATGATTTCATAAGCTTATTTTTATAACTGTTATTTAATTTCTTCCAACAGGCTTTTTATAATATCAATGGCAACAGGATAATTTTTTAATTTACGCCGTTTTTGGTTCTGTAAGTGTAAAAACACTATTAAAATTGAACTACTAAAATTTTTTCGCGACTTTTTTATAATATGTAGTCTATCAAACGTTTTTACAACTTCTATATATTACAAAATCGCTACTTAAGTAGATAAGTCACCTAGCAATTGGAATTAAAAAACAAAGCGTTAAATCGATGTATCTCCAAATTAAGAGTATCTAAAAAGTATCTAAATTTCGACTCGGGTATAACGTCCTAACCATCATAGTTCATGGTGATCACAATACACAAACCTGTTTTTGTAATCGCTCGTACATAGGTCCTGTGACCGCTAGATCTTGGAATATTTAATTTAACCAGGGAATAAGCTTATACTGTATTTAAATATAGTGGAAGTGAAAGACTTTTCGTAATTCGTAGTTCTTCGATTTAATTGGATTGGCATCTTTTCATGCGAATTATCACCGCTAATTTTTAATCTATATATCCGGGCTCGATTAGCACTGTTAAATATAGACAAACAGGACCATTGGCTTGTAAATAAGTGGTTTAGAAATATTGATTTTAACCATTATACGTCTCCAAAGTTCTGTTTTCCGTAATTCCTTTGGAAATGTTAACCTAGTTTCTACCTGAATATATTCCATAACAATGTTTACTGAAGTATACATCAAGACAATCAGGTAACTTTTCAAACAGTATTGTTTAACAATTTCTACCATACAAAACTTTATGTGCAATTCACGTGGAAAAGTTTTGGGATATCATTGATCTGCTAAAGTATTTTAGATGTTGGCAAAATCGTTACAGAGTGATGAATTATTAAAACTAATATGAATATGTAATTTTAATTAAATGCGGTTTTCGATAATGGTATGTGTGCACTACCAAAGTGTTAAAGCAAGTATTTCTTACGTTGGATTAACTGAATAACTTAGAACAGAGAAAGAGAGAACGCGTTAGTTTAAACAATTGATAAATTACCGTTTCTCGCGCCAGTATGTCACTTGCATAACATGCCATATTACGTTCTGTTGTGTGACGATCGCCGCTTTCACGGTCACAATATACTAAATTCGATACGTAATTCTGCCTTTGCCACTCATTTCAATAGTTCAAACTTGAAATTCATAATTTAACTCGCCAAACTAGTGTATCTAAGCTTTTAATAAAATTATAATCAGGGCAACCTTTTAATACCATAACCTGACTTACTTTTTGCGAACTTCTTTCTATACACTATTTGTAAAATATAGCTAAGATGTTTCCAGAATAGTTACACAATTCTCTGAAATACTTTATGAACGTTACTATTTAAGCTGATTGCTACCCGTCAACATACGTATAATTTCTACTGTTACGAGTATTACAACATATCTCTAAATTCTGACCGTTTGAAACAACAAAACACATAAAAAAGTACTTAGAATTTTTCGATACCATCAGCATTTAAACTTGAAATAAAGAAAATAGATTTCATTTTTTGGGTAGGAATATGTATAAAAACCTTAATCAAAATACAGTACTCCCAAATTTGTACATGTTAAGCGATTATTCCGAAAGTAAACCGAAGCATATGTAGAAATGTAAAAAGAATTTAGTTGAACCTGTACAAATTTGGACGATGGTATACAGCAGTTTATAAATTTAATTAGGAAGACTATCTCCTGCCGTAAACTCCTGGTGATGCACTTACCCTAGTACATAGCATCATTCAAACGTATTTTTTCCTATTAAATGGCTTGAAAAGTAAACAATATGCTTGAAGTATAAAACTGATAGTCCAGATAATATACCTACACTTTTTCGTTCAAAATTTAACAGCAAACCGATTATGGCATAATCATTATGCCATTATGCTCGGTGTAATTTTCAAGCCCCAAAAACTTGTTTCTTGCTTATATTTCGAAAACTAGACAACAGTGCGTATTACATCCAACGGACAAATTATAAACAATTTAAACATCTACAAAACTGTTTTTCAGAAGTCTAATTTGACGATTCTTTAGTGAGGAAAGTCGAAGAAACTATAAGAAAAGATCATTCCTATAAAATTTATATCTTGGGTAATGTAAAATATTAAAAAGAAATACTCCGGCGAATTATAGCTAATGAGGAACATTTTCAACAGAATCCCACGGGAAACTCCCATCTTTAATACTTTTTGCATAATTACACTGTTAAAAATTTTAGGATTTCTTTATGTTTACGTTACAGTATCAACTGAGAAAGTGCAATTTTAACTTTGTAAACGGTTTTTGAAAGTACATATTGTAAGCTACAATTCCTCTATCTAAGGTATTTTGAATGGAATGTTCTAAAAACGCTCAAAGTTGGTTGTTAGGAGTTACAATCGCTTCGATCGGTATCCGGGTCCTAGTTGGTCCGTTTCCCGCTGGTTTTGGAAACATTTATAGTACAGTTCAGCGGCAATGTTTAAAAAGCTGATGCAGAGGAATTGTAGACTATGATCTCTACCATCAGAAACCGTTTTCAATGTTTATTTTTAAGTAATTTTAGCTTTCATGACCGGATTCAATTTGGAGATTTGAGGTTGAGTTGATGACGAAACATCTGGTTGATCTTTCCACCAAGCTAGACCACGGCCATTAAACCCGGAAACCTCAATTCTCCAAATATTTAGTTCTAATTTTCCATATTACAGGAGATACGAATTTTTGAAAACATTAACTTTTCTTATCGTCCGTCCGTCGATTTTTCTCACTAAATAATCATCCAATTGAACTTCTGAAATAAACTATTTTGTAAGCTATGTAATTGTCTACAACGTGTTCTTGGTGGTTAAAAAACGTACATGGCCTCAACACCTGTTGTAATTTACATTTTAATTATCTACCAACTATCCTACACACGATGGCGCAGTCAGTTCGCAGTTAAATGTTAATTCAAAGTATTAACTTTTTTTCGCTATATTACTATAGTAAACAAAAAAAGAAATTTCAATTTTTAAAATAAGATCGTCTGCAAATGACAAATTTAATTAACCTGCTACATGGTTTGTTAAAGTGTGTCATGTTAGAATGTGTAATTATTAGTAATAACAATTATAGCATATGTAAAACATATGCTTCAGTTCTTATAAAGTTTACTGTTGTATTTGATTAAACATTAATGAATTATGTTTGGTCAGCATTCTATCGAAACATCTAGACGCATATCGCCCATTAGTTCTCGCCAGCGCGTCATAGGACATGATGGCATATGAACGCCATCTGTCGTAACTGATTAAAGAAAACAACCAACAAATTGTACAGACCAAAAAAACAGTATCAACATCGGCAACTGGTATACAGAGTGTTCCACTTAAGCGTATTTCTTTCACAGCTGGCTTAATATTATAAATGCGAAAAAAATGTTTAAATGAAAGTTTCATCCAATTTGTATCTTCACTTCATAAAATTATTTCTATTTATAAATAAAAAGTTAACCGATCTAAACCATTCATTTATTGAAGTTCTTAACAAAATAATTACAACAGACGTTTCGATCCCTAATTTTGGGATCCTTTTCAATGTGATATGATAAATTCTAAAAAAAATATAATAATTCAACATTAATTGATTTTTAATTGTTAAATAAACTAATGAAATAGATATGACATTTAAAATACATACCTAGGGGATGAAGAACGTGTATTGGTATCAAGACCCCTTTATTACTAAATAACCTTTGAAAAAACCATGCGGTTTGCGTTGAATAAGTTTTTTTTAAAAAACTACACCATTTAAACCATTAACAAAAATTAATGAAAGATGAGAATTACATTGATGGTTTAGAAAAATTGAAAATAATTAAAGATATTAGACCATATTAATAAAATTAAAAAACCAAGTAAAGTGGATGTTAACTTGAGAAGTTAACATCCAAGAATGAGTAAAAATTACATTATTGAGTGGTGATAAAAGATGATAAAATAGAAATGAGGTCAAAAGAAACAACATAATCAAAAAGTAAGTTTCAGTTCATATGATGGATCAGATCAAAAGACACTCAGAAAAACTAGATTTTAGTAAGTAATTTATCATAAATTTTTCATAAATTTTATTAAGTTGTTCAGAAACTTAATAAAATTTATGATAAATAATTTATGATAAATAATTCTTTTCTGAGTGTCTTTTGATCTGATCCATCATATGAACTGAAACTTACTTTTTGATTATGTTGTTTCTTTTGACCTCATTTCTATTTTATCATCTTTTATCACCACTCAATAATGTAATTTTTACTCATTCTTGGATGTTAACTTCTCAAGTTAACATCCACTTTACTTGGTTTTTTAATTTTATTAATATGGTCTAATATCTTTAATTATTTTCAATTTTTCTAAACCATCAATGTAATTCTCATCTTTCATTAATTTTTGTTAATGGTTTAAATGGTGTAGTTTTTTAAAAAAAACTTATTCAACGCAAACCGCATGGTTTTTTCAAAGGTTATTTAGTAATAAAGGGGTCTTGATACCAATACACGTTCTTCATCCCCTAGGTATGTATTTTAAATGTCATATCTATTTCACTAGTTTATTTAACAATTAAAAATCAATTAATGTTGAATTATTATATTTTTTTTAGAATTTATCATATCACATTGAAAAGGATCCCAAAATTAGGGATCGAAACGTCTGTTGTAATTATTTTGTTAAGAACTTCAATAAATGAATGGTTTAGATCGGTTAACTTTTTATTTATCATCACAACCATTGAAATATTAAACTCCATTTCTATTTATGCAGGGTGTTCTATGACGCCTGGGTGATACCAAACCTTGTTTTTTTTAATTGGAACATCCTATATATTTTTAAATTTTTAAATTAAGCGATAAATTTAAAGGGTGCTTGATAACTACCGTACATTGTATCTTACTGTTGCCGTTTGGGAGTTATTTCGTCATTTTGAAAAAAAAAAAGGTTTTCACATCATTCAAAAATTTTCATTAGTTTTTTTGAAAAATCAACAAATAAAATGATGTGATTTTTGAAAACTAAAATCAAGGAAAGCTTGATTTTTTTTTAATGGAACGATATACAAAAAATAAATTAACAGAACTAAAAATAACATTAACCCACGTAGATCCTACATATCTTTTATTTCTGTGAATACCTAAAAATAAATAAAAATGAATCGGTTTTATTTTTTGTGAGACATTTTCAAAGCTTTTTTGTTAATATTGACGGCAAATTAATTTAAGATTATGTATCATTTTACTGCTTAAAATAGCGGTGTGAGCGATTTTTTGACAAAATAGTTGCTATACAGTGCCAACAGTGTACTTTATTCGTATTTAAAATGAATAAGAGGTATTCCTATTGTATCTTCTTTTCAAGAAGAAAAATTTATCACAACAGCGCCTATTTTGTCTCAAACTGTCGCTGTTTTTTTAAAAGTAAAATAATAAATAAGCATTAAAATGCTCGGACTCTGATATTGAAAAAAAAAAAATTATCTGCCCGTAAATGGGTCTGTTTCGTTTTCGATGCGCCACCCTGTATTTCTAATTGCTCTGAAAGATCTAAACGTTTTTGAATTTGAATTTGAATTTGAACCTTTTTGTTCCATACATTTTCCAAATAAATACATCCAGCAAAGATTTATACGGACTATTCTCAGTTTGATCTGGTTATGAACTACACGGCAATACGCTACCGTCTCTCCAAGCATTTTATTTAAATATTTTTATGAAGCCAATCACGGGCTATTGAATATCGGTTCTTATTATTTGTTTATATTTAAGCATAAGTACATCCTACATATTTTATTTAAAATCGTTTTAGATATAATATTTAAAGAGAAAATATACCTAAAATAGGTAGAAATCATGTTGTAGTTGACAATCAAGAATAAGCAGGTTTTAATAGAACTACGGCACCAGAAAAATGTTCTACAAATATATCTGCAACACCCAGAAAAATTGGTGACTGCAACAGAAGTATGTACATTTTATAAAAATTACAAGCCCATGCAGCGTTTGTAATGCAACTTACAAGACGTTAGTTATTATCTTATTTGCAGATAATACAGAAATGGACATATGGGTGATATCGAGTAGTCAGCATCCAATCTGAAAATTCATTTTACTAAGAAATTCCCTTTTTTATTAAAATAAAGAAAATATTTCACCGTTTGTTTTATCTTATGCGTTTTTGAAAAGAATACATACATGTGAGCATTCTCACACAAGAATGGTCACATCGAGAAGGGTACGGAGGTACGACAGACAGGGAACAGAAATTTTCTCAAACAAGATAGTGGGGTGGTTTACACGTTATCGACGCTTTAAACTTCGTCCAGTAATAGTTACTGTTATGAATTAGTAAACGAAGTACAAAAAAATACCACTCGTGACTAGTGATACTGAGATAGTGCATAAAGGAACACAAACAGACTTTGTTATATTTAAAACATCGTTCACTGGAAAGAATATGATGTACAATCAAATCAAATTTCAAAAGTTCTTGTTGAACATTGTTGAATATAGCACTTACAGAGGTCTTTGTGGTTGGCGCTTCCCTTGCCTTCTTCAGTAGTTTCTTATTAACAAGTTTGTCAACGTAGAACGGTCGCATTCCATCAGAATTGCCTATGGTGCGCTGATAAGAACGAATATGTTAAGGTGGGGTATTCACTTGCGCATTTTTATTCCGAACGAAACGAACGAGTCGGGCGCGCACAAGTGAACGGAACGAACAGTTTTCAGAAAAGTTCGCGAAGCTCAAAGCGTTTGCTTTGTACGTTGTGCTCTCGCCAGTTTCATCAGTGTTTGTGTGTTCGATTAGAAAAATTATAAATGTATTTACAAAAGAGAAAAACTACGTAAGCTAAGAAAAATGTGATCGAGGCGCCCCTTTACACTTTCCCTTCTAAAACTCGAGAGATTTTATTCAGTTATATTAAGAAAATAAATTGCATTTTGAAAGGAAAAATCCAAAAGCCTCACGCGAATCCCCTCTTTAACCTTGCTGCTGCTAAATACAGCAAATAAAGATAATTTATCTATTAGGTATATTTATTCTTTAACCAATTATTTATTTATTCAGTTATTTCACATGTTGCCCAATTTTATGTTTGGTGCAACATTTAATTGCACAGAACTTTGTTATTTTTAAGCTATTGCATTGATTTTATCGCGGGCTTTGAGCGCGGTGACCGAATCAAGAAATTCCGTTACAAAAAAACCTAACACCCCCCACTCTGACCGGCACAGTGGTGCGGGGAACGAATCTCGCACGGATCGAGACGAGCTGCTCCGAAATCGGACGAATACGTAAGCAGCTGTTTGTGTACAGGTGTATAGGTATCAGGTAGGTATCTATCATCTATGTAAAACAGTGAATAGCTGTACGCGTAAAATTTGTGTATAAAGTGTTTTAAATATGAATAAACAAAGTGCATTTATTAATGGAGAAAGTGATGAAAAAATAGTGAAAGAAAATGAGTGAGTACTCTATATACATACATTTTATTATTAATGCTATAAAAATAACCTAAATTTTTGACATTAAAATGAACGATCTTAAAGGTAGCCCTCTTTTATACACACAAACACATACACACACATATATAGTTTAAATTATCATTAGAATATTTATACTTATTATTTATACCTAGCTATTTTCGTTTTATAGAGAAGAAGAACTTAAAGAGCTAAAAAGAAAAAGAAATTGTGAAGGTCAAAGGGCATATTACCAGTGTCAGAAAGATTTGAAGGAAAATGAAAATAAATAAAAAAGTACAAACATCAAATGCTGAACGTCAATGGAAATTTCGTCAACGTAATGCAGAACAATCTTACGTGAATATGTAATTTGATTTAATAATAATATTTAAAAAAACTTTAAAAAACAAATTATAATATATGCCTCAATGTTATTTAACTTTACGGTTTTCCCATTTTTTCAACAGGAAAAGTCAAAAATTGGACAGGAATGAAGAGAATGTCGTGCAATGTAGGGCTACAAGAAAATCAATTTGACAGCCAAGAACTTCAAATTTATTAACAGCGTAATGAATGCATTACTCCAGAAGTTATTCTACACAGGAACACAGAAATTCCTGGCGATGGTAATTGTCTATTTCACTCGCTCATAAGTGTTTTGCAACTTCAAATTGAGACTTGTGACTTGAAGATAATAATAATAAAAATATTTTAAACAATATTAACTTCTCATTTATTCGATAAAAGAAAAAAATTTGTTTTCTTATCGGTCACCACGATCAAAAATTGTAACTTGAATTAATATCAAAGAAAAAAAAATTGCATAAATATTATAATTGCGTAAGCTGATAAAAAATGCTATGCAATAGCTTTATCGCGGCAGTCCCCGATTGCCACACGTCTTTTTTTTTGTATGTAATTTCAATAATACGGTTAATAACAGGTTCTTGACGTTTTAACGCTTGCTACTATTTTTTATAATAAATTGAAACTATATCCATTCTGAACAAAAATCGTGACTAGACACGTTAAAAGGTACAAATTGGGATTTATTAACATAATTACCGTTTTTTCGTTTTATTTTAAGTCATTGATGTTTTGCTATTTATTCGTATTTTGTGTTAATTGTACTTATTATTGTATTTATACATTGTTATTAAATTTGTTAATTTTCGAATGTTTTTCTTTTTCTCCCCATTTTCAATTTGGTGTAATTTTGAATTACGCGTCTTAAGTGACTTCATATTTTAATGTGCAGATGGCAGCACATTTTGAAAGTTTTCTTTGCCATTTGTATGTATATATATATATATATTATGATGACATATGTGTTTGTGGTGGTGTGTTAGAGAGGGGGAGGTAGAGATGAAAAGTAAGTTGGGCGCCAGACATTCATTTCATGAATATCAAAAGAATAAATTAAAAAAAATTTTATTTTTTTAAAATAACGAAAAATTATATTGAAAATTGTCAGTTGTTTAAATATTTACAAAATTTTATACAAGAAAGCATGAAATTTCTTAACTCAGATTAGTGAGTTCAATTAAATGAATTTTTAGAAAAGGGAGTAGTAATCGTAAAGTGTTACATAAAATCTTCAAGTATCAAAAGAAGTTAATCTTTCTAAGACATAAAATTAGCTTGAATTCAATAATAAACAATTAAATAAGGAATATTAAGTTGACTACTAGTAATTAAAATAAATTAAATCTCAAAATTTAAGAAAATTCTACAAATTTTTCTAAAAATGTGTGTCATAAAACTTTGTATGTGTTTAAGTATGTTTTAAAGAATTTATTTTTGACTATTTCCTTTATTAAGAAAAGTGATAATTACAACATATATATCTCAAGTGTAGTCTAATACGACTGGGGTGAACTTAGACTGAGTGACCAAAGATTTATGAGAGTCGGACATCCATTTCTTAGTCTAGGAGCACCTTCTCTCTGGTCCACTCCATTTCCAAAACCACAAAAATGATCCGTATGTCACGTCGTCGTATTTTATATAAATTTTTGTTTAAAAGTAATAAAACGTTTAGGCGAAGCTTTGCAGCTCCTTAAAAAATTTCAGAGACCTCAACACATCCATTTAATAGAATCGACTTAGCCAGTGCTGAAGTTTATTTTTCACACTCAAAGAAGGAGTACGTCTTAGTAATACAAAATTCATCAAAACGTACATTAGCGGAGAGAGAACTGCAGACATAATTAAAGCATTGAAACTCTTGGTCTACCTAAACGAGTTCATACGGATCACGGCGGAAAATTCATTAATAAATTCTTAGGAGAATTAGCTTTTGAATTAGGAATTCAGCATACACAATCAATAGGTTACTACCCTAGAAATAATGAAATGGTAGAAAGGCAATTAATGCAGTTTTTCGACATTTTCGACAAAAGGAAGAAACAAATTGATATTGAAGCATTATAAGACTCATTGTCAGCAACATTCGCATATAATACCTCAACTCACTACTCAACAAATGTAACTCCTTCTGAAACATTAAACATTTTAAACAGTTTCGAAGACGACATTGTTAATGATATAACAGTTGAACAATACGTTATGGAAAATCAGTCTAAGCAAAAAGAAGTCAGAAGATTAGCAAAAAATAACCAAATGGAAACCAAAATTAATGTTAAACAGAAATACGACGAAAAAAATTAAGAGCACTCCCAAGTTATTAACCAAATGGAAAAATCTTTTTTAAAAACTAATATGATATATTGGTTAATAAATTTTTCGTATGTATACCAGTCATGATGTGGATTTTATCATAAATTTTCTTTAAAATTAAAGAGTATTTTTGGTCACTTCAGGGATTGGACTGTTGTTTAATATAAATCATTTCCGAAGTTAGTCGTTTTGAACAATTTGGCTCCTTATCCAAAGTAGTGTGGCGCTCCCAGTTCATAACGTAACCTTTTTCAGGACAACGTTTAGAGATTGCCGAGTCTGGTTTATTATTTATCAATATTAAAGTTCTTGTTAGGAAGATGAAGATTGTTGTTTGGATTTTTTCACATAAAGTGTTTATTCTTTTATAGGTATGTTTTTGGATAAATTTATACGGATAGTCAAAGATTTTTATGAGTTTTATATTTTTATGGTGATATGAAGTATTTGAAAGACCCAAAACCCTATCTACTAGACTATTTATGACACTGATTTTATGATTAGAGAAAAAAATTACATTAAATGGTAATTGAAGTTTCTATACGATTTCATGAGCAGGCCCACAATATGTTTTGACCGCTTCAACAATAAACATAAATAAGTACATTAAGAGGTTTGTTTCTGAAATACAATTTGGTGATATTCATCGGTTCATAACTCCTACAGGATAAATGCGATGTGGTGTGCCACAGTTCTACCATGTCACGTCGGTATGAACATGTTTAACTAGGTCAGATCTCCATGTGTCTCTCTATTATCGAGTTTTATCTCCAATTAATGTATTGTTAACCTTTTTTGTTTCAAAAGGCGTTCTGCGGATCACTAGTGCCGTAAAAAATATTCATTGCCCGATGGATATTTTATACAAGCAAGTAGAATGGTAATCAACTTTTTGTTACAATTATGTAACGCTGTCTAATATTAATGAACTTAGTCACTTCCAAAAAATTTGTTAATAAAAAACTAGCGCTGCGTTATTTCAAAAATTATTAGCTCGAGACGAAACAAATAACAAATTCACCAAAATATGCTCAGAAATTGAACTAAACAAATTTTTTACATACCTACGTCAAAAGGACTTGCATTGAGTAAAGCTTTCAAATAAAATATAATGAGGATTGGGCTCGTTCTTGTTTATAACACAATAAACAATTCAATGGACCGTTAAAATGCTTATGAATTTTTTTCAAAGAACACAAATTTTTTTTCTCGATAGATGTAAAAAAAATATCAATAATATTTCCGTAGTTCTTTGTTTTTCAAAGTAGAGAAAGCGCCGATATGTATGTACATAATTTGGAAGACTACAATGTGAAACTACAAGAGAAAGTTTTTCGTACATCACCTTTAATTTTATGCCAAGTAAAACATGTTATTTAGAGTTTCAGTTATTCCTTTGTGTCCATAGGCGAGTGGATTAAGATGCATTTTGATAATATCTCCCTTTTCTGAAGGGTTGCCAGAAAATGTATATGTTGTTGGAATTTGAATTTCTGAATCAGGGTTAATAAGTATTTGTCATGTCAATAATTTATTATTCGCTAGTTTTTCACTTGAATCTTTTTCTGCAATGAATCTTTTTATAGATATTAAAGTAAGAATTACGAATAAATTTTCAAATAAACTTCTTTGATTGGTGATTCTCGACTATATAGGTTAATTTTACTTTAATTAAAAAAACAGAATGTTTCAAACAAATTTCTTTTGTAGGCACTACAATGTTGTTTGGGCAAACATTGGCTTTATCAGGTGATAATTAAACTAACATCATATTTGCAAGCTATATGTATATATGTTATATACCAAAATAGGAACAAGGTCTTAAAAAAAAAATTTGCAATGCACAAAATGTACAAGGTCTAGTCTAAACTTAGATCGAACACATTACATTTCTCAGTTGCTTATGTAGAATTATTGTGTGAAAAAACTGAGTCAGCAAACGATGCGCCTCGTACATCATCTTAATACTTCCGATGTTAAGAGAAAAAATTATACTTGAAGAGGAAATTTTCAGTTATCTTGCATCAGGGGTGGCGGAGTGAGACGGATTTTCTTAATGATGTAGATTTTGCATTTTCCTTCGGTGTTGTTGTTGAAGTCTTCATTGAAATTCTTTCCTTTTTAGACTTTTTAATGTTTAACTAACGGAGATGATGAACTATTTAAAACGATACAGCAGAATATATACTCAAAAAACTTACAGAAAAAGACATATGTATTATAACCTAGATAATATGTATGTGTTTTATAGTAAAAGATTAGAACCGAACTACTTTAATTTTGGAATTTGAAAATCTAAGGTCATAGAGGTATGAAAATCGAAATAGGGGACTAGTAGGATTGTAGTAGTTATATATTCTGGAAATTAGGAAATTAAGAAATACCAAGAATTAGATTGATACGCAACAAACCAAAGAAACCTGTAATAAAACTACAATTAGGAATTATGAAGAACAACCAATATTATAGACATCACGCTAATAGTAAGAATGCAAGTTGAAATGTTAAACGGGATAAGCGGAATGTACAATAATTAAAAGTACTTAAGTAGAGATTATAAAAGGAATTATTTACATAGTAACAAAAGAAGCATATTTGTTAAACGAAGATTTGAAGAAATATTTTTATAGATAGTAATAAAAGAACAACAGTAATAGAAATAAACCAATGATGTTATATTCAATAATTGCATCAAATTGGAATAAAAGGAAAAACCATGCTAACGTCTTTACAAAATAAAACACAATCACCACGGTAAAAACTAAAATTTCTACATCTCCTTGCCAGTGTTGAACATCACGACAATTATGCATACTGTAGGCGTTTCTCGAAATATACTCGTCTACCAGAACGGTAGGTGGATTCATGACTCGATTCGATTAAGTAGGTTTTTCGGGATTCCTCGGAGTTTTCTTACTTCCCTTAGTGATATGATTAGTTTCTTCGTCCATTATCATGTATGTCGGTTTAATGTGTCAATTAACCTCGCGACTGCGCATCGAAATGACAAATGTTCTCTCTGATCTTCTCGGGACCCTGAAAGGTCCTTCGTACGATTTTTGTAACAGACCTTGTGACTCGTCACGCCTGATCAACACGTGCTCGGTGGTGGCAGGGTCCTTAAATACAAATACGATCTTCATACCATGTCTCATTCCGACTGTTGGTTACAATAGTTGTTTGTGTCGATGAAGTACGGTGGCGTTGTAAAGAACTCCTCTGACAACCGTAGCGGTTCTCTGTACACTACTCGGCTATTGTACCTTGACAATCATCCCTTCAGTCCGCGCGAATTCCTAACATAACCACTGGGAGAACTTCAGTCCAGGGTGAATGTTCATGGCACTTAATTGCTGCCTTCAATTGCCTGTGAAACATTTCTACCATACCATTAGCAGCAGGGTAATAAGCTGTCGTCCTATAGTGAGCCACACCTAATAGCTTTGTTTAAACAGATGATACTCAAATTGTCTTCCTTGGTCTGTTGTTATCTGCAGCAGCGTAACAAACATCGAGACCCAATAGGTGTAGAGGGCACGAATTACTGTTTCTGTTTCTTGACTTACGATTAGAAAATCGGTTAGAATATGCCTTCGGAGACTAGCATTACTAGGATGTTCATATGTACATGCCCGGACCTATTCGACGGCAGGATAAAGGTTCTAGGCGGAGTTGACACATGTCGCGTAACTTTAGTTAGCTGACATTCTGGGCAGTTTCGGGACCTTCTTCGGCAATGCTGCTTGATCGATAGCCATACAACACGCTAGGATACCAACTTGATCGACGCCTTTATTCCCATGTTTGAAAGATGGTAGAGGTTGTCACAAATAGCGCGTCTGAGATGTGCTGTGGTGAAAGGACGTGCCGTATGTGAAGACACATCGCAGTATAGGGAGGTATTTGAATCTGATACAACAAGCTTGAATTGAACTCCCGTCCTCGCAGAAAATCCGCCAGGTCTTGGTGCTATACTGGGGAAGTTGCCAGTTCGCAGTCGAATGTCGATTCTAGCACTGCGATACGGGAGAGCGTATAGGCAACGGTATTATCTTCCCCAGTAACTTGTAGAATGTATGTGGAAAATTTCACGATGAAATCAAGGTACCTGAATTGTCGCGAAGTACATTAGCAGTCTTTTTTCTTGAAGATGTATAAAATGGGTTTCTTGTCCGTGCATATAAGAAAGGTTCTTCCTTCAACCATACACCGCAAGTACTTGACAACTTCGCATATAGCCAGCAGTTCCCGATCGTACGAAAGAATACCTTTGTTAGGCGTTATTGAGCTAGCTTGGAAGGAATCCAGGGGTTGCCAACCATTGTCAATTCTCTGATGAAGTGCTGCATCAACCGACAATTCTGACACACCGCAAAAAAAAATTGTAGTGAAGCGTTGGGTACAGGATGGGAGACCTTTGCTGCTTGGGACAGTTATCGAAGGACGAACGATCCTACACCATCGCCTCTCTTTAGCACCGAAAGAGAAAAGGACAGCTTCTCCACTCATCCAGGACGGAGATCCCTCTACACGGACAGCTGATTCTCCATAGAGGTTGGGAAAGGTCAAAGCTTTCCTTTTTATCAGTTTATCCTTTATTTTGTTGTAATTGGTTCTTTATTTGTCTTTATCAATATCGTTTTGTTATCACAATTATCAAGTACGATGTTGACGTTGGAAGATCTTAAAAAATTAATTACAAAACGTGATCAAATCAAATCGAGATGAGACGCAATGGAAGAATTTAACTAATTTAATACCTGCGGGTAATGTCAACAAGAATCGTAGAAATGTCAAATATTCGAAGCAATCAAGAAATAAATTTGAAATTAATCGACTGCTCATAAATCTATAGTAACGACGGTGATTCAAAAAGTAAAATTAACGAACATTCTTTGGTGGGTAGGTACAACGAACCACAAGCCAATTCTGCGACCGGTTTCGACCTATTGGGTCTCTTCAGGCAGAAGCAGGTACCTATTGTATACGACGCGTTCCAAGTGTGGGATTAGTAATCCTTAATTATTTAGACGAAACAGGAATTTACCTGTCTTTTTAGATTATTTTATCTACGTCTAACATGTATGTACCTTCAGATTCAATAGTGTAATTCAATGCCGGTAGGGGTATTAGCCCTCGGAGTAGTTGTTTCTGTTGTTTCTAGTCAGTCTTGTTTTTCAAGTGAACATTCTTTGGTTGAGAACAAAAATTTCGGCATTTTGTTCGATGTGCAAACTATAATCGATCCTCATTCATTTCCTGCCGCGGATACAAATAGCGATTTACAGAAAATATAGTGTAAAGTATGTTTTCCGGTATTAATTTGCCTGAATTTTCAAATGCATATGCAGAGTGCGTTCCATTTTTTAATCCATTTAAAAGTTTAATTAATAAAAATTGTTAGAAATATTGCACTGATGAAGCCGTTACTTCATGATAGTTTATCATGACGAAAATTAATAATAAAACTACTATGTATCTATTACACTTTATTGTAGAATAACACGACTATAGTTTCGGTACTACACACGTACCATGATCAAGTGATTCTACAGAATGACAAATGAATGTAAGGTTACTATTTAAAAACGGTATACATAGAAATAATGTGGTGAAAACCCAAAAAAGGGGGGCTTTTACCTGCAAACGTTAAATAAAAAGGACTTATACAGATCTTTTTGGTCATTGAGAAGGTTATTATTATTACAAGTTTTTATGGCTTTATGAATTTCTAAAGATTCTAGTACATTCAATTTAAAACTTTTACTAGCGACATGAATTATTTGAAGACTACTTAAATCTGGGAATTTATTGTTACACATAAAAATATGGTTAGAGAAAGTAGAGTCTGTCTTTTTTAATTTAAAAGATCTTAAATGTTCATTATAGCGAGTTTCAAAGGAACGTCCCGTTTGACCAATATAACAAGCAGTACAATCTGGACAAGACAACTTATACACCCCACCTTTCTTAAATTTTTCAATTCTGTCTTTGCAATTAAATAAAATATTCTTTTGTTTATTTTCTGACCTAAAACTAACTTTTAAATTACATTGAGATAAAATGTTAGCAATTTTCTTAGTAGGACTACCGAAGTAAGTTAGCGAAACGTATTTATAATTGTCAGTTTTTCGGAAAGGGTAAATATTATTAGAAGCTATTTTAAATTTCTTTTTATTAATGATGTTTGTAATGGTTTGTTCGGAAAAACCATTGTTAAGGGCAATGGCTTTTATAATGTTAATTTCTTAATTGAAATTTTCTTTGTTAAGGGTAAGATTAGGGCTCGATGTATCATGGACTTATAAGCAGCTAGTTTATGGGGGGAGGGGCTAAATGTTAGAAGTTTCATTATCTAAAATCATATTCATTTTGTTGGGATATGCTTCAAAAGGGGTGTAAAAAGTTCGGATTAATTATTTAGAATAATTTTCAGGCAATTTAAAATACACAGGAAATCAGTAAACGTACGGCTGATTCTCTCCGAAAACTTTGAGATGAAATTTCCTCGAATTTGGGAACGTTGAAGGTTTTGCAGGTCCCTGTCGAAACGTGGGATGCTTGTTTGGTAACGCTAATTACGAACAAATTAGTTTATCAAACGCGAAAGGAGTTCAAATTAACGTTAGGTTCCGAAAGATACACTCAGCGGATTTCTCGAGAAAAAAATGTGTGGTCCTTGAATCCATGAACATATACATTAAACAAATTAATTCGCTATCCACTGGTAACACAAACATAAACATTAACAGGAAACCGAATATATCGGTGCTTATCATATAGAATGCAGTTTCGTGCTATTATTGTAAGACAAACCATTATAAATCAATGCGACAGGTTTTTAATATTTACCACAAAAGAAACAGTTTCCGAAACGAAAAGCGATGATTGTGCCCTAACTGTCTCAGTCACAGTCATGTTATTTTGGAATGTAGGGCATCGGGTTGTAATATTTGCCATTTATCGAATAAAAGAAGAGAACTCAAACGCTCAAAGAACGATTAATTAAACATTTAGGTAATTAATTAATGTATACTGAATGACACTGAACGTAACATTGTTCTATCGACTGCGGTGGTAAAAGTTATAGGCGATAACGGACACTATCAAGAGTCGTGAGTACGGTAAGATAACCGATTCTGGCACAATAGGTGGAGTAAGGTCATTGGGCCCTAGTGGTTGAGCAAATTAGATCATGTATTTGACCGTATGTAGATGTACATATACACATATGAATACATGATATATGTCATAAAACGTTCCCCCCTCCTTTCCCCACCATTCTTCCTAGATTAGGATACCTGTTTAGTGGAAGGGGATTTTACATAAATTATACAAACTAGCGAAAGAGCGGCAGATGTTTAGCAGAGTTGCGTTCCTTAAGTTAGTAGAACATGGAAACCTTTGTTGAAAAGTTTAATAGTGTGCGGGTGGGTTATGATGAAAAAGAAATACGTTCTCTAAAATTATTGGAACTGAACCAAGCATATTCCGTGCAAAGCTTCATTACAAAATGGGGACCACGTCTGTTAACCGATTTGTATAGCTTAGTTGTATTTCTTCCATGCAGACACGCAGAAGCTTTCATAGATACAGAAATCGAGAAATGATAAAATTGATAAACAAGTAGGTCAACCATCGATCCGTCTCCAAGGATTTGTGGGAGACTCAGCTGATATTGAAATAAATATGTAAAATTTATAATATTGTTTAAAGGAATAAAAAACCAATTTTTTATCTTTAATATGTTTTATTTATTTAAATAAATAATACAATGCATTTATGAGTGTAAAGGTAGCCAATATTTTAATAAGATAAAATTTTTATAAGCACAAGTCGGTTCAAAGTCTGTTTTAAATAAGTGATAAATACGCACCTTAACTTTAAAATCAGTTGCTAAAGTTGAGAGAGATGGACATCCGATGTATTCGATGTTAACAAAGTTAACATTAGGAAAGTATTCCATCAACCACAATTTCTTTTATAATCACTTAACATATACAATCGTTGACTCCATCAATATTGGATAAATAGTATCATAAATCGTAGAGTATGGAGAATCACCATTATCCCAATATAACCCATGTAAATTTCTGGTTAACCAACGATTTTTACTCCTGTAACGAACAGGAAGAGCGTCCCAGGGAAATGGTGGTTCAAATGCAAAATGCTAAACGGTTCTTTCTTGAGCGCAACAACAGCTATCTCGTTGAAACATATCGATTCTCACTACACTAAAAACCTTGAACGTCTACCATGAAAGTTATAGTGCTCACCGTTCACTATCGATAAAGAAAGTAAAGTGGGGAAGTGGTCATTGGATTTTAAACTTTAAACCAAATTTTGTAGAGGGATTGTAACGTATTATTCGGTCATGAATAATTAAACAGTAAGCTGCTGTCTTATCTGGTATACTCTGCTTTGTTTGAAATTCTAAACGAATATCGATACTACCAGATTTCATAATTTCATTCTGATAAGAACAGTCTACTATTACAAGAGGAGCAATCTTTAGAACTTTCTTAGGATTAAATAAGGGTTCACTTACGTTATAGCACTACGATTGTTGGAAGTTGCAGTAATCGAAAACATTCATATTTTTTGTAATATCACTACTTTTATCGGTTTGAAAACCTTAAGTAATGAATAACCTTTCATTGTTGTAGTGATACCAGGATTACCGACTCGGCCAATAACTTTTCCACCCAATTCATATCAAATTTCATCAAAAAGGTACAAGAATACATTATTTATAAAATTAGTACTGGTAGGTATAGTTCCATCTTTTTCTAACGAACGTCCTTCTATGTATACCACATTTTTGCAAGGTAAGGTGTAAACGTCCTCATTTTCTATGGGAATACGTATGGCATCGTTATTCTTGAAAGTTGAATTCGCATAATGATGATGAGTATGTTTATCAGCGTTAACAATATCGTTGTAGAAGACCGCTTTCTCGGTGACATTCAGCATTTCTGCAACAATTTTGATGTTTCGTCTCTTTCAACCGCAATCCCAAGGATTTAAGAAACTGTTTATTGGAGGGTGTTGTTCGCTTAAATGGTGTACGCGAAATAAAAGTCTGCGAGTGTGGTAATTAAACAACCACTACATCTTGTTTGAATATCGTTGAGTACAGTTCTATTGCACAACCGTGTTATACTCTTTGTAAGTGTTTTCCGTGTCTCATTCGAAGTGCAATAACTGAGGTAAAATGATCACTTCAAATAATAACGAACGTGAGTCTTTTATTATAGATTATCGCCATTTATTAATCGGTTTATTTACATAAATTTACAATAACCTCGGTGATCTTAATTTAAAATGGTTACAAAAATGATGCTCGTTGAGCAACAACAAATATGGTTTCGTTGATGTTAAACTCGTTGAGTACTTGTAATGCACTTATTTTCTTGTCATCGAATCGTGAGCTACCAGGGTAGTCAAATTACGAAAATGTAAATTAATGGGAGGAGTTTTAGAAAGTTTTTGGTCTGAACTCAATTGGAAAGAGAAGTTTGGGGTTGGTTATTTGGGAAATTAGAGATACTCGTAGTGTGTAAGTAAGGTAACTAGAACAAGATGGTAGATGAGCAGCTAAAGGCAAGGGTATTTAGGTTAATAAGGGATGACAAACTGAATGGACTGTGGCGTATTTAACGACGCTGTTTCAAGGAAAGCTAAGGATTTTGGTTGATTGGTGAAAGTTTCCTTTGGATCGAATTGATTAGAGTGACGAGTCAAGAGTTGTAAGATACAGGAACCAGAGGAAATAAATAAGAAAGGATTGACAGCTTAACAGAAGGAAGGGAAGTCTTGAAGGAAATGATGTTACGGTTTAATGAGGAAAGTCCAGTTAAAATCATGGACGTACCCTGAACGATTTGAAGTTGTAAACTATTTTATTTGAAATTAATGAGAGAAGTCTTGAACACTAACTTCTCCAAAGAAGAAAGAAATCAACTAACAATAAATCTATAGATACGCATTCAAAAACGCATTCAGGAACCTTTTCGAATTTGTACAATGGAAGGCCCTGGTTTCAAGAGAAGGGTCTCTATTAAAAGAGTCCCGTATCATAAATAAAGTCTTAGCGAGTGTATCTAACATGTTAGGCATAGCAAATCGGTGATTTCAAACCATATGAACAAGAAGGAAGACATTTAAAAAGAACAAGAAGATTAAAAGGAGTAATATACGTTATATAATATTTTAGAAAATGAAACTACTACATTCAAACATTCTGCCCCCCTTGAGAGGACACACTTGTTCCGAACAATTTACATACTAAATATTTATACGTTTTAATGCTATATCTGATAACCAGGTGAATTATGTGAAACAAATAGAACTAGACCACTTAATATTATGTACTTAATATTGTTTAGGATACCTGTTCGTTACTTAATAATAATATTGTCATCTACTTGAACCGGTAAAATAGTTAACTTTTGGTGGTACGTTGTCTTCCTTCAATAACACCATAAATTTTCTCTTGGTCCCGTTGACCTTCAAAAACCTTCTTCAATTCATTTAGTGAATTGTTTTCACCAATAAAATTCGTGCTATTATCACTGTATAGATCATAACAAGGACCGCGTCTACTGATGAATCGAAGAAGTGTAGATATGGAACCGTCTGATATTAAATCGGTGACAAGTTCTAAATGAACTGCTTTCACAGCAGTCCAAGAAAATATTTGATTAATATCGAGCATAATCGATGATATTACGGTGATGGTTAAAGCGGCAAGCAAATGTACGGCACATAACTCTAATTTTGGAATGGTTAGCGCCTTTAATGGAACTACTCGGGGTTTACTGCATAATAATTGGACCTTCGTTTGTCCGCCTTTTCTGACCGCTCTCAGGTGTAAACAGGCACCGTAGGTCCTTTCACTGGCGTCTGAAAAGCTATGCAGTTGTATATCTTGTATTTGTGAGGTAAAAATTGTTCGCGGAAACGATAAATTATTCAATGCCTGTAACTGCTTGTGATAGTGAAGCCATTCGGTATAAGTATAATTCGGAAGTGATTCATCCTAATCTAGCTTTAATGTCCATAATTTTTGTAAAATAATTTTTGCTATAACGGTAACAGGCGCTACTAAACCAAGTGGGTCAAATATTTTAGCTGTTTCAGATAATATGGTACGTTTGGTTATTTTCTTTGTAGTTGTTATGGACTTTTAATGTAGTAGTGTCTCCAAAATTTAAGTGTAAATTGATGTTTTCTTGTGGGATTTTTTTAAATATTGTAACAATTATTAAGACGTACACTTAAGAAATCATGTTTGAATTACGAAGAAATGTTAACAGTTTTATTAGATTGTGAAACTATTATAAACTCAAGACCCATAACTTTTATGTATAATAATGAGCAGGAGCTTGTACCTTTATCTCCGTCAATGTTTCTTCAGGAAATAAAAGAAATAGGTGTTTTAGATCTAGATTGTGTGGAAAATAGTAAACTTAGTAAGCGTTACTTGTACCGTCAGAAAATAAAGGAACATTTAAGACAGCGTTTTAGAAAAGAATATTTAGGTGAATTAGTTCACCAGAAGAGTAAATTTAAGGGTGATAATTTAGTTAATGTAGGCGATATTGTTTTTATCGGAAGTGATAATTTAAAACGGATGGATTGGCGTTTAGCGCGAGTGAAAGAAATGATTGTTGGTAGGGATGGCAATATGCGCGTAGTTAGGCTTAGAACTGGTACTGGTGAACTAGTAAGGCCCATAAGGCGAATATTGGACTTTCTGGAGAATATTACTCATATTTTTTTTTATAACAATTATCAAGAAGTAATAATAATAATAAATTTTAATTATAAACTATTTTCATGGGTTTGTAATTGATCGACCACTTTCAAAAAAATACCTTGGATGTGTTCTAAGATCTTCTTTATTGAAATTTAATTAGTACATCATATGTAAAAAAAAAAAAAATGAAATTACTCCAAAATCACATAGTTATTATTAAATATAAATATCACAAAAATTAATTTTTTTTAATGTTCTCGGTCTTCTTCACTATCATCATCTATAACAACGTGAATATTATTTTTATCAAATACATTTGAGAGTATTTCTGCTGGTCGATGGTCGATATATTCTTGAAAGATATCTCGCATGTGATAGATAATAAATGACTGCGGCTAAATGTGAACAACAGCCTACAGTTCTATTGCCATTTGGGCAATCACAACAATCTCGAAGAATACATTTACAGTCAGATCCATGCGGAGCATAATCAATATAGCATCGATAAGTTTTATTATTTACATGACGAGACTTTACTTCCATTTTTAATATATGCGGTGTTTCTTTCACGTTATTTAATTAATTCCGATAAATAAGATACTGCTTGCGATAACTGATAAGATCCAGTAAATAAAATAGTTAAATCTCGTTTGCTTAGTTTAGGAAAATCAGATACATCAGAGATCTTTAATTGTTGGAAAGCCGATTTTCGTCTGTTCCAATGTTTATTAATAACTTCTTCAGCTAGAGTGTTGGATACATTCATTTTGCTGTTTATTGATTCTATTATTTCTTCAGTTGATTCTTTATCAGAACACAGTAAAGTCTCGTCATGTAAATAATAAAACTTATCGATGCTATATTGATTATGCTCCGCATGGATCTGACTGTAAATGTATGCTTCGAGATTGTTGTGATTGCCCAAATGGCAATAGAACTGTAGGCTGTTGTTCACATTTAGCCGCAGTCATTTATTATCTATCACATGCGAGATATCTTTCAAGAATATATCGACCATCGACCAGCAGAAATACTCTCAAAAGTATTTGATAAAAATAATATTCACGTTGTTATAGATGATGATTGATAGTGAAGAAGACCGAGAACATTAAAAAAAATTAATTTGTGTGATATTTATATTTAATAATAACTATGTGATTTTGGAGTAATTTCATTTTTTTTTTTTTTACATATGATGTACTAATTAAATTTCAATAAAAATTTATATGCTAATAAAAGATCTTAGAACACATCCAAGGTATTTTTTTGAAAGTGGTCGATCAATTACAAACCCATGAAAATAGTTTATAATTAAAATTTATTATTATTATTATTACTTCTTACGATAATTGTTATAAAAAAAATATGAGTAATATTCTCCAGAAAGTCCACTTTCACGTGCTTTTGGAATTATTCTGCTATGTAAAATAGTTTTCGTGAAAAAAATTTTTAAAAAAAGTCATAGTTTTCGATTGTTTTTTTTTATCTCTGTAAATACCTTACTTTGATTTAAAAAAAATATACGTACGAACTCTTTACAGGTTCCTCTAAATGATGATATAGTTATTGATATGATTTTCTATTGGGGGCAGATCACCCATACTTATACGGCTAGACCCTTTAGATTATAATGATGTTGTACGTAATAAATTAAGAAAAGAAATCTTAGATTATAGAGGTAATAGGAATTGAGATAATGGATGTCTTAATCGCAATTGGTGGGGAGGATGCTGTATGTATAGAAACAGGAAATTTTATTTTTATTTTAACTTGGGACATTGATGCTTAGAAGGATGTCTGGGTGAGATACAGTTTCTATCTACTGAGAATGCGTCTTCCTCTACCATAATGATTCATCGGTCTAGAAGTAGTTAGTCTAGTTGTAAGCGAACCTTTGTTGTTGTATGTTGCTCTTCTTTTGTTCGTTCTAATAAATAGTTGTTTTGCTTGTGTTTTAACCCGGTTCCTATTTCTTGATAAAACATTAGTTGTCATGCTTGTTTCTTTAATTACTGCGCGATGCGCTAAATAAAAATAACTTGATATCGTTGAATTTTCATTTATGGGTGACATATGCCCTAACTTCAGATATTGCTGAAAAACTTCTTCGTAATTGTGCCTTCAGAGGTGGGTTGCGATTTAATTTACGTTGGATATTTTGAAGTCGTTTGAGTCCCATTTGATAAGATTCTCCTAATTGGGAAATTTTATTATTCAATGGCAAAGCAACTATACATCGTCCATTAGGTGTTCGGGTGATGTGGTTTTAGAAATATGTTTCGCTCTGGTTTTCCTCATAATTTGCTATATTTCCTTGCGGACATTCTTCTATTTCCCAAAATTTGCATAAGTCAAAACGTAATGATGAAGTTGCATGGCAGGTACCTTTAGCAACTGGTCTTGAGTATGACGTGGCTCCATCCACAATCCAACCGAAAAGTATCTTTTGTAAATAAAGTTTCTGTTGTTCAGGCAATGAAAATTGTATTTGTCCGACTGATAAAACTGTCAGCGTTGCTCCTGCCCCTAGTAGAATATCTATGGAGGCTGGTTAATAAATACTTGGATCGGCTTACGAGATGTTAGCAGGTATCTTAACACCTTCGCGACGGCAATGTATTTAGGGTATATTGCTATGGGCCGGAATTTTGTAATTTGATTTTTTTACTTCATTGTTTGTTTTTCGACGTTATTATAGTGTTGTTATAATTATAATGTGTTTTTTGTTTGTTTTTCAATAATTTCGGGCGTGTGCCACCGGTGGGTCACAACGCCCCTTAATAATAATTTTATCCAGGAGCCGTTGTGACCCACCGGTGGGCACGAGAAGAATGGCTTATTTCTTCAAGATAAAATGTAATATTTTCGTGTAGTTAATTTTGTTAATTTCTAATAATGATTGTCAAACGAGGAAAATTTACGCAAAATATGGATTAGTCATTTATATGTGTTTTGACCCTACCATCATAGTCAAAGAGAATAATCAAGAGTACCCACATCGGCCTCAGGCATATCTTCAGTTTGATCGTTTAACATAAATTTATGGGATGACAATAAATTTTTTTGGGATCTCATTTTGAAATAATTATTAACAGTTTCTTAAAGTTTTATTTATTGCAGTACTTATTTTATTTGAATAATCATAGTTAAGTATATTAGCTTTAAGCAGAAAATGCTTTTGTGTTTACTAGTAATGCTTTTTGTTAAGAAAACTATTTGAACTTCTTATAAATTGTATACAGATACTATTTTCTACCCGATTGAAAAACGGCTTTGCACGAATAAACTTACACCTTTTATGTAGCCGTACGCAAAATATGAAATCTCCAACAGCAGCCGTTAATTTGAGGTATTAACCAGCACCTGTTCGGTTAGATTGTACTGACATATTCTTTCCAAGAGCAATCGCTTCCATGGAAGCGTTATGACGCATAGCTTCTTCTAGTTCTTGCTGCGCTGATTTAGCATCTTTTATAGCTCAACGGATCAGCGATTCTATTGGTTATATAGTTATATATATATATTAATAATATTTAATATATTAATAAGGAAGGAAGATAGTTTAACAAATATAGTTACCATTATTAATGAAGAAGGAAGAATAAAAGTGAAGAATGATCCGAGGTATACGATATAGAAGGCAGATAGTGAGATAAAAAGAAAAGTATAGATACGTCGAAGCAGGATACCTATATTGGTAACTTAATAAACTACCAAGGAAGAAAAGGACGCGACTAGTGAAGTATTTTTAAGAAAGAGGAAGGAAATTGACCATATAACTGTGAGTGATAATTACTTTTTAGTTTTATTGTTTTCTTTTACATTCTAAATAAATTTGTAATGAACGTATTTTTATTATAATTACATAATAAAAGTATTCTGGAATTTAAATCTGAAGAAGTTTCATGAATCACTTAATAAATTAATAAACAACTAAAACGAACCGGCACTAGCTGCCATACGTTCACCTATAGACGCGTCCGATGACCTCAGTCTTTATAAAGATTGTTGCACTAAAACCTTGTCTGCTCTTCGACATTGCTGAATGTCGTACGAAATTGTGTATGCAATATAGGGTAATTTGCAATATTCGTCGAGAGGATTTATACCAATATCACCTCGTGTTAATCGTTTGTTTAATTGTTTGCCTGGACTACAAAAGTTATAGCCTGGTAGATGTAATTCAAAAGGTAATCTATCTATAACACTGTTCAGAACGCCACGTTTCATGTAACAGGTATGGTGTGAGTGCTTTCACTATTATGAACCAACTGACTATATAAACAACGATAACTCTAAATCTTTATATCCGTAAACACACAGCGAAATCGTTTCATAATGAATAAACATGCGGATAGTACAACATCCATCTGCTCTACCGATAACCAATCGCGACTTCAACATCGCTTCGAAAACAGCTCGTCATTGTCCTTTATTACAATTAACAATAAGATGTATCGTTACAGAACCTTCAAACTGTGGAAAAACAAATGTAATTATAGGACATTTGGAGCAGCCAAACGGTTTACGGTTTGAAAATGTATATGTTTATTCAGTCATTATACCAACCGAAATATAAGTATTTAACAGAATTGTTGCACCCAATTGCTGGAATAAGTTATTTTCCTAATGGAGACTCCGATGAAGTAGTCGGTCCATCATAGGCAAGACCTAATTCTGTATTCATCTTTGAGGATGTTGCGAATGATAGATAATCAGAATAAGATAAGGGAATACATTAGCATGGGAAGGCATAACTCAATCGACACTTTTTATTTTAATCAATCATACTCAGATCCCTGAACATTTAATCAGAGATAACGCTAATTTAATTATAATTACAAGTTTAACAAGACTTATTAAATCTTAAACACGTTCTTTCTAGCCATACCACCGCAGATATGACTTTCGACAAATTAAAACAATTAAAAGTATGTGTGGAGAATGTTAGAAAGAGAAGTTTGGATTTCCAGTGATAAACAGGGACTGTGGTATAAATGAGGGGAGATATCGCATAGGATTCGATAAATATATATTAATGTAAGTTAAATAAATGAAATCAGTTGTTAAAGGACAACCATGACAAGAGCATGGATGTAAAAGTAAAGAAAGAACTAATCAAAGTTAGGAAAGAAGTAAAGAGGAAATTGCAAACGTCAAAGGAATCGACAGCAGGACAGAATATCCTATTGCAACAAGCACACCAACCAATTATAAAATCGCTTGTTAACTTAAAATCTGGGCTGGGTGAAGACATCAAAAAAAATTAAAGCCGGACGTTAATAATTTGTCGAAAGGTGATGTTCCAGCTTCATCAACTCCGTTAAAAATTAGAAACTATAACCCTACGAATGCTCCAGGCACCTTACTTCCAGGTGCTCCTTCATTTTTGAGGGAAGAAATTGTTTATGAAACTGACCCAACAACGGGTCATGAAAACATAGACGAGGATAATGATGAGTTTAAACAATTAAAAAAAGCATTCATATATTACATTAATAGCTCTCGATTTGCTGAATATTTGGATGAATCCGATTCTCTACCTCGAGACTACATAGAAGGAATTATTAAAGACTATGAAGGTGGCACATTTAATACTGACGTTGTGAATACCCGTCTTGATACAGTTCGATACGAATGGAACAGAAATAAATTTTGTATCGGTGATTCTGAAATAGATTTTGACGGACCAAACGTTGTAATCAATGGAAAATTTAAATACATGGGTACTGTTGGATTATACGAGCTACTGTTCAAATTACGTTCTCAATATCCGACGTCGATTAAAGAAAGGAAGGATGACACGGATATATTAAAACGTACTGGAGCAGTTTTCAATTTAAGACAGCAAACATCGGAGTTTTTTAAAGTTGGAGGATTGTCGTTGTTGACTTATAACGAAAAATCGATAGAATACTAATGTTTTGATGACGTTAATGAATTGTGTGGTCGCTTAAAGTTATTAGTTGTTTCTCAACAAGCAGGCAACACAAATCATGAAAACGAAATGCAATCAACTTTAGAAGATTTGCGTGAGTGTAATATAATCGAATAAACAAATTGTTAAGATTGTTAGTTAGACAATGGCAGTTGATAAGTTCAGACATGGGTTAGACAAAAGGTCGTATTCGCGAACATTCGGCAATGTTCGCTATTTCAATCATAACCGCTTAACAAAAATCGGTGATCCTAAGCCGGAGCATGATGATTATTGGAGAAGAAGGTGCAACGTCTTTTATCGGAAGATGATATAGTCGATATTAGACAAGCATTCGATAAAGTGTTGTATTTCGTTGATGTGGCTAATAGGCATACTACACATTCGAATGAACCTACAGCTGGGTTTCACGCAGTTACTAATGAAATGTATGTACATGAGAAAGTTCCCAAATTTATTTTCAAACAAATTTCGTTTTCGGGTATTTAAATCAATGAAAGGTTTAAGCTAGTCAGACTGTTTAAACTGAATAACTCTATGAATAATAATTAATTTTAATCCATTAAGTAGGGCTTGTTGCAGCGGTAGGTATTGAATAATATATTTTGTCTTATTCATAAGGTTCGGAATCAGTTTTCTAACTCCACTATTAACATTAGCAGGAGAAATGATATTTTCAACTAAAAAGGAGAGATCAGCATGTAAGTCATGGAGGTGTTAGGGTTATTCAACATCAAATTCAAGGACATAGCCGTATTCTGAAGAAGCATCTAACGAGAGAACATTTGATTCATCAATTTCGGTTTTGGTGAGCCAACGAAAGTGGGAAAGAGGAAGCGGCTGACTCGTACTATGCCCATACAAATTAGTACCATCTGAATACATGATGCACGACGTGGGAACGTTCGTAAACAAAATTTCCAAACTAGATTTACCAAATAACTGTAAGTTTGTGTCCTTTGACGTCAGTAATCTTTTTTCTAGTAATCTTCCTATTGAAGTTATTGATATAGTTATAACCCATTTGCAGAACAATAAGATTAACGCGGTTATCATAAATGAATTAGTCAGTTTATTAAATATTTTTCTTAACCAGAATTATCTCATTTTTGATAACACGTTCTACGAACAGCATGAAGGTCTAGCCATGGGTAACCCACTTAGCCCCCTGCTACCTGAGATGTTCATGGATTCATTAGAAACCAAAATTCACCGTAATAACATAGCTAATAATTGTCTGTATTATTATCGTTACGTAGATGACATCCTGATTTGCTTAAAAGGAACAAATAGACAGCCAACAAATCTTTTAATTTCTTAAACAACTTACAACCCAATATAAAATTTACCCTAGATGTCAATAATACCATTATTTTTTTAGACCTCACTATAAAAAGGTTAAATAATAAACACCAATTTTCTATATTACACAAAGAAAAACATACCGATACGATAATTCACGCACCTTCTTTTTATCCCATAACTCATAAAATGGCCTTTTTCCACTCAGGTCTTCTTAGATTGCTCACTATTCCTTTGTCTAAGGAAGATTACGAAATCGAACTAAATAGACTATTCATTATAGCCAACAACAACGGCTACACCACCTCTTTCGTCACCAATTTACTCAATAAAAAACTAATTAAACAAACCCAAAACTTGGTCTATCCCCCTACAACGAAAATTAAATCACATTATAATTCTTTAACCTTTTTAGGTAATATCTCGCTAAAGTTAGGGAAATATATTTCAAAATTTACAGATTCTTTGATATCGTTCAAAACAAACAACACTTTAGGGAAATTTATAAGAAACAATTAAGACCCCACTAAAAAAGAAAGCAAATCCGGTATTTATAAGTTAAATTGTGGTAGTTGTAATAAGTCTTACTTTGGTCAGACTGTTAGATCTTTCAACGAAAGAATTAAAGAACATAAGAAATGTTTTGACAAAAAGAATAACCATCCCACTTATGCTAATCACTTCAATTTAATTAATAAATTAAATAAAATAGGTTTAATTTTAAATGAACAAACGGACTTGAATATTTTACCTTTAGTTAATATTTAAACTTATTATCCCCACTCTGTTAATTTAGTATTTAAGTGAAACTGTAAATATTTTAAGTTTAGATTACTTCTCCATCTGAAGAAGGCAATGTTTGCCGAAATAATTATTGTGGTTGCAATAAATAAATTCTTGTAATTCATCTGTGTTTGTTTTTATTAAACAATTCCGCAAACATTGTTTCATCAAGCTTAGCTATACCATCCACGTAGGAATAAGGGAAAACGCCTGCCCGTCGCACTGTGCGACTCTCACAAGCTGAAATTGTCGAGGCTTTGGAAAGTACTTTTTCACTGGTAACATTGAAAAGAATCTAGTTCTTACGATAACTTGTCGAGGGAAGAAGCCATGAAATGAAAAAAATCGAGAAATATAATCTTCACAAACACATTTTGAGTTGAGTCGTCTGTATCAGTTTGAACGTTATGAATCCGTAATAATTAAGAAACGGAAATGTATTTTTCTTTATTTTGAGCGATTATGGTAAATTGAACGTTTCACAGCCATTTCTTTTAAAAATAAGTGGCAATCGTATCCGGAGAGGCATCGGAGAGGTTATGGAAGAACAGAGGCACAAAATTAGGTAGTAACATTTCTTCATCTGTCAGAGGTAGTATGGGCGCTGTGATCTTTAATATCGGTGATAAACATCGTAAACGTCTCGATCGAGTATTTCAACAAATCGATAAGCACAATCGGGTGCCCGATGTGATCTACATTTGGAGAGGGAATCATCAAAGGAACACTTCATCAAGTAAGCGAACGAATAAGGTTGATGTTTGTGGGTAGATGTGGTGCAGTGCTTGTTAGGATCAGGTAGGTAAGTATGTATGAACTGGTTTCTGATAGTTTTCAAATTTTAAAATATGATTGCGGGACCCACCTACCCATCCTATCCATCATGAAATCACCGTTAGGAAGGGTGGTATATACATAGTTACAGTCATGCTGCTGATGACGATGCAGGTGGGCAAAAGTGGAGAAGTATTGTAAGCAACCGTTACATAAGAATTTACGGTGTCCTGTTTTGGAAAGCTGTTGACAAAATATACGAGACATGTCCCTGATTCAGCAGTAATGGTTATTGCCTAGATCATCGTCGAGCAGCAGTAGTTTGAAGTACAGCCTCCGTTTGATGGAAGAGTAGTATAGGGGCAAACTTTTTCCCAGATCCACTTTCCATCTTTCAAAACGGATTCAGTGCCATTGACATTCGCAGAGCAGTGGTTCTTGGATTCAAACGTCGGAATATCGGTTAATTTCATAAGAAATTCGATGCCATCATAGCCCTAGTTACAAGAATGATGCGGGTAGGCAGTTTTTCTGTGCGGATTTGCTTGTGCGGGATATAAAGCTGACGTTATTGCCCACGCAAAGCAGGCTTCATCATCGTATCACACATTTACAACGGCTTCTTTCAATAGAATTTGTTTGGGTAAAGGAATGTAAGATGAGATTCTTAACGGATTATACTTGTTGAAGTTGATTTCGGGGAAATGAACACTTCTTAAAATTCATCTTATAAAAAGAGAAAACTAGGAACATTGTTGGTAACCATGTTATTAATTGAAAAGTAAAAGATTCAAAAATGATTAATCACCTGACTCGTTTTTGAAATTCTGAAGCTTTGGTGTCGAGTACCTCAAAAAAGTTCTGGAGAAAATTGGAAACATCGGTCACAACTTTTTTACTTGTGTTGATGGATTTAATTTCAAGTATTTGTTTAGTTTCCTGTACATAACGCCCAAAAACTTTGATATTCGTTTAACCACATCGTGGAAGTGGATCTGAATACGTACAACACGCAGACATTTCTCGAGGACATCACTATAAAGGTCTGTATAAGACAGGAAGTACTTCGCGGACGTAATACGAAACGAAGCAATCCTGTTAGCGAATGCTGAGGAAAGGAAACCGATTCCCACTTCGAGAAGTGTGCAGCAAGTTTGTATATACTGTAGCGTGCGCGTATGACCGTTGTAAGAAGATTGCGGAACATAAATTTTACAGGTATCACACCACCGGCTGGAAAAGGTTCCAGGTGCTGCACATTTCGGTTTTTTGCCCGGTAGAGAGGACGGAGCTTCATGTTGCGGCCATCTCCAAGTTCGACAAAGAAACTCGAAAACCGAGATGTTGAAATTGCGGCGAGCTAGGTCATACGAGTAGGCAGTGTAGAAAAAGTACTCTTTCCCCATGTACTCGACATCAACTGCAGGAAAATGACCTTGACGTAGAGCACCGGCCTGGAACAGGACATAAGAATGCCGATGCACTTTCCAGAAGATCCTGTCAAGAGATGGTAAACAGTGTGATCAAATGGAAAAGCACGAATGAATAATTCGACGTGTCACGGTAATCAATGACGAATGGTTACCTGAAAATATAAGACAAAGGCCAAGAAAACGACCCGGACTTGAAGAAGGTGATGGAATGGAAAAGAGGCGGAAAACGACCAACGTGGCAAGAAATTTCTTCCTGTACCCAAATACTAAAATCGTTGTGGGCTCAGTAGGACTCAATGGTCCTAGGGGATGGCATCCTGAAGCGTGCTGTTGAAAGTACAGATGGAGAGGAAGATAGGAAGCAACTGGTTATTCCTCGAAACAGGGTTAAAGAGGTGTTGCAGTATCTTCACTATGGATCATCTGGTGGCCATTTTGGAGTGGCTAAGACGCTCGGGAAGGTTCGAGAGCGATTTTATTGGGTGAATTGTACGGAAGATGTCAAGAATTTGTGTAAAAAATGTACCACCGCAGAAAAGACCACACGCCCCAATGCGTCAATACAACGTTGGTGGGCCCTTCGAAAGAACAGCAATTGCTGTGGCAGGTCCTTTCCCAGAGTCCGAAAAAGGTAAAAAGTACATCATGGTCGTTATGGACCATTTCACCAAATGGGTTGAAGCCTATGCCCTCCCGAACCAGGACTCGGAAACCATAATTGAGGAGCTAGTGAAAGAGTTGATCAGTCGTTTTAGAGTACCCTTGGAGTTACACTCAGACTAAGGGAGGCATTTTGGGTCAACTCTATTCCGCGGAATATGCGAGCTCCTAGGGATAAAGAAAACTCGAACTACCCTACTCCATCCACAATCGGACAGCAAATGTAGTCCATTTTAATCGCTTGGCTTCATTCGCCGGCGCTGTGGATTTATCGCCGCGACCTTTTTGCGTACAGTTATTGCCGCGAAGGAGCAGGTAAAATTATACCGTGCATTTAGCGCCGCAAGTATACCGTAAGTATATAAGCCTATGTATAATGCTTTTACGTAATATTTCATATTGGAGCAAACGCGAGCGTGCTTGTGTGCGACCGGGTACGCTTGTATGCGTTGCAGGCCGGCTCGACTGGTCAAGGCCGGTGTCGGCAGTGTGCGTTGTATTTGTGTACGTGTGTTCCGTATCTGCCTACCAGGAAAGTAATTAAGCGGTTCACTGAAAACGTAAACAATGTAAACAAACTTTTAGACTTTTCTGGATTGTTCCATGATGCTATAACAGTGGAAAGACGTTCGACAGTGAGTTAGTAATAAATTGACCGTCACAGTGGTAACATCCAAAATAAATCGACAGTGTTTAAATTGAAGAGACAAATAAATAGAGACGTGCATATAAGTGAGTGTTATAGATAAAAAGTAACCTAAGTTCCGTATTAATAGTGTTTTTAAGTAGTTAGTTAAATCAGTGTAATTAAATTGTATTCCTGTACTTTGTCTTGCAAATAAATTTTAATAAACCCGCGAATACTACAATATTATGTTTATACATTCTGTATTCGTATTGTAACGACTTTTCTAGTTGAACTTATTTATTTAACGAATATTTATTTACAATTATTTATTTAACACTTAAACACTAATAACAATACAACAACTTATTTATATGACAAGGAAATGTGTATTTATATCACTCGGTATATCGTAGTTCGGTATTTATATTACATGTTCGGAAGCTAACTGTGAACTGACTCTTACTGGCCACGTCAACAGGTATTTATACTGATTAGGAACAATCCAGAAGGTTCCAGAATGACGTACTAGACTTTACTAGAGTGCTTACTGTATTCGTCTAATTTATGGCCTTGTTTATCGTCATCAAAGCGCCGACCGACGCCGGCATTCTTTGAGCTCCGCTTATCTGCTGTCGGATCTCATCGCCGCTATCGCACACATATACGCTCGTTACACTGCCCGCTCTCGCACCCATATACGCTCATTACAGTATGATATTTTAAACACAAATTTTTACTTCCCTTTACATTTTAACCCAGGCTTAGGATTGGTATCTTTGTTTAACAAAACAGAATTTTGGATTATAAACCATCGTCATACGATATACAAAGAACTTAAATCGAATTAACAAATGTGATATCATATTATCTTATACTAATTCTACTTAGCTATATTCTAATTTTTGAACGTACGCTAAAGCTCGCAAATAAACTCCTAAATGTCAATAGTTTAATCTTCATTTCAAATGTAATAATCATTAATAAAACCGAAATAATTTTGATTTAGATAAACCGTGACTAGAGACGTAATCATATTTTTTATGAACAGATTCGTATTATTGTATTCTAATAATTTGTTAAATGTTGTTATCGTTTCATTTGGTAAAAAATTTGAATAAATAGAATTAGTATGCGTATACATGACATAAATGCAGTCATATTTTTTGTTAGTTAGATTTAAGTTTTTAATGTAAACTATGGCGAAGATTTATAAATGTTTAATGGGTTTACTTGTTAAAGTCTGGTAAAATGCTAGTAAATTTCGTGGATTGCATATATGTATGAATTCAATTACATATTATAGTATTTTCTTATTTAGTCACCTGTATTTGACCGAATTACTGATTATTTGCTTAACATTTAATGGTTTAAGTAGACTTACAATTCAACTCTTTTACCAAATTCGTTTCATTTTTTAAAAATTTAAATAAATTTTCGTTTAAATCACCCCTTATAAGTAATTTGGAGACACATAGCATTTGCGTTACATATGCATCCTTAAAGTGAATGTACCTATATCGGCACAATAAATAATTTCTAAGTTCTGATTTAGTTCCAAAATCACCGCATACTGCAAGCACTATACATGGGCCTACTATCACCATCATATTTGACTTTTATGTCATCGCCACTCTGGCCTTCTCTCACTATGATGACGGGTTAAGACACTCTTAAACACCTGAAGTTGTTTGAATAATGAATACTTTTCAATGTTTCATATCATTTGCATTTCACAATTTTCAGCTATAACCATTTATGTATAGCGAGCGCACTCGCCTTAGTTATCAAGTTGTTACTAAACTAATAGTGCTATCGGGTTTTCAATAAAAAAAATTATTGCTAAAGTTATATGCAAAAACGTATTTATGCATCTATTTTGTTTAATAAGTATTCCAGCCGGAATTTTTATGAAGCTGACTTTTTACCATATATTACTTATACCATAATCAAGAGATCAAAACAAAGTCCATCCTGTTTTCGATATTTGTAGAGTTAAAATCCTCATTTACTCCACTTCGAATTCGCTGATCTCCATCTTTTTAAATACCAGGAACCTAGATATTTTAATAGACGCAGGATCTATTGTACCCAGAGCGTATTCCAATGTAGAAAGGGTTACCAAAATTAAAAATGTACAAAACTTTAACTACAAATTAATCATATCGCATACATTTAAATAAGAAATTCAGTGTAAAGTCCGATAAAAATCCTATCAAAAATTTAGACATTCACTGTCTGACCTGATCATTGATTGATGAGGTATTCCAAATATTTCTTTTGTTTGTAAATATTAAATATTTTAATTCGGCCCTGATGTTGATAACCCATTAAGAACTAGGTATATCGTTTCTTGAATTCAGGATTTGTTTTGAAACGTCTTTCAATAGAAAATACACGTCGCTTATCTGAGTTTTTAGGAAGTGCATCTATATATCATATCTTCCGGATTTTCTTATAAATTTCATCACTTTTTGACCATTTATCCTTGCTTCCCAAATCTCTCAAGTTAATTTTCTGTAATTACCACCTACACTTTTAAAATTGAATGTTGTCTGCCCCTGCTATCCATATTAGCGTGTTTTATAATTTTGGTAACCCTTTCTACCTTGGAATACGCTCTGGGCTAAGATGTCCTGCGACTATTAAGTATTTTCAGAAAGTTATAAAGACCCCCATCATTTGGTTTAGCTTTGATTAGATTATTCATTAGGCAATATTCAGTATGGCTACGTATACATACGCTTTCATTTCTTTCCTACTGCAGACTTTGTTGGTGGTGAACATACTTTGTAGCTAAATTGCACAGATGACGTTAAACTTGTCAATTTATGTCAGTTTAGATAATCTGCTATTTGTTAATTTTGGTGAATTATATTTTTGAGTATTTTACATTAGTGTAATTTATTGAATTTATAAATTTATGAATTTAATCTTGGTGGTATGAATAAAATATTGTAAGATCAATAAAATCCCATTTTGCCAATAATCAACGACTTTTAATGAATAATTCACCAACGTTTCACCGTAATCGTCAGGCTAAACACGACATCAATTACTTTATATTAGTATTGATTAGTATAATAAATTATAACATGCATAGCAAAATTAGTCAATATGTGACATTCCATTGCCTACTTGACTTAAAAGAATCATGAACTCATTTTACATGTTATATTCTATCAATATAGGTGTATACATTTCATTCAAGTTGGCCGATTCGGTGTGTGCATTCAAAAAATTAGGATTGTTCTTTATGTATATCATGTCAGCTATTAACCTTCTCCGAAAATTGTTTTTTTAATCTTTACATTGTCCCAGACGAACTCATAGTCATAATCGACTTTGTGTTCACATATTACATTATAGTATTTTGATTCTCTACAGATATTGGATGGGTGTTCCAGTACCCCCGTCGATAATTTTCGTTTAGTCTGGCCTATGTAGATGTTTTTACAATAATGGCCCATGCTTAATTACATTGATCATTAAAAGTCGTTGGTTGTTAGCAGGATATTAGATTTTATTGACCTTTCAATAATTTAATTTATATTCTTTATGTGTAGAAAATATATTTCAAGGGGGCCGAGATGTTCCTGCTGTTGTAAACTATAATAAACTGAACCTCATCCTCAAAAAAATACTGCTAATTTTAAGTACTACTTATTTTCACTCAAAAATTATCACATTCTTAGAAGTTTGTTTTTCGCATCAGTAGGTTACCTCGAAATAAATATAGCAGTTTTTTTAATTTAACATGCACTAGATACATAATGTTTAGAATTAACAGAAATGAATTATTATCATCTGATAATATTTCTTAAATAAGATACTGAAACAATTGTCTTTTATTCATGTAATTCATTGTATATAAAGTGAGCTAGTTTATTGAGTTTAAATTGCATTGTATTTAGCTTACCCATAAGATGATATGCCACCGCTAGAGGCATTACGAACACTGCAACGAGCCAATCTGCTACTGACAGTGAAAGAACAAAGCAGTTTGTAACAGTTCGAAGCCTTCTAGTAGTTAATACAGCAAGGATAACAAGAGTATTTCCTATTACCGTCACAATTATGACAATACTCAGTAATGCAACCAGAGCTAGCTCTTGTATCTGTTTGCTTGCAGACTGGGTGACTACAGACGAATTTGTAAACGATGATGACTGGTTTATGCTGTTGATAATCTCTGACATTACTGGTCATTTCTGTAAATGAAAAGAAAAACAAATATTATAACAAACGCTAGCTGTAATTATAGCCACATGTCTCAATGCAAAACATAGTGTTTAGATATTGTGTTCCTTAATGGGCTGTTTATAAATGGTTATTGAAAGGACGTTACACAGTAAAAAATCTGTAGTCAAATTAACAAAAATAGTAATTTTAACAACTAGGTTTGTAGTTAAATCTACTAACAAATATTTTGTTAATTAAGGACATTGCAGTGAAATTAACTATTCCATTTTGTCTTTTCAACAACGAACGGTCTTTAAATATCTTATTCTTTTTTGTAAAACTGGAATGAACTTTTTTTGATATTAGCGAAAAAACCTGAAATATACGATTCTTGGTAACGTTGTGCATTGCTGTTTGCTATTCTATTGTACAGTCTTTAGATAAGATGTTATGCAGAAACCACTTGGAACTGCTTTATTAAAACTCATTCTGATAAGAAGTTTTAAATAAAACTGGTAATGCAAATCTATTTTAAATAGTTTACTAAGACTTTTTCTGACACATCGACAATTTAATAATATTTCATAAGCAATGTTTAACGATCGTTTAAAATATCTATACGCCCTCACTCGGTTTATAATTTTATTATTACATTTTTCACTATATACTTGATATTTTGTAATTTATATAAATATATATATATATACATATGTAATTGGTCCAAGTGGCACCAAAAATAGGCATATATAGCCGTTGTGGCACCTATATATACGTTGTGGCACCATTTTCGGGTGCCAGAACGTTTGACACTGTATTATGGAGCCTGAAGGTGCAAGTACCTCAAATACGAAGTTTCACGATGGTGCCACTTGAACCATATATACCAAAAATCACAGTTTTAGTCGAGCTATAGATCTTCAGAGGGCGTGCTAGACGCAGCAATGTATAGGTAGTTCTGGCACCATAAGAAGCAACATAAACGGTCCTTGTGGCATCATAACATAAACTTACTGGCATCACTTGTTTATATGAAACAAGAGGAATATTTTACTGTTCCACACCATCGTACAAGACTGACTGATATCGCTGTTTATATAGGGCCACTTGGTATTTATATGAAATGCAATAAAATTAAGTGTAAATTCTCGATCTCCTTTTTCGGAATAAATCTACTTAGCTGGTTCTTTCAAAAATTACACAGATGCCCGAATGTACATATTGAAAACTACCGAAAATAGTCCGCACAATACCTCTACAAAATCGATTTATATTTAAATTTTACACCTAATTATGCAAAAATTTGTATATCGTTCCATTTAGAAAAATCAAATTGTCCTTCATTTAAGTTGTAAAAAATCACATAATTTTTTTTAGTTGATTTTTCGAAAAACTAATGAAAATTTTCGAAACATGTAAAAACATTATCCCTTCTTAAGTTTATTCAAAAAGCCTGGCTTTCTATTTAATTTCGTTTTGGAGATACAGAGGATTTTAGAGAGCGCCGCAAACGTAATATTTTTTCAAAATGACGAAGTAACTCCCAAACGGCAATAGTAGGAAATAATGTATGGTCATCAAACTACCCTTTAAATATATCGTTTAATTTAAAAACTCAAAAATATACAGGGTGTTCCATTTAAAAAAACAAAGTTTGGTATCCCCCAGCCGTAATGGAACATCCTGTATAAATAAAAATAATTTTATGAAGTGAAAATACAAATTGGATGAAGCTTTGGTAATCATGTACTTTTTGACCTCGTCCCTCTAGGGGGTTGGGGGTGTTTAGGGGGGCTCTTCCGAATATAATTCCGTTGGAATTAGCCGTCGGTCACCCCTAGAAAAAAATTTATGAGGGGTTGAAGTTTTATAAAAATATGATATTTATGAATAAGATTTAGTGCATCAAATGCATTTTAGAGGTGGGGGATATGTTTTATATTAATAAAATTAAATAAAAAAACCGTCGTAATAATTCTTTGTCTTGAAATACTTTATGGTAGCTAATTTGGTATTTGGTTAGGTTAGGGTGCGGGGTGTGGGGTATGTATATGTAAATACACCCACCCTCTACCAAAACCTATTGCAAGACACAGGGAATTATTAGACGGTTTGTTTTTTATAAAAAATATATCTTCCCCACCTCTAAAATGCATTTGATGTACAAAAAGTTTTTAATATACAAGAAATTTTTTGGAGCAATTTTTTTTTTTTTAATTTAATTTTTAAAATTTTTGAATTTTTGATATTTGATAAATATGATATATGATATTTTTCTAAAACTTCAACCACCCCTAAACACCCCCTGCAACCCCAACCCTCTAAGGGGATGGGGTCATTAAGTACATAATTAGCGAAACTTTTATTAAAACATTTTTTCCGTATTTATACTATTAAGCCAGCTATGAAAGAAACACACTTAAGTGGAACACCCTGTATATGCAAGTACCCCATCCGAAAAGAAGAATAAATTGCTGTTTTGCTTGACGATTACCGAGGCAGAAATGACGTCTAGTAAGAACAAATAAAAAAGCTACTTTTGAAAAAAAATTGTCTTTTTAACTAAGGTTTAGTCAACTATCACTCCCATTCAATGACAATGGTTTTTTAAATTTCTTACTACATTACCGTGATACGCAACCAATAAATTTCGTTCATTGTTTCACTTACCAAAATTTACGAACCAATCAAATTTAAATAATATAAAACGGTCGTCATTCAAACCTGCACTCTTATCATTTAAAAACATTCTCTACCCGTAATCTCAAACATCCTACCACTAATTACCTCCTATATTACTGATAGGTACATTAAAAGTTTAACTCTTTATTTTTTTAACGGTCACAGATATTGGCAAGAAGTTTTAAAATGTAAAATATAGGGTTGGTATTTTAAATTGATCAATTTATTTCATACTCGAATTTTTTGTTAAATTTCGCATCTATTGTGTAACGAAATTGAAGTGATAGGAATAGGTTTTGCCAATTACAAAAAAAAAATAATGCCAATTTTGACTTTGATACTTTTTTAAAATGCCCTGTGATTTACGTTTCAAAGTTTGTTTTATATGGGATCCTTGCTTCGGTATTTAGTATGCGATCCTTTAGGACATTAATATAAGAAATACATCAAATTTTGTGGTTTATTCAAACTTAGCAATAATACATTTAAAATAAAAGAGGTAAACTTTTCCAAAATCAATGAATATCAAAACTTTATACGTCATAATAAGCGAGTTCCATAAGGACCTTATACCGAGTGGTCCATTTAATTTGAGACAGGCCTGTATCTCAAGAACGGTACCTTTTATAAAGAAAAAGTTTGCATGAAAATTGTTTAGTATTAAGGGGGAAAGAAGATGATGGCATTGTTATTTCAGTGTGACACCTCTTTGATGGTTATTTAAAAGTCATTTCCCTTTTTTTATGGAAACGTATATTTTTCATTACGAAAAACATTGTTCGTTCATAATTCTGATGAATAGTGGGCAGAAAATTGGATACACCCTAACAATTATTTTCAATATGTATACGCTTCCTTCAAAATTCTAGTGCTGTTATTAAATAATATTTACAAGCAGATATGTATAATTTTTACAACCAAATAATGATATCAGTTTCTATCAAGGCAGAGAAATATAAACTTGCTTAACATTGCAAAGTAGTGAATGCAGTGGACCAAATAATCAATAGTTTATATTGCGATTATCTCATATATAAGGTGCCACAAAGCATATACGTATATCCTAAAAATAAGGTGCCACTTAGTCAAACTGTATGTACAAAAAGCTGGGTGCGAGAACGTCAAAATAGTTCTTGGTGCCACATCGTCGTTTTTCGCGTATATATATATATATATATTTATTTTTATTTATACCCTCTCTTACAAGTTGTATGAATTTATTCTTATCGAATCCAGTAAAATATTGTTAGTTCAATAAAATCTATGACAATAGCCATCAATTGCTGATGAGTATGACTTTAATTAATGAACGCTTTGACAATTTTGGTCACCATCTGGCTAACACATTTTAATGTTCGTGCGTTTAACACATTCAAACTTAAAGACTTACAACAGCAACAATAATTTATTTACAGTATTTATTAATGAAACTTAAACACACTATCGTATTAGTACTAAACTTAGGTTACTATTTATACTATTTATTTACACTTTACTGTTTATTTCGTTTGCTTCTCGATTTATTTATGACTTCACTTCCACAGCCATCAATTTATTTATGACTCTCTCGGCGATCGTCTCTCTCGAAATTTCTCGCGATATTTGGAAATGTCGGGATTAGTTTATTTTTCTCTGAACTGCTTAATTACCTTCCTAGAAGGCAGGCACAATACACATATTTGCAAGTACAACGCACACCAGCGAAGTCGCCCGCGGCTAATCGGCTAGTCGCTTAGTTCGTTCACGTACACGTGTGCACGATCGTACAAAAGCATACTCGTGTTCGCTATAATATAGTAACATCAATTACATATAACAAATTGATTGATATTGTCATGCCACCATTTAACATACAGTTATTGATATTATTACATGTTAGACTGACGATGACCGAAGTTGACCGTCGAAATGTTGTTTAATTAAAGTTATACTCAATGACAGTCATTAGCTAACAGTTGTTGATCTTTAATTTAGTAGAGTTGGAGTAAAAGGAGCATAATGGCACTTATTTGGTACTGTTTAATAACTCCTTACTAGGTTCGGATTATATACAAAATGCAAAGCTATAACATGGGTGTCAGCTTATTTTTAAGAATATATAACAATTCAAAATAATATTTTGGTATTATTTGACTCACGTTAACGACGGCTTTCAATGGCCTTAATTTATGTTGGCTGGCTAGTGGAAATCATCGAAAAACTAGAAGGGACCTTCTGTACTTAAGACTCGTAACACAACAGTCGCTAACGTAGCCTTTTAATCAATTCCCTGTACAACCGCATCACTTATATGGCGTAATGCACAAATAAATTGTATTTAAATACACGTATTATTTTACGATGGACACCGTTGATCGATGACATTGCACGTCAGCCTTTAGGTCTTCTTACCCCCGGAGGTTACGGCTCTGCTCAGCTTTGCTTTAAGACGTTTTCGCTAATCTCGCGAACTGTGAATGTGTAGTATTGTGAAGTCGCCGCAACTTAATTATTCACCTATTGAATTAGCATGCGAGAATATTTTTTTGGAATTTAGTAGCGTCCTTTTTACTTTACTATAATCACTGTCACTACAAATTTTTTATTTTATTTTTTTTTATTGTGGAAATTAGGTCTTAATCTCACTCCTCATGCTAGATGTACAAGTATTCTTCCTAATTGAAAGCTATATCGTTTATTGTGGATGAGCACATACTTCGGTCCAAAACATTTAACATATGATACTGCTGATATTTGTGGCTGTAACAACGACTCTGGATGCAATGTTTCTCCTGGTATCTCTAACCCTTCCGCCAATTGATAATGCCGGCACTACTTCGTCATCTAGTAGTAATTATGGCTTTTATGAACTATTTAAATATGTGTTAAACTTATGAACGGAAGCGTTACCACCGAGATATAAGGCCTCACAGCTCACTCGTGACCTCAGTAATTGACGGCATTGCCTGTTTTAGCATCATAGCCAAAAGAAAAATTTTTTGACCACGGATTTTTGGGTCCATGAGAAAAGCATTTGTACAGATTTGTAACTCATTTTATGTAGGATATTGTAACGACCCGCACCCGGGTGTTACAATATTATAATTAGTTCTCTTGTATTTACTTATTTAACGTAGGTTTCCAGGCCATGTGTTAAGGCAGTAGGTTGGTGTGGGTGTGAGAGGCGACTGCAGGAGGGTTGAAGCAGAAAGATCCGTGCCTTGAGGTTTGAGTGATGGGCTTGTTAGGGATGTAGGAAAGCGAGGGAAAGCTCGCAAGATGCAGCGTTTGCGTAATGCTGATGGTAGAATTTTGGATAAAAGACCGTTAGTTTTCACAGAGAGAGAGAGATACACAGAAAGATGCAGAGACAGAATAGGGTGCTGGTATATTGCTGTCTCAGTATCTCTTGCTTTAACCGAACTGTTGTGATATCTGGTCAGTTGAGTAGTGTTCTAACATGATCGGAACTGAAGTCCAATAAGTGTAGCGTATCGCAGCTAACATGTGTAGGGGTGCGTGCAGTGATGTTAGTTCTGAGAAGAACCGTTTGAGATGCGGATGGCTATTTCAGCTTCCTTGATGAGGAGGAAGAGCGAGTCAGAGTTAGACTGATTTTATTCAATTATTTACAGCTATTTATATAAACATTATTTACATTGATCTTATGGATAGTATATGGTCAGCGGTTTACATTGGTGTGTGTATTTGTTCTGACCTAGTTAGTGGCCAGAACTGTCGATGTTCTCTGTCAGCAGAGTTAGATTCCGCAGTACAGAGTGTACTAATTTTTGTAGTTTGATAAGTACTGAGTGTTCCCATATAAGTATCTTACAACACTTTCACCGATCTGAGTCGACACATCCCCGTTACTGTTTCCCGCTTTACAGCAATTGCCCGAGAATCGTACTGTTCACCGTCGACTGTACAGATCTATCCGGTACCGCAAACCACCCCATTAACGGTATCTCGAAGATGGTAAACTTACTGACCGACGTTATTGACCGTATGTTGAGACCATTTTACTTTCGAAATTTATTATTCCTTTGTTGTCACTTTTATTTTTGTCCTGCATTTCTTACGTTTTGTATCCATAAAAATGCTGTGAAGATTTCTGTGAAGACTATAATTAGCGAACTTCGTGAGCGAATGGGTGATATTCACAATGAGGAACCTATATGCATATTGCCAATGGCAGAGTAAAGAACAACTATGGCTTCGAGGCCATACATGGAGGGTTTCAAAAAGAAGATATGGTGTGGCTGTACAATCCATGCCATCAGAGGGATCTGCCACTGAAACTGCAACAACATTGGGAGAGGGCGTAAAAAAAATCGTATTAATTAATAACACTAGCAGTTACCTGATATAAATAAATTAGATAGTACTTGGGCATCGAGTGTGTGTCACTTCCCTTCGTCTCTCATTTTTACCTCACGATCAGAGTTCACCGATCTCGGAATCAGCAATATGCAAAAGAAAATACGAACTGCCGTATTTCCATAATAGTAAATAAAATTATATCAATAAAACTCACCGGGGGGTCTCCACCCCCTAGCCTCACTGTTATTACTAGGTCCAGCACAAGTAAACTGAGTTGTACCCTCGAAGAGGCGAATGGTGGGTTGCGTGCACGGTGAAATGACCTACACACAGAACTACACACACACACACACACGCCCCATAGCATACATTGACCTTCATTAAAATAACTATTAAAGACGTGTACCACTCGGCTACAGCCCCTGGGTAAGGTTTTATGTCTTATAAGGCCACTCGGCTACAGCCCCTGGGTAAGGTTTTATGTCTTATAAGGCCACTCGGCTACAGCCCCTGGGCAAGTTATATCTTATAATACCACTCGGCCACAGCCCCTGGGTAATTACTATGTCTTATAATGCCACTCGGCTACAGCCCCTGGACAAGTTATATTTGATTATACCACTCGGCTGCGGCCCCTGGGTATTTATTATATTTAAATTGTAATGTGCACATAACAAATAAGTAACCAGAAAGATAATAATTAAAGAATAATTAAAGACAGATCTGCTTTAATACCTTTCCTTAAAAGGGAACACACACTTATTTCACTACCGACGTGTTAATTTTTCTGAGACCGCGTGAACTCTGATTATTTTTTTTTAATTCGCCATTAACGCACCCAGCGTCCCGTGCTCCACCCGTTTCTTATTCGTAGAAATATAAACAATAACAAAGATCGGAAAATATAAGAATACATATATCAAATGTTGAAGAACCAACTAACAATTATACAAGGAAATATAAAATACATATCGATAAATGTGAATGTGTAATCTAAATGGACATGTATATAAAACGCTCATTTATAAAATTAACTAGGTAAATAAAATAACTCACAACAGTAATCCGCATATGTGATGGTTTCGTTTCTAATTGATAAACTGTTTGTGTACTTCAAAATAATGTGCAGAGTTTTAATTCTAATTATACCCCTCTGCTACGTCCATTAATCTTGCTTACGCTATAATTGGTTTATTTTTATATCATTATGCAAACGTACACATCTGAAGACTTCAAGCCATATGTCACAGAAATTATGACTAATTTTGACGAAAAACGATAAAACAAAAACGTTTTAAAATATTTTGTTTATTTAGGTCGATATAATGCATAAGCCTATACCATAATGTCGAGGTTTTCTTTCATTGAATTCCTATGCAGGTATATCAATAAATATGTAAAGTGAAATGTTTCAACCGAGATTTGAATTCGGTCAGATGTAGGAAGACCGAAGGGCTGTATTATTTAACTGATAGCCAATCACCTGCAAATTCCCTATCTGTATGCCGATACCTGCATATATCATGGGCGTACTTGAAGGAAATGGCCATATACCTACCTTCTTAGGACGGGGTTTGCTGGTGCGCATCTAGTCATTAAGGGGCCGCATCAGTGGTCAAAGAAATAATTTTTGAAATAGGCAACCTCTTTTACAAAACCTGTCAAAATAAAATCAGTAAGGGTAAGGGGAGTGTTTATAATATGACTTCCTTTGGAACAGTTTTATTAGGGTAAAATTTCATAATGGAGGTTGCAGTTTCTTCGGATCGTCTACCTGCTTGTGTAGGTACGCATAGTATCGTTATATAATTGCCGGCGTCTTAGGAGATTCAAAAGCCATAAATCATAGGATGCGCAGTGGCAACGAGTAGCCCACTTGGGGCGGGGGTAGTCAGCAGAAAATAAATTTTGTTGACTACTCGCCACTGAACTGCAACTTGGCCAGAGCAATAACACTCTATCACTTCGGTCCTACGATATTATTCGCTCTTCCATTTATTGTTGTACTAAATGTTTCCGCCTACCTTCCTGTCAATCTGACCGTCACTGAATCTCCTTACGCGCCGCTTACTATACGAAGTTCTATGTAGTTATTGACAAGCTGAAGAAATAAATTTGTTCTTTCTAAAATTTGCTATTTACTTGTACCTAATGGAGAAGAGAGTCATATATAGTAGTAACGATTATAGTGAAAGGGTACTAAAACTACAAGTCTTTACATGCTATTTGTCTGATGGGCAAATTTCTCTCAAACCGTGAATCTAAAATTTCTGGGAGTAACGTATTAAAATAAAAATTTTCTGATTGTTTTTCCATTTTGTGTTTCCAAAAGTCGTCGTCCCTTCTTATAATGTCATATGCTTAATCATCCATGGTATAAACAAAAAAGTAGCAAAAAGGTTTATTTGTTATACGTAACTGTCCCTGTATCTAGTACATATAATCGTGATTGCTTTTTAATAAAATTCTGTTATTATCGCCATTTAGGGTGCAGTACTTTTAGACTATTTTTTATTGCATCGCCTATAGTCATATTACGGACAGAATAGGGACATTTAATTTTTAAAACATTTATAAAAAATCGGGCAGTTTACCGCATGTAAGAAAGCTTTGAACTAACGATTTCCGAAAGCGCAGGTTGTAGCTATTAATAGTGTAGCTTTAATTTGCTAACATAGATTTACGGTTTTTTCTAAATAAATCAAAAACGAAAAGTCAATCAAAAAAAGCTTGATTTACCGCACTAAACAGCAATAAGACCTTTAATTTGAAACATCGATCACTCTTCCAACTTGTCTACATCAAAAGTATTTTCAAAATGAAATTCAACAAAATCTCATGTACCTAAAAATTACTGATGCAGCCCCTTAAGTTTCGGTTGAAAAATTCGACAGTATAAGTACAGGTTGTGGCGTTAGCATTATAAGAATTTGTCAGTGTTGCTGATGTAAAAACCGGATTTTACGGTGATGGTAGACCAATCAGAGTACTTACTATATGGTCACTTTAGAACCTTAAATCAAAATGTGTGTCTCCATAATACGTAAAAGGGGTAATTTAAACTAAAATCTATTTAAATTGTTTTAAAAAATAAAATAAATTTGATGAAAGATTTGAATTGTAAGCCTACTTAAATAACAAATAATCAGTTAGTCTGGTCATATTCAGGTTGCTTAAGAAGATAATAGTGTAAAAAATGAATTCATACATATACATGTGGCAAAAAAAAAAACTAATTTAATGTAAATATTTTTATACGTGTACATATATTTTTTCCACATTTAATTTTGCCTTGTAAATACTTCCTCAATTTAGACTTTCAATTTCTTTTCTTGTGCATGCCTTTGTTTCTTTTCTACCTAACGTCTATTGTTCTGTTCTATTTGCCTTACCTAGAATTTCATCTTCAACCTTACCTGCATGCACCCCTCACTAATAGCTGGTTTTTCCTTCGATTACTTGACCCTAAATTTAATACTATTCACCTTCTTCAAATGTACGTATTTTCCACTAACAAATGTCATCACCCTCTGTCAATACCTCTCTTTCTAACGTATTCCTTCGATTTCTGTCTTGTCCAATAAATACCCCAAAAATTTCCTACACAAACTAGTCTATTCTCGTTCTCGTACATATCCAGCTTTCTCGTAAGTCTTACCTCGCTTTCTTATTATTATTGTGTTTCCTATTTTCTCATCTTCATTATTTTTCTTGTTTTTTTTATCTCGTGTATATATTGTCTTATGGTGATCTTTTTGTATATAAAGTTGTTATTTGTGTTATTTAGTGTTTTATTAAATTCATATCAGAACTTAAACGCTAAAGTGGTGACCCCTTGAAAGTGCATTTAACAATTTCATTTCAAATTGAACTAAACAATCAAGAACTATGGCTACAGAGAATAACGCATCGAGTAGTGCAGTAGGCGCGACATCAATTGACCGCGTTGCAGTAAAAGTGCCCGTTTTTATGCCTTCGGATCCAGAACTGTGGTTTTCGATGTTGGAAAGCAGTTTTGACGCGGCAGGAATAGTACAGGACAACACGAAGTTCGGGTACGCGTTGAGTGGACTAGAACAAAAATATGCCCTCGAAGTTCGCGACATAATAATAAAACCGCGCAGTGAACGGTCCTACGAGCTCCTTAAAAGTGAACTAATTAAACGTATGGGTGCATCGCAAGAACAAAACACCAAGCGATTGCTCGAAAACGAACCACTTGGGGATCGCAAGCCAACGCAGTTCCTACGACACTTGCGCAACCTCGCCGGCAGCGAATTCCCACAGGAGGTACTTCAGACTCTTTGGCTAACTCGTCTACCTAAACATGTCCAGGCCCTGTTAGCCGCACACAAGGACTTATCGCTGGAAAAGAGAGCAGAGATTGCAGACACCATCATCGAAACGTATGGTCAATTCAACACCGTTGCAGAAACCTCCATGCCCAACGCAACAATAAATAGCAGGTTAGATTTTTTAGAAAATGCTTTAACAACCGCTTTACAAGAGTTGGCAGCTATTAAAATCAACCAAGGACCGTCACATCAGGCCCGACGTTTCCGACCAAGATCACGCTCACGCTCACATTCTCGATCCAGAAATTTAGGTGACATTTGCTGGTACCATATTCGTTTTGGAAACAACGCGAGAAAATGTGTTAAACCCTGCAAGTTCGAGACGAATTCTTCGGGAAACGACGTGGGCAGTCGTTGATGGCGACTGACGACAGCAGCCCTATAACTTCACGCCGATTGTTTATTACCGACGGGTCAACGAACATAAAATTCCTTATCGACACTGGTGCCGACCTTTGCGTATTTCCGCGATCGCAACTTCCGGAACCAAGAGAGAAATCCAATTACGAGCTCTCCGCTGCGAACGGTACCATAATTGCCACATATGGAACATTTACGTTAACCCTCGACCTAGGACTCCGACGACAGTTTACATGGCGATTCGTTGTGGCTGACGTTTCGAAACCTATCATCGGCGCCGACTTCCTGGCACATTTTGGTTTACTAGTGGATATGAAAAACAAACGTCTTGTGGACTTAACCACTCATCTCGCATCCCACGGGAAGGTGACTGAGTGTAAGTTGCCGTCAATTAAGACAGTTTCAGGCTCAACCTTATTCCACGACCTACTGCAACAATTCCCTGGAACAACTCGACCAGGAGGCACCCCCACCTTGACAGCCCATAATACGAAGCACCACATCATCACTACTCCCGGACCACCCGTCGCGCAGAGACCTCGACGCCTCGCTCCCGACAAATTGAAGGCCGCAAAAAAGGAATTTGAAGCTATGGTCAAGTTAGGCATTGCTCGTCCCTCCAAGAGTCCCTGGGCATCGCCATTGCACATGGTCCCTAAAATTGGAGACGAATGGAGACCCTGTGGCGATTACCGCGCCCTGAATGCCAGAACGTGTCCCGACCGGTATCCTGTCAAGCACATCCAGGACTTCTCCCAATCACTAAGCGGAAAAACAATATTTTCAACCATAGACCTAGTGCGTGCTTTCAATCAAATTCCTGTTGCCGAAGATGATGTCCCGAAAACAGCCATTACAACACCCTTCGGCCTTTTCGAGTTCACTCACATGAGCTTTGGATTGCGTAATGCTGCGCAAACATTTCAGCGCTTCATCGATGAAGTTCTCCAAGGTCTGGAATTTACCTATGCCTACATCGACGACATTCTCGTGGCGTCCGAGTCGTTGGAAGAACACCTGGACCACCTCCGGACACTATTTGGGAGACTACAGAAGTATGGTGTAATCATAAATCCATCCAAATGCGTATTTGGCCAACCGGAAGTAAAATTCCTTGGATACCTAGTTTCCGGTAGCGGATCACATCCGTTACCTGAAAAAGTCAACACTATTCGATCTTTCCCGCTCCCACCGACCGTTAAAAAGCTTCGTCAATTTTTAGGCATGGTAAACTTCTACCGAAGATTCGTCCCGAAGGCGGCAGAAATACAAGCGCCGCTTAATGACCTTCTACAGGGGAATGTCAAAGGAAATCACCCTGTATCTTGGACACCGGAAGCAACACAGGCATTTGAAGCTTGTAAAGAAGCTCTCTCGCAAGCTACTCTGTTGTCGCATCCAAAGGCAAACGCAACGTTAGCCATTTTCACCGACGCCTCCAATTACGCCGTCGGAGCAGTCCTGCAACAGCACGTGGACAATCATTGGCAGCCTTTAGACTTCTTTTCAAAGAAATTAAGTCCTGCCGAACTAAATTATGCTGCCTACGACCGCGAGTTGTTGGCAATTTACCTTGCGGTGAAACATTTTAGGTACATGGTGGAAGGACGACCTTTTGCCATATTCACGGACCATAAACCAATCGTATACGCCTTTCGGAAGAAGCACGACCAATGTTCCCCACGTCAAGTCCGCCATCTGGACTTCATTGCGCAATTTTCGACCGACGTTAGGCATGTATCTGGTGCAGACAACGTCGTGGCAGACGCCTTGTCGCGCGTCGAAGAATTAAGCGCAACCCTGGACTACGAGGCCCTCGCAGAAGAACAGAAAGCTGACTCAGAAATAAAAGAATTCCAAACCAACGTTTCGTCTCTGAACCTGAAACTTCTTCAGATACCAGGTACCAATACATCCGTTTTCTGTGATGTTTCCATGCGTGCCGCCCGTCCGTTTATTACCAAGAGTTTCCGAAAGACAGTATTTCGCTCCGTGCACGACCTCTCACATCCAGGAATTAACGCGACGGTCAAACTTGTGACGCAACGTTACATTTGGCCGTCCGTTAAAAAAGACGTCAGACAATGGACCCGTTCCTGTGTGGCCTGCCAAAAATCGAAAATAACCCGATGTGTTTCTGCTCCCGTTGGTACATTCCCTTCAACATCATCCAGATTTGACCACATTCATATCGACATTGTAATCATGCCGCCGTCAGAAGGATGCAGGTACTGCCTTACGATGGTTGATCGTTACTCGAGATGGCCTGAAGCAGTCCCAATTCCCAACCAGGAAGCAACAACTGTGGCTCGTGCCCTTTACGATAATTGGATTGCCAGATTCGGGACTCCATTGCGCATCACCTCCGACCAAGGCAGACAGTTTGAGTCGTACCTATTTAAACAGTTAAACCGTTTATTAGGTACGTCTCACATACGTACCACCGCCTATCATCCCTCATCCAATGGCATGGTGGAACGATTGCACCGACAGTTAAAGGCAGCTATTATGTGTCACCAGAGCAATTCCTGGACACGAGTCCTACCAACGGTGCTTTTGGGAATTCGATCAGCCTGGAAGGAGGACCTGCAAGCCACTACAGCGGAACTACTATATGGAGAGACCCTACGTCTTCCTGGTGAATTTTTAGGATCGCATCCTGATTCTAATATTCGTGAGGACGCATCTGAATTTGTAAAGGAACTCCGCCAGATTCAGCAAGAATTGCGACCAATGCCAGAACGCCGTCATGGGGTTAAAAAAACCTTCATCTTCAAAGACCTCAAAACAACCAACCAGGTCTTTATTCGTCGCGGAGGCCTAAAGGAAACACTGCAACAACCCTACGAAGGTCCGTATACAGTTATCCAACGTGCGGACAAGACCTTCGTTGTCAACGTCAAGGGTAATGACGTAACTGTATCGGTCGACCATCTCAAGCCGGCTTACGTCATAGCAGAACCACCCGCCAACTCAACAAACGGAAAAGATTTCCCTGCAGACGTCCCTGTGCCACAACAGTTACCTTCCAATGAGCCGACTGTAACAACGAGAAGTGGGAGACGAGTACGCTTTCCAGATCTCCTACAGGCAGGTTTTCCGTAACGTCCTGTTACTAGCAGGGGGGTACTGTGGCAAAAAAAAAAAAACTAATTTAATGTAAATATTTTTATACGTGTACATATATTTTTTCCACATTTAATTTTGCCTTGTAAATACTTCCTCAATTTAGACTTTCAATTTCTTTTCTTGTGCATGCCTTTGTTTCTTTTCTACCTAACGTCTATTGTTCTGTTCTATTTGCCTTACCTAGAATTTCATCTTCAACCTTACCTGCATGCACCCCTCACTAATAGCTGGTTTTTCCTTCGATTACTTGACCCTAAATTTAATACTATTCACCTTCTTCAAATGTACGTATTTTCCACTAACAAATGTCATCACCCTCTGTCAATACCTCTCTTTCTAACGTATTCCTTCGATTTCTGTCTTGTCCAATAAATACCCCAAAAATTTCCTACACAAACTAGTCTATTCTCGTTCTCGTACATATCCAGCTTTCTCGTAAGTCTTACCTCGCTTTCTTATTATTATTGTGTTTCCTATTTTCTCATCTTCATTATTTTTCTTGTTTTTTTTATCTCGTGTATATATTGTCTTATGGTGATCTTTTTGTATATAAAGTTGTTATTTGTGTTATTTAGTGTTTTATTAAATTCATATCAGAACTTAAACGCTAAATACACAATCCAAGAAATTTACCAGCATTATACCAGATTTTAACGAGTAAACATATTAAATTTTTTAACCCCCACACCTCTGATTTACTTCAAAGTTTAGTATGTAGTGGTATTCGTCACACCCAGCAATATTAATAATAATAATAGTAATATATAGTTTTGTTCAGCATTATGAACTCTAGAACATACTGTATTTTCAATAAATCGAATGGGGTTCAGCTTGACTGCATAATTACCTAAAATTGTTATTACTAGATAATAATAACATATTCTCAGATGTCAACCTTCTGGTAATTTCCTTATGTTTTGTGGTTTTAAGATTAAATAAGGTGTAGATTGAAGGTACAAATTATGTTAGGTACCTACCTGCCTTAAGTGTATTATTAAGTACTCTACTTACTATAACTTACTTTTAGCACATTCAACACATACTTATAACGTGTATTCTTAAAATCACACAGATGTTCCAATATGTTTTGTGTAAACCTATCGTTTGGTTATGTATACAGCAACTATTAACTATTTTTGACTGTTTATATCTAATCTAAACCACCCTATGCTGGTATTCATAACCCGTGTTTAAGACGGGCTTGGCCAAGCACGGACTTGAACATGAGATTGTTGTCTGTTTCATAAACCGAACTTCGGCAATTCTCGGCTGAACTCGATCTCAAGCTCGAAAAACGGGAGATTTCTAGTGACTTTTGTGTTTGCAAGTTTTCTTGGAGCAATTAGAGACATAATTAGAAGTTATGTTGATGTGGTTGAAGTTAGCGTCCTTTCCGTTAACAGTGAAGAAGTGATTTGCAGCGAGTTTTTACTGTAATATTAATTTTTTTGAAAGTAAAATGACAAAAAAATCCTCCTAACACAGCTTGTCGGAGATAATTCCGTAATAGAAAATAAAAGGACAGATGGTGGCTTATAATCCGATAAAAATGCGGCTTGGGAAGTGGTTGCAACTATTGTGACCTGGATCAACAGACAGGTTCTTGGTTGTGTTTTACGTTGCACGGAGGTTTCAGCGATTTAATTGATTATGTAGACAAAGGGTGAAGGATTATTGTGCTTTTATTTAAATTAACAATACACTGATTTTACTTGTTTTCGATATTACTTTATTATTTTTGAGCAAGGTTACTACTATAGACTACATTTCATTTATTTCCGTAGTTGTAGTTGTCATTTATTATTTGATGAATGTAACTGTAACATGTAACTTATTGTATATTGGGCAATACTTGCCTGTTATGTATCAAAATAAAAATAAGTACTGATAAGTACAAATGTGAATGTTGCAATAAAACGCGTTGATCAAAAAATAAATTAATATTGATTAGTAACTGTTTCTTTTATTAATAATCCAAAAACTCAAATTTATTTAAGATGTGTTTTGCAATTTATTATTTAAGTAAAAAAATGCATTTCATTTTTAAATGGGAAAAAAAGGATATCTAGCACGAAATTCGCGGTCGTTAAAAAACTCAAGCAGGTTTTCAGCATCTCCGATGTATCTTCTTGGCACACCTTCTTCTATTTGTTCTTGAACTACATCGATGTACCTATTCTAAAAAATTGTTTAACTCGTCAAACACTTTTGTAAACACAAACACCAAGAATTATCTCGAAAATGTCAAACAACCGTTACAACTTTTGTAGGATATATTAATGCGCGCGCCGTCAAAAGCAAGCTTGGGTCTTGCTCAAGTCTACAAAGTCGTCGTCTTGAGATCGTCTCAAGATTCTCGTGCTGTGATTGGCTGACCAACTGCAAACGAGCTCAAGTCCGGTTTATGAAGACGAGTACTAGTTGTTCTTAAGTTTGCTTGTATTTGTAACAACAAGTTTTCTCGGACTCTTGTTATGTTGACTTTTGGAACTGCTGATTATTTCTAATTTCACATTTAACTCATTTCCTCAGTCTTAAGATTACAAACAGAATGTATTGCAATCGCAAAACGAAACTTTTAGCGCCAAATGTTAAGCGTAGGAGGGGTATCACTTTTTCTAACCAATAGAACATCTTACACACTCATAGAATACACAGTAATGCGAAAAGTTAGCAAAGAAGTTTTCTTATGATCTTCTGTCCTAGTCGACCTTAAAGACTACCATCCTGATGTAAATAATTGTGTCGGAATAGACGTAAAAAATTCATCCTAGTATCACAACGAATAATATTATTAAATATATTATGAAGTGGCAAAATAATCAAGATAATAGAAGTCTGAGAGAAATGAACATACAAAAGCAGAATTAAAGTAACAAAAATATTGTTTTAATATTACTCTTACACAACAAAAGAAATCTCACATTTTCTATATTTTTAAAAGAATAAAAAGTCTTTTTAACTAAAGCATCGCCAAGTATGAGTATTATTTAACAAATACACAAGTTAAAGTAATAACTCCAAAGAACTCCTCTAAATTTATATGTCACTGTATTTACGTAGAAAAGTGCTTGAAAAACATAAAAATCGTTTTTTTCTAAACTTAAAAACAATAGACGACAGCAATTTATTGAAATTACCAGTATTTCGTCTCGAAAAAGAGGTCGATAGTTATCTCACGGTACTTGTAATACAATCTGGTACGTGTGTATATCACCTAGTATACATCATGTGTAACATAAATTGTCGTCGTAATGCATCTTCTTCCGCTGTGTAAGCAATTACGAAAGCATGGAATTTGTTTTTCTCATGACCAGTTACCTAGTTAGTTAGAATCTATCTAATGTCCTTGTAGTAGATAAGTCTGTTTTTTTTAATAAATTTTTAAAAAACCGATTTTGTCCATTGGAAATATAATTGGCGCAGTCAGTAGGATTGCCGAAATTGTGTCGTGTCAAAAATCGAGAACAATTTTCGTTTCTACGATTAATCGGCAACAGAACGTCGGTAATCTATAAGTGTCGGAGTGGTTATTTAAAAATCAATAAACCAAGTCTATCGAAGACCTGATAAAAAGCTTCTACACGGGAGAATGGAAACCATTGCCTTTTTCTGCGAGGACCAAAATTGTGAAATATTTAGACCACATCGCCAGACCAATTTTTGGGTCCTCATAATTAAGCGGGAGGGACAAAGTCATACTATTAATGTAAGTACAATTCGATGTCATTAGAAACACTTTTTGAATCTTTAGCACCAGAACCTTCAGTTGACTCTGATATTAATTCTTCTAACGAATCCCTTAACCTAAGTAGAAATCCACAAAATATACGTACAACCTCAAATAACGCAAATCAAATAATTACCGAAATTAACTCAATTAAACAAACCAAAATTTAGTACGATTTATATTATAGACGATTTATAAATAACTGCAAAATTGACCAAGCTAATGACTAAATGCTTAAAAAAGGGAGCGAAAATAGTACATGATAGTGAATTTAAGGGCTGTTTCGAAACATGCAAAAATCTATTGATTAATGAACCAATCCTTCAGTATCCTGACTTCTCAAAATCTTTTAATTTGACTACGGACGCAAGTAACATTGCTCTGGGCGGTGTCCTATCACAGGGACCTATTGGTAGTGACCGGCCTCTAGCATACGCTTCAAGAACTTTAAACGATTCCGAACAAAAATATAGTACAACAGAAAAAGAACTCCTCGCTATAGTCTGGGCTACAAAATATTTCAGACCGTATTTATTTGGCAAAAAGTTTTATATTATTACCGACCATAAACCTCTCCAATGGTTGTTTTCACTCAAAGATCCAAATTCAAAATTAACAAGTTGGCGAATTAAGCTAAAAGAGTATGATTATGATATCAAATACAAAAAAGGTAAATTAAATTCAAACGCCGATGCCCTCTCCCGTATAGAGACCCACACAAAAGAAGCAAAAGATATTTTCGAATGTATAGAGCAATTTAACAAACAGCTAGAAAATAACAAAACCCCTCCTGACGATGATAACGTCTCTTTACTGGTTCAACCGGACGAAAGTGTTCAGTAAAATGATAATCAAAATTTGGAAGACCTAAACGAAACAGTACACTTAAGTAACGAACAAGACCCTATCGTTTGTATACCAATTGCCGATACGCCGGTGATTTACGGGCAAAATCAAATAATAATAAGTCGAGTCCTACATGGTCCAGTAAATCCATCGGTAACTAAACTTTTTGAAGACAAACAATGAATAAACGTCCAAATTTCTGAAAACAATTTCGAAAGTAACGTCGTAAGTTTTATAAAAGGTTTTATCGTACCTAAAGTTCAATATCATCTTTATTTTGAAAACCCCGAAATTTATGAACCATTTAGTGAAACAGTTAGGAAGTACTTTAAATGACCCTCTTTAAAATTCAAAAAATGTAAGTACAAATTAATTGACGTTACTGAAGGACATGCAAGAAATTATCCGAAATTACCTCGAAATCAAAACTAATCATCGCGGTATTGATGAGACGGAACAAAAAATTAAAAATGTGTACTATTAGCCAAATATGAAGAAGTCGATTCAAACCTATATAAATGATTGCGATATTTGTCAACAGAGCAAATATGAAAGAAATCCCATTAAGGTGCAAATGAACGTTACACCAACACCAGTAAAATCCACATGGACACTTTTACATTAGAAAAATCAAAATTCTTAACTATGATTGATTTCTTTTCCAAATATGCGCAAGCGTACCCACTTAAAAGTTTGGCTTCTAGTGAGGTTGTTGATAGTTTGATTAACTTTTCACTCATCATGGTGTTCCTAAGCAAATTATTGTTGACAATGGTACCGAATTTAAAAATGCAGTTATTTCTGACTTGTTAAAAATACATAAAATAAAAGTTCATTTCTATTCTCCAAGTCACCCACAATGAAACTGCCCTGTCGAAATACTTCACTCTAGTTTAATAGAACATATGTATTCGCTTGTTAAATCTACAAGGTCCTGACCAAGCACTAATTCAAAAGAAATTAGTGTACGCAATATTGGCCTATAATCATTCTATACATTCGGTAACGAAAATGAGGTAGTTATATTGATAATGGTGATCCATTTAATATCGATATAAATAAGAAGCTTGTATGCGATTATATACAAAACCATAGGGAAACAACCAAATTAATATATTTCAAATTAAACAAAACTTTAACCCAAAATAAAGAAAAGTTAATTGCCAAATTAAATACAAATCGTGATGACCCGAAAATATTTAAACCACAAGCCAAAACTTTCGTTAAACAGCACAAACGTCAAAAGACTGCAAATAAATTTGGCAAACCAACAATAATAACAAAGGTTAACGAGAAACACAAAAAAACAGAAACGCCCTCACAAAACAAAATACATATGTATAACGTAAAACTTCCACTTAAAAAGAGTTATATTTTAGGATCCCCGTTGTTCTGGGATTTCAGCATGAAATAACCATAAAAAATTTGGAAAATAATTCGGGCCTATTACCTCTAAAACTAGGAAATGCTAGAGCACAGGACAACATAAAAACACTTATTCACTACTACGATTTAAACCCTATTATTGTAGAAATTGATAAACTTGACTTTCAGGCCGGAAAAATAACAAAAATAGTCTATCTGCACTCCAAGTCTGAGGCATTAAACTACCTGAAAATATTAAACATAACAAAAGAAAAAGCTAAAACAAAGATTAGCAAGATCGTTCCTCGCGTTAAAAGAATATCAAAAAGGGGCATAATAAATGGCTTGAGCTCCATGTTAAAAACTTTAACAGGTAATTTGGATGCTTCTGAAAGGGGAAAGATATGAAAACTTATGTAATACAAGAATTACAGCAAAATCAAAATAAATTAGTCATGAATATTAGAAAACAAAATTCAATTTCTATTAATTTAACAAACAAGTTTAATAATACTATAGCACGAGCTCAACACAACGAATTTATATTGAAAATGAAATAAGATGACGAACTACTAAGAACAGAATTCGATCCGGGATTCTTTGATAGTTGAGGACACATTAAACCAAATTATAAGTATGTACGAAATAATTATACCTATCCATTCTTCAGGATATAGAAAATTCTATTGCATTCTCAAGATTGGGGATTTTACACCCCTGTAATGTTGTAACGGCTGTTTTATTTAACGAATTAACTAAATTGCAATTTTCACCAGACCAGCTGCCTGTTCCACTTACGTTTGAAAATATACCAATTATTGAAAACTAATAAGTCGAATGTTATATCTATAACAACAAAATTACTTTCCTTTTGCATTTACCTGTTATGTATCCTTGCATTTTCGGCTATTACCACCTATATTTTGTTCCTATACTAACAGAGGGTCAATTTAAGATTATCAGTTCAAATAATAACTTTCTCAATAACTATTAACAATGAAATATCTAATAGTGGCGTATTTTAAATACATTAAAGAACCAACTACAAATTACCACAAATTAATGTGGAAAAAGGTATTGTTGTCATCATGTCCCCGGCGGCATACGAACCCGCGTCTCTGGCTTTACGCGCCATTGCTCTAACCACTAAGCTACGGCGACATGATGACAACAACATCGACGAAACGTACTTACTAAGTCACTGAATCGTCGGATCAATGTATATTATTATTAATAACTATTAACAATGAAATATTTAATAGTGGCGTATTTTAAATACACTAATATGAATTCAATTAAAGAACCAACTACAAATTACCACAAATTAATGTGGAAAAAGGTATTGTTGTCATCATGTTATTTTTTAGATGGTTCTTTAATTGAATGTAAATAACTTTCTCCTAAAAGACGAATTGTACTTTGCATTTCAAAATGACATTTGTACCAAAATTAAGCAACGACTATACATCTTTAGTCGGGTCGACATTCAGGAAAATAAGGACAGTGGTCCTTGTGAAATACAGCTATTAAACATGAAAAACACTAATTCCTGTCAACAAGTGGTAATTAATAGGTCAAAATCAAACATAAAACAATTGGAAGGATCGACTCAATGGATTGCCATATTCCCGAGTGAGGAAACTATCAAGTTGATGTGTTAGCAACAAGAAGAGAGAATTAAACTTAACGGTTCATATCTTATTGATATTCCGACTAATTGTGATATAATCACCAACGAAAGAAAAATAACAACCAGGGATGAAATAATAAGTTATAACCAACCCTTACTTTTTCGGGAATTGGAGAAAAATAAGGGGACCCACGCCAATAACAGTCAACACTGACTTCGATCTACACAAAATTAATCTGGGCGGGCTTTCGGATCTAAAGAAGGAAATAATCGAAAATCAACCACAAATGTTTTTCACCAGGTTGGATAATATTCCCAGCATCGGCCCATCGCCCTGTATATCTTTCTCGTGGCAGCGTGTTGTTATTTTATATACAGGTGTACAACAGCGAAATATATAGAAAAAGAACCAAAAATGGATGACGAAGCAACAACAGTCATGAAAAACGTTCGAGTACCTCGTTCTGCTCCGTAGTCGAATCTTCGCGGGGAGGAGTTATCTCACGGTACTTATAATACAATCTTGTACGTGTGTATATCACCTACTATATAATTGCCGGCTTCCTAGGAGATTCAAAAGCCATAAATTATAAGATGCGCAGTGGCAAAGAGTAGCCCACTCGGGGCGGGGGTAGTCAGCATGAAATAAATTTTGTTGACTATGCAACTTGGTCAGAGCAATAACACTCACTCACTTCGGTACTACGATATTATTCGCTCTTCCATTTATTGATGTACTAAATGTTTCCGCCTACCTACCTGTCAATCTGACCGTCACTGAATCTCCTTACGCGCCGTTTACTATACATCATGTATAACATAAATTGTCGTCGTAATGCATCTTCTTCCGCTGTGTAAGCAATTAAGAAAGCATAGAATGTTTTTCTCATGACCAGAGTTAGTTGTATGTAATGTAATGTCCTTGTAGTAGATAAGTTTGTTTTTTTTTATTTAATTCATTTTTAAAGAACCAATTTTGTCCATTAGAAATATAATTCGATGATGCGCCATTAATTTATTTGTATCTAAACACTACCAGCGACAAAACGTACAACCGGTTTTTTTGCGACAAAACGTACCACTTGTACCTGCAAAGGGTCATTAATTAATCTAACGACGACAAAACGTACGACGGCTACTTGCAAAGACTCATTTATTAGAAGTTGACAACAATGCACTTTAGAGGTGGGGGAGATATATTTTTCATAAAAATAAATAAAATCGTAATAATTCCCTCTCTCCTGCAATAGGTTATGGTAGAAGGTGGGTGTGTTTACATATACATACCCCACACCCCAAAATTTTAATGTAATAGAACACCACTTAGAACTCGCTAAATGTTCTTACCTAATTTATAGTTTCACTTCGCTCTTCTGGAAAATTCTTAAATACCTAATTGGCTTGAAACATTTTTCGAATTTTTTTAAATCCGAGATTTAAACTCGCTGCAATAGCAGTTGAAGTTTTCTTCCATCCTGATAAAGTTATTTCATTATTGTAACAATTATTTTACCTGTGTATAAATTCCTCTCATCATAATTTTTTTATTTTCTTATTCTTTCTTTATACAATATGTCACCGTAAAATTGTAAATAGGGTTATATTTTAATCTATCTCGCGGGATTGTGAACTGTCGAAGGATTGTGAAATGTAACACACGTAGTTCTTACAATTTAGACCATTTCTCCGAATGATAACGATTTTCACGTATATTAAATAGATTGTTGGTTGAGGTTGGGTTCTATAGATATTTTGATTTCATTTTATTGTCAAAGTATCTAACGAACTAAGAGATCAACAAACAACCTAACCAAAATAATACATACATTACATTGTAAATGGTTGGTTGCAGTTCACAATCCACATGTTTTTATCATCTTCCTAACAGAAATCAATCGAAATAAAGGTTTTTAGTGTGATTTTACTTTGATTGTTGTTAGTTGTTGACTGTCCAAGTCATAGTTTTACTCTGTCAAAATTAATGAAATTACCTATTTTAAAATTTTAAAGTTGCTTAAATTCTTTCAATTTAAATAACAGAAAGTGTCCCTGCGAATCGAAAGAGGAAAAATAATCAATTGAATAAATAAAATATAGGGTTCTTCAATTTTAAAATTCGTTTTCAAACGTCTAGTATAAATTATTAGGTTAAATTTTGTCAAAGCGTTAGAGATTTTTCTTTTGTAAATTAAGTTATCTCAGATACCGTTAATCAAGTAGGTACAAGTTGGTCATCAAACTTATTTTAAAATTTTACGTTTTATTCGAATTCGGCGTAAAAAATATACCATTCTATTTAAAATAGTTGGTATCTTAATCAGAAAGAGCATGAGCTGTTAGGTTATTTGCGACATTTTTAAAAATTCTATCGATATTATAAGTTTATAATTTTTTAACGAACGGATTGCGTGAAAACCACATTGCATATTAACGGGAACTTATAGATTAAGTTCAACTTATTAACAAAACAAAAGGTAACACATGAAACGTAAGAGCACACGACATACTATCAAAACGGCGGACGACTACATTAAAAGAAAAACAACAACTCTCGTAAAGGGGTTCTACGCGGTGGAACGACGAACGCTACCTTGCGTCGAACTTTAAAAACCAAAAAACATACAGTCGGTAAGTCTTAACCACCGGTTACAGCTTATATTGTTGGTTGTTAGTGCATTCCTATGTGCTGCTATTCATATTTTGTTGAGTAAACACTGCACACTTGCGTGTTTACCGTGTGTCCATCGGTCCAATGCCGCAATTGCGTTACCATTAATTAATTGATGTAGCCATCGTTGGTGGGTATCAACACTGTACCCAACTGTTACAATATTATAAATAATTCTCTTGTATTTATTTAACAGGTGGTTTTTATTTCAATCACTTTAATGAGGAAACGGGGTAGTTTCGACTACTGCAGAATCAGTTTGAATAGAAACATGCGAGAGTCAAGTATCGAAGTAGAAATATCCTTGTCTTAAGTTTCGAACGACAGGTATGTTAGGGTTATAGGGAAACGAGAAAAAGCTCGCAAGATGCAGAATCGTGTCTTGGTGAGGGTAGAATTTTGGGATAAATGACCGCGAGGTTTCATAGAAAAGGCAGATAGATGCATAATAAGGAGCCAAAATACTATTGGCTCGGTATCTCTTGTGTGAACCGAACTACTGCGTAATATGGTCAATTGAGTGGTGTATTAACACGATTGTAAGTGAAGTTAAATATGTTTTTTGAATGCACATATTTGATTCCAACTGTTTGTGTTTGGTTATGTGTTCGTAATTTGATACTTCGCCGCCAACACCCCTAATCGGAGTAGTATACTACCCCGTCATTATTGCCGATTAACTGTAGCTCGTCTGGTAACCCCGAGCAAAATGTTACCCTCTCGTTTATATTCTGATTAATCCAGGTGAACGTGTAGCAACCATATTAATCAATTTGGCGGTATCGATTCGTTCAGTTGAAGGTATCTGTTTTGGTTTTATTTTGAACCACTAACACTGTTTGAGCATCAGAAGGTTTTGCCTTTTGAACAAGTGTGTTTAAAATATTGTAATTACGGTTTTGTTTAAATAAAGGCGAAACTCTTTATTGAAGAACTCTAAGTGGAGGTGAATCATAAAAGAGCGACAGGGAATCTCTTTCTACACGATTGGCCCATTGTGCGCAAGTGTCGCATACAAACCTGAAGCCAAACTATGCTCAAATATATGTCCGAAGTATCCCTTTGATTGGTCGATGCCAATGATGAGGGGGTTGTTTAAAATCACAGTTCTTAATAATATGAGTTTTGTATTTGAAATACCATTTTTATGTATTGTTAAAATATTTAACCAACTTCAACTCATCCCATCATCTAAAACTTTTTATAATGCATCCTGTAAAATGAACAGCTGGAATTGCATGCAAATATCGGAACACAAACTATCCGGTAAGGCGACGATCGTATAATAGTTATTAAGTTTTAAATTTAGCAAGTTTCAACATCAAAAATTTTGAATTTTTATATATTAAGAGTTAGTTTTTGATATAATACTAAAAAACAAAGATGCATTTAAAATTCATATTTCGTCGACAAAGGTTGCGACAATACTAGGTTAAATAGTTTATTAATTATCCTAACTATATCTAAAGGGTGCAATTATTCAATCTACATATCATTATGTCCCTTTCCTCCTTGTTGTTTTGTGTTTGAGAATCGATTTAATTGATTAGGTATTTATAATATCTTTAAGGACTTAATTTTAGACAGCTTCGATTACCTCTAAATTCTGGATTAGGAGTTTGTCGAAATTACTATTCCATGTGCATTATATACGTATATCATTTCAGGTATCAATTCTTTGCGTAAGCTTTCTTTTTCTATAATCTTAACGTTGTACTTGTCGAACTCATGGTTGTATTTTAGTTTGTGTTCACTTATTACATTCTAATATTTCGAATCCTTACGTACATCCGATCGATGTTTTTTTTTATTTTCATCAATAATTCTTGTTTAGTCTGACCTACTAGTATATGGATGTTTATACAATTACGGGCTGTGCAATAAATTTGGTAAGCAACATTCTTTTGTTGCACTTTTGTCTTTACCCTTGACTATTATTGGAGTTGGGGGGGGGGGGTTGAGCTGTTTAGTACGTTCTACATATCGACTAATTTGTTATGTCATAATTTGTCATACACTTATTGATGCTGTTATATAATATCCCAACGATGGTCAAATTTAACGGTCGAAACGTTGCATAATTTCTCATCGTCAACAGTCGTATGTTATTGGAAATATTAGCTTTTACTGATCTTACAAACTTGCATGAAGTCATATATTTTTAAAGCAGCATGTAACTAATTTTCACCTAGCGGTTAATTTAGTGAAAATTGAGCAAACATATTTTGAATTTAAATTATTTGTAATTGTCATTTACGGAAAATTCATGTATATTTAAATTGAATAACATTACTGCTTTTTATTTGTGTTACTTGCTTCGTAAACCATTTACAGACCTAAAGGGATTTCAAGTTTGGCGTAAAATACTGTTAGTTTTACTAACGTATTTTAATTTGAAAAAGAAACTGAAAAAAATAGCCAGAGATTTGTATTTGCTTACTTTAGTAAAATTCTAGTTTAATACATTTTTAACATGACCAACGAAGACATTACCTTCAGAAAGAAATTTATCTCTTTGTCTCTTTGAACTTCACCGTGAGAGGTTTCTTGATCTTAAAGTCATAGTTAAAGTAAAAACGCACATTTAGAATCACAACGTTTCGCGCGATTTTCAGTGTACCGAATGTTCCTAACCAAGAAATACCGTGTAAAATAATAGTCAATATTCGCGAATAAAATTAGATAATAATTACAATGCACAAACCAAAACTAACAACACACTCTAAACTGCCTGTTCCGAAATAACTTTGTTGATTTGTTTAATTAATTTAATTTTAGCTGTTTGACACTTTCCCTCGAACTCGTCTGACCACAGTCGGAAATTTAATTATAATCTTTACGATCCGCAAGATCACATGGGACAGATGTTTTCTTGTTTAACCAATCACAAGCGCAAGACATTTGCCATTAGCTTCATTAACTAACTGCTACATCAACCAAAAGACAAATTTATTAGCCTGTCTTTGTAGTAATTAGCGATCGTTGTTTTCCTGAATACAAAAAGGTTGCAATTCTTATAGCACAATATGTAATTGTATGTACATAATGGAATAGTAAAATTTGGGTTCTACTTTCCAACCATTTAATTTTATTTATTACCAACCACCCTCAATCACGTAGGGCTTCATCTTAGACCTTCTGTTACAGATAAAATTAATCCCCAAGACAGGAGCTCTGGAATGACAACAAAGAGGACTTGTACCTCCTTGTTACATCAAGCGAATTAATTCAAATCAACTACAAGTTATCTCAAATTTATGAGAGGAAATCTGAGCCAGGGGCTAGGGTTCGAATCCCGGCGAGAGCACGAAAACAAGTTTTCTTCATTAATTTGAGGTAAAATGTAGTTGCTTAATTAAAGTGATACCTATCAGCACTTGTTGACTATAGGCAAGACTAGTTTTCATTTATTAAAATTAAATTCATATAACTGCTAATTAGGAAATATCGTATTATGCATCTAAAAATTCATTTTAATCTACTTATTACCAATAAATTCAAAAACAATTAAGAAAGGTATGTTATGATGATTATATGATTATTATACATACATATATATCTGATGTCATTTCATTGAATTGCTTATTATCTAAAAATGTTACGTACGGCGATAATTATTAAATAATATTATTAACTATAGTAGTTAAGCAACGTCGGACAAATCCCCATCATTTTGGAATATAATGCCTAGATCCATTGCAACGAAGTGAAAACTTTTTTTACTTAAGTAAGTGTTGATGGTTAACCTCACTACAGATTCGCTTAATGAAGTCACCTGTAAGTTCGGTTGAATTTTGAACTAATGTCAGTGCGTGGACGTGTTCAAGGACATTTTCAACTATCAAATAATTCTGTGTGTAACGTTTATTTAAATAGAAATAAATAAATTTTAAGTAGTATTGACATTCAATAATTCATGCATAGTTATTACTCATTTCTGTTGCCAGTCAACGGTGTGGTCATCGTGCACGATCCCTATGAACTTCTTCCGTTTCCCTATATCAATTTTTATCGAATTCATGAAATCAGTCACACAAACCAAGAGTTAAGATATTACGCATCGAAAACTTAAATGAAAATAAAATATGCTTTAGAATTCAATGAAGCACTAAATAGCATTTGCTTTGAAGAATATTTTTGGAGCATCATATAGGTTATATTTATCAATACGACGTTTTTATGGAATAGATACTTAAACCAACCAACACATGGTAAATTCTCATTTATTTCTTTGAATTGTTTTCACGTAGTAACGCTATGTTTGTTTTTCTCTGAGAATAAGGCAAATAGTACTAATGCCTATAAAAAGTGTTTACATAGTGTCAGTTTAATTGCAATGCCTAGTCGTATAAACAGCTGCTAACCAACAAAATTCTTCCATATGTACATATTTAATTTTTTAAGTACTATGACGTTTTAGAGAAAGATAGTGCTGAGACTCCTTAATGTTTCACTGAAGTATTTTTGCTATTTCAATGTTCATTAATTGGTAACCGTAATTAAAATAAAGTACCAAATGTGCACAATAGGATTTATTTTTAAACGTACAACACATATTTTAAATGAATATGAAGGCATTATTGCTAATTGTTTATACCTACTAACTCGAGACGACTCCATTCAGTAAGAAGTTATTCTTGAGAAATGTAGGAAAATACTCAGAATAACACTCGGAAATACATTTTAAAGTTGTAGTTGGAGTACTGCATTGTGAATACTGTCTTACATCCTCGTATTTCTCTTACTTATACCTTTCCTTCCTCTTTTCCACAGTTCATAACTTACAAAACTAAAATAATCTCTTCGTAGGCCTTCGACTTGTAAACCAAAATCGCCAAAATTTTGACTGACACAATTTCAATAAACATAACAATGTCATTTCAAAAATTATGCTTAGTTAGTATCCTGTCGGAGCGAGCTATGGGGCGCTGATGAGAGCTAATTAGCTCGAAATCGCGATCCTCGTCTGACCGCTTCGACAGAATGCTAACCATACATAATTTATGAAGTAATAATTTATTATTATTATAGATTTATAAGTAATACTATTTAGCTATTATATGATATCCTTACACATTAAAAAAATTAAATAAACCTATCCTACTGACTTAAAATAAGACACTCCCTCCTTAAAAAAGATTCCATACCCTCCTTTTTTTATCTACCCTCTCCCTCCCTGCTTCTTTTCTTCAAAATTGTCAGTGATTTTATTCCCTTTCTTATCTGTTTTATTTCCGCAGTTCCTTGTTCATTTTACCTTTCTTCCCCCATTGTTTGGCCAACTGTATTATTACCCCTTTCCTCATTTCCCTCTAACCACTCTGTATCGCTAATGCTCTCACTCATTTTCCTGTATTTTTTTTTCCTTTTCATATTTACTATTTTCCAGAAATCACTCGTACTTTTTGCCATTTGCTGTTCTTCCACCATTTCTTTACTTTATTTTTCTTTACTTTTCCTTAAACGTCCCCTAAAATCATATATTTTGCTCTTAAACAACTATTTACTGCACTCATTCTTTCTCCATTTCCCCAGCGCAATCTTAAACTCATTCTTTTTCTTCCAACATTCTTCATTCCACCATGTTTCACTATTACCACTTATTTTTATTGTTTTTTTTAACTAAGCATTCACTCATCATCTCTTTCATATTCTCCCAACTTTTTACACCCTCCACCCTATTTTTAATTCTTTCCTTTCTCTATTTCCTCTTTAACCAGTCATTTAACTCCTTGTACTCATACCTATACTTTTCTTTCTTCACACCAGAGGTAAATGGCCTGAACCAATTGCTTCTTTTATTATAAAACAGGTAACTTTCCCCCATAACCTTCCATTAACCAGAGCATAATCAATATCCTAACCTAACCTCTCTCTTTTCTTCTTCTTTTTCGTTTGTATTTTCTCTTTCTTTTTTTGATTTTCTAATAAATTCCCTGCGCTGTTACTTCTTTGAATACCTTCCAATGCGGCTTTCGTAGTATGCATGTGTTTGTTTTGTAGTGCATTATCTTCTTTTTTGTTTTTCTCTTATTCTTTTTTTTTTCTTAAATTTTTTATTCTACACCTCTTATCGTATAATCCCAGGTCGTCCTCTTGAAGGCCTTGCGCTGATTAGCACCCCACGTGTACGAAGTCAACTCTATCAGTATTTGAATCGTCAAAACCCGTTCAAAAAAGGACACCCGCACAACACCATAACACACACTGTGACAAAAAAGAAGCTCTCGGAAAAACCACTCAAAAGCTTAGCCTAAAAGCTTAGTTTATTAGTGGATCTTACATTATACGTCTACTCAACTCTTTATTATTATCAACATGATTAATCAAATTATTAAATTATTACGTTGATTGGCTGTATTGGACAGTGAATATCATTAAACCGAAGGACCCTGTTGATGTTGAGGCAAATTTACGCACATGGCGTTCGGTTTTCTTAGAATTCCGTAAATATGCTTCAAGATGGATAAATGCTTGGATTTTAAGAAAAAAGGCCAATAAATCTTACAATGGATACGTGTAGTGAGCTGTTTTCTTTTTTTGAGAGAGAAAGGTTTAAACTGCTTTTGTAATAAGAAAATGATTAAAATAATTATCACATTGGACGAATCAAAAGTTTGTTTTATGTACAACTCATCTGCATCTCCCCTGACATCCACTTCAAAATTCAAACGGTTTCCATATTTTATGTGGAGGTTTTTGGAATTCTAGCAACTGTAATAACTTTTTTATACTTTATTCGCAGGTAAATAGTCTACGATATATCTAATTTTTAGTTTGCACTGGTCACTTCACAACAGCAACAGCGAAACATGCGGTGACGAACTAACGGTATCTCATTAAAGAAATAATCGATACTTTAAAGTTATCAATACCTTCTCAGAATATTTATAATGTACGATAGGTAGCTTAATATCAAAACAGTAAACAAATAAGTGTTGCGTTGAATTTATTTTCCTGTAATACGAATATTATTTTCAGTACATAAAACGTTTCTTGTATTATTCTTTGTGTTTGAAAAATTGTCCAGTAAACATAAAATTTCATATAAGAAATTCGAACACACAATCAGATTAACGTTGACAAAATTTTATACTATGAATATTGCTTTAATTGAATAATAAAATCATAATTAAATTTTCTTTTCGAAATAATTGAATTTTTAGTAATTATGTTTAATTTATATATTTAAATCGTAAGTTATATGAAATTTCAAGCCTAATACAATTTAAATATAGAGAACGGGGAAAGTAAATATTTTCTCTTTCTCTTCTATTTCAATAAGGAACGTTACGTTACCATATTATTCGTAACTTTGGTACCAACATAATCGGTTTTTCTTACAATAAGATAATGGATTAAAAATTTTTTGCGTTGTATGCCAAATGAAAAACAGAGTGCGTACATAGAAATTTAAAATATAATTTTGAGCTCCAAGTAATGGTCCAGATAATAAAAAAAAAAATGGTAAAAGATTGGCATGATCATTACACCTTACTGATTAATTGAATAATTATAAAATTCGACAACCAGCGTGCGATAAGAGAATATGCTGATATTGATTATCGATACAACATGATTCAAGTACAATTGATTCCACATACTATGTCTATGTGTAATTAATCGGTAATCAGTTATGAATCTCCTAACAGGGCTACGATGAGGCAACCAAATCAGGGCCATATTGGTATAAATAAGGGTTTCCATAAAAGGGGTCCCCTTTCCCTATCTCACGGGGGCCTTTAATTACGATCGCCGAAGAGTCATAAATAAATTGACAGTGGTAGTAGTGACATAATAAAGAAATCGAGACGCAGTGAAAAGTAATAAAGGGTAAATAAATAGTGTAGTTAGTAATAATTAAACAGTGTTTTTAAGTTTAATTAATAAGTAAAGCCATCTAGTTTGTCTTTCATGAGTAAAAGTTATGGTTTCTCTCTTTGGTTTTTTTCAGTGGAACATATGCGTCTCATCGATATTGACAGAGAATTAACGGTGAAGAAGGTTCACGAAAAATAAGTACAAATTAGGGGCGCGGACTGTGTGGATGCTCGGCGACTCCAGCACCCACGAGAAAGGAATAATGGGTGCGGAGCGTAACCCCTACATTGGTTATCGTTCATTGCACTCTACATACTTCCATTTCATCTTTGCAATTCTTGTAAATATCGATGAGACATGAGTATATAAATAGGAGCGTATAAAGCAATGACATCTTTTGGACCCCTGCACAGCGGTTATTGTTCATCGAAAACGCTTCTGCTGCACATTCTATATTTTCCATTGTACTTATGATATTTATCCGTAACGCTTCTGAAATTTACTATCTATTCTTAATAGTTAACTATAACCAAAATATTTTATTTTTTATTCATTTCCATTTATTTGCGAAATTGGGTGTTTTCCTTTTTATTTTTCAAATTGTTTCTCGGAAACGTTAAAAATGATTCGTTACATATAAAGCATATAGAAAATATAGTAGACTTTTCTTTCACTATTAATGAAATTTAATCTTGTTGATATGAATAAAATATTGTCAGATCAATAAAATTTAATCTGGCCAATTTTATTGATCTTATAGTACACTTTGGTTATAGTAATCACGCAAGAATTTTGTATTTAAAATTGGTGTTGCTATTATTCAAATATTTTCCGATTCGTATCTTAGTCTTCTCCTTTCACAATTAATTTCAATTATTTTTCGTCAAAAACATGGCCGTGTATGCACCCAGTTTGTTATTTTTTATTTTCCGCTTCCACATACTTCTGACAGTTTACAACACACAAAAACAATTTCCGGTGTAATGGAAGATAATACGTCTGGTTGTTTGAAAGATATAAATCAGTGGCCGAAGCAGTCATAATTCCTTAAAATAGATCTTTCAGACAATAATGTGCGTAGTTTGCTCACGCTCTTAGCTTGAGCTCTCGAAATATATTCTTGCGGTGGTAAGTAAAAAATTCTTGGTAAAATGTGTGTAATAGCTTAAAAATTCGAAAACCTGTAATTACATGCTGACACTGTGAGGTGTAACGTGTATAATCAATAATATTTAGAACACAAGTTCCGAGTAGCATTTGGAACATAAAATGTCGTAGCTCGTTTAAAACAGTTTTTATTAATTTGTAATAGTTTTTTTGCCGGTCCTAGCTAATTTCAAATAGTTCAAACTACAGCTGGTTATAATTACAGGTATTTTTATCGATTGCAAGAAAAATCGCTGTCTGTAAGTAGGTCGAAACAAAAAGCCGCTTGACGGTTCAAATGTACGTTAATAACTACCGTTTTTTTTTTAAAGTGAAATAAATGAATGGGTGTTTTAGAGGAAATACGTAAAATAACAATACTAATGTGCTCAGAATTATATAATGAAAACCATTGCTTTTTGGTGGATAAAATTTACACAACATTTTCAGAGTCCGACCGTTACCACCGTTAAAGATTGTCAGAGTGCTCATTTGCTGCGTAATATACGGAGGTCCTCGTAGGGAACAGTTTTAGTCTAATAGCCAAGAGATTTTATCATCCAAAAATTGTTTTGACCACGGATTCTTGTAGAGGAAGGTCAGAGGAGCATTTGTCGAAATTTTCAAGCTGGCAAATAATTGTTGCTACTTTTAATACGGCGTTAAGTTTTGCAAAACGTGTATTTCGACCTTTCGACGCTTACGTAGCCCAAACCGTGATAGATACGAAAAAATTATAAAGACCTTTTTGTAGATAATATATATTTTATTATAGTATATAAAAAAGTCCAAGACAGCACCCCTCTACTGTTACAGATAAAAAATAGCACTACAAGAGCGCTTAGGAGGTACATTACACGTTGAAGCGCGTCTTTGAAACGCTGTATTTTTTTATGTGTAAAAGGTAGGGTGCAAAACTTAACGTTAAATGAAGAATAGTAACAATTATGTGCTAATGCTAAGAATTTACAGAAATGCTCCTCTGATCTTTCTCTTCAAGAATAAAACAGTTTCCAATAAGGACCCCCATATACGACATTGCACGTTAGCGCTCTGGCCTTCAATAATGATACTAAAGGTCCGACACGACGAAAATGTCGATCTCCTAGAACTTGAGAACGCTGCCATGACAATAATCTTTGTACATAAAACAGTTTTGGAATGCATCAATGTATAGATATTTACAAAGTTCCAGCTTATAGGTAAATGGAAGCTATCTCTTAGATTGAGACAGTTTAGTTTCATACCTTCTAGCCAAATAATAGGTGGGACATGTCCTGAGATCTGGATTGTTGTCGCACGATAACTTGTCACAAAAGCCGGTAGTCATTTGAAAGTGGGATCCACCCTATTTTTGGTGATAAAACATCGAGTAATGCTATTATCCTAACATTTTTTATTCTGTTTTGTTTACATTTACGATAAAAAATACAGCGATGATAACGAATGAATATTTAACCGCCTTCTTGGTACTTAAATTAAAAAAGAAAACAACTTTTCATGTTTTTAATGAAAATTCTATTAATCACTTTTTAAATGTAGTGGCATTTTTTTTCTTGAAAATTTACAATAACGAAACAGTTTTTTGAAAAATTTGAAACATCTTTTAATAATTAATGACCAGCGTTTATCACTTACAGGAATTACAAAGTGTCATCGTCATAGTGAACCGAATGTTGTACCTAAATGCGATTACATTATGGAAAATGCCTAATTTAATATTAATTGTGTTTTATCTATAGATAACAACGATTCCGTAATGCATTTGTGCCAAGAATTCCTATTGGTCTTATTCAAATCGGTAACCTAATATATAGTTGGTTTGTGGTATATTAACTGAGACATTTTACGAATTCATAAATCAGCATCTTGTATTGCAGTGCAAATACCTAAAGCGCCTGTAGTAATTTATGATGGGTAAAATTCGGCAAATCTAACGAGGGCCTACCTGTTATGACCCCTACTTAGTATATACAGCCCAAAATTTGCAGGCATATCTCGTCGGCTTATTCGAAACACCGTAAATTACCCGAACTGCTTATAAGGTTATAGAAATAATGTATTTCAATATGATGCTTATATATGAATTCATAAAATATCCCAGTTAAAGTTAAACCGACTACGGATTAAATTTTTTCCTAAAAAAATGAAAAACTTCCGGAGTCACATAAAATAAAAAGGTATAGAACGTAAATATATGTATGTACAGACTTGCGCAATTCGTGTGATTACGAGGCTCACTTGCAATACTTTCAGAACTTATCTTGCTTCCGCTTTTCATATTTGCTCGGTTTCACTCGTATAGCAAGCACTGAGGCTCATACTCTCATGTTATTATGCACTTTGCTGAATAATATTCCATTACTTTGACGTACAAAATTTTGAAATAGCGTAAATATATAAAGGATGGGTTCGAGATTCGAAACGGACGACAACGACAGCGGTAATGTAGCTAAGAGGCTAGAGCACCCTCTTCCTTGCCGCTGGTGGGTGGAATGTCGGAGATAGCCAAATAGTGCAAGAGAAAAAAAAATGACAGAAAAAAAGCGCAAAGATCTCCCTCTTCCTTGCCACTGGTGGGTGGAATGTCGGAGATAGCAGCATTGAGCGAAGTCTGGGGTTTTTATACCCAGCTCAAGGACTAGCGAGGGTTGGGAAAAAGAGGGGTTGACGGTGGGGTTGTGGTGGAAGGGCGAAACTAGCGATAAAACATAATTTGTTTGTATGTTAATTTCGCGGCGGAAAAAATGGAAAACGGATAGCAGAAAAAGAAGCAGCATGCAAGAAAACATAGGGTTAGAAACAAGAACGAAGATTCTACGATAAAATTAATTGAAAAAAAAAAATGAAAAAACAGAAAAGAAAGAAGATAAAATGAATAGCGAAACATGCTACTAAAAGAAGGAATGGAATTAAAAAGAAAAACTACAACCGAAGAAGGAACGAGAAAAAAATAGAAATAAGAAGTGAAAAAATAAATAAATGTGAAAGTTAAGAAGATAAAAGTAGGTTGTTATTTACAAGTTCGGTTGTAGCAAGGGATGGTGCAGGTAATCGGCTAGGTAATTAGGGTGACTACGTCACCGGAAAAAACCTACAGAAACTAGTTATGAATAAATTTCAGGAATTAATAGTAACCTGGATATATCAGTTTTACAGAATCGAGTCTTGGTCTTGGTTTTGGTCTTGCAAGAATAATCTCAGTCTTGGTCTTGGTCAATCTAGTCTTGTTTTTGATCTTGCATCAACCCTGTTTTGGACTTTTAAATTTATCTAAATTCTCTAGGGGGTTCATTAATTATTTTCAACAATAAGTTTGGTAAAAGTCTTGTTATAAGTCTTGGTGTTGCAGTTAGGTCTTGGTATTGGTCTTGTTGAAATGATTCTATATTGGTCTGGGAATGACTTAAAATAGTACTCTCCGACTTTGCACATTTCTCTTAAATTGTCTTTTAGATACACTGCGCGCGTTTATTGGCAATATATTAAGAGACCCCTTTGTCTGACAATACATCGATTAAGCACTATCTTGTTATTAGCAGAAGAAGCAGAAAGTCTACGGTTCATATACTCGTCGTTTCTAGGGACCGCAACGACTTCCATAAAATTTAATTCAGGATTTAATGTACTAATTAAAATCCTCAGCTCAATTTAACTGCTTCTAAAAAAACAAGAATTGAGAATAATTTATACAGGACGCTCAGAAAAAAAAATTAAGAGCTTAAAGACTTTAATTATGAATACCTTAGCTTTTTTAAATGACACGTACCATATTTTATGTTTTCATTCGATTCCTTTTTTATCCTCTTTCGGTACATATGAATACTTCCTATTGTTTTATTTGAAAAATTTTGAGTAAGAATTTTTAATTACAATTGCTGATTTTAATATTTTGCCTATAAAAACCAAAGAAAATCAAACTAGAAACTGTTCTTTCTATTAATCTTAATTACAAAGACATTCGAAAGCAATGAATACTCCAATTGGTATTTCGTTATCGGAAAATTTGTAACATGAATTAACAAATGAAAGAGCAATTAAGCAACTTGCGACCGTTTCTGTTTACATTTAGTTAAAAAATTAATGCTGTGTGCTGAGAATTCGTCTGCATCACGGGGGCATTCTGCAATCAGCATTCATTGAATCAATACCTAATCATTCCAAAAATATGTATCATATTTTCACATTATAATTTCACAAGTACCTACATACTTAACACATTTAACACAAATATCGTTTATTTAATTTAAATGAAACGCATTGTTCTATATTGTTTTAATGAGAAGTAAATAGTGTAAATAAAGTGGTTATTAAACAAAAAACAGTCTTTGATGTCGGAGATTCAACAGATAACTAAAAACCACTAAAAACTAAAACGACATTCCACAGATATCCTGTGTCAACGATGAAACAATTGGCGACGAGGATGGCGCCTGCTGAGTTTACGTATAATAAATATTTTTTTAAAAACGCTATGAATATATTAATACTTACGTAAATCTAATAATAAATGCAAAGCCATTAGGAAGCAAAAATAAAAGGGATGTCATAGATTCAGAATTCTAATAAGTAATTAGAGAATTGCTATAATTTGTGATTTAAGGGAAACATTAAGAGTTTTAGTTAAACGTGAAATAGAAGAAATAACATGTAGTGGAAGCGTGGATGTAATTAATAAACAAGATAAAGGTGGCGGTAGCTTAAACTTTAAACGACGCTGATATACAACCAAAAATACATTATAATGTGAACTAGTTAATTCAAGTGACCAGGAAGAAGTAAACGTTATGACTGATACAACGAAAATTGAATTTTTTCTGCAAAGTAGCGATTGGAAAACGTTCCTAGAGCAGCTTGAATTTTACTTTGAAGTTAACGATAACGTTCGATGGGAGAATATCGTGTGTCATTTTCCTCAAGCAATGCGAAGCAGCTGTAAGAGTAAACACTTCTCGATGTCGTCAAGCAGGCTACGTCAAGCTACACTGAAATTGTTGAACGTGTTTGAGTTGAAAGGTTGCAAGCAGGAATTCACCAGCACAAAAACTGAATGTGTGTGAAGCGCAGCCTACCCACCAGAAACCAAGGAGGCTGCCGTTGGCAAAGAATGAAGAAACTGATAAAATTATACACCATATGTGGCAGGACAGCCCTTGAACATTACCGGTTCTTAACTTCAAATTTAGAAAAAGATCATATGTGACAGGACAGCCCTTGGACATTGCCTGTTCTTAACTTCAAATTTAGAAAAAGATAACTTTAACGTTGTTCAGGCACTTTTTATCATAAGGCTGTGTATTTCTAAATGGAAATCATAGTTGGCTATGATTAAGTTAAAAATACAATTGTAAGATCAATAAAAGCTAATTTTACCAATAACCATTGACTGTTAATGAACATGACTTTAATTCAGTACCGCTTCGACCATCGATTTCGGTTATCGTCAGTCTAACATTTAATAAGGTTAATAATATATTATGACATAGAAATATTTTTATCAATATTAGCTTTTATTAATCCTACAATATTTTATTCATACCAACAAAATAAATTCATACAATTGAAAATTAAAGACAATTTTTTCCCTTTTCAAAAGTGTATGTGGGTTCGCTTTTGTTGTGAAGCGTAGAATAAGCCGCGGCGTTTTGTTTAACAAGGGAAGAGGGCTGTCAAATATGGGTCCAATCGAAAAAAGTTGTCAGCAAAGGTTGTTATACAAAGAATCGCAGCAAGATCCAGTATTTTTTATGCGTTTTAAATTTCCTAAAACGTTTGCAGTATGATCGTTGCCCCTAAAGTATAAGTTCAATCAAACAAGAGTTGTCCCTTACATTATCTGCAAAATCCAAATTAAATTAATTGTACAAGGTGTTAAACAAACGAAGAATGTCTTGAAATCAGGATTTATAAATTATTACTTGAGTAAGATTTCTGAAGAGTTTTATTTAATAAATGCAATTAAATAAATATTAGAAATTATTTATGTCACCTTTAATATTTATTTAACTCAAGACTCCCTAAATGGTGTTTGCTTCGTTTATGAAATACTGCATTTTGTATCAATTTAATTTTAATACAGAGTATTTCTTTTGCCGCATCAGATTCAGTTCTCGATAAAGCTGCTGCATTTTGTTTTCGACTTAATCAAATAACAGGCCCACCTTTCATTGAAAATATATAATCAGTATTTGACCTTCTAGTATCTAAATCTCCTGCAAAGTTTGAATCTGAATAACCTATAAAATGATTATTGCTATTGTATATAACTGACATACCTTTTGTGTCGATTAAATAACGAATTATTCATTTAACAGTATTCACATGTATTTTACGTAGGTTACTTACATACCTATCTACTGCGTAACCTTTATCAGATCTAGATACTGAGGACGAAAATAACAGTGTCCCCACTGGTTCTGTATACGGAAAATCGCTAAATATTTAATTTGCATTTTTAGACAGTATTACGTTCACATTTACTGATGTAATACAATAATTAGCTTCAGTAATTAAACGTATTTATTATATCTTCAATGTAATTGACGTTTAATACTCTTATCTCAAAGTTTCTAACAACGAGATGACTGCTTGAGATCATATAAAGGTTTGTTCAACTTACATACTTTGAATCAGCCGACTTTAATACCGTTTGGCATTTCAATATAGATTTTCTCTTCACATCAAATTGTTCTACCTCAAAATCTTCTTTTGCCGCTATGCTCAGCAATTTGAAATGAAATTGAATCACACCGGGTGGTAGGTGAGAATGTTTCTATGTAATCCAAACCTTTTACAAACATGGGTAAATCCACGAACACATAGACGAGCTATTACATCGTTCTGTTTCTTCTTTCTTATTCCTTTGATACTGAGCACCCTCTTACATGTAATTGGCTTCTTTCCTGTTCTGTCTGTTATAGTTCGTGTATTTTTTTCTTCATGAGATTTCAGTTTTAATTTCTTTCTTCCAATTGTGTTAATGAATACCAGTAAGTGCCTCTCTTGGTATATCCAGTTCTATTAAATTCAATTCCAAATTTCTTCCTTTCTCGAAGTCTTAGAACCTTACTGCTTTGAGACTCAAGTGAGGTATTTTATTGCAACAGTAGAGGCTGGTTATCAATGTCTTGTATATTTAATCTAACCTCGAGATAGTTTTGTTGTGATTCCGCAACCCTGTCATGTTCCTCAAACTTAACATCTCTTAATATAATTATCCTCTTTGTATTTTGGTCATACATTCTAGAATTCACTTGCTTATATCCTACTATCATTCCAGTACTTTCCTTTCGTAACTCCTTTCTTGTTTCTTTCGGAATATGTACATAACCTACAGAGCCAAATATTCTAACATGTTTGAAGTTAGGTTTCTGATGAAGCCAAATTTCATAAGGGGATACCTACATTTAAGAGTATGACCTGAAGAACTTCTATTTAATAAATAAATAGCACATTTGGCAGTCTTAGCCCATAAATTCATAGGAATATCTTTTTCATAAAGAATGATTTTGCGCTCTCCAATATAGTACGCAATTCTCTTTCAGCCCTACCATTCTGTTGTGGAGTAAGGGTGGGGAAAATTCGATGTTTATATAGGGGAAATCGGTAAGTATAAAAGATACAAAAAAATTAATGTCGCATCCACGATCTCTGTCTTTCTGGCGTTTTAAAAAACCTGCTATCGTTTTTGTTTTCAAGTTATAAACAAATGTTTGAATTTTTGAGTTTTTGAAGTATGTCCATTTCTTGGTTGTTTATTAAATTAGAAAAAAAACGGTTTTCACATTTATCAGGCACTTTTTTACCTTTTTTATGTGGCTTAAATTAAAAAAAAAATTGCTTTCAAGTTAGAGCAGAAAGTTGTGTTTTTTGAATGAGAATCTTTAGCGAAGAAGGCAATTTTCCCTCTTTTTAAAAATACGAAACATGGGGTCCCTTTTGATGTGTATGGGCAATAATAGCGAATACAAATTTTTTCGGCCAGTATTTGCTTTTTTAAATTTATTCCTAGGAGACGTCTGTCATCTGCATTATGATAAATATAACATGTTAGAATGCTTTATATATGGCATCTGAAACATATTTCAATGGCTATACGGAAATGATACGTCATAAATCTATTTTTGGAAGAATGGAACAGCCCTGTATCAATTATGCATCACGTAACGTCAACGAGAAAATTTGCATCTAATTTTCTATTACTAAAATTCCTACTACGTATAATCAATTAATCATTCATAAAAATAATGTAAGTATAAGTAAGTCAAAATAAATGTTCCACTTGTTGTTCGTTGTTCTCAATACATAAATTAATCCTCTTCATTACACTTTGAATAGCGTTATAGATAGAAATGTTAGAAACTTAATAGACACCGTCTATTAGTTTTGTATTAGTTCTTATGAATGAGCCCTTAAAAGAAGAAACCTAATGGTGATAAACCCGGTGATCGCAGAGGCCACTTTACTGGTCCGTTAGTTAGAATCCAGTTGTCACCAAAATTTGGATTTAGTAATTCCGAAACCGCTCTGATATTATGAAAGGGCCCTGGAAAAATAAATATACTTCTCGCATTAATCAGTAGCAAATTTTCCATAAATTTTTCGATAATAGATTAATTTAAAATGAGGCAGTACCGTTAGCTATTACGACTATATGATACGCTGGAATACGATTTTTAACCAGAGCACACCAAACACTAAAACCAAACCGTTCCTGGGTTCGAACATCGACGGTCTGGTGAGGGTCGCTATCATACTAGTAATATTTGTTGTGTCTATTGAAAACACCAGTACTGTTAATGTATGCTTCGTCTGTCCAAATAACGCTGAAAATCGATTGGTTTTAAATAATGCAATTTTCTTATTATACATATAAGGCCTGAATTTATACCTAGTTAAAATACGCAAAGATTGACGTATTGAAATACCAGAATAAGATTCAATTTGGCGACTTGAAATTGACGGAGTTACAATCTCCATTCTAATCACATCGTCTTTAACGTAACTTTGTGGCCTGGGTTGGTTAAATGATCCTTGATGATAAGGTTTCGTTTTATTCTTGCAAAAATAGTTTATGGGATTGCTCTCTTTCTGAAACACGATTGCAATATGTTTCAGATGCCATTTGGAGAACTGTTAGTACTTTGAATAAAATATTTTTCAAAATTTTCATGACATTTTGTAATTTAAAATTAAATGAGCGTAAATATGACGCTACAATTTAATAATGCGCAATTAAATATCATAACCCTGTACAGATGACAACCTACTATAAATAAATATAAAAAAGCAAATTTAAATATTTTACGCATTATTCTCAGTTAAAAAGACAACTATATGTTACAACTTGAAGGTTTATGAGTTTTTAAATTTTCTTCGACGCCACTATATTCTACGTAAGAAGGGATATGATCGAATATTTAATCCCCTCTTCCCTTTAGATCTAAGATAGTATATAAGAACAATGAATTGCACTTTAGTTTATTAAATCTTGCACCTGAAGAAGACTGTGCAGTTGAAATAGTTATTGTGGATACAATAAAATCTATTTGTAGAAAGCCTACATAAGAAACAAACATCAGGGCAATGCCACCGGTGTCAAAAGTTCGGCCGCTCCCAAGCCGACTGTAAGGCGGACTACAGGTGCCTCAAGTGCGCAGCCAATCACTCCACCCACCTATGCAGTAAACCACAAACAGTACCAGCAAAATGTGCAAACTGCGCAGGTGAACATCCGGCCAACTACAGGAACTGTTCCGAGAACCCTAGAAGCAAACCTGAAGAATCAAAACAACAACCAACTCCACGATCGTACAGTCAAGCTACAAGAAATCAAACAGCGGTCCCAACAAACAACGCAGAAGAACTTTCCAAAATCATAGGAGATATGTTCATCCAATACACACTACTAAATCCATCTCCAGAACAAGCAATAAAGTTCGTCAATACCACCACACAACTCCTTCAGTAGTACAACAATCGATGAGCCACAATACCAAAAGGATTCCTACCAACCTCAAAATTGGTTACTGGAACGCCCAGTCGCTTCCTGGAAAAATCAACCAACTCAAACACTTCGTCACCACCCAAAGCATAGACATCATGTGCGTAGAAGAAACCTTCTTAAAACCATTACATAACCCACGCATTCCCAACTATACATTATACAAAAACGACCGCACAAGGAACCAAGGAGGAGGTATAGCTCTCTACATCAAAAATACCATCAAACACACGTCTCTCCTGCCCGCTCCTGATGACAACATATTAGAAGCCACAGGAATACAACTGGAGATTAAGAACATAGGACACACCGAGATCTACAGCACCTATTACCTCCCTAAGAAAAACAACAAACCATTTCTACACGTAGAGCAGATGAATAAGCTGCTAGAAGGAATAGCCTCAAAAATCATCATAGGAGATCTCAACAGTAAAAACCGCTATTGGAACTGCAACGCTGAAAACCAAAGAGGACTATATATGAAACAATAATCGAGAAAAAACAAGCAATAGTGATAGCGCCAACAGAACCTACCCACCACCACATACCCACAAAAACATCTGACATTCTAGATATAGCTATCCTCAAGAACATCTCCCAACAATTCAAAATAGAAACCATACCGGACAGCATTTTGACCTCGGGCCACCTTTCAGTCATCCTCAGTATTAGATCTGGAACTGAAAAGGACCTGCTACAGATTAGATCCACCGACTGGAAAGAATTCAAAGCAGCACTTCAAACAAGAATCGAACAATTCCAGCCTGACGACTCAATTCCTGCAGCACTTGAACAATTCACCAAATCACTCGAAGCCATTATTCAGGATACAATCAACCAGTGCACCACCATCAAAACCAAAGAGATACAAGGAAAATCCATCCCCAGCTACATTTCCGATTTAATCAAAGAGAAATGGAAGGCCAGGAAGAGGTACCTGCAGACATACAGCCCACAAGACAAACGAAATCTCAACAAAATAACTAATGAAGTAAAAGACTCCCTAAAAGAATTCTACAACCACCAATGGAATAAAAAACTCGATGAAGCAGACCAAAACATCACCAACCTCTACTCACTAATCAGGAGCCTCAATAAGAAAATAACCTCTATCGGACCACTTACCACAAACAACTACACTACCTCCACCGGTCAAGAAAAAGCAGAACTTTTAGCAGACCACCTTGAAGACCAATTTAGCCCCAACCCCTTGGACGACTCCTTGAAGCCAATAAACTACGAAGCACATATTAACGACCTTGTTCATCGAATAATAAACAGAGAACCGGAAGAAAACAACATCGCTACCACTCCACAAGAAATCGCCGAAATTATAAAATACAAAAGAAACAAGAAAGCACCTGGCCCGGACAACATCTCGAACAAGGCGCTCAAAGAACTCCCTACAAACGGAATATTAGCCCTAACCAACATCTGCAACGCTATCTTTCAACTACAATACTTTCCCTCTTCATGGAAATAGCTGACATAGTAATGGTCCTGAAACCACGTAAACCTCCCAACAACCCAACCAGCTAAAGACCCATAAGTCTTCTCAAAGCTGCTAGCAAAATCATCGAAACTATCATTCTCAGGCATATCCAAACAGAAATAATAAACAAGAGCATTCTCCCTAACCATCAATTCGGCTTTAGAAGAAACCATTCCACAACGCACCAACTCACCAGAGTAACAACGTACATCTCCAGAAGTATCAACCTAGGCAGAACCACCACCGCAACTCTACTTGATATCGAAAAAGCATTCGATAAAGTTTGGATCCAGGGACTCATCTTCAAGCTGAACTACTTCTCCTTCTCAACAAGAATTATGAAAATCCTTCACTCCTACCTAACAAATCGCCGATTCCAAGTCAAAATCGAGGATACAAAATCGACCACATAACACATCAGGGCAGGCGTCCCCCAAGGCTCAGTACTTGGCCCAACCCTCTACTTATTATACACAGCAGACATGCCAACTAAAAAGGACATCTTCCTGGCCCAATTTGCAGACGACACACTGATATCGGCCCAAGCCCAATCCAGAACACTTACTGTATCAAGAATCAACAAGTACCTCCCTGCCCTCAAAATCTGGCTTAAAGCATGGCGCATCAAGACAAATGAAAACAAAACCGAAGCTATTTGTTTTAACAGAAGACTTCGCTCTCCATCAACAGAAATCATCTTCAAAGGTTCCACAGTTCCACTCAAAAAACAAATAAAATACCTAGGGATCACTCTTGACAGAAGATTAAAGTACAACACACACATCTCCCAAATTACAAGTAAAGGGACTGCTGCATACAAGCAACTATATCCACTTCTCTGCAAAAACAGCAAGCTAACCAATGAAACCAAGATCAGAATCTACAAGGTCTATATTCGTCCCATAATATCCTACGGCTCTGTAATATGGAAACATGCAAACGCCACCAGAATCCTAGTCAGCCTTCAAAACAGGATAATCAGATCCGCCATCGACGCTCCTTGGTACGTCAGAAACAATCAAATCCAGAGAGAAATGGAAATCCCGCCACTCAATGAATTCCTGAACAAACTCAGAACTAACTTCACTGACCACTTGGACCAACATGAAAATCCCGAAATCGCCTCCCTAGTTAACTTAAACACCTCTAGAAGAGAAATATACATCAAAATGCCACTTCAGTGAAGAATAACCAAAACTTACATGATGAATATGCAAAGGAGCCAGTCTCCCGCATCTATGACACAGAACGAATTGGATTCAGAGTAGGAGAGCGTTCTCTACTTCCAACTCCTCTAGCAGCTTTCCAGACTTATGGAACACTAGAGCTGGAAAAATAGAGAAAGAACTCGCCTTCCAGGAGCTTTCCGTGACCGGAACGCTGGCCAGTGTGTGAAATAACGGTAGTAAATCGCGCAACGTGGACCTAGTGTAAAGTGGTGAATATCTAAACCATTGAGTATCTTTAAGTGGTAAATTGAGTAACTTTTAGAAATCGACCGTTTATAAAGTATTGAACTTTCCTTCCGGATTTAGTAATATCTCTTTATTTTAACCCAGATAGACTGCTTATTCTCTGACTAATTATTTGTTAATTATTTTAGATTAAGTTTTTATACCAATAAGTTACCAAGTATCACGCGAACTCACTTAGTGACTCTATCAATAAAGTTCAATTAAAGTGTTTAATAGTAGTGTTTTCACCCTCACGCGACACCAAAATATTGTAGAAGACTACTTCAAACCAACAAATTCAGCTTTATTCATAACAACTAAACGTACCAATAAATTGTAGAAAAAAGCTAACTTGATAACCAAAAAAAAAATATTAAATGCTCAAAATGTTGTCCACTGTAGTCGGCACACAGTCTTACTCGTTTTTTAAAACACTCATCTACATTTTTAAGCATTTCAGACGCGATGTCTCTGAAAGTTTCAAATATTCGAAACAGCTAAGGGAATATTGTCTAAGAGACCGATAAATTCGTTCCTAAGGAATTCTTCGTAACTGATTCCATTCAAAATACAACACGATCACCAAATATCCTCCCCAAACGTTTAGCGACCAACGATCTTGGGAGCGTGATTCTCGAAGGAAGTGGGGTTTTCAGTCGAATAGTAGTGAAAATTATGCCGATTGACGAGGCCATTTTTATGAAAGATGGACAAAACATTTAAGAAAAAGTGTTCGTCTTCATTCAACATTTACCCATTCACAAACTATTTGATGACTTTAAAAATCAGTATGAAGCAGTTCGTTTGAAAATGATTGCCAATATGTGTGAAGGAAAAACAATTGTGCTAAATACAAAGCCAATCAGCAGCTGCTTTGTTTGTAAATAAAATAATACGTTTAATACAAAACCTGCAAGAATGATAAAGATTTGTACAAATTCCCGAATATCTTGAAAACTACCAAAAAAGTAGCCAAAATACCTCTACAAAATCGATTTATATTTTAATTTTACACCTGATTATGCTTAAATTTGTATATCGTTCCATTTAAAAAAACAAAGTTTGGTATCACCCAGGCGTAATAGAACTCACTGTATAAATAAAAATAATTTTATGAACTGAAGATATAAACTGGATGAAGGTTTTACATAAAAGTTTTTTCGTATTTAAAATATTAAGTCAGCTATGAAAGAAATACGCTTAAGTGGAACACCCTGTATAAGGTTTGTTCCAAGTTACACAAAAACCGTACAGGTGCGGTCGTTACCACCGAGTTATAAATCCTAATAGCTTACACGTGGCGTCATTAATTGACGGCATTGTTCGCTTTAGCCTCGTAGTCAAGAGATTTGACGTGCAAAAATTTTTTGACATCGAATTCTTGTATAGGCCGATAAGAAGAGCATTTGTGAAAATCTTTAATTCTGGCAAATAATAATTGTTACTGTTATTGTTACAGTTTTTTATCCTTTTGACGCTTATGTAGCGTAAACCGTAACAGTTACAAAATAACAAATGTAAAGACATGTTGCATTGAAAATTGAATTTGCTACAAAAATGTCCGGGACTGCACCCCTATTAATTCGCAGGTAAAACAAATATAAAGCAACTAATATTACATTATCAGATTCAGCCAAATTACAATGTGTTATTACTTTTAACGATATATTTTTGTATATAATTTTGATTCCACAACCTGCTTGTCGAAATTAAGCAATACGAAATTTATAAAGTGCTGTATTTTGAAGATAATTTGAGAAAAGCATCAAGTGGGTTGTATCTTTGGAAGGGTAATCTTGAGCACTATTAAAATTTGTCAAAATATACAGGGGGTTATATTTAAAAAAAAACATTGTTTATGTTATTTACAACTAAACTATTCACTTCACAACAATTTGCCTAACATCATTGAATTGTGCGTAAAATGGTGCTTTGGGAATGTTTTTACAGAAATTAAAAATTTTCGCCAGGAAAAAAGTGATAGAAGTTTATCAAACAAGTACATTTTCTAAAAACGCCCTGTATCTCCTGAAAGGGTGATAGATAATGAGATACCGTTTGCACCAATTAATTTGTCATAAAAATTTAGCTTCAGACACCGACATCGGTTTTCGTCTTTCTCCTCTCTAAAATATACTTTGCCTTTAAAATTGTACAAATTGGCTCTCACCCTGTACAGTAATAAAATTTCGTGCCCTATTTTTTAATAATATAGCATATGATGTAAACATGTAAATCCAATGTAAGAATTAGTAAACCTACAGGGTTAGCCACAGTGGATAGCATATTTGAAGTGTGTGGGAAACAAATGGTTGGAAAATTTAAAAAGAATGTCGTTGTTATGGCACATGAACTACATATATAACACATAACTTTGGTATTTTGAATAGAATGGTCTACTTTGAACGATAATTTTAACGCCATATGCGTAGAATACCTGCATGGTGTACTTTTTACGACGAATTCAGATGACACTTGAAATTCTAAGGTAAGTATTATAACTCATTTGTATGCCCTACATTAGGAGTGACCAACTTTTCTGTATATAAGATCCATTTTTATTCCAAAAAGTGTGTTGTGATCGACTTGTTGGCCACCCCAGCCCTATAGATGACCATTTCTATTGAGATAATGTAATTTATAAAAAAAATGCAATAGCAACCAGAACTATAAAAAATCATAGTATTCACAAAAAATCAGTTTGTGTTCAAAAATTTTATCGTCGGGTTTTAATTCTAATGTCCTGCCAAAACGAGGATTAATAATGTATAGCGAGCGTTAAGAAAAAAAAATTCAAAAAATTTAAACACGTATAGCTTATCGTTTTCTCATATTTTTATTATATTGTATTTGTAAATTCCATCCCCCTCTTTATGTTCTCTTCATGCATTAGGATGTTTCATATTGTTTTATCTACTTGAAAATTTTCGCGTAATTTTGGGTTTTTACATAAACAGATTATTTCACTAATTTTGGGGTAATGAAAGTGTACTATAACTACTACATGCTTGTTTTTCAAATTTTCCTTCCTTTAGTTTTTCATACACTTCGATCTCGAAGAACGTAATAATTTGCATTGTATTGATATTTGTGAACAACCATCATATACTCACTTACAACCACTAACAACGAAAAACCGTGTTTGCTCTACAAAGGCATTTTGTACCGAATAACCTGGGTAAAGTGTGACAGAAATCAGAAATGATCATCTGGTACACTTACTTCATAGTGGAACATAACAACAACCCCTATTCGGTGATGGTTAATCATCCCAGCATGCCACTGTACGCTTCTTTCATTATACGCTTTTTTCACAGTATGCATTTTTCACGACACCACTTTTGGCACCTCATCTGGAGTGAAGTTAAAAACTTTGTGTAAACAATACATACGCAATAGATCTAAGGTTCTAACTTGTAATTGTTGCTATTCGAAACATTGCGCTGTAGACCGAATTACCCTTTTCATTTGAAAGTGATACTCTCCTACATTCAGTCCAATAATACCTTTTTAAGCCTCAAACACTACTTGTGTTCACTTCAGTATAAATTCCTTGCATTCCTTCCTTCGAGTAACACCAACCCAAATCCTCCAAAATGGTTCCCCTAGTTCATGGTTTACCTATAACTATACATTTCAAATCAACACAGATCAGTATTCTATTGAAACTACCAGACACGGATACCGATTTCGAGCTTGTTGGCTCTCATCACCATACCGCAGGAAGTTTTGACAGAATACCGACCAATCTATGTCTCATATTGCCAGATGTGGACTAACATACGGTCACAGACGACATACGATGTCAAACAGCACCTATATATTATGGCATTTACGGCTGGAGTTCCGAAAACAGGAACTTATTATAGTTGCACCTGGATTTTTTTGCATACAATTGAATTTTTGTATAATTTGCGTACAGGTCTTTAAATTAACTGCTTTTATAATTCGTGTAGACGTTTCCTTTCAATTATCAATATTGCAAAGTAAAATTTAACATTCGCATGTCTAAAGCTTTTTTCACTTCAAAATAAGAAAGTTAAATAAAAGATTTATTAAAAGTATTAAATTTCATGGCTAATTTCTCCAAAACTGTTAAAATAAAAAATTAATTCAAAGAAATTATTCTAATTCTAAACTTTCTTTATTTAGATCCATAAAGGCTAATCTTGCTAATAACCAACGACTGTTAATGAATAATTAAACAACGCTTTGACCGTCAATAACAGCATCAATAACTACATTATAGATTATGACATAACAATATTAGTCAGGATGTGACACTCCATTACCTACTTGACCTGTTGAACACATTTTACATTTGTTTCCGGATTGAAAGGCCGCGGTCTGTAGGATGCTGAAAGTCCCGACGTTTCGTCTACGACTGCGGTAAACATATTCAAGGGTGTCAATGGCACCTACCATATTTTGTTACATCATTCAGTGGAAATAGTTTTTATAGTTTTATCTGAAAGATTATGTGGATTTCTACTTAAAATAGCTTAATGTGTCTAATATTTGCATAACAAGTGTTCCATGGAAAATTGATAACTATTGTTATTGTTGAAAATCAAATCAAAAAACTGTTCTTTCTTTAAATTTAAGTTACCAGAAATGATAGTAAACGAATATTATAATTAATATTCCAATTCAGTATTAATAAAATTATTTTGTGTTTATGGAGAATGCAACAAAGTCGTAGACAGAGCATACAAAAAATTTAATGAATTTTATCCATTTACCTCCCACGAACAAGTCAAAGTTTAACACAATTAGGAGAGATTTGATGCAAGTTGGTTCTTTTCAATCTTCGAAAAACACCCCTAAACGTGTTACTGAAAATGAAAATGATGATAATTAATATTTTGGCATTTTTTGCTGCAAACCCACGTACTTCTCTTAATAACGCAAGTAACCAATTTGGGTGTAAGTTACTAGAATTTCACGAATACATAATATGCACGCTTATAAATTTGTATCTACAGTATCTCCTATCACGTATAGAATTTTGCCAAACAATTTTAATTAAATACTAAGAAGACGAAAAACTTTTTAAACCAAATTATTTGGTCAGACTAATTCAAATTCTCACGAGAAGGCGTCTTGAATAGACACAATGAACATCTCTGGGCAAATGAAAATCCTTCCGCTACCAGAGAATGAAGATTTCAATAGAAATTTGGTTTAATGTATTTTGTTTACTGAAAAATAATCGATTTAGATATTTCATTTATGACGGCAGTTTTACTTTGCGGCGATATTTGGAAATATTAAATACAGTTGTTGACTTGTTGGTATTGGTATTGTTGGTATTAACCAGAATGTTTTGAGGATAGGTGGTTTGGAAGGAATGGGCCTTGGCTGTGGAGTGCTAGGAGTTCAGGCAATATTTAAAAATTACTCAAAATTTTTCAAATAAAACAATAAGAATTATCTATATGGATCGAAAGAGCATAAGGAAAGTAATCCTTTGAAAAAAATAAAAAATGGTAGTAGGTGATATTTGAAAAAACCAAGTTATCAGTGTTTGAAGGTTTAAACTCTTCAGCTCTTTTGTTGAACGTCCTGTATAAATTGTTTAATTTCATTAAAGTCCAATTTTTTCAAGGGGTTGGCTTAGAGATTCACCTATCTCTAGTAAAAACTTCAACACTCTATGTCATATTTTGTGGAAGTTATGATTTTTTATAATTTGGGTTGCGGTAGTGATTTTTTTTCTATAGACTAAATTAGGTATATCAGAAACCGCTCTTCGTAGGTGTACAAGTTGGTTATCAAACTTACTGTACAATTAAACAATGTACCTACTATTCCATTAAAAATACCAATGTTAGTGTCGATGTCCGGTATAAAGTAACAGAAGACTGCAAGTATTTTAATTAGACAGAGTATCAGCTGTTAGGTTATTTGACACATTTTCAAAACTCTACCTGCATTATAAGTTTAAAAACTTTTAACGAACGGGCCACGTGAAAACCCTGCATACCGTTCAAGTTGTCCGTGCCTGTTTGTCCATTTAAACAATTAGGATTGTTCTCTATAAAGCTATATTATTTCAGCTAATAACCTTCCGAAAATTGTTATCTTTTTCTATAATATTTACATTGTCCCAGTTGAACTCGTGATCGTTATTAAGTTTATGTTTACTTATTACATTATAATACTTTGTATGTCTGCGTATATTGAATGTTCCTTTACCTTGGTGATAATTTTAATAAAATTAAATTCATATAATTGATAATTTCTTTATTCAACTTTTTGTGACAAGTTAATGGATGACAAAGTCTAGTAAGTTTATAGCAAAGCTCATTCTGAAGCGAATGAAAACCAGATACGGGACGATAAGTTTTAAAAATAAAACACAAAGCGTAATAAATGACTTAACTCAAGGTTCCGACATATTAGAGAATGAATGTAAACATGTTTTTCGGAACTTTCCAAATTTCTTTCACAGATGCACTAACTAATTTTTTACTTGCAATGAGTTTATTATTATTAAAAGTAATAAACATAATAAAATACAGCTCAATACTTAAGTAATTTAAATTATTTACTCATAATTGTGAATAACATTACAACGAGAGTGATTTTACGAAAAAAGAAGAATAGTCTGTTTTTATCCCGAATATAAATAAAATCAGCTTTAACTAGGCTTTTCAAAATTGTCAAAATTACTGCTTCAATTTATTGTTTCGAAAGCCCCAACCCTAAATCCCCGAATGAAGTATGATGTGTTAGACGCAATTTTAATTTGTCAACATTCCACATGGTATTCGCTTTGTTATGGTATGCCGATACTCTTTCAATCGAAGCAGGTTCGATCCTGTATTTTGGCAACTGTAAATAATCTGTAAATAATACTACATATAAAGAGAATGAAATCCATAAGAGATTATTCTATGTCGATAATTCAATGAGATCAGTTGTTCTTTTATGTTAATAAATTGTTTCTTTGGTTTCGGACGTTTTTCTTCTTTCAAGTCAGGAGTAGGATAGTTCGATGAAACTGTCGGACTCATCAGTTCTTTGAGTAATGTTTCGAAACAGTTTTGTGAATTTAAATTCTCGAGTGAAATGGGCATATTATAAATGTCAGGTTCGCCGAAAACAGATTCGAGTGAAATGAGCACATTTTAAGTGCTAGGTTCACCAAAGAATAATTCGAGCAAAATGGGCATAATTCAAGTGCCAGGTGTTAGACGCAATTTTAATTTGTCAACATTCCACATGGTATTCTGCGAATTTAGTCATAGCCATAACTGTTATAGTTTATCGCTTTGTTATGGTATGCCGATACTCTTTCAATCGAAGCAGGTTCGATCCTGTATTTTGGCAACTGTAAATAATCTGTAAATAATACTACATATAAAGAGAATGAAATCCATAAGAGATTATTCTATGTCGATAATTCAATGAGATCAGTTGTTCTTTTATGTTAATAAATTGTTTCTTTGGTTTCGGACGTTTTTCTTCTTTCAAGTCAGGAGTGGGATATATCATCCCCTAGTGCCCACAAAAGACAGAACTGTTGCAATTATTAAAACTAAAACGGTGTCGAGTGTCCTTTATACTTAAACCGTGTTGAGTGCTGTTTTCCGGAAAGTTTATGAATCGCGATGGGTAAAACTAAGAGATATCGCCATCGCTCATCTTCCGACAGCAGTAGCGGTTCTCGCCAAAGGTCAAAGAGGATAAGAAAAAGGACGAAAGAAAAGCGTCGTACCAAACAGGAGGACGAGTTAGCACAGATTAGACAGGAAGTAAGAGAACTTCGAGCTAATGTGAGTACTACTCGTTCATTTACACCCCCTTTGCCAATGCCAATGCGTCTGTATCATGTGGACGAGGCTTTAATACCTGAATTTGATCCATCTTGTGAAAAATTAACCACTGTTAAGTGGGTTAATAAAGTTGATGAATTAGCTTTGTTCTATCATTGGAATGATGATGTAACAGTCCGTTTGGCTACTGGTCGTTTGAGAGGTAATGCACGCAAATGGTATGATTCATTAAATAAAGCATGTATAACTTGGTCCGAAATGAAAGCACTTCTTTTGGACACTTTCCCAAACAATATTCAATTCGAAAAATTATTGGTTGAAGCAGCTACGTACACCTCTTCCTCTGGACAAAATTTAAATAGTTATTGTTTCGAAAAAATTTCAAAATTAAGGAATTTGGGTATATCAATTCCCGAACATTTTCTTGTCGACAGTGTAATTCAGGGTATTACCGATACAAATATTCAATTATCAGCTCGAGCAGCTGAATTTCGTGGTATTGGACCGCTCGCCGCTTATTTACAAAATATTTCACTTTCAGTAGCTGGAAAAGCAGCAAAAGAAATTGTAGAATCAAGTAGTGGAAACCGACAAAAATCACAAAGTTTCTCAAATAAATTTCCCAAGCCCAGTTTGACAACATGTTATAATTGTGGCGGCGATCATCGCGTTAGATTATGTAAAAAACCTATCGTAAAATGTGAAATCTGTAATTATTACGGTCATAAGAAAGAAAATTGCAAGAGACAAAACAAAACAAACCCCAGAACAAAAGGCTCTAAATTTAATTACGCAAACGAATTACATTTTATTTCTTGCCCCAAAAATAAAAACGTTTATGTAAAAACTTGCGTTATAAATACAAAAAAATTAAAGTGCTTGATAGACACCGGTAGCACATGTACATTGATGAAGAAGTCGGTTGCCGAGAAAATCCATTTAAAACAAACCGAAGGAAATAGCGTCGCTATCAGATGTTTCTTGGGCAATGAAATCACAAGCAAAACAACGGCGACTACGGTAGTCAGGATCGACGACGTAGCAGCCGAAATAAACATTCTTGTAATCAATGATATTTATTTGTCTTATGACGTTATAATTGGAACCGATTTTCTAAATCAATCACACGTATCATTTACAAAAAGTACTACCGGATTTGTTTTAAAAACATTGCCTCCTCTTTCAAGCAAGTTTGAGTCATTTAGGTGTAATACTTTAAGCACGACTCCAGATGCCGATTTTGATGTTTTTGATATTGACAACTTAACACAGACGAAACGTTTACGTGTTCTAAACTTATTAAAACAATATCGGAATTGTATCGCATTCTCAATGAGTGATTTAGGAAAAACAAATGCTATTCAGATGCACATAAAGTGTACCACTGAGGAACCAATCGTTTATCGACCATACAGAATGTCACAACCAGACAAAGACAAGCTGACACAAATAATTAACGATTTGCTAGCAAACCAAATTATTCGCGAATCTTCTTCTCCTTACGCGAGCCCTGTGTTATTAGTCAAGAAAAAGACTAATGACTATAGAATGTGTATCGATTATCGCAAGTTAAACGCGGTTACAATAAAAGATAAGTATCCGTTACCACTCATAAGCGATCAGCTGGACAAGCTAGGCGGAAGTAAATATTTTATAAGTTTAGATCTCGCTTCGGGTTTCTATCAGGTGCCGATGGCCCCTGATTCTATAGAAAAAACCGCATTTGTTACCCCGGAATCTCATTATGAATTTTTAAGAATGCCTTTTGGCCTTACAAACAGTCCAGCGGTTTTTCAAAGACTTATCAATACCGTTTTGGGAAATTTAAAACAATCTATAGCAATCCCATACATAGATGATATCATAATACCATGTCCAAATTTTGACGAAGGATTGTCCAGACTTGCACGAGTGTTAGAAGCATTTAGTAAAAACAATTTAACAATAAAACCCACGAAATGTTCATTTTTCAAAACCGAAATTAGTTATTTAGGTAATGAGATTAGTGAGTTGGGAGTCCGTCCCGGAAGATCTAAAATAAACGCAGTCTTAGACATGAAAGACCCACAAACCATTAAAGAAGTAAGACAATTCTTGGGCCTGTCGGGATATTTCCGAAGGTTTGTCAAAAACTATGCAAGTATAGTGGAACCGTTAACGCGGTTGTTACAAAAAAATATTCCCTGGGTCTGGGCGCAAGAACAAAGCTCAGCGGTCCAGAAAATAAAAACAATACTGACTGAACGACCTATCACCGGTATATTTGATCCGAACTTGCCAACAGAACTCCACACAGATGCTAGTTCTGTAGGTTTCGGTGCAATATTAATGCAACAAAAAGGGGACAAGCGACATGTTATAGCCTATTACAGTAAACAAACCACTCCCGAACAGCGACACTATCATTCTTATGAATTAGAGACGCTTGCGGTCGTTATGGCTTTAAGACACTTTCGAGTGTATTTGTTAGGAATACCCTTTCGAGTTTTGACGGACTGCAATGCTCTGCGTACCACTTTCACAAAAAGAGATTTATTACCAAGGGTGGGACGCTGGTGGCTAGAGGTCCAAGACTTCAATTTTAGTATCGAGTATAGACCCGGATCAAAAATGGCTCATGTGGACGTTTTAAGTCGACACCCTATAGACACTGTCAAAGAAGTATGCCATATAAATCTAACTGAAGGGGACTGGATTTTGACAGCCCAGCTTCAGGACGAAGAAATCAGTCGAATACGGAATATCTTAAAAGATAAACCAAATTATAGCACTAAACAATATTTTGAAAATTATGAATTACGAGATGGAAAGGTGTATCGAAAAATTGATCAAGGAAATATTGCTTGGGTGGTGCCAAAGAACTGTAGGTGGCAAATATGTAGACTATGCCACGACGATTCAGGCCATTTTGCATTAGAAAAGACTCTGTATAAAATAAAAGAGAACTATTGGTTTGCGCACATGCGGCAATTTGTGCGAAAGTACATCAACGCCTGTTTAAATTGCCAATACTACAAACAACCAGCAGGGAAAAAACAGGGAATGCTATATCCGATTGAAAAATCCCCGATCCCGTTTCACACTCTCCACATCGACCATTTGGGACCCTTTGTAACAAGCAAAAAGGGTAACAAATACTTGATTGTCGTGGTAGATGGATTTACGAAATATATCATTATGGAACCTGTCAAAGACACACGCACGAAACATGTCACACGCGTTCTTCTAGACATAATGTATTTGTTTGGCGTACCATTCCGTATAATTTCCGATAGAGGTACTGCATTTACAGCCAAGGCATTTGCTCTGTTTTGCCAAAATTACAATATTAAACATGTTTTAAATGCTGTAAGTACGCCAAGAGCAAATGGGCAGTGTGAAAGGTACAACAGAACTATCCTTCATGCCTTATCAAGTACAGCCGCAGGACAACCCGAAAATAAATGGGACAAATTCGTCAAACAAATACAGAGTGCACTGAACTGCACATTTAATAAATCTTTAGGCAAGAGTCCGATCGAAGCATTGGCGGGTTATAAAGCTCGAAATATTACTGAAGCATGTATTCTGAATACAATTCAGATAGACTTAAAAAGACTAGACCTACCTGAACTGAGAGATGACATCATGAAACGAATTACTAAAGACCAAAAACAGCAGAAGCAAAGGTTTGATAAAGCTAGAGCCGAAGCCAGACAGTATTGTGTTGGTGACCTAGTATTGGTACTGAGGACCGATCATCCCAACACTGGTGACAGTCGAAAACTTGCCCCGAAGTATAAGGGACCGTTTCGAATCACCAAAGTCCTGTTCAACGACAGGTATGAGGTTGAAGACTTACGAGAGGGCATCAGGAAGTCAGGCCGAACAGTTATAGCGGTAGACAAGATAAAGCCCTGGATTGTAATGAAGGGTAAGATATCGTTGTTTTATGACACATTTTCTTTAAAATAAAGTGAGTAGTATGCTAGTTAAAAATGTTAGACTCACTATATTGAGAGCAAAAATGAATGAGAGGGATAGTTCGATGAAACTGTCGGACTCATCAGTTCTTTGAGTAATGTTTCGAAACAGTTTTGTGAATTTAAATTCTCGAGTGAAATGGGCATATTATAAATGTCAGGTTCGCCGAAAATAGATTCGAGTGAAATGAGCACATTTTAAGTGCTAGGTTCACCAAAGAATAATTCGAGCAAAATGGGCATAATTCAAGTGCCAGGTTTGCCGAAGTTGTAGATTTGGGTGAGATAAAAGTAATACGAACGCTAATTTATATTCACCAAATTATTAAGTAAAGTGAAAGAAGCTTGAAAGCTAGATTCGCTTAAATCATACTTAGAGTGAAATAAACACGCTTTGCGATGTTAGATTCACCCTCTGGTGTTACCACAATAGAAAATATGTTTATGTTTCAGATGCCATAAATTTAAATGACCTTTCAGAGTGATAGTCAGCCTGAGGACAGCCTGAAGTCAGGATGACCGAATGTTAGACGCAATTTTAATTTGTCAACATTCCACATGGTATTCTGCGAATTTAGTCATAGCCATAACTGTTATAGTTTATCGCTTTGTTATGGTATGCCGATACTCTTTCAATCGAAGCAGGTTCGATCCTGTATTTTGGCAACTGTAAATAATCTGTAAATAATACTACATATAAAGAGAATGAAATCCATAAGAGATTATTCTATGTCGATAATTCAATGAGATCAGTTGTTCTTTTATGTTAATAAATTGTTTCTTTGGTTTCGGACGTTTTTCTTCTTTCACAGGTTTGCCGAAGTTGTAGATTTGGGTGAGATAAAAGTAATACGAACGCTAATTTATATTCACCAAATTATTAAGTAAAGTGAAAGAAGCTTGAAAGCTAGATTCGCTTAAATCATACTTAGAGTGAAATAAACATGCTTTGCGATGTTAGATTCACCCTCTGGTGTGACCACAATAGAAAATATGTTTATGTTTCAGATGCCATAAATTTAAATGACCTTTCAGAGTGATAGTCAGCCTGAGGACAGCCTGAAGTCAGGATGACCGAATGTTAGACGCAATTTTAATTTGTCAACATTCCACATGGTATTCTGCGAATTTAGTCATAGCCATAACTGTTATAGTTTATCGCTTTGTTATGGTATGCCGATACTCTTTCAATCGAAGCAGGTTCGATCCTGTATTTTGGCAACTGTAAATAATCTGTAAATAATACTACATATAAAGAGAATGAAATCCATAAGAGATTATTCTATGTCGATAATTCAATGAGATCAGTTGTTCTTTTATGTTAATAAATTGTTTCTTTGGTTTCGGACGTTTTTCTTCTTTCAGATGGAAATCAGAATTCGATATGTACGCTTATTTCGCAAGTAGAGGAAAGCTCTATTGAGAACGTAATTTTTCCTTCTGGTATGAAACTGTAGGCTTATTTCACTGCACGCTTATTTCGTGAATTCAAATTTGGTACAACCTTTAAGTAGTAGTACATTAAACCATTCTCTGCTATGACTGACTCTAATTTCTTCCATTGTTCAATAATTCGATTCAATTATTCAAATACCCGAAGCAGACAAGATTGTACATGTACATATGTGCTATCGGTAAACATTTGCGCCAGTTCCACATTCTTAAATGACATTCCCATTGCAAAAAAAAAGAATAGAAATCACAATATTAGACCAAGTCCTATTTGGGAACGAAATGGAATCTAGTTAAGGCATACAGAATAAAATAAAAATCTTAATAAAATTTTTTTTTTTTCAGAAGTAACATTTGATAGGACGTGGATCAATTTTTTGTGTTTACATAGGATAAAATAGTTCCCTAAAAATTGAGCCACGTCCTATCAAATTTTACTACTGAAAATTGTTTTTTATTAACATTTTTATTTTATTCTGTATGCCTTAATTGGATTTCATTTCGTTCCCAAATAGGAGTTGGTACAATGTTGTGGCTTCAATTTTTTTTTTTAGCAATGGGAATGTCATTTGAGAATATGAGTTTGGCGCAAATTTTTACAGAATTGTCTATTTTGTGCGGATGCCATTAATTTTTTTCCTGAAAATTGTCGTAGATTCAATAAATGTCTATACTTACTCGTATAGAGACATAAGCTTACTTCTTACCCACCCAACTGTCGCAAAATTACAATACAAATACCTATCGTAATTATTTTGAAGACGGTTGGTAATTTCAGTATAGAATATTGTAAATTTAGTATACAATAATAGATATAAATATAATTAAACTTGAGGCAAATTTCGAAATTTCTAATAGATTGATTATTTTGCTATACAATACACATTTTCGTTTTGTTTGTGTTAACACTTAAAAAATTGGTAGCCTGATAATATAGTTTTGTTGCGGCATCCCATTACCTATATTTTTTATTAAACTAGTAATTAGTATTCAGTTTATTGATTACTTAAACCAGTCGCGCTAATTGCGGAAAAGCTTTGGTAATGCGCTGGTACTGTTGAATAAGTTAATTATAATAATAAATTAATATACTCAGAGTTATAATTCTTCTATATGATATGTAGCAAATGTTTAGGAAATTTACAATATTTTTTAACAATGTAGTATATAACACCACAGTTATTATGAATACGCTAATACAGAACACGAGTCTAGAGTATCGATTTTTAGTTTTTTAAAAACAAAATTCATAGTCCGCCACACAAGAAAGAAGGCTATAAAGGAAGCTAAATGAGAAAGAGTGAGCTACATGAAAAAAGTGAGAAATCGGATACTTTTGAAGTAGGTAGCAGAAATGTCGCTTCTAGGGGCGTGGCCGTAACTTTATTAATATGTAATACAAAAGTCTATTTTTGTACCAAATGAAAGATTATTATCGATATTCATTACCTATAAAAGATAAACCAACAATATGCAGTAATTAGCGAGATATTTGCATCTATAGATTCTCTGATGACATTACACAATATTTTTCCTGTATGTAGTACTGGTAGACTCGGCGAATGCGCCAAAGAGGGCGCAATGTAGTAGAGATAGAGAAAGAGAATTAATGTGGACTTGGCACCGAGAATCTACCAGATACTCTAGATTAAGATAATTCGCTGTTCTATAGAATACCAAGGCATTCTTAAAGGTGTTTGGAACCTTTAATTCGTCTATTTCAAAGCAATGTTAACTTTCTGAAATTACGGAGGAAAATTGCATACATAAAATTACAAAATTTTGTACCAAAATACTCAGTACCGTGTCAACTTTTTCAAAAAAATGAAAAGTCGTCGTGGATGTACGTACTCTTGACAATATAATATTCTCTAAAACTCTTGGCACCACAATCTTTCAATAATATAAATTGAGAAGCAATTTCAAAATATGAAATTACTAATTATATTGGTTAATTAGTAGTGATTTCCAAAAGAAAATTAGTACCGCCTCCCACTGTTAGTTACAATGATTGTGAATAAGTTTGTCTAGGCTTAAGAAAAAGAAACATACATTCTACATTCCAGAGAAATCCGCAGTTTCTGCACATTTTTTTAATTAGGCACGAATCATTCCTTTGATTTGAATTATTTACAATTAGTCAAACCATGTAACAATTATCACGAACTTGTTACTAGTGAAGCTATTTTCATAAATTCTAACAAAGCGCAATGAATTTCGATACGCATCTCGCAAACAACCCTCTCATCTCGCTTGTGCCCAAAAATATATATATATAAAAAAAGCAATTAGGTAAATATGTTTGTTAGTTATTCGGTGTGAAATAAGCATGTAATTTAGAAAGGAACAATAAACGATAACAAACGGAACTAATTTAAATTAACGGTAAATGTAAAAATAAAAGATAAAATAGAAAAAAGACAACGTTCGAAATACGTATGTTTAACCACGCTCGCACTCGCACGCACACGCATCTTATGCCCCTGCCACACACTCGTCGAGTGGCATGGGAAGTACCGTGGAAAGGAGGCAGAGATGTAGTGTGGCAAGATTACTCGTATTGCCGCACGTCCTCCTCGTCATGCCCACCGCTCCCTTTTTTGTCGGTATTTTGGGCACGAGTCAAAGGGCCTGCAATATGAGTGCGAGTGACTGGCCACATAATCGCGCGAACTTATTACTAGTTCTATTATTATTTACTATTATTGGAGCGTTCGAAGGAGTAGTAGGTACCTCATCACGCGTAAATTTTTGAAAAAATTTTTAATAAAATCATGTCGCCGCCGGTTGAATGGACGAACCAAAAAACATTAATATTTATTGATTTGTTGGCTGTGGAGCCAGTTATTTACGTGTATTTTTTTTATGACATTGATGTAATTAGCAATACTAAATATGCATAGCGCGCACGCTGCCACAGTTTCAACATCCATGTTGCAACGCAAGAAATCACTAAATGCGGAGCGTATAATACCCCTGCCACACTATGCTCATCGCGCTGCTCATCGCTTTACTCCTCACGCTGCCGCAATGTTGCCCTCGCTGGCTACACACTCCTCTACTCGCGCAATTAATCGTGACGCTCCGCATTTAGTGGTTTCTTGGGTTGCAACATGGATAATGATTAATGTGATGTCTGGTATATTTACCATATAATTACGTAAACTTAGATGTTGACTAAATCGGCCTGAGGGAGTAAAAAACTACCAGCAGGGATTTAGAAGGATCTCCCTACGGTTTAGGCTCTTATGATTAATTCAGGTGAACGTGTAGCTACCGAATTAAATCAATTTGGCGGTATTTTGAACCACTAACACTGTTTGAGCATCTCAAGGTTTTGCCTTGGTAACAGATGTGTTTAAAAGGATAGCAGATTTGCAATTTGTCTAAATTAAGGCGAAACTCTTAATTGAAGAACTCTTAATCAGAGAAAGGGAAGTCGAGTAAGTTGACATACTCTGTTGTTCTAAACTGTCATAAAATAGAGACGACGTCCACTAAGAGTGGCGTGTTTCGAACCACCTTATAAATAGAGGCTACGTTCACCAAGGTGACGTGTCTCGCCAAACACAAATGGGCTATGTTCACCAAGTGTAACGTGTCCGACAAAAAAATATAAAAGGTTTCGTGGTTACCAAGTGTGCCAGATTCCTCACACCAAACAAACTATATATACAAACTCCCATGACATGGCATCTTCAGACAACAGGTATTCTAACATGGCCTACCATGGTAGCCCATGGGCTTACAGCGGTTGTGGCTTTAGCGACGGTTAAAGTTCACGATTTGCACGACTTTCCTTCTCCCAGTTCAAGACATTTCGTTGTTGCACTGTTTGACGATGTTCGAACTTTGTACCAGCTTCTTATTTGGTAATTAAAATGTCTCTGATGGCACATCTGTCCCACCCTAAATTCTATGGTAAAATAAAAAGGTGCTTGTCTTCCCGAACCGATGCCAAGGGTAATTGTAAATATGTATATTTGTAAATAAATCATGTGGTTCAAATTCCTTGTGTTTTCTTTGTTAGCACATATAACTTGTACGGAACTCATAAAACAATCTATCTTACTACATTCTATTAACACAACGTAATTAAAAGGTCCTAACACTAGACGATTCACATTCACAGCCAAATTATTCGATTTAATTAAATAAAGATTTTTGAAAAGTTAAAATTTTGTTAGTTTTTCTTTTCTTGGTTTTGACGAAAAGTTGGGGGTACTCCCTTGCTATGGTTACACTACGCAGAATTATTATGAGGGGTTTTACCTGTTTACCTGTTCTATGTAATTAATAATATGACCATTGTACCTAATTGTAATTTTGGAAAATACAATTTTAACAATACCGTCAAATATTTAGATATTACATATACACCAGCACCAAAACAAAACTAAAAATTCAAAATAAATATATATAAAAAAAAAACATTAACAGTAGAATTAATGAAGGTATAAAAATGACATGAATGAAATCAGATTTGTCAATTAGTTTCACCATAAGTTATTTGTATATGGTATGACGATGGTTTACAATCCATATACTTTTAAACATGTCTATTTTGTTAAAGTGTCTAGATAAAACAACAACGTAACATAATGATAATTAGAAATGAATGTAAAATATGTGCGACCATATGTACATATGTGTACTGTATGTTTTTTATAAGTGAAATTTCTTATGTGCGGCGACCGACAAAGAAATGTTAGCGGCGGTGAGTTTCGCCGAAAGGGATCAAAGGGGTGCTGCTTATGTAGGTGGACGCTGCACATATTGTACGTGCATAAGAATATAGTTACCATTATTAATGAAGAAGGAAGAATAAAAGTAAAGGAAGATTAGAGGTTTACGATATAGAAGGCAGATTTTGAGATAGAAAGAAAGGTATAGTTGCATCGAGGGAGAATACCTATACTGGCTTGATAAATTACCAAGGAAAAAAAAGAACGCGACTTGTGAGGTATATTTAACGATAGGGAAGATATTGACTAAATATCTGTGAGTTATTTTTAGTTACTTTTTAGTTTTAGTGTTTTCTTTTACATTTTAAATAAATTTGTAATGAATGTATTTTCATTATAATTAAAAAATAAAAGTATCTTGGAATTTATATCAGAGCAAGTTTCATGAATTACTTTATAAACTATTAAATAACTAAAACGAACCGGCACAATAACAAAAAAGGGTAATAAAAGTAAGAATAGCAGTAACTATAAGTTGCGAACAAAAACGAGAACAATATAAACATGGTAGGGGTAATTTTGTGAATTAGGTACCAAATAATAGTTGAGAGTGTATTTGTCATCTTTCTGGTATTTGCTACATTTTTTAATAATTGTATATAAAACTAGCTAATACCCGATATTCAATGATATAAAATTAAATTAAATAAAACATGGGGTTGCTCTACTGTTGATTAGTTGAGTGAGTAAAAATAAAAGTTATTAATAATACTAAATTTGAAAAGCAAGTTGTAATGATCATTTGTTAGAAAAATTCGAAAAACCGTCAAAACTTCACGTTTTTGGGGGTAAATAACATGCTCTATGTCAAAAAGTGCCATGATCACGGCCGATAAATCTTCTCCAGAATATACTACTTGTATGGTAAAATGTTTATGACGATCGGTTTAGTAGTTTTAGAGTTCATAAGCCACACACGCAGCGGTCAGAAAATTTACAGCATAATTTCACGCAAACTGTCAGCGGTTTATTGGTCATTTGCACGCACGGTCATTATATTTCGTATTGCCGTTCTCGAATTACAAAGAACACTTGTAGTAGCAATTTTTCTACGCTCGGTCGACACGAACTTAAACGAAAACTCATCCTCTACTCATCGGTACTGGTTTCTCCTGGACTCCCTTGCGTGGCCTCATCACTGCAATTTTTCGTGCGCTCGTGTTAGGACGTATTTCTATTACGGGTCAGAATTCAAGCAATGTTACCCCTAATCGTAAGAAGAAGTTACCGAAATTACTTCAATTATTGGATAGCACAAGTTCTTCATTTTAAAGTTTTTCTTTCAGCCTTCCCTAGATTTTTATTGATTTACGGTATTCACATGTTTTGCCGTTCTCAATAATTTATGGCGAGTTCCTTCCCCAGTTCGGTGTATACATACGTACCCATGTACTATGTGCCGAACTTGGAAGAATTGAGACGCAGTATTCACATGAATTACTGTTATCAATTATCCATGGCGAGTTCCTTCCCCAGTTCGGTGTATACATACGTACCCATGTACTATGTGCCGGATTTGGAAGAATTGAGACGCAGTATTCACATGAATTACTGTTATCAATTATCCATGGCGAGTTCCTTCCCCAGTTCGGTGTATACATACGTACCCATGTACTATGTGCCGGATTTGGAAGAATTGAGACGCAGTATTCACATGAATTACTGTTATCAGTTATCTATGGCGAACTCCTTCCCCAGTTCGGTGTTTACATACGTACTCATGTACTATGTACCGGATTTGGACGAATTGAGACGCAGTATTCTCATGAATTACTGTTATCAGTTATCTATGGAGAACTCCTCCCCCAGTTCGGTGTATACATACGTACCCATGTACTATGTGCCGAATTTGGAAGAATTGAGACGCAGTATTCACATGAATTACTGTTATCAATTATCCATGGCGAGTTCCTTCCCCAGTTCGGTGTATACATACGTACCCATGTACTATGTGCCGGATTTGGAAGAATTGAGACGCAGTATTCACATGAATTACTGTTATCAATTATCCATGGCGAGTTCCTTCCCCAGTTCGGTGTATACATACGTTCCCATGTACTATGTGCCGGATTTGGAAGAGTTGAGACGCAGTATTCACATGAATTACTGTTATCAATTATCTATGGCGAGTTCCTTCTCCAGTTCGATGTTTACATACGTACCCATGTACTATGTGCTGGATTTGGAAGAATTGAGACGCAGTTTTCACTTGAATTACTGTTATCAATTAGTACTTGTGTACTACGATTCTAAACGCCTAGACATTGTTTTATATCTTCACATGAGGTATATAACATTGAGTTTTAGCCCTTCGTTTATCACGCAGCAGATGCCTTAAAATAGAGCTCTGGGTGCTTATGCGTTCCTTATATACAGACGAGTCAGATTCATTCTGGTTCAGTTGAGGGAACAAGAACGGACTCTGATTCAGATGTCCAGTTAATAAATTTAATCTCAACACCATATGTAGAATCTAGTTTATCTAGAGTTCAGGGTGTACAAAATGTTTTGAATTTACAAAAAAATCAACCAACAATAAATAAGGGCCCAGAAGTTAATCCAGATGTAGCAGCTCTATTATCCCAATTTCTTCTTAAGGGAATTAAGACAGAGGCTCGCAGGACTGCACTGGAATCTAATCCAAGTTTGGCGAATTGTTTGGCTTTCCAGCCTCCAACAATTAACGCAGAAATTCGCTCTTGTTTAAATGCAGATCCTATTAAACAAGACACCTTTCTTTGTAAGCTGCAGTTACAATTAGCAGCTGGAATCAGTGCAATAGCCGTAGATTTCGATAAACAATACGAAATAACTAGTTTAAATTCAACAGATGTAACTCTAAAGGATTTGGAGAAAATCTCCAATCCGCTCAAATTTTTTGCGGAAGTGTTTCACGCACTGTCCCTCAATCGGCGACATTACATCCTCCCTTTTTTGGATGTCAAAACTCGAAAGTTCGTAGATAATTGCACAATCGATGAGTTTCCAAACGAAGCTCAGCGGTTAGGTTTTTCAATCAAGAAAAGAAACCAGGAGATACGAACAGGACCGTCTAAAACGGTAAACTCGTAAGAAACCTGGAGATCCAAGACCGGGTCCTTCAAAGTCTTCGTCTTTATTAAACTCTCGGCGCCTGAATCACAAGCCTCGAATGAAAAAGGAGGAGGGGAGTTCTCGTCCGATAGGGTCGTATCGGAACCGCTAAATAAGGTGCAGTTCTTGGGTTTTAATTGTTAAAGGTCACCTATCTACATATGCAGTTAAGTGGACCCATATTACTCAGGATTCTACCATCCTTTCCTGGTTATCTGGTTATAAGATACCCTTTATTAAGAAACCCAAACAGTTGCGTTTCTCTAAATCTATGTTTAATTTACAAGAGTCAGAAAAGAAGTTAAATGAGAATATTATCGAACTGATCCGCATAGGATCAGTATCGAGAACGACCCCAAAATCTGGTCAATTCATTTCGTCTTTTTTTCTTAGTGCCAAAACCTTGTGGCTCCTTCAGGTTTATTTTAAACTTAAACCAGTTTTTAAAGTCGCAACACTTTAAATTAGAAGATTTTCGGACCGTCCTCAAACTGGTATTTCCAAACTGTCTCTTTACAAAGTAGACTTAAAAGACGCTTATTTTAACTGTCTTCCTTTTGGACATGTACAGTTCCATGGGTTTTTACAAAGATTATCAAACCAGTACTTAAATTTTTAAGAAAGAGAGGCATAATTTGTGTACTTTATCTAGATGATTTACTTATTATGAGTAAATCAACAAAAACAGCTAAGGAGGACTGTCAAACTGCCATAAATATTTAGGTTTTTTGTTAAATTTAAATAAAAGTTCTTTGATTCCATCTCAGCAATGTACTTTCTGGGGTTTGGTTTTTAATTCATTTAATATGAATATGTCCTTACCAATAGAGAAAATACATAGTATTCTTAAATTTTTAGCAGCTTTTCAATTTGCCCTGCTGTTCGACATGGTCGGATACACTTAAAATTGTTAGAAAGAGCTAAGTATTTAGCACTAAAAAATCAACAAAATTTCAATGGCTCGGTAATAATTTCGAATATATATTGAAAACCGAATTACATTAGTGGTGTCATGTTCTTCTTGAAAACGAGGGTATGACTATCATTACAGATAGGGTTTTTGTCCTCGAAATTTTTCTCTGATGCCTCATTAACTGGCTGGAGAGTTTTTTGCAATGTTGCAATGATACAGCTACATTTTTTTTCTGGAATATAACTGGCGCTAGCAGGCACATTAATTACTTGCAGCTACTTGCAGTCCTTAACGCAATTAGATCTTTTGCTGCAAATATATCCTCTTGTTCTATCCTTCTCAGATTAGATAATGTAACAGCTATAGCCTCCATAAACAGGATGGATAGTGTTAAGTTTAAACACCTTAATTATGTCACACGACAAATTTGGGATTGGTGTAAAAACAAACGTATTTTTGTGGTAGCGTCGTATATAAATACTACATAAATTTTTTATGCAGATAGAGAATCTCGTTCCAAATCTATCGAATTAGAATACCAATTGTCAGATTTGGCTTTTCAAGAGATATGCTCAACAATTAAATGATAAATGTCCTAGATATGTCTATTGGAGACCGAAACCCGGTTCTTTTACTATCGACGCATTTACAATCTCATAGAAGAACAAATCATGCTTTCCCACCATTCGCTATATTTTCGAAATACTTACAAAAAAAAAAAAAAACAATTTATTGCGGAACAAGCATGTGGGATTCTTGTAGTGCCCAGTTGGACAACCTATTAACAAAAGAACCTGCGGTCTTCCCACCTAATATAGGCCTTCAAACAATCAAACAATCGCTTTCGTCCTCCACTGTAAGGCAGTACTCCTCAAATCTGAAGGTGGTGGACCTTCTGTACATCCAAAGGACGAACCCCTTTTGCTTACTCTTTAGATTCAGTTATAATGTTTTTAACTGATCAGTTTCAAAAAGGAAAATCTTATATATTCTATAATTCTAATTTTTGAAATAAATACATCAGATAGACCTATTCTAAAACGGTTTCTCAAAGGGGTTTATAACCAGAGGCCTTCACGCCCTAAGTACATATCCACTTGGGACCCGCAACCAGTTTTAGAGTATTTATCTACCTTATTTCTGTTAGAAAATTTATCGATGATGCAATTGACTATGAAATTAGTCACCTTGTTGGCCTTAATTACTGGTCATCGTTTACAAACGTTTACGTACATTCGAGTACAAAATATACTCTGATACCCTGATGAATTACAAATTAAGATTATAGACAGAATAAAGACTAATATAAGAATAAAAGTAAATGGGTTAAATTAACCCTTGAAACAAGCAGCATTGATGTCTCGATTTTGTCCAGGATATAGCACTAGACATGCTGCTACTTCCGCAGTTTTAGAACCGGAATTTCTATTGATATAATAAGAGAAAGGGCAGGTTGGACACAAAAATCAGAAATGTTTGCTAGATTTTACAACCGCCCTATTTGTAAAATGATACAGTCTTTGCAAAAAGTATATTGCGTTTAACATAGCTTCAGTTTTTATATGCTATAAACTGTTTTGCCTTTTCCTTTCGTTTATGATTTTTATTATTATGTGGACATCTTCCCAAAATTAAGGGGAGTATGTAAACCATCTTTCTTTTTGGTGTTATATTTTTACACTATTGCGCTTAGTCCTAGAAATGTTTTTATTATTTTATTGAATAATAAATTTTGTAATACAATCCCAGATCGGCGGTTTCTTTCAACATCTTCAAGTGTTCTTTGTAATTCGAGAACGGCAATACGAAATATAATTTAAAGATCAATCGACTTACCTGTAAGGAAGATTGATCCATATTATATGAGTATTGCCGTTCGAAGAATTACAAACCCAACCCTTTCTTTTTTCCCTGCCCATTACCCGATCGGGATTAGATACCTGGATTGCAGTGATGAGGCCACGCAAGGGAGTCCAGTAGAAACCAGTACCGATGAGTAGAGGATGAGTTTTCGTTTAAGTTCGTGTCGACCGAGCGTAGAAAAATTGCTACTACAAGTGTTCTTTGTATTTCTTCGAACGGCAATACTCATATAATATGGATCAATCTTCCTTACAGGTAAGTCGATTGATCTTTAAATTATAACTCATAACTGTACTGAAATAAATTCTGCTATTGCTATTCTTTAAGCATAATCGACTACATCCTAACGTAACTTAACGATGTTACCTTTACAGAAAGTATAATTATTAGTTTCTCTGTTGGATTGAGAGAAGATTAAACCATTTATAAATAAATTAGTACAAATGTTGCTCGGACAATAATTTCATATTTGCGTGCAATTGACCCATCACTTTTAGGTTATTTGAACCACAGCAGGGACTAAATTGACCGCTGTGTACAATCGTCGACTACCGAGTCAACTTTTAACACACACAAAACGGCTTTACATTCGGTAGTCGAGAAACAGCCTGCTTAGAAATTGACGAGTGTAAAATTTTGTTAAAGTAAGAATTAGGAGAAGGAAAGGACACTGTTCTCAATAATTTGAAGAAAGTATCCCACATCTGAGGATGGAAAATTGCTTATTTCATTGAGGATATTGTCTTTTTTTCTGCCACATTCTTTAACAAAATTTGAAACCTTGTAATTCCCAAGTAAACTGTGTTTTAGCTATCGAATGTAAAACCGCCTTATATGTTTTACAAAACCATTTATGAACGTATGAACCTCATAAACATAATAATCCTGGTTTTCGACGGAAAAAACTATGTTAATCAAATATTTACCCATCTGCGTGTGATTACTATAATAAGCCTGTAATTACTGATAAATCAATAAGCTTTTTTATTAATCGAATACCCTGCCGTTTAGATAAACATTTTTAATTTAATAAAAAGAAAAAATCGTCGAGAACTTCACAAATTTATTTTAACAAAAATACAGTTGTTAACATTTCAACCACTATGTGGCAATCATCAGTGTAATGAATACAATAACAAGAAAACAAAATTAGTTCTAATTTATACATATTTTGAAACAAGAAAGATGAAGGGATTGTTCAAATGATGTGTGTGGAAATTCATTAGGTTTTTCCTATACTTATTGATGTAAACAGCTTCATTCGTAATACGATGTAGATATTTGTTACATGGTTTTACTAATTCTAAATTGTTTAAATCAAAGTTATGGCCCTTGTCTAAAAAAAGTGAGATGCTACAGCAGATTTTTCAGGGTTGTTATTTTTTAGGTGAAGAAAATGTTCCTTATATCTAGTGTGTATAGTTCTTTTTGTTAACCTAATAGAAACCAGTCGCAAATTTTGCTTCTTGGTCTAAGTCTTTGTTTGCTGGCTGTGTGTTAATTTGTGTTGGTATTTAATTTTGTTTTGCTATCTAAATTCAATATTCATTTTTTTTTCTACCGTGTGTCTAATGATTTGCTTATTGCATATTTATATTTGTTCGTTTAGTTTAGTTTTTGTTTTTTGTATATGTTAAGGTTACGAATTATTAGATTTAAGTTGCTAATGTAGATATGGTTTACTATTTCTTTGTGCAATAAACTTTTTTAAAACGATATCAATGTACAGTATGGTAATGAACGGGGTGTCTGCTTTTTGAGTATATTACAGGATATCTCTGTAATTTCGAATGGAACAGTATTACTTATCCTATTTCAAAAATTTTAATCACTTAATAATAAAAATTTTAATTTCTTCAGTGTGATGGTTCTTGATAACAAAGTAATTGATATGCTTTTTACAATTGGAGGTGTATCCTTTGCTAGTGGATAATTGTTGCCGGCAATTGAAGTATGATCGGTTAGTTAATGCCCGAAAAAATTCAGTTAATGAAAATTCATCAAGTGGCCTTTATTGTAGTTAACTCCTTAAGAAACGATATATAAGGCCCGGGGATATGAAAAATATTGGGAGTAAAATCAAGTGAACATATGTGACGGAAGATGAAAATGTAAGGAAAGGGAGAAAAAGACTATTTTCTTGACATAGACCAAATTCTAACTCGAAAATTATTGTTTTTTCGGAGCTACAGGCTACTGCAGATCTTCAAACCAAAACAGGTTTTTTTTTACCAAGCTACGGAATTATTTCTTTAGGAATACATTCAATTCAATTTGTTTCATTAGTTAGGTATTACAAAATAAAACCTCTTGAAATCGCATATTCTTAAAATGTCAATAACGTTTACAACAATCATTGTTGCACTAATTTAATTATCTTAGAAAATTGCAAATTGAGAGACTTTATTCAACAAAATTGGATAATTAGTTACTGAGATCCTTTAATTTGTTTATCTGAAGACTACTAATGTTGGTGGCTATAACTTTTTTTTTGATAACTGTTTAGGTTAATTCATAATGGGTGTGTGTTCTTGTACAGGAACACAAAGTCAATTAGAATCCTTTCTAAATTTTATTAACACTATTCAACCAACATAAGATTCACTTTAGAAACCGAAAAGAACCAAAAACTTAACTTCCTAAACCTTATTTTAGAACATTCAGTGTAGGATAATTTTTATTTTATATGCTTTAAGTTTCTTTTACGTGCTTACTCATACATCGCTACCAAAATTTATAAACAATCAACGAGAATCAGGTGTAGCTATGAAGGTCATGGACCAAAGTTTAATTTATCACAAAATGGGTATCCGTATAGGCTACTCTAAATAACGCATAATTTTGTACGTGTGGTTGTATGCTTAATAAGGTGGCATTATACCTTCGCGTCTCCAGTCCGAGGACATTGGGGATTTCCTGGAAACTACCTAAATAATAGAACTGCGCGTCGCGTATGATTGCACCATTCATTAAGTGTTCGGGCGTGAACTTGGTTGTTTATGTGAGAATAAATTGTGAAGTGGTTGTTCTTGGAAAATAAAAAAAGGGGTGAGTGAGATCACTGACCATTCCTTTTTCTCTAGGCTAATAAAATAGATAATTGCACTTTGAAGTAGTTGCTGGGCGCGTTACTTCCCCCAGTGACCAGAATGATATCCACTGTATACGGTATTCTGTACTTTGTACTTTTGTAAACTGTACTATTGTTATTCACTGCACTGTGTTGTTTAGTGCTGTTCTTCTCAATTAAATAATATACAATATATACGTTGATAACGAATTTTAGACAGTAACATGGCATAGAAAGATATGCTAAAACCATTTTCTATAGTTACAGAATTATTATTGATTATTATTCAGCTGTGTCGTATAATTTTACTTTACAGGCCAATTGGAGAAAACGGTTGCTCAGGTGATTATTTTTATTTACAGGTAATCATGTATATTCCTGATCGAATTAGTAAATCGAAGGGAGGAAGGAGATCAACCCCGCTCTGTCTGAGATAAACTGGTAATCTACCGATTTAATTACCTGACATAAATTTGGCTAATATTATCACAGACTAATTAATCAATCTCTTATATTTACATATTAAACGGAAAAAAAATACCCTTACATCAGATAAACAGATATACTTCACATTTATAAAAAACCCACATTTACAGGTATTACGATCCCTAATCACTTAAATCATCCTATCTCTCAAATACTAGCAGCGTATAAACTCTATGAAACATAGGGCACTTTTAACTACACCTTCTAAAGAAAACTTAAACCAAGAAATATACACCATCATAAACAAAGCAAAGACTAAAGAATTTAGCCCAAAAACAATTCAAAAATTGATCAATAAAAATTAGTTTAACCTAACATGCAATAACATATACCCATACTTAAAAAACACAAATCGTAAATACATATCTGTAACATTTTTCAATAATATCTCAATAAAAATCGCTAATATTTTGTCCGTACAAGATTTTACAGTCAGCTTTAAACCCAATTATACCATAAAACACCTACTTCTTAATGCAAAAGACAAAACCGATAAATTCGGAAAAACCGGGGTATACAAACTTGAGTGATCAGAACTTAGACTAGGAAAGAGAGGGGACACGTAACTCCTATGCCGACTGTACGTCGAAAATTGACGCAATATTTTGGTAGCGGCTCCATTTACTGATCCCAAACAGTGCGTTGACAGCGTTGTGTAAAAGTGTCAATATAATTAAATAGTGTAGTTAGGTTTTAGTGGATTTTTGTTTAAAACAATGCTGATTTGTTCTTCTTACGGCTGTAAAAGCCGCAGTGAAAGAAATGAACCAGAAATCACATTTCACAAGTAAAAAGAATTTTACGTAGTAAGGTTAAGCAAAGAAAATCGTGTTTAATTTGTTTATTGTTTACATACTACTTAAAATATGTTATGATTTACGTACAATAATCATTAATGCATCATATTTTTTTTGTTGGAATGGTTTACTGATAGTGAGAGAAACAAAAAATACTTTCAAAGTTGTAAGATGCATGCGTTTACAACAGTATTACCATAGGCGGCGTCATTTTTAGTTATAAAGATCTAAAAAAGTAAAATTAATTAATTAATAAAATTCGTCTTAATATTTATTAGTTCCGCCACATCATGTTAATTAACGTTAATAAAATAATTCTTTGCATTTAATTTCATTGAACATGTATTTTCTTTGACATAAAATAAATAATATTTTCTTAGTAACGTAAGACGCAAAAAAACAGTTCTTAATAATTGTTTACGTTATCAAATAAACAATTGATACTCTGTATGGAATGATAATTGTACGAATAATGGTAACAAAACAAACTCCCTCTTAACATTTTATGTTGCGATACTGAGCGCTGTCTCGCGATCCCAATCGGCCTCAATTTGCAGTCGACTATTAGGTACCTGTCCCCTCTCTTTCCTAGTCTAAGGATCAGAATGTATTGTTAAAACTTTGCGAACTACTGAAACTGATTACTTTAAAACGTTTTAACTGCCAATGTGATGCACACAATTTGTACAGTTTATACGTGTAATTAATTTGCGGATTAGTGATTGTTGATTAGTAGAACACCGTACATGCAGTACTTCAACCATAATTACACTAATTTGTGTATTTATCCCATAATTTTTAACCATTAAAACCAAATTTTATAAATTTCAAGTGCAACAATAATTCGCTCGAAGCAAAATCTGCAGTGGCTAAACAAGTAAAAACGTGGCTTACGTTGAAGATTAAAAAACTGCATCATAAACGACATAACTTAGGGGAACATCTCTTCTACATGCATAAGGAACTACATGATAGATATCACAACTTGGTGATAGACAACATTCTAGAGAGAGCCCACACAATAACGCAAAATACCACCTACAAACAACATCTTAGACAATTGGCGAAAATCAGCAAACTACATAAACAACAGATAAAGGCTTAAAACACTACCCTCATTCCACGACAAGACAAGATTTTGAACTTCTCGGAGTGCATACAGAATTGGCATTAGGTAGAATCAATTCACCAGATGTAATAAGTGAAAAACATATTTGTGCGAGTTTAATTAAAAACAATTTCAAATCCTCTTTTAGAAATTATGATAATGAATTACATATTAAATCTATTCGTAAGAAATGTACAGATTCTAATTTAATTCTTTGTAAAGCGGACAAGGGTAATACGATAGTCATCATGGAACTGGAACAATACAATAGTAAAATGTACGATTTACTCAATGACGGTTCTTATTTAATCACAAAAACAGACCCTACCATGAATTTTCAAAATGATATCGTTAAACTCTTTAAATCCTGTCAGCATCTCATAAAACCGTCAGAAACTTTTAAATTAAAGAATATGAAACCTCAGTCACCTCTGCTATATAGTCTACCAAAGATTCATAAAGACAACATCCCGTTAAGACCACTGGTCTCTTATATAAACGCACCCAGTTTTAAACTCTGCAAACTTGCTAACTCCATATTAAAGCAAAATATTGAATGGAAATCAAAATTTAGTGTTATTAACTCTTTAGAATTTGTTTCAAAAATCAAAGATGTGCCAGTTCCTGATAACGCCTTGTTCGTCTCATTTGATATTTGCATTTTATTTACTTCCATACCACTACCTGAACTAACTACCATTTTTAAAAAAAAAGAAAATCCTACATTGTAAACTTTCAGATACTGAAAAACCAGAATTACTCAATATTTTAACTATTTGTTTAAACCAAAGTTTTTTCAGTTTTAATAATCAATTTTTCTTGCAAAAACAAGGGCTTCCTATGGGTTCACCGCTTTCACCCATAATGGCCGAGATTTATATGACTTATTTTGAAAACTTAATCTTTTCTAGTAACAACAATTTAAATAAAAATATTTTATTCTGGTGTCGCTACGTTGATGACATTTTTTGTATTTGGTCAGGCACAAAAAGACAACTAGACATTTTCCTCAATTTTTTGAATTCCTATGATAACAGTATAAAATTCACAATGGAATTAGAAATAAATGACTCCCTAAATTTTTTAGATCTCACAGTTTTTAAAACACAAAACAAAATAGAATTTAGTATATACAGGAAACCCACTACTACCGACACCTTAATTCCGGCTAATTCCTATCAATCTACTCAAATTAAACATTCAGTCTTTCATAGCCTTTTACATAGATTAATGAACATACCTCTATCAATTGAAAATTTTAACAAACAACTTAACATGATAAAACAATTAGCGGCAAACAACGGTTACAAAATTGAATTAATTGACAACCTTTTAAATAAAAAACTCAAAAATAATGTCCGTTCGTTACTATTCAAAACTCCCTCAGTAGACAACAATAATTTATTTTGCATGATAAACTACATAAAAAACAATAGCTGTAAAATAAAAAATCTCCTGACCAAATACAATACAAAAGTCATAGAAGTTAATAAAAAGAATCTTAAATCGCTTTTAGTAAATAATAAACAAAAACCGGATAAGTTTTCAAAAAACGGCATATATGAACTACATTGCAATAGTTGTGAGGCCATATATATAGGGCAAACAGGCCGGGCTTTAAAAAATCGTTTAAGTGAACATAAAAGATCAATTAAATATAATATTGAGTCAACTGGTTTTTCGGAACATTGCATAAAAAATCATCATTATTTAGATGAAAATAACTCAAAATTATTACATAATTGTACAAAAAGTAAAAAACTAACACTCCTAGAAAACCTTGAAATTAAAAAAGCCGTAAAGAATAATAAATTAATTGTAAATAATCAGCTAGAACTAGAAACCAGTAATTCACCCTTATTGCTGTATAATTTGTCATTGGTTTTACCTGAATATCGCTACGTCATCAACTTTTGGAATTTCCGTGTCCTCAACCCTATATATAGAGATTAATATACAGTCTTAATTTTAGTAACAATTTATGTACTCTTGAAAATGGCCCGTTGGCCGAAGCAATTGTAGAGTTTGAAAAAAAAATTCTTTTGTTGAAACCTTTTCGTTTGATTTATATAACCATTAAAATACCTACTGAAATCTAAATAACATTAATTTCAACAGTAGGATTTTGTCGTTATCGCATTTACCGCTAAAAATCAAATTTGCTGATCCACGACCAACATATGTAGGTACAGATAAGTCGTTATCCGACAGTCTGTTACAACAGATATCAATTTCGTGTAGTCTGTTTCGAGATAGATGTGTCGAATCATAAAAATGACATATGCTAATGCGTCGTTATTTATTTTTTTAACGACACCGTTTAGAGAACAATTTTATCTGGGTATGGATATTCGAAAATGCTAGCCTAATCATTTGAAATTTTGTGGCTACACTCAAATACATATATGTAAAATGATTGACCACACATGCTAAGAGTCAATGCTTTTTCGCTATGATTGAATTATAAATATACATATATTGGTGCCTGTTAAGCTGTCACCTCCGGTATTTTGAAGAGGCGACCTGGCCTCCGGGTGTTAACATAGGGTTTTTTAGATTTTTTTTTTGCATATTTAAGATGAGGGGAATCCCATGAATACGGATTTCTAAAGAGGGGTAAATGTTTCTGCATTTTTTAGGGGTGCTATATATGAAGCACAGAAGATACGTTATGAATTCCGCAGTTTTATAATTCAGGATACTATAGGAGTTTTGTCGCCTCCAGCAGGGTTGCCAAGTTGTTTGCAGCCAATTCGATGTTTTCCTATATAGCGATATACTTATCAGAAATTAATTACTGTTTTATTTATATGTACAATTTTATAATGTGGTACAGTAACGATAAGCAGGCGCGCTGTTCTGCTGAAGCTATGTCACAAAGCTCGCATAAGGATACTCGTTTTCTTTAATGTTTACATAATTTTTGGCTCTATACTTAGTAGGTCATGGCTTTTTCTTAAATATGGATACATATCGGTAAGATTATGGAATATCATTTTAGATATGATTTCCAAATTTGTCCCACGTTTCATAAAATAGGTAAAATAAAGATAATTTTGTAACAGTGTTTTAAAATATCACAATTTCACCGAAAAAATTTTTTAGTTCTTTATTTTTACAAATTCTTTCTTTTCTATTTTGGTGCAATGTAGAAAAAGAAAAGTTATTAAGGCACTTGCCATTTCCATCCTGAAATTTGTTTACTTACTATTTAGAGAGTATAAAGAAATGTGAAGCTTCAATGGATAATTTTAGGAAGAGCGGAGCGCGTTGACCGTTGCATCGCGCATAATGTCCTGGCTGTCCTCCAAGGGTTCTTTTTTGTGTAAAAAACAGTGGCAATAGACAATTTGATAAAAGTCATGGCTTCTCAATTTATAGTCTAACTTTTTTTTTAAATAAATTATACTAAGGTCCACTTTAGTTCAATATACTTTATAGTATCACTTTTGTTCTGTTAAGGACCGTCCACAAAATACGCTACTCAGAATTTCACCTTTTTAGACCCCTTCACCCCCTTGTTAATAGAAATAGAATAGAGATAAATAATTTAAAAAGTTTAAAGAACTTCCAAATTAAGAGATAATTAAAATAAAATTTATGAATTACGAAAGTCACATTGACCCCCGGTACCCCTTGTCACACCCATCACGCTAGGCAATACCCATCCTTCCCCCTTACTTGCGAAAGCATTTTATGAACAGCCCCTTAGCGAAAGTTTTCTTTTTGTAGGTTTTCATTTTGCTTTTGTATTTACTATTCAATAAATGAGTTTTCATTCAAAATTATTCAAATAAAAAACCAATCAGTTTAAATTAAGAATTCAGCAGATTTCTACGCTTAAGACCGTTAAACAACTATCAAATGTTTACAAACACTGGAATCTTTGTTGAAAACAATATCGAGATAGATAATACAGGGTGGGCCAACAGTGGGTGCACGGAAGATTATGTCGTTAATATTGGTTTTACGAAAAAATGATTCAAATAAAAACTTCACGTAATAAACTTCTCCACTCTCTAAAATTATTTTCAAATATACAGGGTGTATTATTTCGCCTGAGCGCTACCTATCTTCATTTTATTGAATAGAACGCCCTACATGTAATTACATTTATGAATTTCCGGTTAAGAATAATGGTCACTTCGATAACCAAATATTGGGCGTAAGTTGCACCATGTCGGCACTATTTAGCATTTAAAAAAATGAACGTTTGCAGCATCAGAAAAAAAATCGTATCTCCAAAACTAAACATGATAGAAATATCCGGATTTCACCATTGCATAGAGAAAGAAGTAGATATCCTATCGTCTCATATCCAAATTTAATTCAATTCGCCTTTGTTAAGATGAAACAGAACAAGTCCTGTTTTCAAACTTTTTTAAACATCGGTAACTTCATTTTCTAAAACGGAATTTATTTGAATCATTTTTTCGTAAAACCAATATTAACGATACAATCTTCCGTGCACGTACTATTGGCCCACCCTGTGTAATTAATAGGTACATGGAATAATGTTAAGTAAAAACTATTAACAGTTCCGCCTTATGATTATGTATTTGTTCTATTCCCTAAAAACAGAGATACACAAACAATACGTGGCCTTAACCTTTCAATACGTTTATGTAATGATTAATCATGTATTTACAAGCAAAATAACTATTTATTTCAGTACAATTTGCAAATTCAAAAAAATCGAGAGTCGGTTACAGATCCTAAAAAAATAATACAAACATGTACAATTAACGTTTAATTACGAAATTTCAAGTTTATATTTACCACTTTTGAAATGACAAAAGGATATAGATGACAGACATCTGATAGAAACAAACACAAAAAAGCAGAACGAAAACTACAAAAAGATTATTTTTGTTACTCTGCTCTTACATAGCAAAAAAGAGCTCGCATGACAAGTATTTTTAAAAAGAGAAAAAAAAGGCTCTTAGCCAAACACTAATCAACGATGACTTCTGTTTAAAAAAAAATGTTTTTTTTTTCTTATTTAACAAACCGCCAAGGCATGTATTTCAAAAATCATTTAAAAAAAAACTTTTGTTTATAAATAGTAAAGAGAAGACGATAGCAATTTTTTGAAAACATCAGTAAGTTTGCTTCAAAGAAAAAGAGGTCGAGGGTGCGCTATCATTTTTTATTTATTATTATTTTGTATTTCTTATAGATGACGAGTTCCCCAATCAAACCATCGATAGTGCCCCACCCTATATGTACATGATACTTAAAATGTTTCATGCTGTCAATTTTATCTAAATCTTTCTAAATTTTATTTTCTCATTTAACTAGATAGTAATAATTATTAGTAGTTCCAATTACTAATTTTTGTGGATGGTCAGAAAAAGGAATTGCCTAAACTTTGATACTTAGGTTAAGTAGGTAGATATTTAACTGTCAGTTTTTGTAAAAAAATAAAAATAAAGATTCTGTATTTCAATTAGAAAGTACTCCAAAATAACGGGAGCATAAACAATTGTTATTTAATACACTCAAAACCTAGTTAATAACTTCGCATTGTCCTGTTTTATTGAAAATAATGCAAAATCTGCTGGTTTTATTATTGTTGATTAATATTTATGTTAAAACCGGCTCATTAATTTTTGTGCTAAAAGAGAGCAGATACTCAGACGTTATATAAATTGTCGATGAAGTTTGAATAATAAAAATAGCAAAGAAAAGTCACGTTTGTACATAAATTCAATAATAAATCCTAAAATTTCAAACCATTTTAGTCTAAAAATATGAATCTGTATGGTTCATTTAATAAGAGCAACAGAATAACCATTCAAATAAGTGCGCGAATGATTGCTATTAATCAAAATTTACTCTAAGCCGTTTTTGTGAATGAAAACAATTCTCACATTGAAACTTCTCATTTAGTTTGCGTAGTCGATAAATACTGATGCTGTGTTGCCAAATTTTGGAACCCACAAGGTGCTCATCGTACTACTTTCGGCGATTTTATATGATGGAGGTTACAGGCTCCAGTAAGTTAGCCCCACTTGTGTCGAATTTTGATTTTATTTTATTTTTAATGGAATGTTCGTCGTTTGTTTTTTATTGTTCGTTCATTAAAATTGTTTGTTCGTCTTTTGTTTATTGATAATTAATTAAACAAATTTTCATTCTTAAGTTAGCCCCCCGTCATCGATATTTTTGTTTTTTATCTCTCAAACACGTGTTTTTATTTATTACCGATTGTTCGATCATTATTGGCAATTGTTCGTTCATAAATAATGTTTATTTATTAATTATTTCATATTTTTAAATAAAATGCTATCTCATCTCCTTATGCAGCGCATGCGCTAACGTGTATAGTATAGTTCTTATTTGTCAACTGTTATCATTCTGTCATATTGTTTGTTTTGACTTGCAGAATAAGTTCGAATTAAATTTGTTTTTAAATTTCAGAAGAAATAATTCACATAGTAGTGTCGCAGGTGTTTGTAAAAATAATTCAAAAGAGACGAAATGTTCTTTTTTCGGTTTCCAAGGAATTCAGAAATCAAAAAAACTCAGTTCGCAAATGCTATTAATAAGTGGGATCCTAAAAACTTGGATATTTTAAAACCAAACACCGATTCATTTTTGTATTTATATTTATTTTTCCAAAAACAAAATATGTTCATCATTAAAATATCTATTACTGTAGGGCTATTTAAATTAAATTTTTCAGTTAGGTTACCTTAATATTGGTGTACTTATACAGTCTAAAAAATAAACATCTTAACCTGATTTGGTAAAATTATTAAAATAAATAGTAATCTCTGAAAGAAAAATAACTTGAGCAATAACAATCAGCAAGTTTTGCTTTCAATTTTTTTAATTCATGTTGTTCCAATACATTCAATTGCAGCATGTATGTGATATGAGCTGGTATATTTGTAGAATGCCTGTCTGACTTCTACAGGAATTAGATTAAATTAATATTTCTAAACACTACTTATGTATTATACTAGATGTCCGTGGAAATTGTAAACACACTTGGTATATAGAATACCAATTTTTAAGTGGAAGCTCTCCGATAGTATTATTACCTAGAATTGATTATGACAAAGTTAAATTAATGTGTAATTATTCCTGTATACATGTATATATTCATAATTGTATTCCTCAAAATTTGGCTAACGCAAATTGTTTAAGGTACTTACGTATTAACGCCACCGCGCCAAAAATTCTATTAACCTATAGGTTATGCAATAGTAGGTGTGGGTTCGTGTAAATGCACACGTCCACGCCTACACCATATAACCTACCTACGTGCACTACGTTGTGAATTATTTCTTCTGAAATTTAAAAACAAATTTAATTCGAACTTATTCTGCAAGTCAAAACAAACAATATGACGGAATGATAACAGTTGACAAATAAGAACTATACTATACACGTTAGCGCATGCGCTGCATAAGGAGATGAGATAGCATTTTATTTAAAAATATGAAATAATTAATAAATAACATTATTTATGAACGAACAATCGCCAATAATGATCGAACAATCGGTAATAAATAAAAACACATGTGTTTGAGAGATAAAAAACAAAAATATCGATGACGGGGGGCTAACTTAAGAATGAAAATTTGTTTAATTAATTATCAATAAACAAAAGACGAACAAACAATTTTAATGAACGAACAATAAAGAACAAACGACGAACATTCCATTAAAAATAAAATAAAATCAAAATTCGACACAAGTGGGGCTAACTTAAATGAGCCGAGGTTACAACGTGTTGCTCGAATCTGCAAAAGTGCGCTAATAGCGCCAACGGAGAACCGCTGAACCAAAATCATATAAATAGGGGTACACAGGTATCTTTGTGTCCTCCGGTATTATTTTCGGATTTGAGCTTCTGAATCCATCCCCACCCCAAATATGCAGGAGGTAACAACGTTATATATATGAGTCCATAACGTTACTTCCATATACCTCAACGGAGGTCACATCGTACCCTTTACCGATATATATATATATATATGAAAATTTGCCCTATGATTACAGACCAATCTCCCCTGTTTCAAATTTCGCCAAGATTTTTGAGAAAATTATTCATACGCCATTTTCTGGATAGAAATGATTTAACTATTTAAATATATAATAAAATACTTGGAAATATTTCACTTAAATTTATGCCTATTATGGCATCATCAGGAGTACATTGAGTTACTAAATCAAAAAATAAGGTAATTCCTATTTATATAATTCTGTCTTACACTAAATTTGGGTCAAGGAGGGGATTGTTTCCCAACATGATTTGGTCGTTGGCTAATTTCTTTTTACAATTTAGGGTTTTTTTAATTTCTAATATTTCAGATTTATCTAATATTAGTCCGCCTTTTAGGTTATGTAATAATTTTACATTTTCTTTTTCTATTGTGTGGTTGTTATTAATTAGGTGGGTTGCTGGACCTGAGTTATGTTTATTGTATTTTACATATTGGGAATGTTCGTTAAATCTTGTGCCTATCTTTCTTTTTGATTTACCAATATATATTGTGTCACAGTCGGAACATTTGATTTCGTAAACACCTGTTTTTTCGAGTATATTGCTATTTTCTGAACTTAATTTATTGTTTACTAACATTTTACCTATAGTATTATTGAAATAGGCCGGGTTGATGTTGTCCTTTCTTAGAATTTTACCTGTATTGTTATTCATGTTACCGTAATATGGGATTTTTCGCCAATTAGTTTTATTATCTTTTGTATCGTTCAACGTGTTTGGAAATATTTCTCGCAGAAGTATATTTTTTTGTTTCTTATTAAGTAGTTTATCTATTATGTATATATATGGGATAAAAAAAAAAAATTACGGTAACATCAGTAACAATACATTAGGCCCTAATTAGGAAATATTATAAGGCCCCTATTATGCAGTACTATTAGGCCTCTATAAGCCAATATTGTTAGACCCTTATTAATTACTAAGTTCAGGTACATTAAAAAAATTAAATTACGACCGGATTATATTTACGGAGCCAGTGCCATTAATTTATTTATTTAAAAAAGGAAAATACTTATGCTCCAAATATGTCGTAATAGATCACGGCTAGTATCTACATAATATATATGGTAAAATCTTAAATATAAACTACTCTTCATTTATTTTCTCTAGGCGGTTGCCCCTTCCAATGTCTTAGATGCGCGTTAGCAAAATCGTAGGTAGGGATAAAGGAGGTTGTCTATGCTCATTATACTATCGGCTCTTGTTAATTAAACATAGTCTTACGTACAGTACCTGCCGAAAGTTTTGTTCCAACATGAATAGTAGTGAGAGTCGAAAACAAGCGTTAAATGTCCAGTTCGATCTGTTGTTGATTTATATTCGAAACAAACAGTCCGTTGTTGATTTATATTCTATAATGTAAACTTATTTGCTCCCAGTTTGCATTTCACTGGAGACTAATGTTGTTTATTATTTGTTAACAAAAATTCAGTTTATTATTTATTGACAAAAGTATTGTCAATAGTACTTGGTACCAATAATAGCATATTCAAACAATGCAATTTTAGTGGATAAATGGTACATTTTTTCCGTACAGTACTGCACTTTGATCTGCTAGTCAGCGGTTGAAAGTTGTTGAAAGAGTTGTCTGCTTTCTTTTCTGGCCTAGTGTCGTTCTTTTCTATTTTGCGCAGATCATACTAAAGGTCACCCGCCTAGAGAAAATAAATGAAGTGTATGTGCCTACTATGTATTTGCATTCCAGGTTCCGTTATTTTTGTAAAACCCTTTTCCAGCCTTTCGATTAATTAATAGTTTTACTAAAATTACTTTTTCGGGTTTCATTTTCACTCCTTTACTGCATCTGTAAAAAGTACATAACATATAGTGAAAAAATATCTAAATTTTGTTAAATAACTCGTCCGCACTTGCTAAACCTCAAATTTTCAAGTAAGTACATGACGATGTCTGTATGTATAAGCAAGATACCTAATGCACAGCCTACGTCATGAATAATTTCTATGACTAACTGTTTAAATTAAGGTCTAAATAAGAAATAAATGACAAAAACAAGTAACAACACTTACAGTTCTTACCATAGAAGTTCTTAAATATCCTTGATAACCCTACTAATTTTATTTATTCTCTTTTCGTCAATTGTACTGCCTCTGCTTTTTTCTGAATGCACATTTTCTTTCCTTTTAGTCTTTCTCAATTTGTTTATTTATTAGACAATACTTCTCTTTGTTATGAACTTATACGTTAATGTATTACTTGACAGCTTGGCCCCTGAAATGTTAGCCCCCACCGATAAGAAACTGACGCGCGATAGACATAGCAGAAAATGTAGTGGGGACAGCATATTTGGTCTTAGTACTTTGGTGAAGACATGTAGGGGTGTATATAAACTCGCCACTTATTATCAGAAAACAAGCTTAAATATAAGGGTTCATTTTCGTTTTTGCATACATATTATTAGATACAGCATTGCTCATTTAATCCATCCTTTACCTGCATAGCGCCTTAATTGGTTTTCTACTACCGTTAAATTAGTCATTATATTTTCGTTACTACTAATATAATTGTGGATAAGTTACCTATATATAGGCACTATGATGATAGGTATTATTAAGTAGAATTGGATAAAATCTTTTCAAAAGTTGAGAACTGCGTTTTTTCGGGGTTGTTGGCCATGGTGCAGTTTGGTTGATGAAGGTTCTACCAGACGTTTTGTCATCGACTGTGGGTGACATCTTCAGTGGCTCGCTTTCGTGGTCGAAGTCCATGGCCAACAAGCCCGAAAAAACGCAGTTCTCATGCTGACTCCGACCATGAAAGCCTACATCACCTAATTTTCAAATTATTTAAAATCTGCTGCATTAACATCAGCTTTCGTGTAAATATTACCGATAGATACAATTAAGACGCCGTGGGGTGAGTTTACTTATAGAATACGGACCGGATTTGAGATATGCCACAAATTCCACGCGGCAAACTGCATCTCTTTTCTTCCGAATGCGTTTTCTTTCTATCGTTTGCGCCGTTCTCTCGAGATCTGAGGGGCCAAGCTGTTTCTGTCAAGTAATACCCACCACATCCATATAATGTCGATATTGTAATGTCTTTCTGTTCAGTCTAACTGATTGTAATAAATCCGGTATACTATTATTGTCATCTATCGGATAGACACGTAAATAAATGGATAAGTTAATAGTAATTTTGTAACGGTCAATAAGTTCCTTTAAGTTATACTTTTAGTTAATTTATTTCTCGTTAGAGAAAGAAAAGGTGAGTTTTTTTAGATAGATAGAGAAAAGAATTGAAAGTCGAGAGCAGTCAGTGCTTGTTTGCCTATGGTAGAGGAGGTACCTATGATTTTATATTGTATTTTATTTATAAAAGAAATTGAAATAATTGTGCTCCATCAAGTATTTGATTTATTATTCAATTGATTATGTTACTCTTTATGACTTAGTTTATTCATTACAATGTTTGCAAAAGAATTTATAAAAAATCATTATCTTTTACTAATGTCGTCATTTCCTTTGTTCATCAATTCATGTTATAACTTGCAATCTCAGTTTAAACTTATAAATTATTATATGTGAATTTGTAAATTATACTGATTAGCTCTGATGTGTAACACTGACTATTATTCATGGTTTTAAATCTTTTATTTAATTACGTCATTTTTATATTTTTGTTATTTTTGCTTACAAGTAAATTTTTAATTTAGTTCTTTGTTGAACCTGCTTATGATCATATGAATGTTGTATCTATTAACATTTTTACCCGTGTAGGATATCAGATCTGCGGAGTACCTATTCACGAAACTGTTTTATTTTTATGTGTCCCTTTCTGCTTTCTCTTTTGAGATAGAAATTAATAATGAGGCCCAGATCATATCCTGATTTTCAACTATAGCTGGGTTGCCTCCTGTATAGGACCTCAGTACCTTCTGGCTGTGCCGGATATAACTAACAAGGGTTCTTCAGTTTTGTTTGAAATTTGAGTGTTGGGTTTATGTGGGAAGATTGGGGAGATTTATAGCAGTTTTTTGATATATAAAATTTGTTCTTCTTCTTCTTATTATTATTATTGTTATTACTATCACTTTTATTATGATATTTCAGTCTTATCTCGCTGGTTGAGCACATCAGAGTTGAGTTTCTATTTTTATATACTTAAATATACAGTGTAAACTCCAGGTAACGTCACTCGATTTAACGCTAAATTCCCTAAAGCGTCGAAATCACTCTGCTTCGGTTGGTTTAGCTTGTCTTCCATACAATGATACACTCTATATAGCATTACACCCACTCTCAATAACGTCAACAATTAAATAATAAAATCCTAGCCTGCAATAAACTCGACTGTCGGCATCATAAATACCGAACTTTCTAAGAAATCCGTTTTTTTGTTCACAAATTGGGATTGCTTGCACGTGTAGACTGTTGTTAGTAGGAGTCATATAATTTCTATACGTTATCATATTCTTAGTTGCTCACAAACTTTCAAACTGTAAACATGGCAAGTAAGAGAAAATCACTGTGTATTAGCGAAAAAGTTTTACTGACACGTGCAATAGAGGCGAGAGAGAAGATAAGTGATGTTGGTAGACGCTTTGGATTTAGTCTCTCTACCGTGTCCACAATATTTCTTTTTCCAATACAGATTTTTCCTCTTTCCATTTAACGACAACTCTCTATAACGTCAAAATATGCACAGTCCCTTGAGTGTCGTTATATAGAGTTTACACTGTATTTATTTAGTCATTTTCCTTTTTTGTCAGATTTTCTAATTATTTGTTGTTTTTATGAAGTAAAACTAAATTGTTGGTTTTTTAATGATTTTTTATTTGAATTTAAGAGGCAATTTTACGCGAAGGTTTGTTATATTACATGATAAATAGCAATTACATCCATCCACCTCGGTTACCTTGGGTGCTTAGGTCGATTGATATTTTTTATTGTTACTTTATGCATTTCGCAAAAAAACGGTCTCATTTCGGCGTTCCTTACCATCGACCGTCGCGCCGCGTTTTTCCTTTCCGCGACTAAAATATAAATACTTTATACGGCGATTTGTATATGGGCCAGAATAGGCCCAATGAAGAATGCCACAATAATGCCTTATCGGGCCCTAATCAGTAACACGGTTATACGTAGCTATTGCTACTCGAGAAGCTTTTATTTTTATTTCTTGCATTATTATTATGATCAACTTATTTCTGGTTATAGTAATTCAATTAGTATTACTAGAAATAAACTTGACAAAACAAATGGCAAAAGAAGCTGTTATTATACTGCACTTAAATGCTTTATTTTTTCACCAAATGATTTAAAGAATTTAAAAGTTGGGCATACGACAATTATACATATATAGATTAAAAATTAGATCTTGGCATACGCTACGTATCATTTTAGTTAAAAAAATTAGTTTTTCTTACAATATTTAAGATTATTTTTTCATTATTCTGTGCAATATAATTTTAGTTCTCTATAATATAATCTAAGTTTACTTTTCTAATTAAAGTTCTTCTGTTTTAATGTCATTTTGTACTGTTTAGTTCCATTTAGTTTTTGTAAGTACCTATACTTTGTCATGTGACATTTTAGTTTTGTAATTTTCTTATTATTAGTCCCACATATAGGTGTTTCTTTGATGTCACCTCTGTGGGTGCGGTACCATTGTATTGATTTTAATGAATAAATAAATATACTCATATATATTAGTGTTGAAATTAAGCAAAATTTTGGAAAAAAGTAAAATTTAAAGAAAGATTTGACATTAGTATTTTTCATTTGAAAGGAAGTAATTACAAGAAAGATAGTAATTTAAAGTTAATTTTTATTTTTTAAAGAGTTTTCATTTCATGTAAACTGTACTTAGTTTTGTTAAAATTTTAAAAAATATTCAAGATTTTGTATTTAATTTCGACATTTGGATTCAGGTAGTCCTTGGGATTTTTGCTTGGTATCTAGGAAAAACAATTGTATTTAATGTGGTATTCAAAACATATTTTAAAGAAAAGAGTAGGCGTTTTGGTCTCGTCTAGAGCGTCTAGATAAGACGTATTTTTTTAGTGCTCCGAATAATTTTAAAATATCAGTTATCATATTAAAATAAATATTAATTTAAAAGCAATATAACGTCGATACTAACAAATACAAAACACCGAAGTTAAAATTACAAAAGAATTATCAAAATGAGTGCAATAAAGTCGTGAACTTGACTGGCTGAGTTATTGACCAACGCTAGCTGATTGCTGTGTCTTCCTGTTCGCAGCCAAAGGGAAGTTCGAATGATACCAGTGTCGGGAGAAGGACAAAGAAGACAAAGTGAGTTTGGAATTCCAAAACTTTGTAAACGTTTTAGTTATGTTGTTGTTTTTCCGTTTTGTATTTTAAACTTAATACTTAATTTAACTAGTTAAGAAAGAGTGGAGTTATTTAATTTAATTTTAATTATATTTTCCTTTGTTAGTTTTGAAGATTGTTCAAAGATAGTTGGGTTAGCACAATGAAATATTATTAAGGTTTAATATTATTTAATAAACATAAAAGACTCAAACTGAAACTAAAATACACTTCTACTTAATATAAACAGCTAGGAGACGACATCACTACTCTACTACTCGTAGTGTATTTTTTCACACTCTCTCAGAGTCCAAAAAATAGTTAACCCAAAATACACACTATGAGAAAACCATAGAGTAAAATATCAAGATGTTCAAACTGGAACATTGCCTACTCAACAGTTAGTATTTCTAAATTTATGTATTTGATCTCACTATCTCAGATAAGAATTTCATGCGTTCATATTTTTTTTGTGGGAATCAGATACATCTTATCATAGTGGGGTGAAAACTATTAGTCTAGTAAGTGAATGTAGGCTTTCACGGCCGGCGTCTTTAATATTACAAGAATTTCCCGGGCTTGTTGGCCGTGGTCTTTTGGATTTTACTCTTGACGTTTCGCCTACTGCTGCAGTAGGCATCTTCAGAGGTGATTCGCTGCTGCTCGTCTTGGCCGAAGTGTTCGTCGACACTCGTCGCTGCTGAATGGCTCTGTCTGCGATGCGTCGGTATTTATACTCTCGCGTGGGTGGGGGATGCAGTCATTGGTTCTCGCAGATGTTGCCCTGATTGGTCGAGTCCTTGTCGCTTTCAAGGCCGGTATCCAGATTTTATTAAGTTTGAGTCCTTCGTCTTTTCTGTTGAAATTCAGCTTATGTTTGTATATTTCTATGGCCTCTCTGTGTAGCCTTGGGAAATAATTCTGGGTGTTGTCCACAAGTTGGGTGTCATCGAATAATATCCGATGTTTTCCGTCCAAAAGCGCATGTTCTGCTACGGCTGATTTCTGTATTTCCCCAAGGCGACAGTTCCTTTTATGCTCAACCACTCTCGTATTAATCGATCTCTTTGTGGTCCCTATATACACACTGCCACAGCTACAGGGGATACGATAAATTCCTGCTGAGGATAGCGGGTCCCTTTTGTCTTTAACCGATCGAAGAGATTCTCGGATTTTCGTTGTCGGTTTAAATATCGGCTTTATTTTACGTTTTTCAAGAAATCTACCGATTCTATCCGATTCTATTCGATGACACCCAACTTGTGGACAATACCCAGAATTATTTCCCAAGGCTACATAGAGAGGCCATAGAAATATGCAAACATAAGCTGAATTTCAACAGAAAAGACGAAGGACTCAAACTTAATAAAATCTGGATACCGGCTTTGAAAGCGACGAGGACTCGACCAATCAGGACAACATCTGCGAGAACCAATGAGTGCATCCCCCACCCACGCGAGAGTATAAATACCGACGCATCGCAGACAGAGCCATTCAGCAGCGACGAGCGTCGACGAACACTTCGGCCAAGACGAGCAGCAGCGAATCACCTCTGAAGATGCCTACTGCAGCAGTAGGCGAAACGTCAAAAGTAAAATCCAAAAGACCACGGCCAACAAGCCCGGGAAATTCTTGTAATATTATTAGTCTAGTATTGTTTGGCCCTTATGTGTTTTCTTAAGAACATCAACTGCAGTTCTGTATTATGCGCCTATTTTAAAACGGCCATAAATAGCGAGCTACGATTAGCAACAAAAAATTTCCTTTTTTGTACTCTTTTCAACTATGTATCACAAGTGGGAAGTTGCTATTTAAAAAACAAAATTTGGTGGAGCTAGGGACCCTCAATTGGGGGCGAGTCAAATTTCGAATCTTGTTAAAGATGGCTTTTTGTTGTCAATGAACACTACCAAGATTTCGTTTTCCTATCAGCAGCGGTTCAAAAGTTATTTAGCCGTCTTCAGCCTTTTGGACCACCTTATACTCTTATCATCAAAGATTTTATTGTATTTCAATAATTGTATCTTTAATTCCAATATTATGTATCGTGGAAAACTTCGAGCTCTCCCTTGATCAAGTAAGTTCAGGAGCCAACTGGCCACATTATTAGGGTAGAATATTATTAGCTAATTATCATTAAATATATTTGAGTTTAACAAAGGTGATTGGCTTACATCTAATTGTGTGTTCAGAAAACTTTTGTTTTCGTTGTGAAGAACTTTTGATTTTAGGAGTTTTAAAACCAACCATTTAATTTTGTTCTTTTGTTCAAATGGTTAATTCTTCCATTATTTTCAATATCTTTGTTTTTAAAACGATAGTTATCTTGTAATAGATGAATTGCAAAGTTTCAATTGTTTTTTTAACATGCAACGTGTTCTTTATAACGGCTAAGAATACTTCGACTAGGATACTTATATAACTTAACATTGTATACATCTTATTTTTAATACACCACTGTTGTTTAGAGTAATAAATTTACACTTATTATTGACCAGAATTTTCTTCAGAGTGTATTTATTGTAGGAGATAGCTGTAATGTTTCGTTGTGTCTACGCTGGTTATTCGTATAGCAACTATTTTTCTATAATTTACAAATTTCTTTCTCTAGTATTGTGTAGATATATATTTTATAGATCTATAACAATTTTCGTATAACTGAAATGAACCCTCGGTTACTCACACTTTATGGCTTAATTAAAGCTAATTACCCTATAAGACTAGTAGTATTCCACATTGGTGCTCCTGTTTACAAATTATGTAAATACTTAAGTCAGCAATTACCCCACCTAATTTATTTTAAGTCTAAATACGCCGTAGAAAACTTCATAGACCTCATAAAAGAAAATAAAGCCATTAATGCCTCCTCAAACAGTAAATTGGTCTCGTTCGATGAAAGTAACTTATTCATTTCAGTTCCTATTACAGAATTGCTTTAAAAAAATTAGATGATACTGTAACGAGCGTGTAGGTATGCGAGAGCGGCGACGAGATCCGGGAGCAGATAAGCGGAGTTCAAAGAATATCAGCGTCGGTCGGCGCTTTGATGACAATAAATAAGGCCATAAATCAAAGGAACACTAGTGAATTCTAGTAGGTCATTCCCGATCTTTCTGGAAATATTCTACGTCTCTATAAATACTTGTTGACGTGGTCAGTGAGTTTAGTTTACAGTTAGCTTCCGAACGAGTAATATAAATACCGAACTACGACATACAGAGTGATATAAATACGCATTTTCCTTGTCATATAAATAAGTTTTTGAATTGTTATTAGTGTTTAAGTGTTAAATAAATAGTTGTAAATAAATATCCGTTAAATAAATAAGTTAAACTAGAAAAGTCGTTACAATACGATGTACGATATCGACAAAAAAATCAGAAACATTAAATGTATTAAATTTTTGTCTTGAATTGAGAAAATAAACATTGGAGTGTTGATATTTGAACTTGTCAGTTGTTTCACTTATTTTTCCACATTAAGACCAGATTGGCATCGGATCCCAAAATGGCCATCGATGCTGTATCAAATTATATTATAAGCGTATTTAACTTCCTTTTACTTCCCTTTCCAAGTCGGTCATTTCTTTTACCGCAGTAATTTTTTAAAATCGTATTTGTAACAGAATTTATGATAATTTTGAGTAATATAAATATTTCATTGAGGAAAATGCAGCAGTATGTTATTTTCTTTATGTAATCCAAAGTTATTATTGATTCTTATTGTGAATCCTGAGAAACTTATCTTCCTTTCCCACAAAATTTTATTTAAAAATTATATATTCACATAAAACTATATTACTGTAGTATCGGTACTATTTTAAGAAGTAATTTTAAGACTATGTATATGTTATATTATTTTTTGGGTTAGAGTAAGAAGAAGATGGAGAGTAGCAGGTAGGCCGCCCTTGTCATCCCGGCGGACCTGCATAAAGTAGGGGTTCTTTTCGAACCAGAGTTGTTCTGAAAGTCGACGTAGATGCTTGTTCCTTTTTATTTCTGTTTATGTAAAGTTTTGTATATATCTGTTAGTAATTAGTTTTGTTTTAATTAAACTTATTAGACATCGACCGCTTTTACAGTTCATCCAGCATAATCCCACATATATTTTGGGGGCTCAACCGGGATCGATAAATGCAAACGGTGAACCACGTAACGGTGGATCGTGTGTATTAAGCGAAAAATTAATAAGACTAAAAGTGTTGACGATCGGTCTCGTGCGTAACGCGTGTTGTATAGTGACGATTATTAAGCGGTACACACAAAAGACGAAAAGTAATCAGACGGAATCAAGTAGTGCGCGTGTGGTATCGGAAGTAAAATTTCTATATAAACATGTCTGAACAGCGAGACCAGGTTAAGAAGATGAAAGTCGAAGAATTGCGACTTAAGTTAGAGGAATTAGGACTTTCGACAAGTGGCGCGAAATCAGTTTTACGGGAATGACTTCGGGCAGCTCTCAACAATGAAGACGACGACGATCAAATTAACGATGGCAATAAAGACGAGGAAAAAGGTGAGGAAGACGAAGGTCAAGACGATGACGGTGAAGAAGAAGACGAAGGTCAAGACGATGACGGTGAAGAAGAAGACGAAGATCAAGACGATGACGACGACAGTGAAGATGAAGACGAAGTTCCAAGGAGTAGTGAACGACAAAGAAAGATCCGTAATCGAAACCTCCTCACATTCCGAGACGTGGAGGAATCATTGGAGACATTTAGCGGGGATGATAGGCTCAGTATAAATCGCTGGATAGCGGATTTTGAGGAAATGGCTGAGTTGTGTGGATGGGCAGATATACAAAAGATTACATACGCTAAACGCCTACTTACGGGATCTGCTAAACTATTTGTAAGATACGAATGATGTACCAAAACATGGAGAAAACTGAAGCAATCACTAAAAGATGAATTCGAAGAAAAGATCGATAGTTACCAAGTCTATCGGGAGTTAACCCAAAGACGAAAGAAACACGATGAAACTTATCAAGAGTATATTTATAAGATGTTGGAGATTGCAAGCCAGGTGAACTTAGAAACCCGCACGGTAATTAAATACATTATAGAAGGAATTCCCGATGATCCTTTAAACAAATCAATATTGTATGGGGCGAAAACATTTCGACAACTGAAGGAGAAGTTCGTTCAATACCAAAGCATGAAGGATGAATCCAGGAAGAAGAGCAAGAAACATAGAAATGAAAGTGCGGTAAAAGTGAAGCGATGTTTCAATTGTGGATCGAAAGATCATTTAAGTTCGGAGTGTCCGGAAAAAAACAAAGGCGCTAAATGCTTTAAGTGCAACGAGTTCGGTCACAAAGCAGCCGGTTGTTCCAACGGTCCAAAACCCCGAGGTTTGCCAAGGAGGCCAACAGTGTCTCCAAACCCCACAGAAGGAAGCATTTGAAGGATGTGGTAGTAGAGGACATTAAGATTGCGGCGTTGGTAGATACAGGAAGTGACCTCACTTTAATGCGTACAGATGAGTATGTTAGCATAGGGTCACCAAAATTAGTTAAGTCTATTGTTAAGTTCGACGGTATTGGGTCGTCAGGTAATGAAACACTGGGCGAATTCGTAACTGATTTGATAATAGATGATATGGTATTCCAAGCTAAATTTCATGTTGTCTCTAGTATAATTTTAAAATATGGAGTACTTCTGGGTACAGATTTTTTGAACAAAGTTAATTTAAGCATTAATGCGGGAGAAATTCAAATAGCGAAAGTAGAACGTGATCCTTCTGTTAGTTCTCAGGACAACGATATTTTCCAAATTAATATAGCTGAAGACGCGAATCAATTAGATCTTTCACACATTATAAATCCCAATCATCGTAAAACAGTAGAAGAGTTAGTTTATGGTTACAAGCCGGAAAAGACTGAAGAAGTAGGTATTCAAATGAAAATTATTGTAAAAGATGACATTCCCGTATATTCCCGACCCCGACGTTTACCACCCCATGAAAGAGAAGAAGTAGGAAAAATTATTGATGACTGGATTAAAGACGGTATTGTTCAGCGATCTTGTTCAGAGTATGCAAGTCCTATAGTTTTAGTTAAAAAAAAAAATGATGGTTCGACGCGCGTATGTGTAGATTTCAGAAGGCTCAATAAAAAAAATATTAAAGACCGTTACCCATTACCCCTTATCGAAGATCAGTTAGATTTGCTTCAAGGCGCGGAAGTCTTCAGTACGATAGATTTAAAAAACGGATTTTTCCATGTAACACTAGATGAAGACAGTCGTAAGTACACCTCAATTGTTACTCCTACCGGACAGTTTGAGTTCCTGAAAGTTTCTTTTGGCCTGTGTAACTCACTTTCAGTGTTTCAGAAATTTATAAATGCAATCTTTAGAGAACTCATTTCTAATAAAACTGTTTTGACATACATGGACGATTTAATAATTTTGGCTGTAGACAATGAAGACGCGGTAACAAAATTAAAAGAAGTTTTAAAAGTTGCATCTAGGCACGGTTTAACTATAAACTGGAAAAAATGTCAGTTTTTACAAAACCAGATTGAGTGTATATACTTATTTTGCAAATTCCATTATACTTCTTGTTTCATTAAATAAATTAATAAAGTGAGTTACTAAGTTCTCTTCAACGGGAACGGGTCGTCATCTTTAACCAAATATTCTTAACGCACATAGTGTATTAGTAAATGCGGTTAGATAGTAACACCTATCCCAAAAGGCCATTTTATAACATTTTATTATTTAACAAATTGTGGAAGGTTAATCAAATAAATAAAGCTAATTTGTGCCTAAATAAAAAGAATTTGTTTCTTTTTAAAAACAAACTGGGATAGCGTCGACCTAAAACTCGGATGCATCACGGTTTGGGTATGGTGCTATTTTACTTCAGAAGGACACAGGAAGTAATAAATTTCACCCAGTTTACTAGGCCAGTGGCAAAACAACTACAGCCGAGGAGAAATACACTAGCTATGAGTTGGAAGTATTGGCAATCGTAAAATTATTAAAAAAATTCCGGGTGTATCTGTTGAGTATTCCATTTAAAATCGTTACGGATTGTCAGGCGTTTACGATGACCATGAGTAAAAGAGATTTGTGTGTTAGGGTGGCACGGTGGGCTTTATTGCTTGAAGAGTTTCAATACGAAATCGTTCACAGATCAGGTACACAAATGACCCATGTCGATGCCCTAAGTAGAAACCCCCTGCCAAGTATGTTTGTTCTGGATGAATGCGAAGAGTCAATTATCGTAAAATTAAAACGAGCACAAAGGGAAGACGAATGGTTGAAAAAAATATTTAAGGGATTAAAAAATGATAAATTTGAAGATTTTGAAATAAAGAATGATCTTTTGTACAAAAACGTTAACGATGAACCATTAATTGTTGTTCCCAAGAGTATGCAGACCAATATAGTTCAGCGCGCCCACGAACGAGGCCACTTTGGCATAATAAAAACAGAGGCATTAATAAAAAAGGATTTTTGGTTTAAAGGTATGCGTGACAAAATTGAGCAGGTCGTTAATAATTGTATTGACTGTATTCTGGCCGAACGGAAGTATGGACGACAAGAAGGATTTTTAAATTCTGTAAATAAAGGTAGTCTCCCGTTAGACACGTATCATATAGACCACCTCGGCCCGATACCGTCAACTAAAAAGTATCGTTTTATATTTGTAGTTGTAGATGCATTTTCGAAATTTGTCTGGTTGTATGCGACGCGTTCTACCGATACTACTGAAGTTCTGGACCGCCTGAAAAAACAGGCAAATATTTTTGGGAATCCTCGCAGAATAATCAGCGACCGAGGAACAGCTTTCACCTCGCGTGCGTTTGCCGATTATTGTCGAGAAGAGTTGATCGAGAATATTCATATTACCACTGGAGTTCCACGAAGTAACGGGCAGGTTGAGAGGGTGAACAGGACAATTATCCCGTTGCTGACAAAAATGACCGCACCTAAGCCTGACGAATGGTACAAGTGTACCTAAATGCGACCCCGCATCGCAGCACAGGCAAGACGCCGTTCAACCTATTGTTTGGCATCAATATGCGTTTTAAAAAGGATCCTGATATACGAGGACTGATCGAAAAGGAGTGGATAAATATGTTTGAAGAACAAAGGGACGAAATAAAGCTCCAAGCAAAGTAAAAGATTTTTAAAATACAGGAGGAAAACAGACGCACATATAACAGACGTCGTAAGAAAGCCACCAAATACGAAGAAGGAGATCTAGTTGCGATTAAATGCACTCAGCTGGGTCCAGGTCAGAAAATGCAGCCGAAATACTTTGGCCCATACAAGGTTACAAGGGTTTTACGAAACGATCGCTACATTGTAAATAAAATCGGTGAACACAATGGCCCAAATCAAACGTCCACCTCAGCTGACCACATGAAACCATGGCCAAAATACGATGATTATTCAGTAGGCGATGAATACTCCGACCAAGATGAGGAAGAACAACATCTGGGGACAGATGTCCACTAGGATGGCCGAGTGTAGTATCGGTACTATTTTAAGAAGTAATTTTAAGACTATGTATATGTTATATTATTTTTTGGGTTAGAGTAAGAAGAAGATGGAGAGTAGCAGGTAGGCCGCTCTTGTCATCCCGGCGGACCTGCATAAAGTAGGGGTTCTTTTCGAACCAGAGTTGTTCTGAAAGTCGACGTAGATGCTTGTTCCTTTTTATTTCTGTTTTGTATATATCTGTTAGTAATTAGTCTTGTTTTAATTAAACTTATTAGACATCGACCGCTTTTACAGTTCATCCAGCATAATCCCACATTACTTACTTCATTATTTGGAAACTTTTTTATAAGTTAATGTCTTTCATTGTTGATGTCGTCTGCAAATGTTAGATTCTCTTATATGCATGATATTTATTTTTTTTAGACAATATAGCAGCTATATCCTCCTACGTATGCCATAACAATCAAATCGGTGAATTGCCCGAAGCCACTTTTTGCACAAATCACCATCTTTGGTGAATCCAAAAACCTGAACATGGTTTACCTTTGTAGTTTACTCGGCACCCCGCCACACAGCTCTAAAATAGTATAATGTATATTGTAAATTTGTCAGTGTTCATGTCCATGTATTTCATTAACGTAGGTCAATCGTGGGGACTTGGACGGGTTAGAAAATTCAAAGAAAGATAGTTTGAAAATTTCGTTTCATAGTAACGCGTTGATAGCACGTTAGAATTTTCAGTTAATTTTCTTTTTTTATCTCAAGAATCAATTTTAATTTTACAAATTTTCGGTTGTGTACAGTGTTTTTATGCATAATTGCAGTTTTATGTTTAATTTTTAACAAGAATAATGATTATTTGATGGATTGAGTAACCACACCATTAAATGTTGTACATTTGCCCTTTGTAATTGACTAACCCAACAGATTTTTTGGGTTTTAAACATATTATGTTACAACGAAAAGAAAGAAATTAGAAAATGAGTTGCTGAAGAAGCTACAATAAAGTGGCGAAACGTCCAACGAAATTTTCAAACTATCTTTCTTTGAATTTTCTAACCCGTCCAAGTCCCCACGATTGACCTACGTATATTGTAAATGTTAAAAACAAGTACCAAATATTAACCATCAAATTACACAAGTATTGTCAATGTCTGTTTTATACATTAACAACGCATCGCATGATCGACTGAAAACATTAGAAGGCTACTGAGAAAGATCTATAGAAATTATGCCCAGTGAATCGATTCATAGCACACTGTGCTGTCGTAACATAATCGAATAAATTTATGTCATTTACCATCTGTTTCTTTCAAAAGTGGAGATAAAAGATGCATTTTAGTAGATAATAAATACGCCTCCCACTAAAACCATTCCATCTGTGGGATCGGTCGTAATATGTTAATTATTACACTCTGTACAGCAGAATGCAAATTCTGCTGACAGAGAACATTGTCAGTTTTTGCCACAAATTAGGTCAATGCTCAAATATACACACCAACGTAAACTGCTGAGTTCGGTATCTCCATAAGCTTAATGTAAATAATTTTTGTATAAATACCTGTATATTATTGTAATAAAATTAGTCTAATCCTGACTCGCTTATAATTGGCTCCTGAAATACGCTTCCAATTCAACGGTCCTTATCAGGACCACACTCTCTCTCTACACGCACCTTCATGGTAGCTGCTACGTACGCTACACATCTTTTTCATTCAAAAAAAAAATCGATTCTTAGTTAATACAAATTAGAATTTTCAAAAAGGAAATTTCTTGGATTGTATACCGTTTAGTGTTATGGTGCGAGAAGTAAATAATGGCGCAACTATTAACAAAATTTATTTTATAAATATAATATCGCTCAATTGAATTAGTTTCGGAAGAGATAGAATCGAGTTGAAACTTTGAAAGCTGAAGAAGAACTGTTTTTGATTTTAAAAGAAGTGCTAGGAAAACTAAAAAGGAGGAGTTAATTGTAAGAAAGGGAAAAAAGGGTGGTTCAAGAAGTGGTTAAAAATAAAGAAGGGAACCAGTAAGAAAGTGGTGAAATTGAGAAAAGCTTTTTAAGAAAAGTAGAGAAAAGGACATAGACCCCAAAGTACCAAAGTAACCCATCAAAATTAGTTATTAATAAGAAGCAAGAATATTTGACGTCATGCGGTTAGTAACTGAATCGGAAATGTTATTACGGATTAATGGAAAGTACAAGCAATTAGGGAAGTTTAGAAATAAGCAGAAAAGGTTACAAGTACAATAAAAGAGTCGTCAGCTTTGTGTTAACACGCATGCGCTGTATGGTTTCCGTTAGCTTAAAAAAGTAGTACCTCTGTGAGAACACTCAGTATCACTCGTAATTTGGAAAGTAGCACACTCTGTACAGCAGAATCTAAATTCTGCTGACAGAGAATTGTAACAGTTCTGGCCACAAACTAGGTCAGAACAATTACGCACACTAGCGTAGATCGCTGACTGCACATTAGCCATAAGATCCATGTAAATATTTTTTGTATAAATACTGTGATTTATTTTTAATAAAGTTAGTCTAATCCTGACTCGCTCTTTATTGGAATCTGAAACACGCTTCCAATATAAAACGGTTCTTATCAGGACCAATCTCTCTCCTCACGTACCTTCATGGTAGCTGCTACGTTCGCTACATTGGTGACCCCGACGTGATAGACGAGATCAACGAGTCCAACGCTGCTCACTTCGCAACACCTGATGTACGTCCCGACGTGATGCAGAGCCCCCGCAACCACGCTACATTGGTGAAGCAGCACCCCTGCCACACGCAACATTGGTGACGTCCTCAAAGTGATGCAGCTCCCCACCGCCGTCACTGCTACCGCCATCACTGCCGCCGGCGAACTGCTGCCACTAGACCATACCTGGAAGGCGATCAACGGGACGGCGGATATGGAACTGCACCACGTCGGTTGTGCTGATGCCGGGAAGGGAGGGTTCGATGCTGTCTTTTTACGGTATGACACGAGCCTCCAACAACTTGACCACAGGCATATACAGTAATCGCGCGAAACGATTGTTTTTTGTGCGCGGTCGCGGTCGGGTTTTTATTTTCTGTTTCAGGTCATACAGCGGATTCCACTCTGGAGCTAAACGACGTGGCGACTGAAGCTTGCGCCAAAACAACGTTTTCGGTGCGCATGCGCGGAACTAATGTACTTGTTCAATTTTCCTAATTTTCCTTTTACTTTCATTTTTTGATTTCACTTACGCGTCTGTAAAGCGAAGAGTTCGTCGCATTCTACCCGAAGCATGCAAACTCATTGTGAATATAATTCTATCAGGCCCTCCTTCGATCCTACCTCAACTTTTTAAATTTTTGTGTACCATTTATTGCCAAATAAAGTTACTTTCGAAAGTTTTGGAGTTTTTTATCCCCGTGCATGGTAGGCCGAAGGAGAAAACTAAGGGATTATAATTTTAATTGAGTTAATTAGATTAATTATTCTCTAAGTTAGGTTAATGAATTTAGTTTTTATATACATTAAATATATACCTGTACATATTAATATTAGCGAAGACCGCCGCTGTAGTACCTTCGAGTAGAGCACCATGTAAATATTTTCAACTAATAAATTATACTGCTGCCGCCGTCACAGTCGCTGCCGCCAATATTCGCCATAACCAGTGGCATCTCTGCCAGACCCTGCCACCACGGTGTCCGTCTGTTCCACATGGGGTGAGTAACGACGCCTAAACATGCCACCACCCGCCGCCAACCCCTCATCGTCCGTGGACCGACTTGCGGTCAAACTTCCCCCCTTCGTTCCACCGACTCGGAACTATGGTTCTGCATGGAGGAACGTAGTTTCGAGGCGTCAGCGATCACAACAGAGGCCACCAGGTTTGGTTATGTCCTTGGAAACCTGGATCCCCGTTACGCTGCTGAGGTGCGGGACATTGTTATCAACCCCCCGGCCACAGATCCCTACAGCACAATAAAAAGGGAGCTTATCCGTCGGCTTGGTGCTTCCCAAGAAACACGGATTCGACAACTCCTTGAGCACCAGGATCTTGGAGTCAGGAAACCGTCCCAATTTCTGCGCCACCTGCGTAACTTTGGTCGACCTACAACCCCGGATGATATGTTACGCGCCATCTGGACAAGTCGTCTTCCCCCCTCCATCCAGCCGATTCTTGCGACTCTCAAAGACAAGGACCTGGATGGAGTCGCCGAACTTGCTGAAAGCATTATCACAGCAAGTTCGACACAAACCATTGCCTCCGCCACTCCCACAACCGGTATCAAGACAAAGCACGCAAATGCACTCCCCCGTGCAAGATGGCCTCGGGAAACCAACCCGGAGATCACTAACGGCGACGAGTGAGATCCGCCAGAAGCAACGTCGCCTCTTTGTAACCGACAGAAACTCACGTCACAAATTTTTGGTCGACACCGGTGCTGACATCTGCGGGTATCCCAAGTCTCTACGACATGGGCCACGTCAGAAGTCCAGCTTCACACTACAAGCTGCAAACGGTACAACCATTCCCACATACGGCACAATCAATCTGTCTCTCGATTTGGATCTACGAAGGAACTTCACATGGCGTTTCGTCATTGCTGACGTCACGAAACCAATAATTGGTGCTGACTGACTGACGCACTATCATTTACTGGTCGATCTCAGCAAGCAACGTCTACTGGACCAGCTGACGCATCTTACCCCTGGCCAAGTATTTAGAAGCGAGCAACCCTCAATAACATTCATCACGGACGCACATCATGGCACATCGGTCTACCACAACGTACTGCGAGAATATCCATCGTTACTACGACCTAGTGGCCAAATATTCGTCCCCAAGCATTCAACAAGGCATTACATTACTACCACTCCCGGTCCTCCCGTGTCATGCAAACCACGACGCTTAGCCCCGGACCGCTTCATGGCTGCAAAGAAGAAATTCGAAACTTTAGTGCAACTGGGCATCGCTCGACCATCCTCCAGTCCTTGGGCATCACCGCTACACATGGTACCCAAGAAACAAGATGAATGGCGACCATGTGGAGACTACGGCTCTCTAAACGCAAGGACCATCCCCGACGGATATCCTATCCGCAACATCGATGATTTCACGCATACGCTTGCAAACAAAACCATCTTCTCCACCATCGATTTGATTCGTGCATACAATCAGATTCCGGTTGCAACAGAAGACATCCCCAAAACAGCGATAACAACCCCATTTGGTCTTTTCGAATTCCCCTACATGAACTTTGGGTTACGTAATGCCAGCCAAACATTCCAACGATTTATCGACGAAGCATTGCATGGCCTTGACTTTTGCTTTGCAGACATCGACGATATTTTGGTAGCATCAGAGTCAGCATAACAGTACCGTCAATACCTACATACTGTGTTTTCACGGCTACAGTCGTACGGCATACTGCTGAACCAAGCAAAGTGCAAACTTGGCATGAAGGAAGTCTCTTTTCTGGGTTACTCGGTCACGGCAAATGGAATACGTCCTTTACCTCACCGAGTGACATCAATCAGCAACTACCCAAAACCTAACTCAGCAAAACAGTTGCGACAATTCTTGGGTATGCTGAACTTCTACAGGAAATTCCTGCTCACTGAAGCACGCACGCACTCACCGCTCAATGATCTACTAAAAGGAAAAATAAAAGGTAACGCAACACTTGACACTCGTACACGAATTGCGCTGCTTTTTACTAATATAATTGTACTACAACTACTACTACTCATACAAATTCTGTTTTTTATAAAAAAAAAAAGAATAGTTATATATATATATTATTATTATTATTTAGAAAATTGAACAAAAACATTACTATTATTATGTATCTACACCTTCGTCATAATATGTATTTGATATCATGGTCATTACGTGTTTAATTATAATTTTCACTTAACTTTTTCAATTATGATTAAAACAGTGAACTTAACTTTCTCGTTTGTAAATTTTTTTATTACATTAGCTCATTTTCGGGACATCTGCTGAACTATTATGTATTTAATTAACAAAAGGGCCTATTATTATACTATGCTTTTTTATAAAATTAAAGGAATAGATAATTATTATCAGATGTTGGTTATTAGCAAGATCAGTCTCTATTTATCTTACAATAGCTTAATCAAACCAACAAAATTAAATTCATACATAAAACTGAAAATTGGTTGAGCACTGTTTATGCCATCACTGTGGGTTAAAATTTGTCTATGTAATATACACATGTATTTTTGTTTTGTGATATTTACATTTCCATGTAAATTCGTTGTTTTTTCACCACGGCTGATGAAGCATTCAACACAATGCGCAAACTACTCTTCTTCATCATCCACAGCCAAATGCTACGCTAGCAATATTTTTTGACGCTTCCGACCACAGTTTGGGCGCCGCATTACAACAATTCCACGAAGAAAAATGGGAGCCACTGGCATTATTTTCAACAAAACTCTCCAACGCGGAGACAAGATGCAGTGCTTTTGACAGAGAACTTTTGGCAATTTACCGCACCATCAAGCACTCTTGACATCTCCTTGAGGCTCGTGATTTCATTATCTACACAGATCACAAGCCGCTCACCTTTGCCTTCCGTCAGAACCCTGACAAGTGTTCCCCCAGACAGTCCCGCCATTTGAGTTACATCGGCCAATTCTCAACGAACATTAAGCACATTTCCGGCAAGGGCAACGTGGTAGCTGATACTCTCTCACGCATATCAGAGTTATCAACCCCCATCGATTACGAAGCCCTTGCAACGGAACAAGAGACTGATGAAGAACTAAAATCCTACCGCGAACCAAACAACTCCCTAGTGCTGAAACAGATTCATATTCCTGGATCTAACAAGGCTATTTTCTGCAACATTTCCACCGGAACTGCAAGACCTTTTTTGACACCAACCTTTCGTTACGCTGCATTCAAACAGCTGCATGCATTCGAGCATCAAGCAAACTGGTAACAAAACGCTTCATTTGGCCATCAGCAAGCAGAGATTGTGCAAGATGGGCTCGTGAATGCATGAGTTGTCAAAAAGCCAAAATATCCCGACATGTCTCAGTTCCCTTAGGCACCTTCGATCTACCAGCAGAGAAATTCGATCATGTCCACATCGACATCGTCATCTTACCACACTCAGAGAGATATCGCTACTGTCTCACCTGCATGGATCGATTCTCACGCTGGCCGGAAGCTTTCCCTCTTAAAGACGAAGAAGCTGTAACGGTAGCCCGAGCTTTCTACGAAGGTTGGATTTGTCGATTTGAACCTATAATTATTTGTTTTACTTGTTCATTAGACTGTTCACAAATAAATTCAACTAACGCTAGAAAATTAGTCTCAGGTGTGGAGTTATAAATAAAACACGAATAGAGAATTTTCTGGTTCGTTTTTCTCCACAGAGACGGCTTGCGGATGTCCTAATCGAAGCTGGTTTCGACCCGGACACTTATTTGAAGATGAATTTACCCAAAAGTTTAATAGGTATGATGATAAGCTGGTAGAAAAATTAAGTGAAAACTGTAGGGATTCAGAAGGAAAAGTAAATAAAAATTCAAAGTAGAAATTAAGCAAATATAGTGAGGTTTTGAAAGATAGGTGAAAGAAAAATTTTGAATCTGAAATGAAACCAAATTTTAAAAGAATGAAAGGAAAAATAAGAAGAGCAGGCAATGAAAAAGTTATTAAGGAACAATCCCTCAAAATAAATAGTAGTAATAGATAAACTAACTCAGGTTTGTAAGATGTTTAATCGAAAGGTCACTTCTTTGCTCTCAAGCTGTCTATCTGTCAACTTAGTAAACACAATTAACGATAATGCTTTAAAGCTGAACCTTTTACGAATGTGAATCGTGGACGGTGGTTACAGCAAAATGAGAAATTTAGAGGCGTTGAAAATGTAACTTAGAGGCAAATTATGAAAATATCATAGGTAATAAAGATTAAATGAGGAGGTATTAGAAAAAGTTTCCTCCACGCCACTGTATTCTACGTAAAAAAGAGTTCCCCTATAGAAACATCAAGTACAATTATAGGTATTATGTACTGTATAACTTCTTACAGCCGCACTACAATACATGTGGCTGCATGTTTCCATTGTTTTGTTTCACGATAAAGAAACATCCCACTGGGTTTAGTAGTGCGTAAATCTACTTTTCTATTCAGTTAATTACGGTTTTCCCACGACTGCTTCCAACAAAATAGTGGATATGCATCGATAATGCTGCCTTATATTCAATTTCATTAGCATAAAGTGGAGGCGTTATGCTAATGGTATTTATAAGCTCATAAATCAAATGTCGATTACCATATTAAATTACATTTCGGTTATTAAAGAAAGAAAAAAAAGAATTTTACCCTTGCGCCGTATTTATTTGGAGAAGCTGCTAAATTATTATAATTCTACTCCAAAAGTAGCCGCAAAATATAGATGCAGGTTATAAAAGGTTGAGTGTAAATGTAAAACAAATAAGACTAACAACATTAGTGTCTTTCTTGTTGCAACATTAAAATAGTTTCCTTTTGGGTGATTCCAAGCATTAATATTACAGATATTTTTCACGTTAGAGGAGTTGAACAGAAAACTGGTTGGAAACAATTCTTACCATCCTGAGGTGTATGAGAACCATAATGTAACGAAAGTCTCCCTCTTTTTTTCTTTTGACTACTGTTACTGCCCTGAACATGTCTTTAACTAACTGTGGCAATAGCCACCAAATTTGACGTATTCCTTGTGGCGGTGTTGTAAGAGGTTTCGCCAAATATGGGATTACTATTCACAATGAAAAATCGAGAAGGTTATTATTGGCCTGAGGGTTTGCTGTTGGCAGATGGTTGAGACTCGACTGTGTGCCGACCATGTGTACCTATATATGTATGTATGTTTTTTATAAGTGAAGTTTGTGATGTGCGACGACCGACAAAGAAGTGGTAGCGGCGGTGAGTTTCGCCGAAAAGGTTTAAACAGGTGCGCTTATAGAGGTAGACGTTGCACATTTTGCACGCGGATAAGAAGGTGACTTTGGGGACAGTCGGCCTAGAATCACTGAGCTCAACAGACGAGCGATCCTATTCATTATATAGTTATATCTAAATATTAGACGGATTTTCAAATGTAGTTATCATTATTAATCAAGAAGGAAGAATAAAAGTAAAGAAAGAGCAGACGTTTATGATATAGAAGGCAGATATTGAGATAGAAAGAAAAGCATAGTTACATCGAGGGTGAATACCTACATTGGAAACTTAATAAATTGCCAAGAAGGAAAAGGACGCTACTTGTGTGGTATATTTAAGGATAGGAAAGACATCGACTAAAGAACTGTGAGTGATAATTACTTTTTAATTTTATCGTTTTCTTTTACATTTTAAATAAATATGTAATGAATGTATTTTCACTATAATTACATAATAAAAGTATTTTGGAAATTCAATCTAAACAAGTTTCATGAATTACTAAATAAATCATTAAATAACTACAACGAACCGGCACTACTGGCAAAGCAAGAGTGCACATGAAAAATCAACAACTAATTTATTAATAATAATAAAATGATTAATAACAATTGAATAATAAATTATCCTTAAAGTAATAATTACATAAAACAACTTACCCCAGAACCCAGAGTAGACAACAGTATTCCGTCTTCAGACGATGCGGATGTTGACTTAGCGATCTGTTCTTTGTAACCCCTTTTATGGGGACGTCAACTAATTATTCCGCGGTTACAAAAGATTGGTTTGCCGGAATAAGAAGGTGAAATCGCTACCGGGTGAATACATATTCCTATGCGCAGGTGCGCGCGCACTACCCACTATTCTTTAATTTACCATTAGTAAATTTCTTAAGTAAATAATCGATGCATTCTAAATTTATCGCCTTTTAGCATCTCTAGCATTAATACCATTCAAATACTATTCGGCCGCAGCGTTACGATGCACGAGTCCGCCAGGCGCTGGGTACTTTTTACTCCGAATGTAACCGGCGGCTGGGCAACATTACCCGCCAGTTGCGTGCTAGCGTTCGCTCGGAAATAGCGACCAAAGGACGCGTATTTCTACTGCTTACGAGGCTTTGCTTAAACTCCTAAAAATACATGCGGTGGTTCATCGTATTCGGAACAACGCCTAGAATAATGTATTAAAATATTATATTAGCACATAAAAAATTACCAAAGTTTTTAAATAAAAATTTAAATTTAAAATATTTAAATAAAGGCATTTAGTTTTTCATAAATAACTCAAAAACCATAGAGCAAATTGGAAAAAAAACGTCCTTAACCGGGAGGAAATTGCCAATAATAAAATCCTTACACCCGAGACTCTATCGCCATTATTAGTAATTTTCATTTAACGTTGAAGATACGGCGCAACCCCAAACCTGAAATCACACACCGCCACTGCAATAGAGTGAATTGCGGATGGAAAACGCTCAAATATACATGTACATATTTAAGCGATAAATTAACAACTAGTTGAACCCATCCAGCATTGGACGGTAGTGCATAGCATTTAGGAAATAATAATCAGGCCGACAATTTAATACCATAACGTCACTTGCTGTTTCTTTGCTTCTTCCTTAAGGGCCTACATAGTTAATCTATTTCTTTTTTATTTACACACCTCTTCTACAAATTTTATAAACGTTTCTAGGTGTTTGTATGCTTTTACTCTCAACATGTGATGGTTGCAGGGGGTGGGGTTTGTAGGGAGTCAAAAACTCACCATTACAACCTCCACTCCCTGCCACCCCTCTCAAATTTTAATTTATTTAACAATACATGGGTTGGAAATGGATAAGGTAGAGGGTGGTTGTATGTACATTTACACACACGCATACACACCATACTGTATTCGTTTGCCTCTTGTAATCCTGAAAAAGTTTAGGGCTACTATTGAGGTGGGTGGTAGGGGTAATAGGGGGTGGGAGTAATAGAGAGTGCGTTGTAGGTGGCAGTTGCAAAGGGTAGTGGTTACAAGGGGTGGGGTTTGAAGGGCGTCAAAAAGTCTCCCCCTACGACACCCTCGAACTCATTCCAAACTTTTATTCATTCAATAACACTATGCACATCCCCCAACTCCAACCACACCACCTCCCGCCTCTCACACCAGCTTTATCTACTTTTTTCCTGCTGGAATTTTTAAACCATGTGGTGAGTTGTTTGCTGCTCCCAACGTATATGTACATTGGTGGAAGTAAATACGTACAATTATCACGTTTATGCTGTTTCGAATATTATCCGTCAAGGCTTAAACGGTGGTGCATAGCACTAAAAAATTAAATCAGAGGGACCACTTTGTAACCTAACCTAACCTAACCTAACCTAACCTAACCTCACGGCGGTGCATAGCACTTACTCCATTAGACGGTTTATGTCGAATTTCGTATGTTTTTTTCTCATTTCGATTGACCTAATAATCATACAATAATCCGAGTAAAACAACAAACCTTTACTATGTACTATTCCTTCAATGAGACTCACCCCTAAATATCAGAAAGATTTTTCCACCATTCTATTGCTTCAAATATGTAGTTATTATTTAAGTATATCCGCATTGCGAGCTTCAACAAAAATGAAAAAGGACCAAAAGAGTAAAGGAACTGTGGTGTGTGGGCGTGCTACAGTAAAGAGAGCGTTGAAGGTGGTAGTTGCTAAGGGCAGTGGTTACAGGTTATCAAAAACTCTCCCGCTGCGCAACACCCAACCCCCAACACATTCCTACCTACTGCACCTCCTCCCCCCCACACCACCTTCATCCTCTTTTTTCCTGCTCGAAGCTCCCAATTTTTTGAATGTTTGGAATTTGAATGTTCAAAGCGGAAAAACCATGTTAAGTTAAGGGGTTGTTTCCGCGCCCAACATATATGAATTGTCTTGCTAGGGACGACGAATACAATAACATACTAAAATTGGAATCGAAACGGAGAGGTGGGAGTAAAAGCGTACAATTACTACGTTTCTAATTAAGCTGATCGCAACCCTTCATCGCATACCACATTTTTTTTACTGCTGTAGTACTACTAATACTAACTCAGATGTATTTTTTTATTTCGAAAAACCTACAAAGCGTACAATAAACTATAACAACATAACTTTTACTATTTCTTATGTAGTATTTAGGAGTGCTGTTGGGGTTGATGGTGGGGGTTGTAGGAGATGGGGCTTGTGGAAGTTGGTGGTTTCAGGGTATAGGGCTTTTAGGGGGTTCTAAACCTCACCCCTTACAACCTCCCACCCTGAAAAACAAACTCGGAGACATCCAAAACTTATAATCTTTCGATAAAATTTAACTCGCTCCCAACGTCATCCCACTCCCTCTACCACCACAACTCCCTACCACCGCATCTCCTACAGCACCCCCACCCATTACACTACTTTCACTTTCTCCTTTCCTGCCCGAAGTTTTCACCTTTCAGAAAAATCGGTATGTTGTTTGAAATTTGAATTTTAAAGTTGAAAAATAAAATTTAATTTTAAATAAAAAAAAAATACATTTTGGAAATAGAATTTTAAAAATTATCTAAAATTGAATTAAAGAAATTTGTCTAGGATGGGATTTGAACCAACTACCGCCGAAGGTGAAGCGGTAGCGAGATCGGTGTACTACCCAATACGCTACGAACCGATTTGACTTGTGCGTCTATATTTATTTGTTTTTATGTTAACCATGAAAACTGCGATGAATTTTGTTGTGTAAACTGGACTTTTATTTTACCTAATCACCGGAAATATTTGAAAATCCTCCGTGGGTCAGGTCAGAGCAGTTTACCTCCGGCAGTGTCCGATTCAATGCAATCAGACAGACGAACATTAATTACATGTAATAAAGAATAAAAATTACTGTCCTGTTAATATTACCAATTACGTAAGGTACTCACCGGGGGTTCTCTTCCCCCTCACAAATACTTATATGTCTAAATCGTGACATCCAGTTATCATATCGACATCAACTAAGTTTTAAAGTTAATATTTACGTATTAACATAATATCATGGTTATCTTCAATCTTCAACTACTAGCTAGAGTCACCTGAAAAAGTAGAGGCTTCCCCGGACGCCTGTACACGGCATCCCAATGCATCGTAACCCGAGGATTACGATTACATGTCAACGAGGATCTCATAACGCCCTTATTATGAGTTTCGGATCTCTCGAGGAACCATGGCACTTTTGCCAGGCACGTGTGCACCAGAGGGCTAATTGAGCTCTTCAATAACTTCACAAACATATACAAATACATCTACCTATATGATCATTGAATACTTAATAGCTTGTTACTTTTACTGATCATTTAAATCTCTGTACACATTATTAACATTGCGTATTTACAACTTACTCTTTCTGTCACTCGTCACACTGTCTACTTGATCTCGTGTGTTTTCTAACTCAATAATAATCAAACGTGGCTGTAATCATTTATCCCATCAAAAAGGCTTTGCTCATTACATTATCATACATAATATAATGAATTGAACATTCATAACAAAATCAAACGTTACAGTTGCATGATTGTTTATAAATTACATTTATTTTCTCATTTCGTATCTTTCATAAACGTTCTTTGATAAACGTCAAACTTCCAAGGTTAGAATCTACACGTATACAAGATGTAGACAACAATCCCGTGTGGGCAATTGTTTCTTAAGAATCCGGACATGTCAAAATTAACGATATTTAATTACAAATTCTATTTAAACTACACCACTTTCCGTATCGCAAGTAGGCCTAGTCAGTCTTTTTAGTCCTTAACTTGGACGTTTTAATTGTCGACAAATTCCAGATAATCCTATCTTCGGACGAGATAGCTGAACGACATGACTTAACCTGACCAAAAATGCGTTTTTTTCCCATTTTCATTTGCTAAAATCTTTTAAACCGCTACTTTGTTTTAATCTTAATCGATATCGTTTACGGCATTTTGCGTTAATTTTTCAGTTTTTCGACAATCATTAATCGAAAAGTGCAATTTTCGCTACTTTTTCCATGGCTAACAGAGTGTTTGACAGACAAACCTCCATACACTAAAACATTATTATATAGTATAAAATAACATTTTTATCCAGCTTCTTTTTTTTTCACTCCTGTGATACATACAAAACTGCCTGACATAAGCGAAACTGTATTTTTTTGCACGTTTTCGCACGTTTTAATCGTAAACTAATCGATCAAAAATGTGTGATTAAAAATTGTAGCTACAAAAAACTTTTGATACGATTCTTTATTGAATCTCATGGGATTCTGCAATCCAACTCTACAATTTTGATTTCTCATCTTGAATATATTTTGCAATAAAAATAAACCTTTTTCCGTCTGAATTGAATGCAAGCAAGTATAAATTAAATCAATATACTTAGAAACAAACCTAGTGTTTTCTATTTCTAAAAAGTTTAAATTTTTATTTTCTTGGCATTTGAATTCCCATAAAACGCAACCAAATAACCACGTTAAATGCATTTTAAGTAAATCAGGCTCTATGTAACCTGCCGCCGTCGGGAACGAACTGGAGTGTCATTAGGAACGCACTCGGTAAATCAATATATGTAATCCTAGTTAATAGCAGGTACACAGGAGTGAACTCGACATCTATGGAAATGGTAAATAGTGGTTTTAAATACAAATACTACAAATTACCTCAAATTAATGAGGAAGAATAGTTGCTATCGACATGTCCTCGCCGGGAATCGAACCCGGGTCTCTATCTTCACGTGCCAATGATCTTACCACTAAGCTACGAAGACGTGACGACAGCAACACCGACGAAACGTACTTATACCCTGTTGAAGTTAAAGAAATGTTCATCACGGTATGATGATCGACGAATAAAAGCCGGGTGGGGATTTGAACATTTTTTGAAAAAGATTTTTTATCCTGTAATTGAGCGAAACACGTGCCCGCGTTCAAAATAGTGTTGTAGTTGGATTGGGGTAAGACCTTTTCATCTTTTGTTTTTAAACACCACAGTCTCCTTTTTATATTGAATTCAATTTGATACTGAAGTAATTTATTTATTTTTTTAATTTCATTTTACAAAAAATACAATACTTTCTTTATTAAGTTATCTACCACATAACATCAATAGATTTTCAATAGCTTCGCACCATCTTGAACAAATACTCTCTTCATTTTCGTACGACCATTGCTCCTAATGCCGGCAACTCAGACACCTTAACACGTCGCATAATTGAAACGATTTTCAATAATTGTTGGTTATTGGCGATATTAGCTTCTATTGGTTATAAATTTTATAACGGATTTACACATGGCTTCATTCACGCTTTTCAAGTCGTGGACAGTCTCTGCCAAAATTTCTAGTAACTAGATCTGGAGTGTTCGAGAAAGTTATAGTGGTTACTAGACAACAGCAAATAACTATATAAAGAGATCGATCAAGGGATCCGATCGTTACCATCGTGAGACAAGGCCAGAGTGCTGATGACGTAACAGTCAAACATGACGGCGACAGTAGGCCCATGCATAGTGCTTGTGGTTTGCGATGATTTTGGAACCAAATCAGAATTCATAAATTGTTTTTTATGTCCATATACTTTTATTTTAAGGAAGTATATTTAACGAAAATGTTATGTATCTCGAAAACACGAATACGGGGTGATTTCAACTAAAATCTATTTAAATTGTTTTAAAAAATAAAATGAATTTGTGAATGAGTCGAATTGTAATTCTACTTAAACCATTAAATGTTAAGCAAATAATCAGTAGTACGGTCATATACAGGCTGTTTAATAAGAAAATAGTGTAAAAATTGAATTCATACATTGTACAAGAAATTTACTAGCGTTTTACCAGACTTTAACAAATAAACCTATTAAATTGTTTAACCTCCACATTTCCGATTTGATTCAAATTTTAGTAGGGTGGAGTGGTGGTGGTGTAATAGATTATGGTTGCTGCAAGGGCAAGTTGGGGGTCGTTTTGTTTTATTTATTACTTGCTATAATTCATCTTTTATCACCACTTTTGAAAGAAACAGGCGATAAATAATACCAACATTGACTGTAAATTAAAAAATTATGCGATTATGTTGCGACAGCGCAGAGTGGTATGAATCGATTCGGTGGGTATAATTGCCATCTTTCTCAGTAGTCGTCGATTACGCGTTGTTGATGTACCAAAAAAACCATTGACAATAATTGTGTGATTTAGTGGTTAATGTTACTCGTTTTTAAATTCAATATACTTTATGCCATTTGATACAGAATCGGTAATACCAACGAAATTTATTCCAAGAACTCCAACCGCAACATCGACCAAGTTGCCGTGCGACCGGTTTTCTCCACCCTATTTACCTTCCCAATTACCTGGCTCGCCCCTTGCTACAACCGAATTCTACACAACTATGTAATTTTATCTTTTATTTAAAATTAATATTTTTGAATCTTCTGTTTTATAAAAATTTTGTTTTTTTTTTACTCTTTTTCGGTTGTAGTTTCTCATTTCTATTCACTCTCTATTCAGTAGCATAGTTATTTTGTTCGCTTTCGTTCTTTTCAATTCTTTTTCTCTTTTGACTAATTTTATCGCACGTTCATGTTTCTTTTTTTTAACCCTATGTTTCCATGCTTGCCCTGTCGTTTTCCGTTACTAATATTTTCATTTTTCATCGCGAAATTAATATTAGAAACGAATTAATTTTTTTTGTTACTTTTCGCCCTTCTCTCACCACCCCACCTTCAACCCCTCTTTTCCCAACCCTTGTTTGGTACTAGGATTTGTATAAATAGTCGTGCAATCCTCAGTACCAACACACCACTCTTTCGGGAGACTTCTACCGCTGACAAGCACGCAGCCAAGCCGCTCACAGCCGTTCCAAGCACCGAACAGACTAGCCGTTTTCTTGTACCGATTTACGTGCTTTTCAGCGCGTAATCTCGGGCAAGCAACCCAGCAGCACTAAACCAGGAGGTTTAGTTGGATTGAGTTCTCCAAGGTCTTCGCCTTTGCCCAGCCGATTCTAGGTAAGTCAATCTTTTAATCAATAATAATCACTAACCAACAGTCTTGGGGACCGAGTACGCAACGTCCCCTTGTACTTCGCCGCTCCCTACCCCCACCACCCCCCTATTACTAACAACCTTGTTCCAATCAACAACGCTTTCTCAAGCATACCCACATACGTGAAGAAATCTTTCAAGATGTCCGCCTCCGAGAGCCCCGCGCTCTTGGAGGGCCTCTCCCGTGAGGCCGCAATAAGAGATCTCCAGGCCAAACTAATGGCCTTAACCGAGTACGTGAGTCGTCTCCCCAGAGACGCTTCCCCAGTCCCGATGGCCGAAGACACACCGCCCAGTACTTCGGCCACTCCCACCCCAACTAAGGCGCGACCCAGCTTTGTGCCACCCCCAGCCACCGCCGACGGTTTTTCTAAAGTCGGCAAAAAGCGCAGGAAGGTAGCTCCTTTCCTGTCTTCTTCTTCTTCATCCTCCGAATCGGACTCCGATTCGGACCAACCCTCTCAGAGCACTCAAGCTCCGCCCCCCATCGTCATCCGCCAAAAATCTCTTTGGCCAAAAATTCGGCGTGCCATGGACAGCAATGGCATTACCGACCGCCGGACCATCAATACCTCTGACTCAATTAGAGTCTATCCCAAGTCCGTTGACGATTTTCGTCGCCTCTCCGCCTTCCTCGACCAATCCAAGGTCGAATTCTCCACCAACCAGCTCCGCCAAGACAGGGACCTCCATGTCGTCATCCGCGGAGTCTGCGAATCCATCCCGACCGAAGACGTCGAGTCTGAATTAACCAACAAAGGTTACACAATCCGTGGCGTCCACCGTATGTCCAACGGTGGTAAAATCTCGCCATTTATCTCCGTCCGGCTAGACCGCACCGCTCGAAACTCCAAGTCAATCTTCGAACTTGGTAAGCTCTGCGGGCTCAATATCAAAGTTGAACCAAAAAGGGCATCTAAAGACGTCCCCCAATGCCGCCGCTGTATGAAGTTCTTCCATACAGCGAATTATTGTCACATCGCCTGGGTCTGCTCTTTCTGCGGTCGTAACCACGCAACCGCAGAATGCAAGTCGAAAGACAGAAAGGACGCTACTCCCTCCTGCTCTAACTGCAAAGGCGGTCATCGCGCCACCTACCGCGGCTGCCCCAAGGTTCCAAAGAGAACCACCCCCAATTCAAAAACCCTCACCCCGGCTGCCCCAAAGGTAGCAATCGCCAACCCCTCAGCCACCCCAGTGCTGCCGCCCCCACTCACCAAGTCCTACGCAAAGGCAGTAAGGTCAGCCCCCCACCCCCACCCCCCACCCCAAAAAACACCACAACCCTAAGTGCCACTTCAGCCCCAAGAACAACCCCGTCTCTTCACGACAAAATACAGGCCATTGTTCAAACAATGGTTGCCAGCCTAGTCGCCGTCCTTGAAACCTCCAACAATGTCTGACACCGCCCACCCCAACAATCTTCGATTAGTTACCTGGAATGCCAATGGCATTAGAGGTAAATTGACGGAATTCGAGAACTTCCTCGAAGAAAAGTCAATCGGTGTTGCTTGCATCACCGAAACACATCTTTCACTCAACCACAAACTTTTTGTCCCAAACTTCACATCTTTCAGAAAAGATCGTGAAAACTCCAAAGGAGGTGGCGTAGCCATCCTGGTCAAGAACACAATCAAACACAGGCCCGTCTCTTTGGCCACTGATTCATTCGAAGCGGTTGGCATTGAAATCTCAACAACCACCGGCCCCGTTAGGATCATCTCGTTCTACTCGCCCCCGAACGATAATAATCTTTCAGATCTCCCCCTTCTCCTCCCCCCAAACGTCTCGACCATCATCGCAGGCGACTTCAATGCCAAACACACCGCTTGGGGCTGCCGATACAACAATTTGAAAGGCATCTCTCTTCTTGCCAAATCTCTTGACAAAAATTGAAAATGATCAAAAAAATTAAGTTTTTGTTTGTCAGAGTTGTTGTTTATTATTATCGTAGTTATTCCATTTCGTTATCTCGTATTTATCTCAGTAGTATTTTCTCATTTCTTTCACACGCTGGTCTCGTGAGAAGTGCAGGTCCAGGAAGCGTGACAGAGAAAGAAGATACATAGGAATGCATGTTCGTAAATATATATGATTTCTATTGGTTGGAAAATAGGCGGGTTGATTTAAAATTGCTAGAAGTGCCTTTTTAACTTTTTTGTTATTAGAGAAGGAACAGGAATAGAGAAGAAATAGTTAAAATGGAAGGGAAGGAACATAGACGTAGTGAAACAATTTATTTACTATTCAAATTATTTACTGGTAGGAATTCATAAGGATGGAACTAAATTAGGCAAATGACAAAGGCCAAAGCAATACTAGCAAAAATATTGGTGATTGGGCACAAATTATGTAAGGGCGGTTGAAAAAGAATAATGTTATTGTTTACGTCAATAATTAGAAGTATAGTCTTTGCGGAATTGAAATTTGGGGATAGCACGAACTTTAGCTGGTAGAAAGAATTTATAAAAGTGTGGGAACACTCTATATGCATCGAATTCTTCAAAATAGTTCACACTGTACAGCAGAATTTAAACTCTGCTGACAAGCATATTGTCATTTTGAACCACAAATTAGGTCAACACGCACAAGTGTAAACGGTTGACCATGCATTCTCCATAAGCCTAATGTATTTGTTTTTAATATAAATACCTGTATATTTTTGTAATAAAATTAGTCTAATCCTGACTCGCTTATAATTGGCTCCTGAAATACGCTTCCAATTCAACGGTCCTTCTTAGGACCAATCTCTCACACGCACCTTCATGGTAGCTGCTACGTTCGCTACAAAAGGTATACATAAAAAGGATTTTAAAACTGGGGGGAGTACAGGAGATTATATATTGAGAAGACAGACAAAATGCTAAAAATTGTTGAAGAGAAGGAAAAGAAACAGGCAACAGGCAGAATGAATAAGCTACAATTTGATAATTTTTTATTTTATAGAACTGATCGTTAACGAGATTTTTATGACAAAACGTTTCACATTATTTTTTTACCTTGCGTAACATTTTTAGCACATCGATGGGAACTGTTGGGACTCTGCTGAGAATCATAAAAGGAATGTTCCTTTTTGCAGAGTAGTATGTCATTAGTCCCTGTACTAATTATTGAAGGCAATACGTTGGAACAAATGGTTAGAAATTTTCCCAAATAGCAGTTTACCTGCTTCGTCAGCAAGTTATTTAAAATTTCTGTATATATTATTTTGAAATGTCTCAGGACGAAAAATGTAGTATTAAGGACTTATGAAGACATTCCATAAATTCTTAAATGTTTGATTAATGGTTTCTGTGTTGTAACCACTTTCAGCTACAATTTATCATTTTATATGCGCCAGTTGGCAGCGTCCCTTTTATCGTTCTATATTTTAATAAAATCAGTCCATCAGAGTATATAAGTAATGTATTTCTGATAATATATATCTAGTTCTAGGTGTCCTTTGAAACGTACTATGTATAAGGAAAGTATTCGACCACCATATAAATTACGTACGTAATAATCTATTTTCCTTAAAAACCAGAAATAGGGCGAGATTACATTACCGTATGTATTTCATACAGTGTGTCCGAAGTTCTGCCTCACCATTATTAGGAACTTATTATTGCTGCTAGAAAGAAGTTCAAATGGAGAAAAATTTGGGGAATTACGAAGTCCCTTTAGTGCTACTTTCAAATTAAGTGTAGCGGTTTTCGTGTTAATAAATACGTTAACGAAAATTCCTTCTTTGCACTTTCAAAAAACGGACAGTTTTTTTTTATTTGACCTGTGGCAAATTATTAATGCGTAAATTATTAGGACATCTTTTTATTCCGCTTCTTATGGACTTATCACATAAATTTCCATCTTAATTTCTTTTCGAGAATATATGTGCTAACGAAGGAAACGCAGAAAGTTTTAACCATATACATATATACAATTGCCCTCGATATCAGTTCGGGAAGATAAACACATTTTACGTATATATACATATCAGAAAATTTAGGGTTGGAACAGATGTGTTATCAAAACCTACTTAATAAAATGAATAGGTGTTGGTACAAAGTCCGAAGGTAGTCAAAACCGTGCAGCAACGAATTGGGTGAGTAAAACTCTCGAATTTTCGTCTTGAACTAGGAGAAAGAAAAGTCGTGCTAATCGTGAAATATAACTGTGATTAAAGCCATAGCCGCTGCAAGCCCATGCCCTACCTTGGTCGGCCATGTTAGAATACCTATTTTCTGAAATTTTCATGTCACAGGAGTTTGTATACTTAGACATAGCTTGTTGGAGTAGGTATCGGGCACACTTGGTAACCACGAAACCTTTTATATTTTTTTTATGCGACACGTTACACTTGGTGCACATAACCCGTTGTATTTGTTTTACGAGACACTAACCTTGATAAACACAGCTATGCAACGCTTACTGGATGTAGCCTTTATATTATGACAATTCAGAACAACAGAGTAAGGGTACGAATATGTCGGAGCATGGATGGTTAGGTGGATGGTAGCTTGTAGCGTAAAAGATGGCATAGTGGAGGCGTGATTCATTTACGTTGACGCTTTCTTGAGGTGGGCAATCGTTACCTGTTTTTACTAAAATTAATTCAGAATGTTGGCACGCACGGACGCATATAGTATTGCGATCACTTTGAATATGTCTGAATACGATACTGAAGAATTAATGCTAGTGCAAAATAGCTGTACAGCCTGGTATTATGTGGTGTGTGAGATAGAAACGGAAGAAGTAGAAGCAAAAGGTACCGAATATATAGCGTTCATCCTATTAACAAAGAAAGACCGAAGATTGGACAATACCACCGTTTATACAAAAGCCTGCGCAAATTCCCCTACCGTTTTCGACAATATCTAAGAATGGGCATTTTAACGTTCGATTAGGTACATACTTTAGCACATATCTATTTTTATGATCAGGGTGCGACTGATCCCATAATGGCGTGCATACTCGTACACTATCAATTAATTTTTCCATGTTCATTGCTTACTGGTCGCTGGAAGAATGGAACCATTCAATCCTGACGCTACCTGATATCTAACACGCTAGCATAACAGCGTCCTTCTACGCTCAACTATGAACGATCCTGTATGTACAGACGGTTTTATTTGTCCCATCTACACTATCTTCCACTCTTCCTGCTACCATCCATGCTCCGACATATTCGTACCCTAAATCATTTATTCGACTTTCTTCTCCGAATAAAAGTTCTCCAATAGTTCTGCCTTATAATTTAGACAAGTCTGTAAATAAATAATATATTTAGCACACCTATTATCAAGGCAAAACCTTGAGATGCTCTTGCAGTGACGGTGTCTCAAAGAACAAATCAAACAGATACCTGCAACTGAAAGAATAGATACCCCCTGATAATTAATACGGTAGCTACATGTTCACCTGAATTAATCAGGGCGCCAACAAGGGAGTTTCTTCTAGATCCTTGCTGACAGTTCCTCTCTCAGGCCGATCTAGTCACATCTACGTTCGTTAAATTTTGAGGTCAGTATACCAAAGTAATTATGATCCCTTTCTAAAAAAACTGGTCAAAACATCTCAAGTTATACAAGTTGAATAAACCAAAATAAAAGCTCTTGCCATTCGCCTACCTAATGCCAACGCAGTACATGAATGCAGTAATAAATATAGCATGGTCCATAATAAACTCAAGTAAACAATATTCAGGCCAAAATTCTACAATTCTCGAACTTCCCCTTGCTGTCCTACATCTCTATCATGCCGATCGTTCGAGGAGGACAATGACATTTCTATTTCAACTGTCGTATAGTTTTCCTTCTCTGTTAAACATATTCAAACGTGATTTCCTCGTGTCCTACAACAACCCCCGTTTTCCTATCTACATCCTTACCTACTTATACTACCTAAACGTGTGGCTCCTCAGTTTTCCATCTCACTCCTTCATTTGGGTTACATCTATTGCCTATACGTACTACTCACTCGTCATATTCTGGAGTACAAAGTTGACACAAAACGGAAACTTTAAAGACGTATACCGTCCTTTTCTTATTCATTAGGTACAAAAAATAGTTTAACTCCATCCTCATTTCAAGTACTCAGAAAAGTAATCGAAATTTTAACGTGCGAAATAAAAAGAAATATTAAGACGAAGAGACAAGAAAATATCCGTTATTTAATAAGGAGACTGAATCGGTTATTAAATAAAACCACCTGTTAAGTAGAAATTTACGTATGTATCTACAATTTGCAGCTAAATCTCTCGGTGATGATTCAAAGCTTTGCGGTCGAATTGTATACTAATTTCCGTCGAGAGACTTATTAGTTGTTGACTGTTAGTGTGCGTATGTGTACGTTAATTTGATGTACGGTAGCCATAAAGTTGTAACATACATACTATTGCCTCACATATGTTTGCAGTTCACTACTAAATTTACAGAGGTAGAATTCGTTGGAGAAACTCATTTACGTATCTGAAGACATGTACATAATGGGTTCTTAAAGTAACTATCAATATTCATTAATTACCTACAATTTGGTTCCTTGCTTGTAATCTTTTCTAATATTCAAATCAATAAATTTTATTGGTTTTCCAAGATCTCTCATATGAAATTCACCTTCTAATTTTTTTTAATGTCAGACATTAAATTGCTACTGTCTGAAAAAATTGTAAGGTCATCAATCCATATAGCTGGTAAAATCTTGTTATTTTATGCAGTAATAAACTAATAAATACATAGATCCATTTTTGAACTGGTGAGACCAATTTTCTGTAATACACTGTCCAATTTCACATATCATTGCCGGCTGGCGTTGTCTGTGTGTATCATTTTCATTTTCTTTTTGCATTTGTTCTCTGCATTCTTGTAAAAATCTTCAAACGCATTAGTACACTAAGCTTGTTTTTTAAGAAGTATACATAAACCAATCTTGAGTGGTCATCAATGAAACTGTAGCGAACGTATGTGAGTCGCTAACGTGATAAGATGCATACGCTGGTGGTTCTAAGAAGAACCGTTGTGATGTGGTTGTTTATGCCAGCATTCGAGTTGTACCATCAATACCTGCTGCGGTATCAGGGTGAATACCTACTGCGGTATTAGAGAAGACGAGTCAGAGTTAGACTAAACTTGACTAACTTTTATTAGGTAAATTACAGCTATTTATACAAGAATTATTTACACAGGTCTTGACCTAATTTGTGGTTCAAAAATGACAATATTCTTTGTCAGCAGAGTTTGACTTCTGCTGTACAGTGTGAACTACTTTGAATAAATAAATGGATAAGTAATAAATACAGGGTGTCCCCACAAAACTAATGAAATATCTCATACTTCCTAGGGACGGAGTTTCCATCGGACCTTGTAAGTCAGAATGAATAACCTGTAATTGTTTTAATGCTCTGGATCCGACATGGTAGCCACAACTGTTTTCCCTCTAAGCGGGTAGTACAGTTCACTGCTCTCTTAATATTTTCCGGTCAATCTGACTCCGTCAGTACGTACGTTTTGACGAAAAAAAGAACCTTTAATTCGTGTAAAAATGTTAAAAAGTGATATTTTAATAATTGAGAAAATGAATGGCGCAATGGCCAAATTAAAAAGAGAACAAAAATATTGTTATGTTACGTCGGGCGCCACTCTGAACAACTCAGAACAAGAAAAAACCAAAAGATAAGTGACACGGGAACTACTGGAGCTATGAAGGTTCGATGAACAATTGTAAGAGACAACTATAGGATTCGAAAAAAAACTGAAAAGAAACACAATATGAAATATGAGTTTACAACAATTTAATTAAACTATAAATGATTACTAAAAAAGACAAAAGATAATGACAAGAAAGATAGATAGATAGATAGATAGATAGATAGTTTATTGATTGCACAGTATGTTGTACAATATTAAAAATACATAATTAAATTATGAAATACAAAATAAATTAGCATATAAGTATTTAAGAATTTTTGAAGAAATGTATAAAAATAATTTAACAAATTTACTAATTTAATAAAATTCAAGATGTTTGCTCTCACTCAAAAAATAAAGTCTATAGAAACTCTTCACGCCATTGTGTTGAAAAACACAGTCCAGAGGTGAAGCAGCTAGAGTCGCGCCTGTAAAAGGGGATTCGTTCCTCACTCATGTGATAGGAGATATGAATAAATGCGCTTTTTGAATAATGATAACGAGGAACACTCGCGCAGCACTGAAGGTACGGAATTCCAAAGGTAGGATGAAGTCACGTGGAAAGATTTTTGCAAAAATTCATGTAGAAAAGGTGGAATGCACAGTGGTGGTCTTTCACCCCTAACGGGGCGAGTACTCACATTCAAAACAAATCGATTTTTCAAGTAACCTGGCACCTTGGAGTTTTGCTGAAACAAACGGTATAATAGAACAGCAGCGAAATAATCGCGTCTGCCTTTGGTAGTGAGCCACTCGAGTGAGGTTCTGAAGGGTGTTATATGCTCTCTTTTCCTGATACCAAAGGCATACCTAATGCCTGAATTAATGACCCTCTGCAGTTCATCTAAGATGTCACATAAAATGAGTGAACAGTAATCTACCAACGGAAAAAGTAAAGCTTCAATAAGATGCTTGCGCAGTTTGAACGTGGTTAATTTCCTGAAAAAGTTAAGTCTATACAATAACGAATAGGCTCTATTACAGACAGAGGTAACCTGGTTCTTCCAATTTAACTTTGAGTCCAGTATAGTGCCCAAACTACGCACTGAAGATTCAAAAGGAATGAACGAGGTGTCTACGAATAATCCTTTGATGGGCAGTACAGCTATAATAATAATAATAATAATAGCTTTATTAACAAAAATTGTTACATGTTCTAATAAGTATTAACATTAAATAAAATAAAATACAATCTTTTCAATTGAATTGAATGCGCGTCTTTTGTCTATCGTTTTATTCATTCCCCTTTCTTTTCATTAGTATGTTCCACATTCTTTGCAGGCAATCCTTCCCCAAAAGTTGTTGTTTCCATCTCTTTCCATCCATTCCCGTGAACTTGCATCCATCAAATATGTGTTGCAGCGTTTCTTCTTCTTGTCTGCATAGTCGGCACATTTTGTTTTCTTCACTCTCCCAGTGTCTGTTGGCTCTGGATTCCGAACCCAATCTGAATCAGGCTGTGAGTTGCAGTTCATTCCTTTTGTTTTTACGTTTTATTAAATAATCTGGTGGTTCTGTGAATTCTGGCATTATTCTTTTATATTCTTTTGCGTATTTCGAGTTACCCAGTTTTCTTTCTAAATCCTGCCTTTCCAAATTTTTACTAATTACTTCCATTTTTATTTTGTCTTGGCCGGGCGCCTTCCTTTTTTTCATTTTATTAATTGTATTTTTAACCTCTTCGATGCTTATCCAGCTTCAGCTTCATGGCTTCCCATAGATCAGTAGAAATCATGACAGTTGTAGGGGTAGAAGGCCGAGATGCCCTGCTACCGTCGCCAATAGAGCTGTTAGAGCTGAGTGAAGTCGTCCGATTGGGCCCCCCATGCGAGCTAGAGGCTGATGAAGCAGGGTTAGCTTCAGCAATGCAAAACGAGCATGCTTTTGAAAAAGTGCCTTCATCCGTACGGACAGCAGAGATTTTAGTGCAAGAGCTGTGGTAGTAGTTCTCACAGCGCTCACAAAACAGGGGTTTAGACGTTGCAGTGAAGACCCTGTTACAATCAGCACATTTTGTGTCTTTTATTGTCTTGTCCATGTTGCAGATAGAGAAATGCAGCGTGTCCAAAATCTCAAATAAAACTTAGACAAGGCACCTGTGTATAATCTGGATTTGTATTAAATTTAAACTGGCCACAGGTTTGATATTGTGGAGGAAATTTTGTGTTACGCCTCTGTATAGACAGCAAAAACGGCCAGCATACCAGTCTGCTGATACCAGAGGACGTAGGACGATAGTTATCACTCTGAGAGACATCCTTCAAGAGGCCCACTTAAGAAAAATGTTTGACTAAGTAATTTATTTATTCCTCACTTATGCTTTATCATAAGAGAGAGAGATAGAGCACAGAAATCTTTAGCCAAAGTTCAATTAGTGTGACGTCAGTAGCACTTTTAGTCAAAGTTTATATGTATTAGATTACGATAGGTGAAGATGTAACACTGGAACCCACCTCTCCTATTTCATTTCCACTGAATAATGTTAAACAAACTCAATCACTATTTATAGTTTTGTTAATTAACAGACATAATTCGCATTAAAACGGCATTTAATAATACTAATAAGGTGTAAGGGCACTGGAGGTCTACGAACGGAGTACCACCACTCTAGCATATCTACCATTCGTTCTAAAAGTGACCGACCGAATTGGTACAGTCCTGAAAAAACACGATATCAGAATTATTTTCAAACCAACAAGAAAGATGCAGCAGACCAGTAAATCGGCAAGGACGGAAGGGATCATTTTTCAGCTGAATATCCTCTTCCTGCGGAAAGGTCTACATAGGAACCACCAAGAGATCGATAGGAACCAGACTCAAGAAACACAAATTCACTCAAAACTCCGCGGTGACTGAACACACACTGAGCAACGACGACTACAAAATTCCCTTTGAAAACTGCAGGCTACTAGCATCGGTCAACGGTTATTAGAGGTTGTTACAGGAAAGATACATTGTAGGGAGTACTTATCTTAAAATGTTTGCGACAGGGTAGCAGACCTAATGGGGTCTTTTGCGAGCTCCTTCTATGGAGACTTCTTCAGGAACAACGAAGGGAACTGTATGGGGCATCAAACACACAGGGCTAATCAGCGGCCGGGTTAAGTTTGTTCAGAATGCACAGATGGATAATAATGGCCTACGTGGAACCATCAGAACTCTAAAAATAGCTTGTGACAAGGCCCAAGGAACTTAAATGATCCGGATGCCCACGACAGGTGTTCATACTAGTTCCTTCCTGCGACAAGACGGAGACTTCACCCCAAGAGCTCATAATTAGACCCTGGGCCTCTCTTGAGGATCCTACGCCATAATATACCTACAACTATTAAAAAGTAACGAGGGACTGAACTTGAAGAGGAAAAGGGAAAGTAACAACCAACACACTATGACAAATTACAAAATAGCCAAATTTCCTCTGAAAAAAATTGATAAAAATAGCAAAATTACTTACAAAAATTTGAGCTCTCAGGAAAGGAATAGAGAAAGGAAGGAAGCGGATTTAGTCGAGTCGTCGTCGTTGTTAAAAAGAACCACACGTGGTGCGATAAGTTACAAAAAAAAGGATACGTAAGATACATGAAAAAGCAATAAACTTCCGAGCACTTAGGCACAAATAATTTAGAAAAAGACGCAAAACGTGGCCGAAGGCCCTAAATTAATGAATTATCAAAAACATGGTCAAGTTAAGCAAATAAAAGATGGCTGAAGGCTCAAAAGCAAAAATCTTAAAGCATGTAATTGAAATTGAAAAACTTAAATTACGAAAAAGGTTACGAGTACTCATCCTGACGAAAATATTACCAGGAGGCACTATGTTAAAAAGTACTCTTACATTTATAGCAAAAATTACGAAAAATAAGAGCGAAAACGGAAGATGAAAAAGGATTAAAACCAAATCACATTTCAATGACACTAAGCACCACAATAAGACCGTAAGAACGTCGCACGTCCGTCAAGAACGAGGATCAGGACGGAAGTCCAAACACAAACGCCAACCCTTCAAGTCCTGCAAAGGGGCAGAAAACTGCGTAGGACAATTAATAACGATCAAAGATCAACAGTAAACGACCGAACAGGACAACGAGACAGCTTCAGATATACGACCACTAAACGATATGTGAAATTGGGGACTGTGCCACAGGGCTACATCACTTGAAGTACCAGAAATACTCATATCAGCATTTATTTCATATAGTTCTGCTACTCATGTGTTTTCTTCTAAAATTAGCAAAATGGAGTAGTTTTCGAATTCTAACCTTCTTCTGTAGTTTAGTTTTTATACTATCAGCACTGATTTTTACAACGGAGCTCTCTACGGTTCATAATCACTACTCGTCCTCGACGGTATGTCTAATGACTCTCAACTTGTGAGATTATGTCATAAACGTATTAACATAGACTTCAACACTCTTAGAAGACTCGAAAATTGTAATGATTATAATGATAGTTGATTGCAAGATGACTAGAAAGATGTTCCGTCTCTGGGCACGAATATGATGGATTCACGTAAAGTGATGAAAAACAATCACTTTTTACTGTTGGCACCATATGTCTACCTCGCTTTGATTTCGAGATATCGCTTATCGAAAATCAAAGTTCGAACTTGTTTACTGATGCAAATTATAATTTCAGATTTTAAGTAAAGTACTGTATAGGGGTTCCTTTGTATATTATTGCGTAATTATTCGAATTTAAAAACAACATATAAAAATAGGGGTATAAATAGTACAAACAACTTAGATAACAATAATGTCAAATAAGCGTTATGTTTTTGAATAAAGTGGTGTTTGATCGTTTCATAGATGTATAGAATTTATTGTCAAATAATTTAAAGAACTTAAATTCAACCTATATTCTAATCTAACCTCATGCTATTTGTAAAAAGTTTAGAAAAAGAAAACACAAAAGAGGTGATATTAATTTATTGTCAAACAATTTAACGAACCTAGACTCAACTTATTACGTAATCTTACCTTTTGCTGTTTGTAAATACAAAAATCTCTCTCTCACCTTATTACAAGTGCGAAATCATAATTTGCTTCAATATTACAAGTGTGAAATGTAATTTTCGATAAGCGATATCTCTAAATTAAAGCGAGATATACATGTAATTCCTACAGTAAAAAGTGTTTGCTTTTCATCACTCAACATGAGACCGTCATCATCTCTTGTCTCCAAAGTTATCGTACCCTCCCCCATCTCCGTACATCAATAAAAAACGTCTCTAATATTTAAAAAAATAAGCGTTGCTGTGATCACCAAGGTAGAAGGGGAAATAATGACATTACTGCCAATTATGGCAATCAAATTTATAACATTAATACTAATATCCAATCACATTTTGTTTGATCTGGTAACTAACAAAGACGACGCACTTCTCATTGGGAATGATTTTCTTTTCTTTAATGCTTAAATGCGTCCTGATGTAAAAGTGAGCAATGTTTAATACTATTGCGTGTGAAATTAGGTCAGTTGAAAACACCCGTCCATCGTTAGTAATATTTTTAATGGCATGTAATGAAAAGGTGCGACTTTTTGGAGTGACGTACGAAATAGCAATTCCGAAATTATTTTGAAACTGGTTGAATCCGTCCAAATTTGGTAGTCAGTGGATAGCATTTAAGAAATAATAATGAGGGCGACCTTTTAATACTATAACTTCATTTGCTTTTGGCGAACGTCGGTAATTGTATAGAATCATTTATGATAGGAATTACGAAAACAAAAAACAGTATTTTTGGTAGTTCTCGGACTTTAAATGATTAAAAGAATAATTGTTTTCAAAATAAGGAAAATGAAATTGAATTGGCTGTTTTATTAAACCTTCAGCTTCACGAAAACGTACACGCAGTTGCATCAACGAAAAATACTTTACATTTAGCAACATTCTTTCGTCGATGCTGTATAACCCATTGCGAACTGGTTACATTATATCTTCCTGAGTAGTTGGTGATTCCTTTATTAGTTATAAAATAACTGTTAAATTTGTTAGGTCTGGTGTTCCCGCTGGCGATAATATCGGACTCGGGCCTCTTGATCCAGTCTCTTTTTTTGGACATCCGGTATCAAGAAACTTCCTCACATACCTTCAGGTGCTGCTACTATATCTACTATACTAGACCAAATAGTAAATTTTCTACCATACCTTGCAAGTTGTTTTGAAGAAGATATAAATAATTATTTTTTTATTTTATCTACAATTATTGTTCTTCTTGTGTGATTGTACTTTTTACTCGTCGAACAAACATTACTGCCGCAAAACAAAATAAAATCGCCGAACGAAAACAGTGACTAACATGATATTAAGGGATTATTCAAATATACCAGAAAATTGCGAATTTCTCAAAAACGGTTGGCAACAGATACCAACAACCCTATATCGGTAGAAATAAAATTTAATTCTGCTCTAATATGAGCTTCCATTTAAAAAAAAATATTGAATTTTCGAAAATTAGTATCGATAAATTTCATAATATTTAAAAAGTGCATGTGTGCGCAATATTTGTGAATAACAGTTTAATTTACTTTTGAATCGAAACGTGAAAACCGCATTCCTCTAAGTGAATTCCTTACTATGATATTCAATGTGGCGTTAATCACTGCAAATTTTCTTAAAAAATGAGAAATAACTCGAAAAGGGTGCAACCTAGGTCCCGTACATTATTAATAAGCAGACATTTATCTTTTACGCTTAATTCAAAAAGACAATAATATATAGGGGTTTTACATTTAAAATAACGAAGTTATGGTACATTTCCGGTATAATCGGAAGTTCGCTTTATTTGAAAATATTTTTACGCCATTCTATGCTCAATTTTGGGAAACTTTTGTTTGCAGAATTTCTCTTTATTTTGAAAGATACGTATGTTACAAACCGATTCGGCGTTAGTAACTCACTCTATATCTTTTTCATAACCTACATGAAAAAACGGCCATAATTGAAAAACAATCTGGTCAACGACATTTCGCGCATCTTTTGCGGTTTTTCGTCAATGTTTATCCGAAATGTCCAATTGTCGGTATTTTTTCCAAAGCTAACTGTGTTTGTCTCAAGGGACATTTTTATTATCTTATTGTTACCTCTACTTTGCTAAGTATGGTTTTTGTTCTTCTGTATGACCGTTTCTATTGTTAATTAATTTTCAAATTTTAGCTATTTAGAACCATGTAGTCAGCCATATAAAGCTATTTTTAATTTTGTTTATAGTGCCTGATCGGTTTATTGTTGCTTCCTCTTGTTAGAACTTTTCAAAATAATTTCTATTCGCACGTCACTCCAAAAAGTCGCACCTTTTACCTTAACACGTCATTAAAAAAATTATTAACGAAGGACGGGTTTTCAATTGACCTAATTTCAAAATTACTTTCATTTTCGTTAGCTGTATCAAGGTCATGAAGGTACGGCCGATTTACAAATTAATTTGTACTGTCACTGTTCACTTTGCGTAACATCATTATTCATTATTCAAAAACAGACTAAAAGTAAAATAAAATAATTATTTTATGGTTTTGACAGTAGTTTAAGTTGTCCCTGATCACATCAAAATTTTATTTAAAACTTTTTAAACGATTTAATGGTTGTTCTTCTTTCGTTCATATTATCATTTTATTTTATTTCCAAATTTAACCTAACCCAACGTGTTTTTTAGTATAACCCATAAGCATATCTACTAACCTTGATATAATGGTCAACAATTTGCAGATTGATGATTATTTTACCTCGGTAATTTTTTTATTCCTACTTCTATAACTATAATCCGCGATTACCTTTTTGTATTTATGAATGAATTAGCTTTATTGAACAGCTCAGGACCAATTTTTTGATCTAATCTTGCATTCAGTGAAAATTTTTTTGAGCATAGAAAATTCGCGAAAATTGGTATATGGTTCTGGTTTTGACTAGGAATCCTAAATATGACGGCATTAAACAATCATGTATAAAAATTAAGCGACGATAAGAAAAAGTAATGCAAAGGAATTTCACTATTAAACGCAACGTTTTTGTTTATAGTGTACCAGCGTGTAATTGGAGAACTTCAATGAATCAATATAAAATTTGCTTCTATTAATGACAATTTACCTGAATTCTATGGAAAAGGTCACAGTCTAATTCGCTCCCAAATGTCCCAAGACAATACGAAGATAATGTTAACGGTAATTAGCTATTAATAATAGAAGATGGTATCTACAATCTTTGCGATCTATCTTGACCCAAAACCGTAAACCTAAAACGACCTGCTAAAAATAGTCTCCAACACGTTAGTATTAGACTGGTGATAATAATTACAACGAAGGTTTTAATTCAGTTGTTTCCCAAAATAATTAGTTGTTAATATTTATTACAGTAGTGAAAATAACAAAATATCAGAAAAAGGTGTCTAATGCTATATATTA